>CM052811.1:39698561-39802167 GCA_028533885.1 Nasua narica
ACACACACACACACACACACACACACACCCTATTGGCTCTGTGGTTGTTTCTGTGGAGATTTTTCTTTCTTTTAATCAAAAGTTACCTTCAGGAAAGGCTCTGAAAATAGTCTAGTTTATTTCTCTATGAATTACTCATGTATTTTCTCAACCAGGGGGATTTTCTCTCAATACCTATCTCATTCTGGTATATAAGACATCAGTAAGCTGGTGTGGAGATGCCTTTCCAATATTTCTTTGCTAATGAAAGCAGATATGTGCTTCACCTTCCAATCAGATTACTTCTTTTTTTTCCCCCATCAGATTACTTCTTTAGCAAAGTTATGATTATCTTAGTAAATATGACACTCTGGGGTCTCTGAAGATAAACAGGGCAGAAACCTTGAGGAAGCAGCCCTTTTCCCATCAGATAGACCTATATATACCTATATACAAAGAATCTATATACAAGCCAGATGTTTCCCTTTTCATGTGTTAGGACAAATATTTTTCGTTCCTTTAATCTTCTTCCTCCACATCATCTTCAAGGAATTTAGTTACCTTCAGAACATAGTCAAGATTGTCAATGTCCCCTTTAAATTCATCACAGGAACCAAGTAGATAATCAATATGCAGCCAACCCTACTCAGTGAAATGATGGACTCCTTTATGTGGACATTATTGTTCCAGAACATATTGTTCTAAGACTACTGGCATTTTGAAGGCTATCAGAAGCCTCTATTCAGTCCTCCAGATCATATTTACACAATGTACTGTTCACTCATTGAATATTCTTTGCTTTTGTTTGGGATATTTGCTGGTTTTATGGTTTTTGTTGTTTTTTTTTTCAGTCTTCCTTTTCTTATCCCTACTGAAACTGGAAATGAAGCAGGAAACGGAGTTATTTGCATTCCATCGCACATTACAATCAATGACTTGAGCAAAGTCTTCTTCTTATTTTGTTTTCTCCTTACACTTCATCCCGACTCCCTTTTCTCCCTACACAAAGACTCACAAACTAATGTGTTTGCTGTAAGTGATTAAACCCATATGTCCTTGAAAAAACTGTTATTTTGTATGTATATTTTAAATTTATATAAATGCTTGTATGTCAATTCTATTTTAATTTACCTGCATCTGATGGCAATTTCTTCTATAAAGTGTTTTCCAACACTCCATTCTCTGTGCTTTTGAGCTCCTGTGTAGAATCCTTGTTGTCTATGCTATTTATTTTATTTATATTACATTTGCCTAATACTTCTTTTCCTTTGAGCCAGAGAGTAAGTTCCTGGAAGAGAAGGACTCTAGTACTTTTTTGCTTAGCACCCAAACTAGTTTTCACATATTGCTTAATGCATTCTTATTAAATAAGTGAATGGAAATGCCTAAGGAAACTAAGAAGCCAATTTATGTTCCTAAATTTTTTCTTCTGCAACATTTCTCCTCCTGAATCTGAAATTGGCCCACACCCTTCATGAAAACATTTATATTCTGAACCTCTTCTAGGTAAAACCCAAAATGTGACTCAATACTGCAATACCACTGATGTCATCAGTGGCCTCATGCATGCAAATAGATGTCTCAAAAAGGAGGTCAGGCCTGAGAGCTTACTCAAGAAAGACCCGCCAGCTTTTGATGAGTTAGGGAATGCTGCCAAATAACCCAGGAGAAAGCTTTGGGGGATAAATCAAAGAAAAGTTGAAGTGGAGAGAAAAGGAAAGGTGACAAAGAACTCAGGCAGGTAAGTGGTAACATTTAGGTTGTTGTGGGAAACAAGCACTGTTGTGAACCTTAATATTCCACCACCTTTGTGAGAGAAAACAAAGGTTATTATACTAAGGAATTCCAATGAGAAGCCAGTGTTTCACACAGTGTGATACTGACCAAACCAAGGGCATTGTCCCTACTCAGAAATGCTCCAACAGAACAAAGGGAAGGATTATGGGAGCCAATATGTTTTTGTTAAATTCTTGTACTGAAGCCAGAGTTGCTCAGGGAATAAAACCTCAGTTTGTTAACTCTGATCCTCAATTCACTCCAAAACTCAGGACATTATTTTGTCTTTTCATTTCCATCATTCCTTTGTTGTGTAATTCTGAAAACATCCCATTCCATCTGGGCCTCAGTGACTTACCCTGGGAAATGGGGTACTTGTACTTACCACACCCCTGCTTCTAAAGACACACTGGGAAAATTAACTGGAAATTTTTTAAAAGAAAGCTTCATCTTTGAGTCTCTTAGAGACAATCTGGCATTAAAACTGATCACCTAGGTGATGATTCAAGTCATTCATTCTCTGCTGTTTTGTACGAACTTCTCTCTCAGCTCGCTTCTGAAAGAAAACCAGCCAGTTAAAGCATCGGCTGGAACTCTCTCAGCTCTCAATGACTACAGAGTGAAATATAGCTCTCAGCATAGAAAATGTCCTTCCAGTGCTCCAATAAATAGCATTCAGTTTTCAGCCCCAGGGAATTCAATGTAGCCCTAGTTACCCCTCACTGCCACTGTCAGCACTGCTTCCTTGGGCAGCATAAATGATTTATGGAGGCAAATAGCCATTCCAAACTTTAATTAAGCACATAAAGAACCATCATTTTATA
Source organism: Nasua narica (assembly GCA_028533885.1). NCBI lineage: Eukaryota > Metazoa > Chordata > Mammalia > Carnivora > Procyonidae > Nasua > Nasua narica. Next base: position 39,701,141 of record CM052811.1, read on the forward strand.
AAAGGGCACCAGCCAAGAAAGATGAAAGCTGACCCTATAGAACACTAATTACTTTCCAACATTTTATCTTATCTCCTTGTTTTTCATCAAGATGAGCTGAGAAACCCAGTCAATCAACCAACCCTAGCAGGTAAGCTCCGCCTACCAAAACTCCTGGTTATCTGAAGTATTGCTCCAGAGAGGCCTGTAAACATTTCTCCTCAATCTTGTTGCTAATCAACAATCTCACTTCTCTTCTCTCTCTCTCTCTCTCTCTCTCTCTCTCTCTCTCTCTCTCTCTCTCATCTTTGCAATAGAAGATCTTGGCTGCCATGGCAATAGGAACCATAGCAATGCATAGGTAAATAGTTTTCTCTTTGAATAAGTATGTACGGAAATAAAAATAAATACAGATGACACATAGGCCAGATCCTCCCTAGTGTTCAACTTACTGCCTTGGGAGGAAACTATTTGCAAATGATACACTCACACAACCTGACAAATTAGTGAGTCTTTAGTCATATTTACTTCCTTAGGAGAAAGGTTGGAATTAAGGGCAAAAGAGGGGGCTGGTAGCCACACATCTGAGTAAATGAGAGTTTGTCAATCCTAGGGCACAAATTGTCTACACTCTGTGGTGGGAAATGTTTTCCAAAACCCCTGTGGTTTCGGGGAAGAAACAGAAGAAAGGGAGGAAAAATAGGAGAAGGATGTCTGGAAATTCTGGAGGTCAAATACCAAGTAAGTAATACATTATCGGTTACACCTCAGCAAGATAGACCCAGGTGTAAGGCAGAAGGCTAGAAAGTACTTTATAAGTAAGAAGATGGAGGATATCCTGCATACATCATTTCTCTCTCTTTTTTCTTTTTTCCTGGAGATCTCTTTGAGACCAACATACACCTGACAACCTCCTGGGACAGTCACACTTGTTATGACGCCTTTATTTTTAAAATATTTCAGCATAGACAGTGTAACAAAATACATATACTAGTCAGTTTAAGATTTAACTCTCTGGCCAATTTTTACTCAAATCAAGAATTCATAGCTCAAGGGTAGTTAGCTGCTATCATATCAAAAAGGACCACACTCCAGGGACAGTTGCTTTAGTGCTTCTGCTGTCTGTACTTGATCAGTAACCAATGTTCTAATAATCAATATACCAATTGTCAGTGGTTTTTAATAATGAAAAATGGTAGTTGCTGACCAGTCTGCCAAAAATGGCTCTCTTTGGCTTGGTTTTCAAATGACTCCATGTCCAGACCAACACCTGGATTAGAGTAAGGCAAGCTAGGGTGCAAAATGTTGAGTAGATGCTCATTTTTAGGGTCCTGTAAGTATATGGTAGGTGCCTGAGAGTAAGGGATATCCTAAACTTGCCTTGTTTGTCTCACTCTAGTCCCCACCCTGGTCAACCATTGTGGGGTTTGTTTTTTTTGTTTGTTTTTTGTTTTTCTTTTCTTAAAGATCTATCTATCCATTTGAGAGAGAGAGGGAGAGAGAGAGCGAGCGAGCGAGCAAGCAGGTGGGAAGGGCAGAGGGAGAGGAAGAGAGAGAATCCCAAGACTTCTCACTGAGTGGGGAGCTCCATGTGGGGGTTAATCCTACAATCCCAAGACCACAACCTGAGCCAAAATCAAGAGTCAGATGCCCAAATGACTGAGCCATCCAGGCACCCCTAACCATTTGTTTAGAAGCCTTTCTGACTTTTGATGGTGACTCTAAGGCAACAAATCCAGTCTCCGAAAAGTTGCTGTGTCTATAATTGAATCTTTCACGTAACCTGAGAGCATTTAAAGACAACAGCATTGGAATCTCACCAAGCTCATGGGACAATTTATATGATCTGTTTTGTGCCTGTCTATATGCTGACAGGTTTTGGGGTGAGACATCATTTTTTAATAATCAGATAGCAAGGTCACGGGGCTTGCTAGTATAAGCTAGTAAGGAGTAAGGGAGTAGCTAGTCCTTACTTCAAATTCTTTTGGTGTCAACTCTTATTTACCTAAAAGAACACAAAAGTTGGGCTTGATTAAAATAACTTTAATCCTTTCCAACAACATTTTCTGCCTTCCCATGGGCAGACAGTAGACAAATCAAAATCACCATCAGCTCATTGGATATAAGGTTCACTTCATCTATTATGCCCCTCTCTTGGAATTAAAATTAGGAAGGGAGGTCAGCTGATTAAATGTGCTATTCATGTTCACATTTTTTAACAGAAGAAAAATCAGGGGGAAATTAAAACCAAACAAAAGTGGCTGGTTGATAAAGAGAGATCAGTAACACTTTTTTCAAATTTTGTATCTATTATAGATACCAAACCCTGTCTGGTCTCAAAAATAATTTCACTTAGTGGAGAATAGAATTTTCGATCAATTTTATTGTGTATGGTCACAGAAACCTGGGTCTTACTAAAGCCAAATCTATGACAAAGTTGGCCTTAAGTGTTGCAAAGGCTACTCTCGCTTCCTTTCACTCTTAGAGAGATTCCACTGAACTGTATCTCCTATATGAAAATAATCTCTGGTCCACCCTTATCTTCTTATCAGTTTCTCTGTAAAGTCCTCTCTTTCAGTAGTAGTCAGGACGCTGAAAGGGATCAGTTTGTAGTCAGTCAGGGTTGAGCCTCTGGTAGAAGTTAATCATCAATTTATGGAAGGAGTTAGGTGAAGTCTGAAGCCATGGGACAGAAGAATTACCAACTCAAATATGAGCTAATTTTATTGAGTGCTTAAGAGGGTACTGTACTTCTCTGAGCATCTGACATGTAGCATCTTATTTAATCCTTTTAACCCTCTGACATATTGAACATCCACACTTCGCAGAGTTGGAAATAGAGGCACAAAGAGGCTGAATAAGTTGCCCCAAATTTTCATAGCCAGTAAGCAATGCAATCAGAATTTATGCAGTCTGGGAGTGCCTGGGTGGTACAGTCAGTTAAGCCACCAACCCTTAGTTTTTGCTCAGATCATGATCTCAGTGTCTTGAGATAGAGCCCTGTGTCAGAATCTCAGCTTGAGATTCTGTCTCCTTCACCCTCTGCCCCGGCTTGTGTGCTCTCTCTCTCCAAATAAATAAATAAATCTTTAAAAAAATTTATGCAGTCTGGCTCCAGAGCCCCCATAAGAATGGTGCATTGCCCTTAATGCTATAGTGATTGCCTTTACAAATATGAATACTAATGAGTTAAACAGATAACTGTGGTTGCAGTAGGGCTGAATTCTAACCAACCCATTAACCCACCAACGGGTCACATTTGTCTATAGGAAACTAGACAAAGAATGTAACTCCCATTCTTAATAACAAACACCCACAGCTTTTGTCATTTGCATCATTAAATCTATATTCACCTTATGGAAATTATGCTAGCTGCTCACAGAAACAAAATAAAACAAAACAACGCCCAAACAACAGGAAATAAAATAACATAATAACATCCTTGCTTTTCCTGGCTTTTTCAGACATTATCTATTCGAACTCAGCTTTGTGAAACTGAGGTGGTAGGATCTATAGTCCACCCTCCTGTATTATGCAGACAATAATAACAAAACACCGAGAGGCAGAGACTCAATTTGGAAGAAAGTAGATTCCTTCTAATTTTCAGATACTAGAAGTCATCTTAGGAAAATCTGATTTGGCCATTTTTCTGGCATTTTTGACATACACATGTGTGACATACACAAAAAAACAAATCTCAATACCTCAGGCTTAACCCATGTAGTTCTTCAGACCACACCTTGAAACCCTATTATAAAACAAAAAATAAAGCCATCAACTGGTATCTTAAAATGTCAGAACAAAAGACACAATGCCTACAGCAGAAAAAAAAAGATTCCCAAATAAATGGATTATTTCATTTTTTTCTGTTTCAATTTTAGGACATTTTTCAATTTATGTTTAGCTTTTTCATATCCTTGTGAAAATACTGACTACTTTAAATTCTAGAGACATAAGATGATGTGGCCAATTAAAGAAGACCACGAAGTATTTGACACTCCTCCCATTAAGAGATGAGATCTATGTTTTCACATTTCGAATCTGGACAGACCCTGTGACTGTTCCGACAAACAGAATACAGTGGAAGTATCACTAGGACTATTTCCAGGTCTGAATCTAAGAAATCAGATGCTTCTACTGTCTCTTCTTTGGAATACTAACACTTGGAGCATGCTATAGACCGAATATTTGTGATCTCCCAAAATTCATATGTTGAAGCCCTAAATCACAAGGTGATATTATTTGGAAGTGGGATCTCTTGAGGATATTAAGCTTAGATTGGTTAAATTTATTAGATTAAGGGTGGGGTCCTCAGAATAGGATTAGCATCTTCATAAGAATAGGAAAAGAAGATTTCTCTGTCCCAAGGAAAGGCCAAATGAGCACACAGCCAGAAGGTGGTCATTTGCAAGCTAGGAAGAAGGCTCTCACAAGATCCAAATTTGCCAGCACCTTTATCTTGGATGCTTCAGCCTCTAGAATTGTAATAAATAAATATCTGTTGTTTAAACCACCTAGTTTATGGTATTCTGTTAAAGCAGCCTGAGCTATGATAGTACTCTAAAACCACCACCTGACTACAACCACATGAGAGACCCAAAGTAAGGAATACCAAAAACAAGCCCAGTAAACTCACAGAACCATGATTTCTATTAATACATTTTAGTTTAAGCACTAAGTTTTGGAGTTATTATGTAGAAATAGATAAACAGATGGTAAATTCAGAAAACTGAAAAGATGAAAACATAGTGTCATTTAACAACTGTAGAGCATTTAAAAATGACTTAAGTTTTCTGAGCTCTATTTTTCTCATCTGAAAAGCTCTAATTTTCTTTTCTCAACTGAAGCTAGTCTCATAAAGATGTCTTGAGATATCCTAAAAATTATTAATAAACTATAAAGCACCTATAAAGACAAAATTTATTATTATGAATATTTTATTAACAGATATGTACTATAAATTGTAGTTGTTTTCAAAGCCAGAAGTTGGGCTGGAATTATTGGAAATATTAATGAATCATTTAGAAATCAGCTAATTGTGATTTCCTGGATAGATAGCTAAGGAATTATATCAATCATCTCTTCTGTAACAACAAACATGCTCCCGAAAACTATGCCAAAAATTGGTAAATTCACAAATACAAAGCACAAATGTCTGGAATCATCTTATTCTGTTAATGGAAGATGTTAATATTGACATCAATAAATAAAAATTCTGACCAACTGTGTGCTGTTATCTTTGGTAGTTTCAGAAAGTTCTGCTGTCAGCTACTGAACTGTGAAATGCACAAGCAAAAGCAGAGAAAATGCAAATGCAGGTGTTTTTTGGTGATGTCAAATAAGCAATATACTGAACAGCAAAGTAGCACTAAGTGGGACTGTTTTTGGAATAAAAGATGACATCAGAGGAGTGCTCACAGTTGACAAAGCAGTTCATTGTTATTTTACTTGATTTCTGTGTCAGTTAGGGTTATTTATTCACAAGAAATTCTCAGTAATGCAATAGAAAAACATAACTGATTCCAAGTATATAGGTTAGCCCACAGAAATTAAGAAAGTTGGAAAAATGAAGGCTATGGAGGACAAAAATCATTGTCAGGGGATCTGGAAGTAGGAATGATTGGTAGTATCTTTAGATTATAACCATGGGAACCAGCTTCTTCACCTGAGTCATCTGATGGAAATGTAAATTCCCAAATGAGAGGGTCTGATTGGTGCTTTGGGTCACAAGCCACTCTTGATCTGTGGAATACTGCACCTGACTGACAGGTCCACCAAGTCTTCTTACCATCATGGAGACATGGTGATTCTCTTAGTTTAAATTCTCCAGAAGTATACCCTGAGATGACAGTTTATCTGCACATAATGCTTTAAGTGCTTCTGGGAAAAATTTATAAGCATGTGGGAAGAGAGGAGAACAAGGAGGAAGGAGTTGATCAGGAGTGGGATCCCAGAAAATTACGTCCAGGGTAACTTCAGCCGGATTCTGCAGGGGAGCTCCAAGATATAAGTGGAGTCTAGAGTCATCTCAACAGGATTTCATAGTTCTGTACCCACTGTCAGCGGTTATGGGCTTTCTCTGGAGAGGGGAGTTGTAAATCCCCAGGCATTTTTGTCTTTTTGGGCATGCAAGGCAGAATGTGCTAGTAGACCAAATAAATCAAGGGCAATCCTTCAGAAAAAGCTGCCAAAGGGGTATGTGGCAGAGCACAAAAAAAAAAAAAAAAAAAAAAAGAGTAAATGTGGCCCAAGGAATTCTATACTATACTTTTTTTTTTTAAGATTTATTTATTTATTTTAGAGAGAGGGAGAGCCTGAGGCACACATGAGTGGAGGGAGGGATGGAGGGAACAGGAGGGAAGCAGAGTCCCCTCTGAGCACAGAGCCTGGGGCTCAATGGGGCTGAATCCCACAACCTGTGAGATCAGGACCTGAGCAGAAACCAAGAATCAGCTGCTCGGGTGACTGAGCCACCCAGGTGCCCATGGGAGCTATCCTTCTTTAAAGGAAAACTGAAGCACAGTGGATGGATGCTGGGTAAATGAAAACAATAAAAAGCCCATGGTAACATTCAAACCACTTAGTGAGATTATAATTTTTATTTTCCCAGTTTTTAAACCCAGGGAAGTTAACTATCTTGTCAATGATCTAGTGGTAAGACCAGGACTCACCGAGCCAGTGATTTTTTGTCATCATACTCTAAAATAACTGACTTGGCTACATTGTATATTTCATTTGCTTTTTGCTTATAGAAAAGGCCAATTGTTTTGGCAGAAGGCATTGCACATTGTGTATACAATGTTCTCACACACATTCCAGTTAACAGATTCTCCTAAAGAGTTTTCCAACATAGGCTTTGTGGCTCCCACACACAAGGATGAAAATAGAGTCCTAGGTAGGATTCAAGAAGCTATTTGTTAGGATGTGTAAATATACCTTACCAGAAGATGCAGATAATTATGGGCATATGAGAAGGAAAAGACATGCCATTCTTTCACCCTACTTAAAATAAGTAAGAACGAAAATTTTTATCCCTTAGCAAAATAATGGCAGGAGGGAAGAAAAGTTTTGGAAGAGATGACCTTCTGTATTCTACAGACCACCATTTCAAATGGCTATTTTAGCGTGGAAAACAAAGGCCTGCTAACAAAAATGCAAAATATCATTACCTCTTTCGTAGTATTTCAGGGATGGAGAAGAGCAAAAGAAGAGAACTACCCTTGGTAGTTCCATGTCTTAACAAATGAGCATAAAATTCTGTTGTTACTCAAGAAAACATTCTGGGAAAGTGGGCTTACTCCATGGTGCTTCATTGCTTAAGCACCACGAGAGTGTTTAAGAAATGAAAGGAAACAGGATTTTCCCAGAAGGAAAGATATTTTATTTTTCCCATAAATCCCACACATTTGTAGGCAGGGCTGTCTATATAACTCGTGGGGCCCAGTGCAAAATGGAAATGTGGGCTGTTGTTCAAGAAGGAGGGAAAATAAATGTCCTTAAAGGTTCTACAGTATAACCCTTTCTCTTTTCTTTCTGAGGTCTCTATCTCAATCAGTTTTTATATTATTTACTGTCTGGATCTTCTAGGTGCCTGCATTTCTCTGTTCTCTTCTAGGTACATCTTCCACCCCATCCTAGGTGGTCTATCCTTTAGCCATAACAGAAGACATGGCCTTGTTCCTACTATTCTCTGACATGCTATCTGATGACTTCAACCTGGACAATCTAGCCAGTCCCTGACACTCTTCTTCCTTACTGGCATAGGATGGGGAAATGCAAGTCTAATGCAGATAACTACATTGGAGGTAGGGGGAGTCTCTTACTAGAGGGAGCTGGGACACTTTGGGTTTATTTTCTAAGCAGAAAATTATGATTTAATGTAATGGTTACACTGAACAAGTATAACCAGGACTTAGGCTTTTCAATATGCATAGCTAATAAAATACATTTTCAAAAGTTACAACTACTTTTTTTTTTTCCTATCTTGGGCTTGGGCATATTGTTTTTGGATTATGAGGCATACATAGGTCCTCTCTTTATGGCTGGCCTGAAAAAAACCCTTTTGCTGTCTATCTTATCCTTTCTACTTCTAGAATAGTACCTTTGCCCACTGCTTCCTCCCTAATCTCTCCCAATTAACAGAGAAGAGCGAAGTTGGATTTTCCCTACTCGGTTTGGACTTGATTGGTGATTGCCAGCACTGTCCCTGGGGCTGCTGCTTAGCACCCATTTTCATCCCTCATTATGCCATTTCCTACAAAATTTCCCTCCCTTTGGCTCGTTTACCCCTCCAAGTCAGTTGCCTCACAGCCAGATCTAGGCTGTAGAGTAGGAGCTAGAGCTGGTGAGGTTTTGGTTCCACAACAGCCTGAACACGTTGATCTCATAAAGAGTCCCTCACCCTTTATTCTCCCAAGTATTCTGTAAAAGGGAGGCCTGCATCTTCAAATGAAATCTTATATACAGCGTTTTTAACAAATTAAAAGCAGCAAGATCCCAAAGCAGGCCATTTTAGCCATTCCTCACCCACACCTCCCACCTCCAGCGGGCTTCAGAATACAGTCTGAAAATTACTGATTGAGCTGAACTTTTCATTTCAAGGGCAAAGAAAATGGAAGTCTTGGTAATTCGCTCAAAATTGCAGAGCTTATAAGTCACAGAAGCTAGGTCTACCAATTCCAAATCCAAGGGACTTCTTTTCTCAAATGGTTGAAGGATAGCTGTGGGTAAATAAAGTAAAATGAATCCATGAAAGCTCAAAAACACCATTCTGTAGTTACTTCATGGTGATGGTTGCAACCCACTATTTCCCTCCTTGTTCTTAAGAGGCATCATTAAAGTACAACTTTAGGGGCCAGACATGCATAGTTTTAAATCCTGTATCTGTCTATAGCTAACTTGCATTGGGTATCTTTGAGGCTCAATATCTTATGTGTGTAAAATGAGGATGACAACATCTATATGATAGGGCTTTTATAAAGATTAAATAGTAATTAGGCATGAGCTTAGAAAAGGTAGAAAGGTGAAAGAAAAGGTAGAAACCTCCCATCTCCCTGACAAAGCCCCTAGTGGGGGGATTCAGAGACACCCAGATACTTCAGGCTGCACTGCTATCCTGCCTGTCCCTAGGCTATGTCCTGACCTCACATGATTACCACAAAGGACTCTGTCCCTTCGTGAAGGACTCACCATAACTGGTATTAGGGCCATGGGCTTTTAATAAGCAAACACAATGTGACAGAGATCCAATCAACCGTGTAGATTTAAAAAGGCAAGCCAGAGCAGCCCACATACTCAACAAGATAAGAATGATAAACAACTTTTAATAAAAAAAGAACATTCTACTGCATACAATTTCCTTCAAACTGTCTCACATCTCTCTGGGTGGCTGCTGCTGCTGCTGTTACAATCTTGTTGCAAGCAGATGTGGAAGAGTATATTCAGTTTAAAGTATCATCCAAAGAACTGAGTATTTAGGAGACAAAATGACCTTACACTTCATCATTTCAGCAGACAGCTCCTTCGTGATTTTCTGGTCTGAGATCCAAAGACTCACCCTCATCAATGCAAAAAATAGGGTGGATAGGTACAATTTTAGCTGGCACAATAGCAAATATGAAGTGCCTGTGTGTGTGTGTGTGTGTGTGTGTGTGTGTGCGTGTGTGTGTGCTTGCACATGTATATTTGTTTGAGTGTGTAGGCTCAGAGGATAAGTATATGAACATGATTTATAATGACTACAGTGAAAAAAGTAAAAACAGGCAAAAATTCTCATTCTACATACATGGTATTCCCTTTCATTGATAGGGAAATACAGGTGGGCTATGACATCTTTTATTTTAATCAAGGTGATCATTAGTGCATAAATTGTGAACTAAGGGGAAAATAGTACAAAAATATCTTCAGAAAACCACTAAAAGATAAAGAAAAAAAGGTAGAAGTTATCAATACACAATAATACATGTTACAACTAAAATAAATAGAAGATTAAGAATGAATGTAGAAGAATGAATGTAAAAATGAATGAATGATTTATTCAGGTAAACCAAATGCAGGCAAAAGGAAAGTAAGGGTAGCAATATTGATATATGACAAAATAGAATTCACACAAAAATATTACATTGGACAAAAGACATAGAGTGACTTCAACCATAAAAAGAATGAAATCTTGCCATTTGCAATGACATGGATAGAGCTAGAGAGCATAATGCTAAGCAAAATAAGTCATCAAAGAAAGACAAATATCATATGATCTCACTCATATGTGGAATTAAACAAATAAAACAAATGAACAAAGGGGAAAAAGAGAGAGACGGAGATAAACCAAGAAACTGACTCTCAACTATAGAGAACAAATTGATGGTTACCAGAAGGGAGAGGGGAGGTGGGTGGGAGGATGGGTGAAACAGGTGATGAGGATTAAGGGGTGCATTTGTCCTGATGAGCACAGGGTGATGTATGAAATTGTTGAATCACTATACCATATACCTGAAACTATACAACACTGTATGTTAACTAACTGGAATTAAAATAAAAACCTAAAAAATAAAATAAAGCACAGACTTCATGGTAAAACAATAACAGCAACAAACAAAGAAACAAACAAAAAACCAATATGTGGATCAAAGGAACTCAAACAAGAGTACATACTATATAATTCCATTATAATAAGCAGCCTATGGTGAGGTGGTGGTCTTTGGGTAGGTGAGTAGAATTGATTGGAAACTGTCAAAAAGAGACTTTGTGTGGTAATTATGTTTCTCTATAACCTGTGTATAAAATTTTCAAACTATATCGAACTGAACATTTAAGATGTGCATTTCACTATATATAAAATATACCTAAATAATAAGAGAAAAAATATTACATTGGACAAAAGGATTTGCCTTGTACTATTGATGGGTATAATTTACAATAAGTGCATAATAATTCATTTTACTTTTATGTACCCAATAAAATGGCATAGAAATATATTTTTAAAAAACTGTTAGAAAAATAAAGAAAATTCACCAAAATCACAACATTAGATGGATATTTTAGCACAACTCTTTCAACCTTGGGTAGCTGAAGTAGATTAAGAAGATGAAATAAACAAACAGGTAAATATATAAGTGAGGATGCAGAGGACTTTCTTGTATAAAATAATAAACAAAACAAATAATTTCAACAGAAATCCTTTCAATGACTAGATTGTGTTCCTTGATCTGCTTTGCATTTACTTCTTCATCCTATCTCTTTGTATTTGCAAGCTTGCACATTCTTACATCAGCGTACTTGCACATTTTTGTTCTCTCTTCCTAGAATACTCTTCCCAGATAACTTGAGTAGCTCACTCTCTCAACATCAGGTCTTTATGCTGCCTGACCTCCTGCTTTACTCTTTCTATACTGTGAACTAGCTCCCCCTGTCATGCTTCCAGTCCTACTTTCTCTGCTTTTTCATCTTTGGCATTGTTCACTATCTAACATATTGTGCATTTTCCTTATCTTTTTTGTTGTCTTCCCTTACACTCCAAATATAAATTCTCTGAAGGCAAGGATTTTTATCTAAATTTTCACTGTTGGACCCCCTAGAATAATGTCTGATACATAGCATGAACTCAATAAACACTTGTTGAGAATAAAATTTAATTTTTATATGCTCTCAGACTGATGAATGAGCACATACTGGGCAATAAATAACACCTGATATAGTCCAAATATTATACAGAGCTACCTTTTAAATAATAATGTAACATCAGAATAATAATATCAGACAAAATAATAACTTGAGAAAATTTTCCCTATAAAAGTTACCTTCCCTATAGGAGATCCTTTTCTCAAATTCTGAGGGAACTTACAGTGGGTTCAGATTCCTCCAGAAACAGACCCTAAGAAAAGGAGTTTACTAGGTGTTTTAGGAAGTGCCATCAGTGGAAGGAAAATGATACAAGAAAACAAAAGCATCCAATGAGGGATGAATTGTTCACCTGGCTGTAAGGCTCTGTCATGGGTGCTGACTCCACAAGGGGAACTCTGGAAAACCTTATCCCAAGAAGCAAAGCAGCTGGGATATTTATACACCAACTCCCATCAGTCATTGATAGAGAGCTGTTCCTAAGGATGTTAATTTGTCTAGTGTTTCCAGCCAATTGTTGACAGTTCTAGAAATGCAGATACTGGCAGTTTAAAAGTCCACCAAAATGACAGAGTCAGAGGAATAATTCTGAGGACTTGTCAGCTAATGTTATATAACCCAACACCATCCTGACATCCCAAATATGGGAACATTCAGAAACTCTACCCTCAATGATTCATAATAAGCAGCAATAATTCATAGTAAGTAGCAGTAGCTTTGAAGCTTCTCCAAGAGACTTTGCAGAGTAGGGATCTTAATACATAGGAGATGGAAAAAGATTAGGGAAAACAAGGCAGACACTGCAATGGCAATGGTGATTTGCTTACATGTGCGATACCTACTTGGGACTCCTGGAAACATTGGAAGAAACTTGGAGACTATAGAGAACCTGTTACCATAGGAGATGTCTGTTAAGCCAGGAGACTTTACCGAGTGACATAATAAAAAAAAAAAAAGATCAAGTACATAGAGAAATATAATCCTAGTGTGAGTTCAGATATGGATGATTCAATGAAAGAGAATATAGTTCAGAAACAGAGTCAAGTGTTGTTATGACTTTATTAAATTAACATGTGTTAAGTGGAGCACAGGATACCAGATGGCAAGCTGCAGTTCAAAAAAAAAAAAAAATGGCACAAGAGAAATTGAAATAGAGAAGTTTATTACTCATAGATCCTAGAATAAGTATACAGCACAGATCCAGGGGCCACATGAGGAGGTTAAGGCAGGGTGTAGGCAGACGAAGAAAGATAGGACCTAAGTCTCCTGTCTTTGTTAGGGTCTATGGGTAGAGTGCTTTGGGTATCCTGGGATAAGGCCATATTGGTCAATTCAAACCAAAAATAGTGGGGTTTTGTAAGTTCCACAGGGGTCTCTCCTAAGGCATATACAAGTGGAAAGCCTTGTGAGGCTGAAAAGACTATTAATCACAAATGCTGTTGGGGAAGCTACATGAGGAATTTAACATTTGCTTGTGACTTTATGGGGTGTTGTTTAGGTCATGTGCTTGCATAAAGGCCTAGTATCAGTTTAGGATCCTGCAGGCTGCCAAACAAAATAGATACTGAGGCAGCAATACCGTGGAGTATCTTAGTTAAATTCTCAGCAAGTCTGCATGAGAATTTTGTGACATTTCTAATCAGTGCCTAAACAAAGGAGTGCTCAACAAATAGTTTCTGGAAAATGACCTAATTTGGAGGAGTTGGGGGGTGATCCTTAACTTATAATCAAGTCAAGAGAAATAAAATACTTACATGTAAAAACTTAAACTGAGAAATTAATATAGACAAAAAATCATATATCTTTAAATATGAAAGAAACAACTTTCCATTTAGAAAGCATTCAAAAAAGAGTCAATACATTTGACGAAATATATAAAATTGCATGTTATAAAAATCAACAAGATATTAAAAGATGATTTGAAGTTTAATTATAAAAATATATATTGCAATATATTTGATAGACTAATATCAGTAGCCTTAATATATAAAAAGCCATTGCATGTCATTAAGAAGAATATGAACATTAATGGGAAAATGAGCAAAAATTAAGCAATTCAACCAGAAGTTCTACCATGTCTAATAAACTTAGTGAGTCCTAATAGTAATTAAATCAACTAGAACTAAAGCAGGTATTTTATAATTTTTATAGGAGGTCTAATTTATCAATTTTTTCTTTTATGGATTGTGCTTTTGGTATCAAGAACTACTTGCCTAGCTCTAAATCTCAAAGATTTTCTTCTGTTATTTTCTAAGTTCTATAGTTTTATATTTTATATTATATCTATGATTATTTTGACCTAATTTTTATATAAGGAATGAGGTTTAAGTAAGCATTCATTATTTTCTTTTGTCCATTGTCTATTGGGTTGTTGAATTACAGATAATCTTTATACATTCTGGATACAAGTCCTTTGTTAGATATTGTCTTGTGAATATATTTCCTAGTCTATTTTCCTAATAATATCTTTTGCTAAAAAGTAAATTTTAATTTTGATAGAGTCTGACATATTATGATGAAGACTATGAAGAGTATGGTTAGATCTTTAATGTTTCAGCTAAGAAAATTTTGCCTCCTCCAAGGGCATGAAGATACTCTCCTGAGCAGTTTTTGAAAATCTTTCTCATCTTATCTTTTACATTTAGGGCTAAGATCTATCTTGATTTATTTTTGTGTATGAAGTATGGGAGGAATTGAAGGTTTGCTTATTTGTTTGTTTCTCCCACACTAATACCCAGTTGTTACAGCACTATTTGTTACATTTACTTTCCCACTAAATTGACTTGGTAATTCGGTTGAAAATCAAATGACGATTTACATATATACATATTTCCTGACTCTACCCTGTTCTATTGATCTATTTGTTTACATTCATGCAAAACCACAGTCTTTGTTAATGTAGCTTTTATAATACATCTTAAAAATAGGTAATAATAGATTTTCAACTTACTTTTTCTCTTTCAAGATTTTGGTTATTGCACATCATCTGCATTTCTATATAAATTTTAGAATAAGACTATAATACCTTCAAAAAAGTCTTGCTAAGATTTCAATTGGAATTTCATTGAATCTGTAGATGAATTTAGAAAAATAAGTGTTTTAACAATATTTTTCTAATCCATGAACATGGTATATTTTTTCACTGACTTAGACTGTTTTAAATTTCTCTCTGCAATGTTTTGATCTTGGGAAAGGCAATGCTGGCATTTTCAGAGAATTATCAAAAAATAGTTTTTTAGAAGCCTAACAAGCCTTATCCTTAGCAGAGTAGTAAATTGCCTCCATTAAGTGATTTGAGCAAGTAAGAATGCCAATCCTATAATAAGATTATTATATCAGAAAAGTTACTAAAGTCCTTAAAAAAGAACTTAGTGCATGTTAGGTATTATTAACATGAGTTATTGGAGCTCATATGAATTCATTTTATACCAAGGTCCTGACAGAATGGTTTCAAGCCAGTTTTGATGGAAGAAAAGTAAAGTTACAGCATAGAATATAATTTGAGTTCATGAGGGCTCCATGGAGAAGCCTTCTGTAATTAGGAGGAGCAGAAAAGCATGCCTGCTATTCGTCTATGATACAGATGGAGTTAAGGAGTGGTGGAAAGATACTGAAATGCAGCCTGAACTACTGTGCAACTTTGCTCATAGTCATCTGTGTTAACTTCCTATAACTGAGGAAACTTTAAGCCCTGCCCAATTTGCCCTGGGGACATAGCCTCCTTCTTCACTCTACGTTAGCAGGAAAGGTAGAAAGGAGAGCACCTCAAAGAGTCACTTTCCCTGTCCAGAGATCTGAAAGCTGCCTCTACCCACTGTTGTGCTGATTCTGTAGTCAGACTGCCAAAGATCAAAAGCTGTCTCTAGCTGCCTGCCTCTCCACACACACATACTGAAAAGCTAATCACATTAGCCACTTCATAAGGAATAAATTGTTATTTTCTCTCCACTTTGATTTCTCCTCTTGTCTTCCTGTGTTATGGCCAGTAAACAGCTCTCTCCATCTCAGTCTATCCAGGAATTTTCTTTTTTCCTTATCTATTATGTCAGCAAAACTCTTTTGCTATGGTTTGAACCACCTCCTTGAGACTAGCAGCTTCAGAATCTAGATATGCTCCCATAACCCATATTTAAACCACCCCTGTCATGGCTCCATTTGCGTGCTTTCATAATTTAAGAAGTCTAATAGTAAAAAAACTGAAAGAGAGATTTATTCCTTACGCGAATATATTTGCCATTCACAGATGCTGAGCATCTTATTTTCAAAAGTACAGATTCCAGGACTATACCTTCAAAACCA
Source organism: Nasua narica (assembly GCA_028533885.1). Lineage (NCBI taxonomy): Eukaryota > Metazoa > Chordata > Mammalia > Carnivora > Procyonidae > Nasua > Nasua narica. Next base: position 39,717,035 of record CM052811.1, read on the forward strand.
ATTCTGTAGGTATGTAGAAGGGGCATAGGGGTCTGCTTTTTACCAGTTATGCTGTATGACATTGCTACAGGTGGTCTGAAGACCACCCTTGGAAAATCTTTGGGCAAAGAGCAAAGCATAAATGAGTCACAGAAGGATGAAATGGTAGAACATAGGTAGGAAATGACACGTTAAAATTTTACTAGAAGGTAAAGACCCTGCAGGTTTGTCCCTTCTCACCTGGTCACCAGGAGCATTACTGATGGGCTAAGGCTGAGGTCTGCAGCAGATGAACATGATGTTGCTTCTCCTTTAATTTGGTTAGGCTCAGCAGTCCTTCTTTGCTAACCACTTCTGCCGAGGCACCACAAATGCCATCTCTCAGCCATAAACTCCATCTAGCTCCTGGTTTAGGCTGTCACTATTTTATATATAGCCTTTGCTATGATTTTACTGAATATTTCTCAGGTGCTAATGGTCTCGACTGGTCTCCCCCTGGAAGTATCCTGAAGCTGTGGATTCCTTTATGCCACGTAAGAGGTGAAGGAACCTCAGGAGCATTGTCTTTTTGTCTTGAGGAGCCCGGCAGGCATTTCTTTCTTTTTTTCTAATATTTTATTTATTTTTTTGACAGAGAGAGAGAAAAACAAGTAGGCAGAGAAGCAAGCAGAGGGTGAGGGGAAGCAGGCTCCCTGCTGAGCAGAGAGCTCGATGCAGGGCTCAATCCCAGGACCCTGAGATCATGACCTGAGCCGAAGGCAGAGGCCTTAACCCACTGAGCCACCCAGGAACCCCGTCAGCAGGCATTTCTAACACACTGCATGAGTGGTGCCATAATCAAGATGTAATCTTTCTGAGGTGGCTAGATATACTTCCATTCTTCATATAAGGAAGTGAGGAACATGCCCCACACAATGGGGTTCAAACTTGTCTTGTTGGATACCCATTTCTGATATGGGTAACTAGATTCTATGTCTGGCAAGAGTCATTGTTGCAAGGAGTTGCCCCATTAGAGCCTTGGAATTTTTAGCTGTGTATCTCTAGAGATAGCAGAAATAAGAAGTTAAGTTTCTCCCCTCTCTCCACAGCACTCCCTCTTGTCTGAGAATTAATTGCTCAGTCAAAACCTATTTCTTTAATGTGAAAATAGTCTCTTTTCAATAGGAAAAAAAAATGACGTGAAAATGCCAAATTAGGCCAAGATTAGAGATAAGTAAAGATGATCACGTGACAAGACTGACAGGAATGTTAAGCACAAACTTCTTCCATTGTTCATTTGCTCCTCCATAACTTTACTCTGTCTTGTCTCTGACTCTTCAAGGTAGTATTCTGATTATTATATGATTTATACATATGACTTATAAGAATATATATGATATTTATATATATATGATAATATGTCTCTTGATAGAGATAGAGATACAGATGTAGATATGGATATATGGGACAAGCTAAATTCTGGCGGCAGCTACTATAGTTGTCCCAAGGTCATAACTGACATTTATCATATTGCTCTTCTGCAACCCACTCTACAATTCCCTTATCCCCCTTACTCAACCAGTATTTCAACTAGTTTTTTTTGCTTGTCCATGATAACCCAGACTTTTATCCCTAAAAGCTTTGAGGTCCCTGTTAGACTATGATTATTATAATCACCCACTTGCAGTTATCATTAGACAAGAAAACAAAATTCCATGTGTCCCAGAAATGCTCTTTCTTGCCCCTCTTTTGTCTCATTTCAATTCACTCTTACTTCATTGAGTGGTGGGGGACATGATAATACTTTGGGCCACCTGATATTTATGCAATTGTGTGCCATGGACTTATTATACGACAGTCTTTTAATTAGGACTCTATTTATTGCCTTTTTTCATATACCTCCCCTGGTATAAATATCAGCTTAGATCCTGTATACAATATCCCTTGAAAAATCTGGATATTTCACTTTTCCCAGTATAGCGCTTCACAGCTGAATAGTTGGGAGTCCCTTTGGGAAACTATTGAAGGAACTGCTATTGTATTATATTGTGTTGTATTATATTGTATTGTATTGTATTGTATTTGGTGCCATTATAGGATTATTTCTCAAGGAGACCCAGAAACCCCTTCAAATGACAGGTTCTAAGTTTGAGAACTGGCTGAAGTCTGAAAACTAGATGAGAAATTGTGATTTTTCCAGTAAGGTAGCTAACATTCACCTCCTACTCACTAGGTATTGGCCCATGTTTTGATTAATTGGTTCAATCAGATTCTTGCTGACTATCTGTTGCAGTTCTTTGGTGAATGATAGAGTATTTTCTAGGCATGCCATGCTATAACTTTACTCAGGCTATTGGTGTATAAATGAGAAGGTCTATCTTTAGGAAGGCAAGCATAATCTTTTGAGGCACCTAATTCAATGAAGTATTTTCAGTCTCTAGGCGAGAAAGGCTGCTATGCTCCATCAAGGGGGAATGGAACTCTTCTGCTGCAAAAGAATCTGGAGCTTTAAGGTTCTCAAGCACATCAATTCAGATATTCTCATTCCAGATCTCAGGTCTCACCTCTTTCCATCAGGACCTTTACTGTAGCATAGGAAACTTGCTGGGACCATGAATTTTTCTTTGTAAATCTATAACCCAGCTACTCTCAAAGGTTGATATTCTGTACAGTCTACTCTTGGTTTATAGGAGATGAGGATCTCTTTATATGATGTCATGAAACCTTACTGTTTTTATGCAATGCCCCTAAATATGTCTCATCTAACCTGGATTTTCTTCCCTTAAGGCACTAATGACACTTAACATCAACCAAGAACCCTGTCTTTATATCTTCCAAATGCTGGAGATGTTAGGTAAACCAATGCATCCTCTACCACCCAGTTTACCATACGTAAGATTCTTAGTAACTTGACCTGACAGCATGCCAATGGTTACCATTACTTTCACTTACCACCAGAAATGGGATCATTGCTACCAACTGTCCTGAAAATGATCTATTTTCAAAATGCCATTCTGAGAATCTTTTCCTAGACTTTCATTAGTACCAATTTCCTTTGTTAGGATATTCCAAGAAGTGACTTCTAAGAGAAATACTTGAACCAGCTATCTTACTTATGATATGCTCTCAGGAAATACCAGTAGCAAACTGAGGAAATGAAATGGAAAAGGAAAATAAATCAAGAAGGATTTGTTATCAGACATATTACCACCAGGGGTAATTGAAGCTTGAGTCCAGTGGGACCAAAATAGAAATGTATCTCTGAATTATCTCCATTGAAGAAGAAGTTCAAATATTTATTACCCAAATCCAGAAACTCATTGCTTAAGAGATATTCCTAAGGGGTATTAATTCCTCAGTGTTTCAGTCCTGCTATAAAGTAGTTAAAGCAAACTGTAGGTGCCAGAGAAGCAAATAAACGAAGGTGCTGGCAGTTAGAAGTCAGGCTGACATGCACCAAATGAGTAAGGGTGAGGTGGTAAAGGTGAGGCACCAAGAGCAATTACTACAGGGATATTTGGTAACTTTCATGTTTGGTAGACCTAAGTGATTTTCAAATGCTTTTTTAAAAAATACACACACCAACAAACAAAATTAATTATTCTCATTAACTGCCCTTCCACCCATTCCACTTTCATTCTTTTTTCTGCAAGGATTACCTAAGGGGGTGCTAAAGTCCAGATTGACTACCTTAAATATCTCCCTGACTTACAACTCTAGTTATTGTACAAAAACCAAAAATTGAATTCATTATAATTTCTGAAATCATATTATCTCACTACCTCTATGTAGTCACACTTAATGTGAACATTTAAAATTATTTAATCATAGGGACACCTGGGTGGCTCAGTTGGTTAAGGGTCTGCCCTCAGCTCAGGTTATGATCCTGGGGTCCTGGGATTGAGCCTGGCATGGGGCTCCCTGCTCAGGAGGAAGCCTGCTTCTCCCTCTCCTTCTGCCTGCAGCTCCCTTTGCTTGTGCTTTCTCTTTTGCTCTCTCTCCCTCTGTCAAATAAATAAATAAAAATCCTTTAAAAATTTTGCTTTTAATTATTTAATCATATATGTTTAGCCAAACCCTCAGCATCAGAAAATATCTGTCTGCTTCAAGGCTTTTTGACTTTTCTGTGTCCATGCCATTCTTCTCCAAATGGATAGCAGCATTTAGTAGAGAAGGTAGAAAAGAGAAAGCTTCCTGGGATCCAGGCTTGTCTTAACCTTAACAAGGCATGTATTGCAATGCCCTCATTTTCAGGATGACTCTAAGGTCCTTCTCGGTGTGACAGTCTCTGACTTAATGATTTCTGCACAGTGCTAGGCAGAGAATTTCCATTCTTCCAACAGTCCAGGCAGGCTGTCTTGGCACCAGATGGAACTGCTTTCTAGTTCCCTCCTTGAGTATCTCATTCCAGCTCAGCTCTGGGGTGAAAATATATTATGCTTCACTAATTACTGAAGCTGCCTGACTCAGATTTATGAAATATTCTGGCTTTCTTCCATATGTTGTGTGTTATCTATTGCTAATATCTGTGGTGACTGGTGAATTTGTCTCCAACTGGCAATTCGGAGCAGAGAAGATTAAAGTAGTTGTGGGTAAAATTGGGACTGTGTGATTCTTCCTTAGAACAATTCCCTAAAGTTCAATAATGTTATGCTTGAAGCATTTCAGTATGGATGAGAGGCCAAGTTTTCTTTATCCTGTTATTATATCCTTTAAAAAGCTAATGAAAAATGTAGTGTGAGGACTGTGTAGCAGCAGAGCAGATGGGCCAGAGGACCAGGGACAAAGCTGCTGCACTGTTTGCAAAAGAGGATCTTTCATAATGGGAGACAGTATCTGATGTAAAGGTATTAAGAATTCTTCTCCATAGCTTAACAGAATTGAATTTGAGTCGACAGATTAGCTTCAAGCAGGTTTCTGATAACTATCTTCTCTTTACAACTGTGTTACTATACAGGTGATCATAGAATACAACATTGCTAATTTCAAAACAAAGATAGGATGCAGTAGAATATGAAGTATGAGGTCCAGGGGCCTTCAGTTCTAATGGCTTCTTACAAAAGTCACCATTCTGACCCCTGAGGAGATTATAATGGTAGATTTGTTTTATACCTTAAAAGAACTGAGTAGTGATAATGAATGAATTCTGTTCAACCTGGTGATTTCACTTTAGTTATCACGATATTACCTATACTTGTTTTATTTTTTAATGATCACTTTCATATCTGATTATCTCTTGTATTCAGGGAAAGATACAGAATATGTATCATTATGTGCTCAATAATTTTGGAAATTTAACTTTTTTTTCATTTAGCTTCATTCTTACCAATAATACCCAGAAAATCATAGACTTGCTGAACTAATTGTAATTCCCATTAAAGTAAATGAATATTTAAAAAATACATGTACCATTTACATAATCATCCGTGCTACCAGTTGTATGAAAGGCACAGAATATTTAGTTTTTACTTCCTCTACCCTTACCCCTTTAGACACAACTGGCCATAACCCTATCACATCACACCCCATAAATCCATAAAGCCAAAACTGTCTATTCCAAGTGGTATCTAGGTTCCCCTCATATAATTCAGATATGTTATTTTGCTCTTGAGTTATATTTTCTTTGAAATCAGTATTGTTCCATTGTTATATTCCTTGGCATTTGCCTGGAAAATCTTTAACAAAAGTAATAATAACAGTACTAGTTATTAACTAATAATAGTAGTTATTAACAGCTATATTATTATTATTAGCCTCCCCACTTTATATATACATTTCTTAAGTGGTAAATGTTGAATATTTTTAACCAATCTGAGAGTTTTAGTGCTTCAATTTTTTAAAAGTGTAGATCCTTATATGTACTGTAATAAGTTATGTATATGTTATCTTTTTTATGTATTATTTTTAATATGTCCTTGCGTTTTCATTGTTTAACTTTTTCCATGTAGCTTACAGACTGCTTTATGACTAAAGTGTTTGCTATATTATATTCTCAGCACCTAGAACAGTATCATGGACGTGAAAGTCAGCCTATAAGTCTTGTTGAACAAATAAAGGGAGTAATGAACACCTTTTTTTGCTGTGGTTTATGCTTTTTTAGTTTAAATTACCTGCTGGTTTGGAAGATGTTTCATATTCTACTAGAACAGTGGTTTTCAAATCTCAGGATGCATCAAATCACCTAAAGGGGCTCAGAAAACACAGACTGCCGGGCCCAACTCCAGTTTCTGATTTAGTAGGTCTGCAATGGGACCTGAGAAGCTGCATTTTTAATTGGATCTCAGGTGATGCTGCTGCCGATGGCCTGGGGTCCACACTGAGAACCACTGAATTAAAGGTTATCTCTGAGTTTCATAAAACTCTCAAGCCTAGATTTTTTCTATATTTTTCATATTCAAGAATAATACAATAACTTGATTAATGCTTTTTTATAGAGAAGATTTCTGAGAATTTAGGGTTCTCTCGTTCTATTTTTCTATCTTTAAGGGTTTAGATTCACAATATTGATACTATTTAACTTAAAATTTAAATTTTCAACCCATTGCTTAGTGATTTCCTCTTTCATATTCTATCTGTGTTTTTCAGAATTTCACTGAAACAACAAAACAATTGTATTCTAAAACCATTTTCCTGGCTATGCTTTTCCTCTGCATATCTAGATCATTCTTTCATAGAGAGGGATCTTTCCACAGACTTCATGTTAGTTTTTCTCTGTTTTTTTTCACCTTCAAACGAATGTGCCTCCCTCTGTTCAGTGTCAGTGATGCTGAATGGAAATGTTTTTTTTTTTTTTCCTCTTTGATCACCTGAATGATTTTATAATCCCTTTGGCTAATCCTGAACTGGAGTGACAATTATTTATATCTAGTCCTAGTCATTCTCTTGAGTTTGGAATGCATTAGCCAAAGGCAGGAATATAGTTTACTCCTGTGGCCTCCTCCTCTCTTATTGTAAGGAGGTTCATGTATAGCTGACTAATTTCGAACAACTGTCTTTTACCAGAGGTAGTATATAAAAATTAGCTGGTTGAACAGTTTCAGAATTCTCCTGTCTCTGCTTCTACCTTTCACTAACTGATATGGACTGAATTGTGTCTCCCACAAAATGCATAAATTTAAATGTAGGACCCCACCAGTATGTGACTATATTTACAGATGGGCCTTTAAAGAGATAATAAACAGGGACGCCTGGGTGCCTCAGTTGGTTGGGCAGCTGCCTTCGGCTCAGGCCATGATCCCAGCGTCCTGGGATTGAGTCCCGCATCGGGCTGCTTGCTCGGCAGGGAGCCTGCTCCTCTCTCTGTCTCTGCCTGCCTCTCTGCCTGCTTGTGTTCTCTCTCTGTTAAAATAAATAAATAAAATCTTTTAAAAAATAAAAAAAAGAGGTAATAAACATTAAATGAGGTCTTAAGGGTTGAGTTCAATCACAATAAAATTGATGTCTTTATAAGAAAAGGAAGAGATACCAGAGAAAAGGCCATGTGAAGACAGTGAGAAGACACCATCTATGAGCTAAGGAGAAAGGTCTTGCCAGATCCCAACCCTGCTGACACCATGATCTTGGCCTTTAGAACTATAGAAAATAAATGGCTGTTAATTCATCACCCAGTCTATGGTTTCTTCTTATGGCACACTGAGTAATGCACACTTTGGTACTACGAAGTGGGACGTTCTTGTACCAAATCCCTAAAAATGTGGAAGTGGTTTTGGAACTGGTGATAGATAGAGGCTAGAAGAATTTTGGGATATACACTAGAAAAAGTCTAACTTGCCTTGAAGTGACTATTGGTGGAACTATGGAAGTTGAAGGTGAATCTTGTGACAGCCCAAAAAGAAAAGAGGACAGCAATAGAGCCAGCGTTTATCAACTTAGAGATTACATACAACACTATGAATAGAATGTTGGTATAAGTATGATTAAAGGTGAGTCTGATGAGATGTCAGCTGGAAATGGGGAACATGTATTGGAAACTGAAAGAAAGGTGATTTTTGTTATAAAGTAGCAAAGAACTTTCTGAATTATGTTCTAGTGTTTGATGGAAAGTAGAACTTGTGAGTGATGACCTTAGATATTAGCCGAGGAGATTTCTAAGCAGTGTTGGAAGGAGTAAGGAATAAGGAGACTTACTGCTTATAAAAAAATGTGAGAAAAAGAGTTAAATTGAAAGAATTGTTAAGTAAAAAGAAACGAGAACTTGAAGATTTGGAAAATTCTTAGCCTATCCATATTGCAAAAAAATGAGAAAGTCTACCCTGTCTACAGGCTGGGACAATAGAAACATCTGGTTTTAAATATGTGTTATCCTTCAAGAAAAAAGGTTACCCAGAAAGTGACTTAGGTCATCAGCCCCAAGAAGCAAAGCTATTTCCTCTTTGGGTTGAAGAGTGGGGCCACTTCCTTGATTTGCTCTCAGCTGTCCAGGATAATGCCACTAGTGCCCCAGGGAAAACGTTTCCTTCTGCATATAGTCTAGAAGGCTAGGCTTCCACCTAGGGTCATGAAGGTGATGCTTCCAGCTCAGTGAACCCCAAGGGCAAAGCACTGAGCCAAATAGGGTCATGCTTGAGCCTTAAGATGGAATGGAATTTGCTGTGCTAGATTTTAGATTTGCTTAGGACCCATCACCTTTTTCTGATTTCTCCCTTTAGGAATGGCAATGTCTATCCAATGCCAGTCCTACCATTGTATTTTTGAAGTATATTATTACTTGTTTGGTTTTACAGGCTCACAGCTGGAGAGGTGTTTTGCTTCAGAATAAATCATACCTCAAATCTCACTTACACCTGATTTAGACGAGTTTTGGACTTGTAATTGATGCTGGAATGAGTTAAGACTTTTGGAGCTATTGGGAAAGAGTGTATGTATTTTGCTTGTAATAAGAACATGAATTTTGCAGGGTCAGAAGGCAGAGTATTGGAGACTGAGTTGCGCATTCACATCTCCTAAATGAATAACTTGAAGTCTTAATACATCATGTGGCTATATTTGGAAATGGGGCTTTTAAAGAGATAATTAAAATTAAATGACATCAAAAGGGTGGGATCCTGATCCAATAAGATTGGTGTCCTTATAAGAAAAGGAAAAAAAGCACCAAAACTTTCTTCAAGTATATGCACACAGAAGAAGCCATGTAGACACAATGGGAAAAAAATATTTACAAGCTGAGGAGAGAGGACCTACTGGAGGCCTCTGCAGGTACTGTGAACCTGGAATTCTACCCTCCAGAACTGTGGTAAAATAAATGTGTTGTTTACGCCATCCAGCCTGTGGTATCTTGTTATGGCAGTTGAACAGAATAATACACTAATTTTACATCTTAAAATGTGATACGTGCTCCACGTTACCACTCTAGCTATTATAAAACTTGCCTCTGAATACGTGATGTGTGCCCCCAGGGTCTCCACCTTACCTGTTGGAAACCTCACATCTTCTTGAGTAATGCATATCATTTTGTTGCCTTTATTCCTATTGTGTTTCTGAGAGCTTATTTTCCAAATAGATGGAAAATAAGAACTAGGGTTAGGAGAATTGATGGGGAACCGAAAGCCCTCAATATCCTGAAGTTCAACTTCTGTACCAGGGTGATAAGTGGCAGAGAAATTCCTGATGCATAGCACCTCCTGAGCCTCTGATGACAGAATGTGCAGCAGGTTGGATTGAGGTTCCTTCCAATGTTGACAAATACAAATATTTAACTCACTGCTCACTTTTCTCAAGTCTACTGTCAACCTATAGCCAGAGCAACTTTTTTTCACGGATTCGCATTATCATTGTTACCACTATTCTTCTGCCACATTTTCATAGGCATTACAGGGAAATGTGGGGAAGAATAAATTAGGCAAATGTAAAGTAACCAGTAACATAATTTGAATGTCCTCTTTGTCTTGGACTTGGTCGAAGGTTCAGTCTTGTGTAGGCACTAAGGCTCAATTGCGATTGTGATAGGGATTGGGATTGGAGTTCAGCTTTAGCTTGTGACTGGGTTTTGGGTTACTTTCTGGCCACTGTTGTTTATCAGTGTGATCTATGATGAAACTGCACTCATCATCTTTGACTCTAACCACTCAAGGCACTAGAAATTCCTTTGGATTAGACACTGGAATGTGAAACCCTGAAGACCACCTTTCTAGGCTTGTATAGAGGCAATGAATGCAATGTTATAAAGATCCTTCATTATCCTGTGACTCTGGAATCATCTTAGATAACTTTAAAATATCTCATCATAGTTCTAGCCCTTATTTCTATTTAGCAAATTCTCTCAACCCAATAGACACAAGTGACTAAGAAAAGAAAAAAAAAGTGAGTAACTGAAGGCAGAGAAAAATCCCAGTTTTCTTCAGACAGTTCTGAGGTAATTTTAGACTGATATCCAGTAGAGACAGAAGAATTTGCTTTGCCTGAAATCAGTGCCCACTCCTTTTACAAATGGCTTATGTGTGTGGTCCTGCTCAGACAACTGACAGCTTTGCTTCATAATGCAGAGGGGAAAAGCAAGGAGGAGGAGGCCTCTGAGTGGGAGGGAGACTGTGGGAGAACATTTCCTTTAGCTGAGAGGAATGAATGAAGGTGGGTGATGCTTTCCTCAGCTGCCAGATCCATCACCAGTTGCACTCAGAAGACCTTCCATGCAACACCCACGACCAATAGGCCAGCTTCAGGGAGAAGAGAGGCTCTGGTGAATGGCTTGTCTAGTTTTCTGGTTTATTCTGGGGAACTTTAAATTAATAAGGAGAAATGACTATGGAGAAAATTCACCAGGAATACTGGCAAATAAATTTCTACGTGTCATCTCTTCTTGTCTATCTTTACTTTCTCATTTTTCAAAATAGAACTAATCCTAATTTGATCATTTTTTACCTCAAACCTGATAAAATAAAGGTTTTTAATCATAGCTTTATCTGGAGCCTACCTGCATAGGTTGGGGCCCAGACCATCTCCTGTTTAAAGTGCCCCATCTGTTCCTAGAGCATTTTGATGCTTTCACACATTCCTCATGTTACTTCCCAGTCTATCACCATAGTCCTGACTGCAACTGTCCTTACTATGTCACCCTGACAGTGACTGGGGTGGGCAATGCTATAGGCAAACAACCTCCTCTCAGCCTTATCCCCATGCTCTGTATTCTTTGCTTCATACCTTGGCCCCTCCAATTCATTCTTGTCCCACACCCATCTCCTCCAAGCCCCTGGGCATGCTGAAAATAAAAGGATCTCCAGCTGTGTATGCCTTGAAAGTTATTGGCTAATGAGATTTCTGCTTTTTTAAGGTAAACATGATCCTGCCGGCACCAGAGCTGACTCACCTCAGACCCTTATCCTGGCCATCTCAAAGCTTATTCCTTCTACTGACTCATTGTTGAGGTGGGATCTGTCCCTAGTTGACATAAGCACTGTAAAATCTTGAGTTTCTTTCTGTAGCTCAGCTCAGTCTATTATTTGGACATTGAGAAGGTAGATGTACATAAGGAGGAGCTAGGGAACTAAAGCAGGCTAATGTTCACCTCTGCTCTCCACAGGAATCTAAACAATGGAGAGAATAAGCACAAAGAGCATATGCCCAATGGGGGTCAACATATTAATCTTATATACTAGTCAGGCAGGTGCCAATAACTAACAAAACACAGGGCTCCCTGGTGTAGCTGACTTTCTAGAAGTAGGGATCTGATCATTCTTCTCCACCTCTCAAACTTAAGATTTATCTATTTATATAGCTGGATGTCTGGGGAACCCTGAGTTGCCCAGCAAGCTGTTAGGGTCATAGACCTGCCTTTTTACATTTCTAATTGACAGAATAGAGAGAACAAAACATCAAAATACAGCTCAAGTTTTCTCATAACTGCCCAGGAAAACTGAAACTCACTGACCCTCTGAAATTCTAACCAATTAGATTAATTAGTTTTTTTGAGTGAAGGAATCGGACAGGGCTTGAAAAGAACTTGAAAAGCCTTCCCCCTTGTGGGAGCAGGTGCACAAGTCCCTCCTCTATGGAAACCAGAGGACTTAGAGGAGAAGCAGAGGCCTGCTTTCAACAGTGGTTTGCGGTGCTTTACTCTCACATTTTTCTTCAAGACTCCTGCACTGCTACTGCTTAACACCCTCCACTGAGCAATCTGTTCTTTCTCTTTGGGACAGCATTTTAAGACTTTATCAAGGATGTTCTAGAGATAAAGCTTTCACACATAGAAAATGGTCCCAAACTTTGGGATTTCCAGTCTTATCTCTATAGAGTCAGTGGATGACATTTGGATAGAAGGATCAGTAATAACAGCACTTTACATAGTTCAGGTCCAGGGCTCTGAGATTTTTAAAGTGCTTTCCCATCATAATTCCATTTCACCCTCCAAGAATTGTTATTTATATAAAACAGGTGGTTCTGTTCCATAGGTTCAGAGAACTTGAGGGGCACTGTCCAAAGTCACATGGATCAGAAGTGAACAAACCAAGAATAGAACCCAAATACTCCAATTGCTTCAAGAGAACAGTTCTATAATATACCCTTTTCCTCTTGAAAAGATTTCTGCTTTGGCACTGTTATGGGTTGAGTTCCCCTCATCCCCCCAAAAAAGCGATACATTGAAGCTCTAACTCTAGTTCCTCAGTTCCTCAGATTGTGATCTTATTTGGAAATACTGTCATTACAAATATAATTAGTTAAGTTACAGTGAGGTTATACTGCAGTAGGGTAGGTCCCTAACCCACAATAACTGGTGGTGTCCTTTTAAGAAGACAGCCATGGTGAAGACAGAGACACAGGGTAAAAGTCACACAATGATGAAGGCAGAGACTGGGGTCATGAAGCTGCAAGCCAAGGAATGGCAGATTGTAAGAAACTACTAGAAGCTATTAAGAGGCAAAGAAGGATTTCACTACAAGTTTAAGTGGGAGCATGGCTCCATCAACACCTTGATTTTGGACATCTAGCCTCCAGACATGTAAGAAAATAAATTCTCATTATTTTAAAGAAACCAGTTGTGGTATTTTATCACAGCAGCCCTTGGGGACTGATACAGGCATCATACAAGATCCTCCCTATGACAGTTCAGAATAATTGAATCACTTCACATTCCTTTTCTTCTCACTTGTCCTTTTAATCTTCTTAAATCCCTTTCTACCTTTTGATACAGTCTCCCTTTGATGTATTCTTGGAGTGGTGTGGTTTTACAACTTCTTTTAAATCCCTGCCTATTTTTCAATATCCTATTTAAATTTCACCTTCCCCATGAAGGTTTCTCTGCTACCTCTCCTTCGGCCTGACATGGCTTGTCATTTGTACCACTATAAAGATACTGACAGTCATGATGGGAAGTGTATTCAAGCACTATTTGTGTTTCCCTACTTTCTCAAAACACACCAATAAGCAAACAAGCAAGCAAACAAAATGTAGCCTTTCCTTGTAGTATTTACTGTTGGAGATCTCTATCTTTTAGTATGGAGTAGAGTGCCTGGTACTGAATAGACAGAACAAAGTAAAATCTAGATGAATTTAATTGATTAAGAATCAGAAACTTTGGTATGTTATTTTTATGTTCATATATCTGTGTGTCACATTAAGTATTTTTAAACTTTTATTATGATAGTTTTCAAACATATACATAAAAGGGGAGTAAAGTGAATATCCATGTATGAGTTGCTAAAGCAATCAATCTTTAATTTATGGCCAGTGCTGTGTCATCTTTGGTCCCTCTCCCTACCAACTCAGATTATTTTGAAGTAGATCCCAATTATTCCATCAATAAATGTCAGTTTATGCTTCTAGCAAATAAGGATTTTTCCATAAAGATATAAATACAGTATCATCACTATGCCTAAATAAATGGAAAATAATTTATTTTTTTAAGATTTTATTAATTTATTTGACAGAGAGGAGAGAGAGAAATTTTAATTAAATTAAAATTTAATTTAATTAAATTCGTTAAATTAATTCATTCACGTATAAGATGTTCACAATAGTTAAGACTACTTTACAGATCTCACATTGTGCCAAGTAGGCAGAGAGGCAGGCAGAGGGAGAGGAGGAAGCAGGCTCCCTACTGAGCAGAGAGCCTGATGCAGGCTCGATCCCAGAATCCTGAGATCATGACCTGAGCTGAAGGCAAGAGGCTTTAACCCACTTAGCCGCCTAGGCGCCCCTGAAAATAATTTCTTATACATCAACTAGTTAGATAGTATTTAAAATGCTGCCTATTGGGGTGCCTGGGTGGCTCGGTTCGTTGAGCGACTGCTTTTGGCTCAGGTCATAATCCTGGAGACCCGGGATCGAGTCCCACATCGAGTCCTGCATTGGGCTCCCAGCTCTGTGGGGAGTCTGCTTCTCCCTCTGACCTTCTTAACTCTCTTACTTTCTCTCTCTCTCAAATAAATAAAATCTTAAAATAAACAAACAAATAAATAAATAAATAAAATACTGCCTATTTTATGAGTGCTTATTTTTTTATTTTTTTAATTTGTGTTTTTCATATGAATGATATAGTAAAAATGATAGTGATAATTATAAAGAATAATACTATATCAATTAATAGTTTCAGAGTACACACCATGCCAAGCACTATGTGCTAAGCATTATACCTCATTTAATCTTCAAATTAAGCATTATTATTGTCATCCCAATTTTACAAATGATGAAACTGGGGTTTAGAGAGACTGACTTCTTGTTTAAGGCTGAAGAGCTGGGCTGTGAGAGAATATTTCCAAAATCCAGGTTGCTAACTCGGGGTATGTGCTCCTTCTAGGATACATGTAGCAGAGTCAGCTCAGCTACCCCTCATGGGAACTCTGACAAACATTTTCTTGAGCAAATATTGGATGGGATCTATAACAATCCATTTCAATATTACCTTCAGATCAAACGTGTCATAACATGTACATTAAGATATGGCACTCATAGGCAATTAAATAGTGATTCATAATTTTTAGTCTGATGCTGGTATAATAATCTGGTTTAATTACAGAATTTCACTGTATTTTCATTCATTCATTCATTCATTCATTCATGTCACAGTCTTTTGTGACAGTCTGCTGTGGGTTAGGCACTAAGGATACAACCCTTGACTTGGAGAAGCAACTGAGTTAATTATACCTTTACTTAAAACTTGTTAATATCTTGCCAGTGAAGACAGAGAAATATCCATATTTATTGTTACGCTGGGAAAGTAAGGTGGCTAGAAAGAGCCTCACATAATTGAGGATATACATCTCCTTCCCTCAAGATCCTGGAGCTTCCAGATACACCATCACAGCACCTGACTTTTATCACTGGCTTTATTTGTCTCCTTTCGCAACACCAACTTATAGTATTCAGTGCTAATGTGGCAGTTGTTGGTCTAGGCACTTGCCATTTATTTATTTAATCTTCAGAATAACCCTATAAGATAATGGCTAAGTATTATCTCCATTTTTACAGTATATAGTACTCGGGTAGAGACAGTTTAAGGTAATAGAATTTGGGCTCAGTAGTTTGTCTTCAGAGTCTTCTGTCTTAGATGATGCAGAAGGCTTGTCTGGAAAATTAATTTGCTCTTGACTTTGAGCAGTATTAGTACCCAAACTCAGTGGAGTATGGAATGAAGCTAAGTAAAAATCCTTGTTCAATTATATGGACATTATAAACTGTCAAAATCCCATGATATTTATGTATTTCTGATTTTAAGCAAGAGATGAGAATTTAAATTCATTCACGTATAAGATGTTCACAATAGTTAAGACTACTTTACAGATCTCACATTGTCCCAAGCTGTTCCAGCTTCTTCCTGGAAATTCTATCTTCCAGGATTAGCTTTCCTACCTCTCTTCTTTTACTAAACTCCCGCTCTCTTCAATACTTACCTCTCTTGTTTCTTTCCTGACCACCACCTTAGTTGTAATCTCACCCTGTCTTTGTGCTATATCCCAATATTTACATGCCTCAATCATAATTCTGCAGTGCTGATATTTCCTTGTTTCTCTTTTGCTCATTATTTGAAAGATAAAGGGAGAGCCAATGCCTTATTTTTATCATCATAGATGTACCAATAATGTGTCATCTATAATGACCTTCTACTTAGTAAATTTAAAATTGGCAGCTCTGAGTTAGAATCCTAGTATGCACTCAGATCTAAAGTATGACAAGCATTTGCGGTTAGAAAAGAAATAGTAAAGCCCTGAATTAAAGTCAGCTATTGTAGAAATGATGATGCTTAGCTGAATCTAATGCACTGACTACAGGAAACTGTATATTAAACTGGATCCTGTAGTGAAATGCAACCTGTATGATATACAAATGTTTTACTTAAAATTATTAGGGATTTGAAAGTTTTAAGAAAATCTGATGCCATCTAATACAGAGGTTCCTAAAACTGATTATACATGAAGTCACTTGGGAAGTTTATTTATCATATATATGTGCTGCCGAAGCGAGCACAAGTTTATTTATCATATAAATCCCAATGTCTTTCTCTCAGGTCCTAGTAAACCCTTAGGATATGCCAGGGATATTATGCTTCAGCCAAACCATGGACTGATATTTTGGAGTCACTGGCCTAATGTATCTTCCTTGCCCCTACCCTACATGCTTTCCTTCTAGGCTGGTAACTCTTTCTAGTAATTGTGAAACTTCAAAGAGTTTTCTCCCCATTTATGGGTCCTAGTCACTTTAATAAAAGTAGGATATCTTAATTCAGATAAATAACTTTGTCATTAGAGCTATACAAATTTGTCATGCTCATGCATGGATGTGCTCACTGGTCTTTTCGCCACAGACATTTCTCCTGTAGACATTCCTCCTTCCTCTAGGACATTAACCTACATGTATTAGAATTAGTCTAAGTGCAGCTCACTTTCTGCCCTACAGAGAGTAATAGGATCACACAGTTTCTAGTTTAGAAGGTGCTGTAGTGGTCCTTAAATCAACCTTGAGATCTTTTTCTTTGGCAATTACAAGAAATAGTCATACAGCAACTGCTCGATCTTGTTTACTGAAGTCTGGAGTAGACTGTTCCAATCCAGGTCAACTCTCAATCAATTTTAATATAGAAACTTCCTCTTCCAAGCCAAGAGCTCTTCTCTGAAAATTTTATATCTTTGTCCTAGTGAGTCCACCAAAGGAGCCACAAACTACAGATGTGCTCTTTCCTCCAAAGAACAGCCCAATCGAGCACTGATGACAGCTAACAACTGTCAAACCCAGTCATGAACTATATGATAAACACGCACAGTCTTCTTTTCTTCCAGGAAAAATAGTAGCAAAATCATCAGAGATACTATCTCTGTATATGAAAGTCACTAATAAATGCAGATATCACTTTGCCTTAAGAGAGTTTGGACATAGGAATGTAAATAAAGTTAATATCTGAAGAATAAAGGAAAGATAGCGGCTCCTTCCCTGCTGTCCCCCTCTCCTCTCTATCAGAATGAGACCCCTGGGTAACCAATATCCACCATTAGGGTTAAAATTACTAGACATTGGTGAGCTGATTTGGGATTCCTGGCAATGTGCCAGCACAATAATACAAGTCAAGCTGTTTGAAAGCTCACCAAATTACAATATTAACCTTGGAAGATAGATACAGGCCAATTTGCAAATCTTATTTTGATCATTTACATGCACTAGTAAGAGAAAACAAACATCAGCCTTTCCCTGGACATCTATTTCTTGTTTGCCCATGCTAATTAGCAGAATTTGCATAAATACATAAAAATCCTGTGTTTTCCTTAATATATTCAGAGCTCATTTCTCATTAGCTTCAGTAAATATTCCCACACTGCACATAGATTGACTCTTGACCTCTGACCAAGCCAAATCCAGAAACACATTGTCTCTTTGGCTTCTTTTACTGGATATGCTGAAGTAGAGAATCAACCAGCCAGATGAGAAACCTTATAAACCATTTGACCAACCACCTTAGTTTGCAGACTGAGAAACTGAGATAGGTGCATTAAGTAAATTGCCCCCAATTCACAGTACTAGAATCTGCGCCTCCAGAATAATTGAATGAGAAATGTGCTTCCATGACAATGGCACTAAGGAATGGCATTATAATATGCATTCTCCTAAAGTTGCTCTACCTGCCTTACTTTCTCTTTGCTGCAATCAGTGTCAGCCAGGGCTGTGGTCATCTCAAGCTCTAGGTGGGAGTCGAACCACTTTCAAAATGACTCATGTGGCTGTTGGCGGGACTGTTGAGACCTCAACTTTCATCAGTTCTTTGCCACGTGGGTTACTGCATAAGGTTGGCTCATACTATGGTAGCTGGCTTCCCCCAGAGTAAGAAATTTAAGAGAGCAATAGAGGACCCTAAGTTTTTTTTTTATAACCTAGTCTCCAAGGTGATAGCCTATCACTTCTGCTGTACACAATTTGTTAGAAGTGAGTGCTAAATCCAGCCTATAGTCAAAGGGAAGGAGGGATAACATGTGAGTGTCAATATCAGGAGGTAGGGATCTCTGGGGCTCTCTTAGAAGCTGCCTACCATAATAGTCCTCTTTTTTTTTTTTTTTAGAGATTTTAATTATTTATTTGACAGAGAGATCACAAGTAGGTAGAGAAGCAGGCAGAGAGGGTGGGAGGAAGCAGGCTCCCCACTGAGTGGAGAGCCCGATGTGGGGCTCAATCCCAGGACCCTGAGATCATGACCTGAGCCGAAGGCAGAGGCTTTAACCCACTGAGCCACCCAGGCACCCCCACAATAGTCCTCTGAACACTGCCCTCCACCCCAAACTCTCCCTGATACTTGCTTGCTCCCAGGCAGGTAGGAGAAACAGCAGGTTTTTGAATCATAGGTCTGTAATTGAGCATAAACTGGAACTGGACTTAGCCTGCCTCACAGCTGCAGGTGCAATGAAATTTTGTAAAATCTCAACACTTCTCTTGCTGACCACATCCCAGAAATGGGCATCTGGGATCTGGGTGGCTTTGAAGAAGAGCAGAACTCAGCTAAGCTGTTGGTTTGTTTTAATAAAAGAGATGGCAGTAAGTAGAGGTTGTAGGGATTGTCTGATTTTAACCATCGCTGCACAGACATACTACTTTGATGTCAGAGTACATAATTTTCACCCCCAATCCAGCCCACTTTCATTAGGAAAATGAGCCTGAGGTGGTTGTTTTTATTTTTAGAAAACTTGAGGGTCAGTATCTCTACCAGTTTGGACCTGAAGCCAAAAATTCAAATGCCTCCCAGGGCCAAGTGTGTGTGAACTGGGCCAGGCAAAAGACAAAATGGAATGGTAGGGATTGTGGGGATGTGGAAAGGCAGGCTTCGCTAAGGCATCCTGTGGTACTATGACTTTTAGTAAGAAATATAAATTTGATCTTTGTCATTTCAGACTCAGAGCTCCTAAAATCCTTGAGATTTTCTAAATGATAAGAGCATAAAGGAGTAAGGAGCCTTTTGTTATTCATAGTAAGTCCCTTTACATCTGAGTTTATGTTAATGAGGTGATTTTTGGAAAGACTCTCAGGATAGAGGTTGGTTGTAAGGGAAATCAAAGAGGACTGGAGAGTTGGAACTTCCAGCCCCACTCCCTGATCCCAGGGAGAAAAGAGAGGCTGGAGAATTCAATCACGAATGGTCAATGATTTAATCAATTGTGCCAGGTAATGCCTCCATAAAAACTGAAGAGGACAGGGTTCAGAGAGCTTCTGAGGTGATGAACCTGTGGCAGTGCTGGGACAGTAGTGCTCTCAGAGAGGGCAGGGAGTTCCTCAGCCAGTCCCACACACCTGCCCTCGTGCATCTCTTTCATCTGGCTGTTAATGAGTTATATATTTTTATAATAAACCAGTAATCTGGGGTGCCTGGGTGGCTTAGTTGGTTAAGTGCCTGACTCTTGATTTCAGCTCAGGTCATGATCTCAGGGTACTGGGATCAAGCCCTATAAGGGCTCTGTGCTCAGCAGGGAGTCTGCTTGAAGATTTCTCTCCCTCTCCCTCTGTCCTCACCACCCCACCCCCTTCCAGGAAGAGGCAAGCAGTGGCACAGGCATGGGCTCTCTTTCTCTCAAATAAATAAATTAACTAAAAAAAATAAATTAGTAATCTCATAAGTAAATGTCTTACTGAGTTCTCTGACCCACTCTAATTAATTGAAACTGAGGAGGAAGTTATGGGAACCTTCCATTTGTAGTCAATTGTTCTGAAGCACAGATAACAGCCTGAACTTGTGATCTATGTCTCAAAGAGGGAGGTAGTCTTGAACCCTCAACCTGTGGAATCAGATGCTATCTCCAGGTAGATAGTGTCAGAACTGAGTTAAATTGTAGGCCACCCAGCTGATGCCCCAAAATTGCTTTTTGGTGTTGTAAACAGATGATAGACATCTGAATTTAAGTCAAAACAAAACATTGTGCTTGCCAAATATGTGACAGTGAGGTGAATTCTGCCTAAAGATTGTTAAAATGTGAGCCTGTAGGCCTGGAGGTAGAGAGGAATTAAAAAACCAGTTATCAACCAGATATCCAAGCAACCCCTCAACAGGGCTTACAGACAGGACCAATCTAATGCAGATCCAGAGATGATGCACACATAGCTCAAGGGTACAGGAATTTGTGGCTAGAACTCAGGCCTTCTAACTCTGAATTCAAGCATCTTTTCATAAATGAAGCTTAAAATATCCATATTATTTCTGATCTTAGCACCTCTGATGATAAATCTCTCTGAGTAAATCTCAGTAATAACAGACCAGGGGCAGGATGCTTGTGAGTCTACAGGGGACAGATGGTTTCCCAGGTATGTGTATCAGGATAGCAGAGACCCAGACCAATAGGCAGTCTAGGTCTTTACCATGTACTAGAGAATGTACTGGAGACCAATATGAAGACAGATCCTAGGAAGGGGCTTACTTTTTGAGAATTTCCTCTGTCAGAAAATAGGAATGCCTAAATAGGCTATAAACAGCAAATCATTCCCTACTAAAGTGACTTAGATGACTTTAGGGCTGAGACATACTTAATCTTCATTATAAAGTGCCAATATAGAGGGTAAAAGAGACAATGATGGGAAGTTTCTGGCAGTAGTAGGCAGATTTTCTAGCCACAAGGGCTGATACCAGAGCTGTCGGTGGGATGTAGCCTGCTCAGGAGGAATTTAATCATTAGCCTGGTAAAAAAAGAGCACAGCAGTAACTAATGCAGCTGATATGAAATACTTAGGCACCTGCCAGCGGCAGTTCCCATAATACATACATGCTAATTCCCAGCCAAAAGACCAGGGATAGGGACAAGGCAAGATTCCTGTAAGAGAAGGGATGGAAAAATTAGTCGGGTATCGGGCACACGCACCAACAGGCAGAATGTGAATGTGAGCTCCTAGTCCTAGAGAAAGGCACTGAAGATCTAAGTGAAAAAGCAGTCAGAAACTAGGAAAGAAGATGTAGAGCTCTGTAAGGATAAAGTCCTATGCAACAGGATTGTATAGAATGTGTAACTCTAAGGTCTTCTACAAGCTAATGTTCCAACTCATTCAAGTAGGTTTTAGTTGGTCGCTGTGAAAGATCAAAGCATTTGGGTGCCCAGAAGAAGGGTTTGGGAAAGGATTAAGGACTGGTGAAGGATGAGGCTGAGGAAGAAGGCTCAGTCAGGAGTTTCTGTGCCATTTTGGAAGCTCTAAAGGACTATCTGGGGAAAGCTGGTAAACCTTCTGCAGATTTGAGTTACAGTACTGAGTCATGAAACTAGGTAATTTGATTAATAGCCAGGTGATGTGATATATTCTGATGTCAGAGGAGAACTTCCTTGGCTCAGAGGAAAACTTACTCTAAATTTATCGCCCAAGAACTAAGACTAGCCCTAGGGACAAAAATTTCAAACACTGTTGGATTCTTAATATGTTGGGAAAATAGTAGAGGTGGTAGAAAATGAATACTAACCTTAAAAATAGAGGAATCAAAAATCAGATTTGTTTTTAAAAAAACTTGCAGTGATAGCTAAGGTTTATGGTCATAAACTCTATGTGGCAGGATTTTGCAGTCGTTATTTCTATTTGGTTCCCAACTAATATTATTATTGCCATTTTACAGATATAGAAATTAAATATTGTAAAGTTTGGGTAACTTTCTGATGACTCATAGCTAGTTAGTAGAAGAGATGGGACTTCAAATTAGGTCTGTCTGACTTCAAAGTCTAGGAAATTAACAGAGCCACGTTGGAGCAGAGGTCTAATTAGTTCCCTATATTGTCTACAGAAGTTCCAGCCCGAGGCATGTCAGGGAGACTCTTTGTTGGAGAACTGGTTAAGAAATGTAGACAGCCAGGTGCTGAAATCCCTGGAAACAATTTAAGAGGGGAAGAAAAGGAAAAGCCTTGGGATTAAGGTTCTCCTTCACATAAACACATTCTTGCTCTATTCCTACAAAGCAGTCATTGGAACCCAGCTTCTTGAATCAATTTATCATTATCTATCACTTCCAGAGGTCATGGGGGATAAAAAGAAGCCCAGGGCTGAATCACACCTGGAATCAGATGGGACTGCAATGGTCCAGGCTAGTGAAGTCTGGAGGTTGAATACTGGAAAGGCCAGTCAGGAGATGCAGATGATATGGGAGATATCCAGTAATTGGCAAGAGAGGATAACATCACTGCTAGCAATAACTTTGGGCTCCAGATCTGGGGCTGGAGTTTGAGCCCTCTATGTTTCAGACACAGGGGTAGAAATTCACACCTTCTATATGATAATAACTACTGTTAACTGAGCACATACTCGAAGTCATTTTTTCAGGTTCTTTCCATGCATTATCTCATTTAGCTCTCACAACAAGCCTATGAAGTCAATGGAGTTCTTCTAAGTTTGTAGATAACAGTAACTATTTACTTATTAAGCATTGATCCTGAGTCAGATTCACTACCCAGCACCTTCTAGATGCAGCCATATGTGACTACTGAATATGTGAAAAGTGGCTGGTACAAATTAAAATGTGCTATAAGTATAAAAGATATTAAGATGCATGAGAAAAAGAATGCAAAATTTCTCAATAATGTTTATACTAATTACTTGTTAATATTTTGGGTATATTCCAAATGATAATATTTTGAACTTACTAGGTTATATAAAATATCAACAATAATTTCACCTGTTTCTTTGTACTTTTAAAAATATAATTATTAGAAAATTTAAAATTTCATATGTGGGTCATATATGTTTCACATTATGTTACTAATGGACAGCACTGGACAAGATATCATCTTGTAATGTCTCAAAAACCTAAAAAACCCTATAAAGTAAATTCTTTTTTTTTTTAAAGATTTTATTTATTTATTTGACAGAGAGAGAGAGATCACAAGTAGGCAGAGAGGCAGGCAGAGAGAGGGGGAAAGCAGGCTCCCTGCTAAGTAGAGAGCCCCATGCGGGGCTCGATCCCAGGACCCTGAGATCATGACCTGAGCTGAAGGCAGGGGCTTTAACCCACTGAGCCACCCAGGGGCCCCTAAAGTAAATTCTTAATTAGAGTTTACAGTGAGAAAAGCAAGCCTCAGAGAGATTAATATTCCAAGGAATATTACTAATATTCCGATTAGTAACAAATACAGTCTGATGACCTACACACCTGGAGGTTGCCCTGCATTATTTTCTTATTGCTGCTGTAACAAATTAACACAAATTTAATGGCTTAATACAACAAAAACTTATTCTCTTACAGCTCTGGAAGCCAGAAGTCTGAAATAAGTGTCACTGATTTAAAGTCAAGATGCTGTCAGGAAACTGTTGGGGAGAATTTCTTTCCTTGCCTTTTCCAACCTTTAGAGCTACATTTATTGCATTTCTGGGCTCATGAACCTTTCCTTTATCTTCAAAACCAGTCCCCTAGCATTTTATTTCTTTCTTTTTTTTTTTAAGATTTTATTTATTTATTTGAAAGAGAGAGAGAGATCACAAGTAGGCAGAGAGGCAGGCAGAGAGAGAGGGAGAAGCAGGCTCCCCGCTGAGCAGAGAGCCCAATGAGGGGCTCTATCCCAGGACCTTGAGATCATGACCTGAGCCGAAGGCAGAGGCTTTAACCCACTGAGCCACCCAGGTGCCCCATCCCCCTAGCATTTTCAAATTATCTCTGATTTCTTTGTATTGCCTTCTGTGTTCAAGTCTCTCTCTGCCTTTTTCTCATAATGGTACTTGTGATTACATTCCAGCCTCACCTAAATAATCCAGGGTAATCTCTCCATTTCAAGAGCTTTAATTTCACTACAAGGCAAAGTCCCTTGGCCACAAAAAGATACCTACTGATAGTAACCAGTGTCATTGGTTAGTCTTGGGTTGTACTTCTAGAGTGCTCCCTAGAGCACTTCCCATTCATCTTTTCTAAGATCTAATAGGTACTGAAAGCAAGAGAGATAAATATATAAGTAAATAAGACAAAACCCTGATTTTCTAATAAGGCAGAAATATATAAATAAAAAATTATAATGCCCCAAAATTAGTACCTTGATGAAGGTATTCCCACAGTCATAGTTGGACAAGAGCTAACAGCAACTTAAGTATAGTACTTTTAAAACTCAAAATGTGTTCTCATGTTTAACTCATCTGAAACTTGCAATCTCCTGTGAGGCTAACATCTTTAAATCTAAAATTATCTCAAGTTAAAGTTAAAAAGTTAAAAAGAGGAAGAAACCAGGGATCTGAAAGTCAAGTGTGTGAAAATCTAGTTTAAGTCAGTAAGGGTGATCATAACTGGGGTCTTGTGATAGTTGGTCCACAAATCCACCCAGTTCAACAACTGCTTTCTGAAAGCTCTTTGGGCCCAATATAAGGTGCTGAGCATTGCTAGAACATGGACTAGCCCCACTGTTAGCATACCCAGAATCTCAGTAGAAAATGCAGATGTGTCTCACCTATGCTGCACCTGACATGTGTTTCTGCAGAAACGTCCAAGGATAATTGGCCCCCAGGATGATTAGTCTCAAACCCTCCACTACGGAATCTTCCCTCTTTTCTTTCAGATCTCTAGCTGTTATGCGTGCTCAGCTTCTGTCCCAGCTGGAGCTTGAGCAAATAGAAACTAGGTAGTACGGTGTCAAAGAAATCGAAAAAACTTCCTTCTGTCTTAGATTTTGAGGTCAATGGTGATTTCTTCTCTCTCTATGGAAGGAAGAGAATGATTACTCTGAAATCACACTTAGTATGGATCCTCAGCTTTATGAGATCAAACTAACAGAGTATTTATATGTAAACCTGCTTGTAACACAATTGCCACCTGAAACCATAACATTGATCGTTTATTGGATCTTCCCTCTGTCTCATCCCTTTTGCTGTTTTTCACCCCAGTCCTTGAGCAAAAGGGCCTATAGGTCTCATTGCTGGTACTATAAATGTTAATAGAGGGAAGGAAGACACTGACAGCTAATTCTTGAGGATTTGTATGACAGTTTGGCAGATGGTAGAAAAAAAAATACATCATATACAGACAATCCCTCACATGGAGACTCAGCTATAAATTATAGAAAATGAAAGGGACTCAGAACAAAAAGCAAATTAAATAACACCAATGGGATTAAAAAAAAAAACATTTTTCCTAGCAATAAAAATGGAGCAGTATATCCTGGTCTGGATCTTCCTAGGACCCAGGATAGAACCACAGGATATAAGGGCCAGAAGAGACTTTAGAGACTGCCTTGTCCATGTCTTCAAACAAGGAGGGAAAATGAGGCACAGCAATGGTAAATGACTTACCCAAGAAGATATAAACCTAGGATTGGGATCCTGAACTTCTATTTCCCAATCCTGGGTTCTTTCCATAATTTCTAAGAAATCAGTGGGAAAAAATCATATTAGCTCCATAAAGCAATAATCAAAATGTTCAGCATAATGATGGGTTCTAGGAGACAGCTTGGATTATGGAATAGGCACCAGGCTTCAAGCAACAGACTAGGGTTGGTGACCTAACCTGAACTCTGAAATGCCTTGAAGTTTGTCATGACTAAGTTCCTGAGCTCTAGGGTAAGATTTCTCCCACCCTAACGTTGCAGAGAATGTTATCGGGACTATAGGCTGTACTTGGAGAACCCCCCTTAGTAGAGACATTTGGGAATGGGACCAACCCACCCGGCAGTATCTACCCCACATGAAAAAGCCTGTTAGTGATTTTTGTCCAATCATGGGTCATTTCCACGTCAGTTTCAATGACATAAATCAAAGGAACTGAAAGAATAAGCCAAACAGAATTTCATTTCCAGTGATGGAAACAGTCTGAACTGACACCAAATGCATCACCCCAAAGGTAAAGCTGATCCTTAAATGTTCCCCAGAACAGACCTGGAAGTGTTTGAGTCAGGCCTTTCTTTGGAAAGGCACAGAACTTAAAGACTCAAATAGATAATAATATATGCTTGTGTGTAATGTATCTCGTTAGGAGAAGAAACCCTAAATAGTTTATACACTGATTTCTTTATAAATTGTCGTCTCCAAGTACTGGCATTGCTAGTTACGTATCCATTTATTACATGACTACAACATGATGGACACTGCTATAATTGCAAAAGACAGCAGTGAACAAAGTCAACGCAATTCCTGCTATTGTGGAACTTCTATTTTAAAGATATACAGTCCGTTGTTAGAATTGACAGGTCGTTCCACTTTGCAAGAGCCCTGTGAATGGCATGATTGTCTTTCTACATATTTACTATGCTAGGACTTTTTCCTTTGCTCCTTAGAACCTGTCTGGGTAGCTGTACAAACATTCTTAGAATGAATTTACACAAATTGGGGCCTGTGCCTGAATCAAACTAGCCAAACAAAACCAGAGCCAAAAATCATAGTAAAAACAAAATAAAAGCCAACTCAGTTATTTGTGTCAGTCTGTATGTGATTAGCATCCAAGGAGGATCTTAAAGCGTTGGATCAAATGCTGCACTAAAATAAATTGTTTATGGTATGTACACAATAAA
The DNA here is from genome assembly GCA_028533885.1 of Nasua narica. NCBI lineage: Eukaryota > Metazoa > Chordata > Mammalia > Carnivora > Procyonidae > Nasua > Nasua narica. Next base: position 39,743,833 of record CM052811.1, read on the forward strand.
AGCTTCCCCGGAACACCACAGAGATGAGACTGATGAAGCCCAGGGAGAGATGGTGTTAAATTGAAGATGGAGTTCCCGACTGAAGTTCTCAGGAAGAGATTAAATGGGAAAGCACGTAACTTGCATTGAAACAATCCACCTACAGACAATATGCAAGCAAAACGCAGTCTCCAAAGTCCACACAGAAAATGAGGCCCAGAGCCGATGAGTAATTCCCCAAAGTGAAGAAGGGCAAAGATGGAAGCAGCCGAACTAAGAGTGGGCATAAGGTCTGCAATCAAGGTATTCCCAGGGGTGCCAGCGTAAAACCTAAACCTTCCCTTGCACTTTTAGACCCTGCCATCTGATCTTATCCACTGCCCAAGATCTCAGAAACAAGCAAAGGTGCTAATATGAAAAGAAAAAATAAAGGAGAGGGAGAGGAGAAGAAGTAATAGCAAATTGGCAAAGGGGGAACATAGGAACATAAGGGGCAAAGAACATATTTAACTATTTCAGGAATCTGTCCTCCTATATGGAAGGTTTTTTTCCTGCCTTATGTGCTTTCTCATATGCCGTTCCCTGTTCCCTTGTCTTATTATTTATACCTCCTCCCTTTCCCTGGTTAATCTTAATTTTGGAGTTTTAGCTTAAAGGTTGCTTCCTTGGAAAGGCAATCCCTCAACCTCATTAAGATCCTGGTTAAAAGCAGCTATAGTACTCTGTATTTCTTCTTCAAATGACTAATTATAGTTTTAATTACCTATTCAGTATTTTTTCTTTTCTTTCTTGAATGTAATTTTCAGGAAGAACCTTACCTGTGCTTTAACCAGTATTCCCCTGATGCCTGCCGAATAAATGCTTAGCACATGGAATGGGCTCAACAAACTTTGTTGCTTAAAACAGGTACATGAAGAGCAGGACTTTGAGATAAGACAGTCAGAGGGAAGAAACACTCAGATCCTACAATTCATCACTTTAGAGAATGCTAGTATCTTTCTGTAATATTAGGATAACACATCCTTAGTTTTACTTTGACTTTCACTATCTCAAATTATGCCCACCACAGTAAAACATAGAAAGTAATATTTTATAATTTGAGATGACTTTCATTCAAAAGATTAAGTCAAAGAATCTACAGATTCAATGTAATCTCTATCAAGATACCAACAGAATCTTTCGTAGAACTAGAATGAATACTTCTAAAATTGTTATGGAAACACATAGTTGGAGGTATCACAATCCCAGATTTGGAGGTATCACAATCCCAGATTTCAAGATATACTGCAAAGCCGAAATGATCAAAACAGTATGGTTCTAGCCCTCAAACAGACATATAGATCAATGGAACAGAATAGAGAGTCCAGAAATAAACCCTTCTTTGTAGGGTCAATTAATCTACAACAAAGAAAACAAGAATGCAATGAGGAAAAGACAGTATCTTCAATAAATGATTCTGGGAAAACTGAACAGCTGTATTCAAAAGAATGAAGCCAGGCCACTTTTTCATACCATATACAAAAATAAATGCAAAATGGATTAAAGACCTAAATGTAAGACCTGAAACCATAAAATTCTGAGAAGAAAACATAAGCAGCAATCTCTTTGACATCAGGCTTAGCAATATTTTTTCTAGATAAGTCTCTTCTGGCAAGGGAAATAAAGCAAAACTATCGAGACCACACACACACAAAAAGCTTTTGCACAGCAAAGGAAACCATAAATAAAATGAAAGGCAATCTACTGAATGGGAGAAGATATTTGCAAATGATATATCCACTAAGGGGTTAATATCCAAAATATATAATGAATTTATGCAACTCAACACCGAAAAAACAAATAATCTTTTAAAAACAGGCAGAGGACCTGAATAGACATTTTTCCAAAGAAGACACACAGATGGCCAACAGACATGTGAAAAGGTGCTCAATCTCTCTAATCATTAGGGTAATGCAAATCAAAACCACAGTGAGATATCACCCCACACTTGTCAGAAGGGCTAGAATAAAAAAGATAAGAAATAACAAGCATTGATGAGGATGTGGGAAAAAGGGACCCTCAAGCATTGTTAGTGGGAATGTAAACTGGTACAGCCACTGTGGAAAACAATACAGAGGTTCCTCAAAAAATTAAAAACAGAAATATCTTGTGATCCAATAATTCCACTACTGGATATTTACCCAAAGAAAATACACACTCACTCAGAAAGATAAATGCACCTCTGTTTTTATTGCAGCATTATTTCCAATAGCTAAGATATGGAAGCGACCCAAATATCCATCACACACACACACACACACACACACACACACACACACACACACACTAAACTGAATATTACCAAAGTCATTGAAAAAATGAAATCTCATCCCCTGTGACAAAATGGATGGACCTGGAGAGTATCACCCTAAATGAAATAAGTCAGTCAGAGAAAGACAAATAGCATAAGATTTCACTTATATATAAAATCTAAAAAACAATACAAAGAAACAAACAAAAAACAGACTCTTAAATACAGAGAACAAACTGGTGGTTGCCAGAGGGGAGGTAGGTGGGAAGATGGGTAAAATAATAAAGTGGATTAAGAGGTACAAACTTCCAGTTATAAAATAAATAAGTCACGGAGATTAAAAGCACAGCATAGGGAGTAAAGCCAATAATATTGTAATAACCTTATATGGTGACAGATGGTGACTACACTTATTGTGGTGAGCACTGAGTAATATATAGAATTGTTGGATCAATATGTTGTACACCTAAAATGAATACAACATTGTATGTTAATTATACTTCAATTTAAGAGAAAAGTAAGTGTAAGCCATCTTTCAATGCTTTCCCTTAATTACAATTTTCTTTACCTTAATGAACAGTTAATGTTCTTTCACTTACAACACATCTATGGTCAGCTTTCCTGACTGGATTTAGTCTTAAAATGTTTTTCTCTTCATAGCTATGCCCCTCTCTATTCTTCACATATTTCTTCTCTGGCAGTTTTCTCTTCAGATAAGGTAGAGAGTAAAAAAGAGGGAATAGTATTATTTCTTAGTATCAATATTAGCATGAATATTAACATCTTGAAAACCAATTAGAATAACTCTAAAATGCTTTTGTGGTACAACTGGGGAAATTTGAATGTGGATTGTATGTTTTGTGATTTTATTTTATTATTGTGATTATAGTGGAGAAAACCTGGTTTCCAGGAATAAGTGCTAAAGAATTGAGAAAAGAAATGGCAGAACGATGGCAATTGATTTTCAGAGAATATCCAGTTAGGCAAATTTCAAAGTCAAAAAACCTCCATCAGACTGCTCTCGCCTCATCTGAAAGTTAGAAGGGTTGCATAAATCATCCTTAAGTTTGATAACTCAATAGAATGACTCACAGAACTTAGGATAGGTTCATACTTATGATTGCAGTTTTATTATTGAAAAAAGATACATATTAGAACCAGTCAAAGAGGCACAGAGGTCATGGTCTGGGAAGTTCCCAAAAGTGAAGCTTCCATTAGGTGAAAGTATCCTTAGGATGTATTACTCTCCTGTCATTAACATATGATAATATGTACAGAGTACTGCCAACCAGGGAAGTTCACCTAAGCTTTAGTGTAAAGAGTTTTTATTGAGACTTTACTATATAAGCAATATTGATGATTCATTGTCTCTGTGGTTGAACTCGATCTCTAGCATGTTCCCTCCCCCAGAGGTAGGGTTGATATCACATAGCCCAAAGTTGGTTGATCAATGAAATTATCATATTTATTGAGATATGGTAACATTTCTTGATTTATCCTTGTAGTCAAGATGGAGACATGAATTATGAATATTAAATAAATAGGGTAGCTTGAAAATTGGCTGAAACATGATACCTAAAGAGTGGCGGTTAATAAACTGAGGTCCACAAAGTTTCCGGTGAATTGTCATTGAATTCTGCCCTTTGATCAACCAACCAATTTGCAGTATGTTACCAACAACAATAAAAAAAGCTCAGCAAATTGGGTTAGGCTGATATAAGCTGCACTTCATGAACCTGATGGGTCTTATAATAATACCTTGTTTCTCTTACCATTTCTGTTTGGTATTCTGTTTTAGACTACATCATTTGTCTGGACCAAGAGTCCTAGTCTTTTAGAGTATAGAGGGTCTCCTTTTCAGTCTCCTCACTGAGTCTATTGGTTGAATACTACACCTTCCTTAGTTTAATACTACTCTTCTTAATGGGGGACACAAAAGCACGATGTGTTGGAGGATTTCCCTTTCTAACTGTAGTGTGCCAATACTACTCTAACTGTTTCAATTAACATAGCATTCTTTCTTCTTTTGGTCCAACTATTAAAAGAACTCTTTTTTCTTGTATTTTTCTATAAGCTTCAGCTTCTTGACATCGACCATGTTATTCTCCCAGCAGTAGGGTACAGAGAGAAAAGATTCTGCACAGGATGACTTTTGTGTATTGATTTTAACATTCTCATCTGCAAAATTGGGATAGCAATACCTGTCCTGCCTAAGTCACATGTTTTTGTAAAGACCAAACAGGGTAATGGTTGTAATAGTCAAACCTAATCTTAGAACACTAAACTCATGGTAAGTCAAATTATTACTGCATAAACATTCTTTCGTATGCTTACCTAGTTCAATCCTTCAATAGGCATTTTCTCACCAAGATTCTACATTAGCAATCATTAAAAAAAAATAATGTTGTGTATTAGGTCAGATGCATTATTGTATCCAGAGTTCATGCATATTATCTCGTTTAAGTCTCATTAATATCCTGAATATCAGTTAGAACAGAAATAAATTTCCCCATCATGTAGGTAAGGAAATACATGCTTCAGGAAATAATACTATTCCCTCTTTTTCACTCTCTAAGTTCAATAAACTTTAAATCTAGGTCTTCTGCCTCCCAGTCTTTCCCCCGTTCAACCTCCAGCCCTATTGTATACATTTACCATGATGCTTGCTATGCCTAAAGGAAAATATTATTTATGCTGTTTGGGAACTGCCACAAATCCAAAGGAGTTTCCTTCCATCCTCTACCAAAAGCTTGCACTTAAGGTCAGTGGGAAATCCACCAGATTAATAAGTTTACTCTAATATCTGGAGGCTCAAGAGACTGCTGAATGTGTTAAATCTCTCAGGTATATTTTCATTTTAACAGAGAGTTCCTCAGCAATTTCAGGTGATGTGCCAGCTAGGTGGTAGAGGCTTGACATTTTTTAGCAGAGAGTTTGTCCCAGAGTCCCTCAGATCACTTCATTTGAGCAGCTGTTTGTTTTTGCAATTAATAAAATAAAGGCTATGGTAGTACTTTGAAATACAAATCCATGTTCCTTTAGAGCCTGCTGCTAGAGATGAAGTTACTTATATCTCAAAAAAAATTCCCATGAGCCCAGCCACCACAATTATGATATGAGAAACTCCCACCCCATATTTCATAGTCAATGCTCTTTTCAGGCATGACTTTTGATCATATTTCAGACTTCTAATAAGGTAAGTTATAATTGATTATTTCATATTAAAATATTCAAAACTATGAATGGACTATTCTTTTAAAGAGAAGAAATCAGAAGAAACATACATTAATTGAACTACACTGGAAGGTATAAAAAAATATGTCAGCAAATTCAGGCATCTAAATACAATGCCTGGGTTATGCTCACTGTATATGCTTTCATATTTAATACCTGAAACCTAGGAATAACAGAATAAGGAATCAGGTAAAATTGGCAAATGAGATCAAAGAGAGTAATAAAAATAACTGATATTTATTGAGCTAGGGACTGTGCTAAGTCCTTAACCTGAATTATCTTGTGTAATCCTCTCAACAACTCAGAGAGGTGGGCTCTACCATCTTCTTGATTTGGAGAGGAGGAAGCTGAAGTATATGGAGTCTAACTTGCTCAAGAGACAGACCATAATCTCAGGTGTATCTGATTGACTGTGAAGTTTATTTTCTCTTGTGCTATGTCATATATGCTCCTGATGAAAAATAGCATGAAAGCTGATGGAGAGAAGTTTCAGGCCCATTTTAAAAAGAAGGAAGATGAAATTGCACTCATTTCAGAATGCTGCGTCCTTATGTGTAAAGAGCTATCCATGGTGCTTCCAAGACCAAAATAACAGAAAACATATGTAAGACGTTGGCATTCATTTGATTTGTCACATAGGGCAAGTCCTCTATATCTCACCAGTACATTGAAATATGGGTTTGAAATTTGTGATATAAAATAAAAAATCATTTGATTGAAAACAGCAAGAAAAATGACCAGACAACTAAATCTTGGCATGGGCTCTAATGGTGGTGTTATATTCATAACTGAATATACAAAAGTCTGCACATGGAGTTGCAGGAGCATTTCCATCTCTTTTCCATACTACTTGCTTGTTCTGAGTTTAGGCCCTCATTCTGGCTATTTTCCCCAGTGGAATGCCAACTTAATTTCTCATCTTATTTTATAACCTAAATAGTACTCACTTTTCAATCTTCAGCTTAAAGACTTCCCTGGCAATTGACTCCTGGAATGAACATCTTTATTCTATTCTTGGACCCTGCATCCAATTTAGTCACACAGACTTTGTATTTTATTGTCTCACATTGTAGATATTAAGAACTTAAGCTCTTTAAGGATAAGGGCTATTTTTTTCTTTCACCTTTCACACATCTCCTAGTAATTCTACAATAAGAATAGACTTTCAAACACATTTTTAGAAGTTATTTTTGGATGACTTTGAACAAAAAAAAAAAACAAGCCACATGACTCATTAAAAAAAAGCTGACATTTAGGTCAAAGTCTAAGATACTGTTAGATAGATATCAAAGTGACTAAAATTAAAAAGACTGAAAATGCCAATTGTTACTGAGTATATGGAGCAACTGGAACTCTCATTTATTGTTGGTGGAAAGCCAAAATGGTTAAGATGACAGAACTACTTTATTAAAAATTCTGGCATTTTTAAAATAAAACTAAACATAGTCCTCCTTTATGACCTAGCAATTCTACTACTAGGTACTAATCCAAGAGAAATAAAAATATATTTCCACAAAATATTTACACCTCAATGTTCATAGCAGGATTACTCACAAGAGCCCCAATTTGAAAATAGCCTGGTTTTCTGCCAAATATAGTAGATACACAAACTAGTATATTTGTGGATTGTAATATTATCTAGTAGTACAAAAGAAAAAAAAAACTATTGATATTCACAACATGGATAGATCTCAAAAAATATGCTAAATAAAAGAAACCTTACACACACACATACACACACACACACAAATCTTAATATATGATTCCATTTATGTGTAATCTTAGAACAAGCAAACCTGGGTTATAGTGAAAAAAAATCAGAACAATGGCTGCTTCTTTTTTTTTTTTTAAGATTTTTATTTATTTATTAGAGAGCGAGAGACTGAGAATGAGAGGGGAGAAGGTCAGAGGGAGAAGCAGACTTCCCGCAGAGCCAGGAGTCGGATATGGGACTCGATCCCGGGATTCCAGGATCATGACCCGAGCCGAAGGCAGTCACTCAACCAACCAAGCCACCCAGGCGCCCTAGTTTTTTTTAGCTTTTAATGTGATTTAAAATGCTCATAAATGAATGTTAAATGTTAGAAATAAAGTCAATAAACACATATATAACAATTTCAGCCACTCATTGGTTGGGTGGAACTAATAATCATTTTGATCTCCCTTGTGAATGGAAAGGGAATCATTAAGAGAATTGAGACTGCCTGATAATCAGTAGACATAAGTGTTTGTATATACATAATACCTCTATATGTATCTCTCTCTCTGTATATATATGTGTATCTGTATGTATATGTATATATATGCATACTCTCTCTGTATAGATATGTATATCTATATCTGTGTATATATATATATATATATCCATATGTATATGAGAGAAGCACAGTATCACTGAAGACTTTGGCAAAACTCTCAGATCAGAAAGAGACGTCTGAAGGAAACTTTTATCACATCCTATTCTTTAGTTTGAAGCCCTGTCACCCCATGTCTTTCCTTCGAAAAATGCGACTTATGTACTACCTGAATTGGAATCACTTGGAATACTAAACCTGCAGATTTCAAGACCTACTCTATTTGTTCTAAGGGGCTGGCTTCAGAAATCTGTTCCCCTAGCGATTCTCATCTCCTTAGAGTTTAGATCACCTCTTGTGGTGAATAAAGAGATAAAATTTCTTATTCTTATGCATTAGGAATTTTGGTTGAGAAGCAGTGCCACCAACTGTCAGTTTAGCTCATGTACCAGTCAACAATATTGCATTCATATTTCTGGATGTAGGGAAGTGCAGTATGAGAATAGAAAGGAGAGAAACAATTGTTGGCTATGGGGGCAGTTGGCAGAAAGAGTTCTACCTTTGGCGTGCATTCTGACCAACAGATATGCCGACAGCATGTACTGAAGAAAAGCAGTTTAGATCCACGAGGGAAATGAAACTCCCGCTCTTGGTAACTACCTCATGTAGTTAGGAAGACATAGTATCCACTCGGTTAAACCTCCAGTCTGAGAGGGAAGATCTCATAATGTACCCTGAGATAGTTCACAAACTAATGAGAGGAAAAGGATAGATTAAGAGAGAAGGAAGGAAGGAAGGAAGGAAGGAAGGAAGGAAGGAAGGAAGGAAGGAAGGAAGGAAGGAAGGAAAGGAGGAAGGGTGGGAGGGGGACGGGAAGGCAGGAGGGTAAGAGGAGCCTCTGAAAATGATATGAATGCTCTAAAACTACACTGTACATGAATTGCTCTATCTAGTACTTTCCTGGTTAAATTTTTAAGCCATCCCCACCCCACCCCACCTGTTCTATTAACAGAAAATTCAGTCTCCACTGAGAGGTGGATGAAGTCACATTGCCACAGCTCTTCACTGCCACATGGTGTCACTGTTGACACTGGTCCTCTCCATAAAACAGAACCAGAATGCCCAGTATACAGAATGCCTGTCTGGACCAGATATCTCCCACACAGTCAGTTGTGATTCTTTGAAGGAGGATTAGCTCTCTATCTCAGTCAAGGATCACTAACTGGTTGTCTGTGGACCAAATTCAACTGTCAGAAATGGTTTATCTGGCAGCACACATTTCATGGCAAACATTATTATATCTCAGTTTTACACCAGCCTGATAGAAACTTTTATAAAGCCTGACTGGCAGCATTTGGGCTCACAATCCTGATCCCGGTGCTATCGAAGAAGCACTACGCTTTGACTCTCATATTACGGATCTCTGAACTTGGTATTTCCAGGTAGTGCATAGCCTGTTCTCAGAACTCTGTCCTGGAATAGGGATTCATCCCCTTCTCTCCTCAGAGATCTATGCCAGGAGCTGGGCAGCTTTCTCATTTAATCTCTTGACACAGAAAAGAGCCAACTGAATCTTTTTTTGAACAATCACCTATACCTCCTACATTTCTAAGAATGATTATCCTCAGTGATCACAATATTCTCAGGGATATTTGATGGTGGTAAATGGGGTGCTCACCTTCAATGACTCAAATAAAAGTGAATTTCCTGGCATCTCTTCTCACTAGAGAAGATTATCTTTGGCTGAGTTGCCTACAAGCTACATAGATACAAACTATTATCTCTAATACCAATTCCTAGAATGACATATTAGTAGATCTAATAAAATTGTTCTTACATTTATTGTTTCATGGACTGGCGAGTCTTTAGTGCTGAGGACAATATAAAGTTGTCAGAGAATTTTAAAATTTTGCTAAGTGAGCACATTTAAAAACATCTATCACCATAATTTTATGAGGATGATTATAAACACTTCTGTGATGAATATCCCTATCATAAACCATTATGTACAATGGCACGTATATCCCTAGGGTGAATTCCTACAATTAGAATTTATACTTTTATTGCTGTTGTGAAGAAAATATTTCTATATTATGTTATAGCTTATTATTATTGCTACGGTGCTATTATGCAGTTACCGATTTTTCCCCTTTATATTCTAACTGGATGGCTTTTAAACAGTTTTATAATATAATGACTTTTGAGCTAATTCTTTTCTATTTGAGCTAGAAGTCTCCCAGGCAAACTGAGTTTTCAAAGTTTCCTAGGCAAATTGAAGCAGCATTGTGAGTGGAATGAGTCTGACATCAGTATTTATTCTTATTTTAGAGTCATTTATTACCTTCACTTAATTTGTGATCCCTTCAGGTTGGAAAAGATGAACAATAATGTGCAGGGCTGTGCAAAGACAGATAAATATCTATTCTTCTCTTCAACAGCTCTCAGGTGAAGCTGAGATTACTTCACCAAACAGCTAAAATTTCACCAACATCATGTTAGAATATCATCTATTCATTTCCATCAGTGTGAATACTTTTTCTCAGTCTTTCAGTTGCTATGAGGAGGGAGTTTCCATAAACAGTCTGCCCAGCCTTTAATTCTTTCTTCCGAAGTAGAATTATAACTATGAGTGTGAGACAATGGCCCTGCTCACAGTAGACTCTCTTCTTCCCACCCTCCCTCCATTCTCCATCCATCTTTTCTCCCTGGGGCCAGCTGCTCATAACATGTGCCCCTATAATTTTTACAGGGACCTGTCATTGAGTGACGCTTGTGGTTTTCCTGAGTTTGTGACTAGTTAGAAAAGTCTAATTCTGAAGCTCAATATTAGAATTTCCATCACGGCCATATCACAAAGTCATATTTAAAAAAAAAATACTTCTATCAGCAAACTGGCATAGCCACTGTAGAAAAGAGTATGGAGTTTCTCCAAAAAGTTAAAAATAAAATTACCCTACAACCCAGTAATCATATTATTGGGTATTTACCCAAACAATAAAAAAATCTGATTCAAAGGGATATATGCATTTTTATGTTTATAGCAACATTATTTACAATAGCCAAGATATGGAAGCATTGTTCATTTATTATATATGGATAGAGAAGATGTGATATATTATATATACATACATATATGTCATATATATGATGGAATATTATTCAGCCATAAAAAAGAATGGAATCTTGCTATTTACAATGAGATAGATGGAGCCAGACAGTATAATGCTAAGCAAAATAAGTCAGTCAGAGAAGACAAATGCCATACGATCTCACTCATATGTGGAATTTAAGAAACAAAACAAAATGCACAAAGGGAAGAAAAAGAGAAAGAGAGAGACAAACCAAGAAATAGACTCTTAACTAGAGAGAACACACTGATGGCTACCAGAAGGGAAGTGGGTGGGAGGGGAATAAATGTGTGAAACAGCTGATAGGGATTAAGGAGTACACCTGTGATGAGCACCTGACATTGTATGGAATGTTAAATCACTATATTGTACACCTAAAACTAATATAACATTGTATGTTAAATAACTGAAATTAAAATAAAAACTTGGAAAAATGGGGTGCCTGGGTGGCTTAGTGGGTTAAAGCCTCTGCCTTTGGCTCAGGTCATGATCTCAGGGTACTGGGATCGAGCCCCACATTGGGCTCTCTGCTCAGAAGGGAGCCTGCTTCCTCCTCTCTTTCTGCCTACTTGTGATCTCTCTCTGTCAAATAAATAAATAAAATCTTAAAAAAATACTTCAATCAGTAATAAAGCTGATGTTTTTGTCTTCACCAGTTTTCCTTCACAGTCTATCTTTAATTAGTTAGAAACTTAGTTGGGGTTAAGGTGGATCTTAATTTTGCTCCTCTTTAAATCACCAATAATTCATATATTCAAAAGACACATAAATATACATATATGTATATATATTTTTATACATACATACACATATATCAGGCCAATTTGGAGAACTGTGTACTAGATTTAGAGGAAGAATTAAGGGTTGACTCAGCTGGAGAGATAGGGCATATAGACTAGAATTCACAATATGGACTCTATAACAAAAATGCTGAGTGGGTCTGTAGAACAGGAATATCAGTAGATGTTATGTGAAGACAAAAAGGAAAAGCTAGTAGAAGAATGAAAGTTTTAAATAATATCTTAAAACCGAGAGGATTTTTGAATAGCAAAACAAATAAAGGGCCCAATTTTATGTGTCAGTTACTCTTAGAGATTTCAGCTGTTCATTAAAAAATCAACCAAAAGAGTGACTATCCCAAATGGCAAAGCAAATATGCCTATTCTTAGGGTTTGTCAAGGCACTAACTGTCCCAATGTGACTTCATTCACCCTGAGAACCTATGGTGTTTTAGCAATGTCATTCTTTACAGTTGCAATTACTATACAAACTATTAGGTATACTATTGTGATCCACTAATAGCATGAAGTAACAATTACAAATTGTGCTTATAGTTGCAAATACACCTTGGTTTCAAACAATTTTAAAGGCAATATTCTAGAAGGCCACAAGATGGGGGTATTCCTGCATACAAGCAAATAACCTAAAGTAGTGCACTAAACTCAAGTTGGGCTTTGACCAATAAGGTCACATGTGAGTACTTAAATTTAAATGTATTAAAATTAAATAAATGAAACATTCAGTTCTTCAGTTGCACTAACCACATAGCATAAACTCAACAGCCACATGAGGTTAGTGGTTACGGGACGATGCAGAATAAAAGATTCCCGCAATTAAAAAATTTTCTACTGATTTTTTTTCAATGTTTTTTCAATTAAAAAGTGGGGAGACTTTAAAGAGTTCTGATTCTTCCCATTATTTATAACACTAACAGAAGAATTGTAAATAGAATTTTGGTCATCTGAATTGTGATACAAGAGCATGCTAGAATATTACATAGCCATTAAAAATAGTATTTTCTTAGAATATGGGAGAATGCTGATGATATAATTTTAAGGACAAAAAAGAGGAACTAAAAACATGTATATATATTTATAAATACATGTATCCATATATACGAATATGTGATATAATTCTAAATACATATACACTTACATAGAAAGAAAGAGGTCATAATATTGTCAGTGATCAACTGTGGGTAGTGAAATTATCAAGGACTTTATTTTCTCCTTTGAACTTTACCTTATTTTCAATCTTTTTCCAAGATCAAGAAAAAATATTAATAACAAGAAATTATAAAAATAATGTAGAGCTTTTAAGACTTGAGCAAAAGCTAAAATGAGTTTTGGAAGATTCTGGTACTTCACTTTAAAAAAAAAACTTTAAACTTTTTTACTCATATAAAGTTTTGTATATGCCTATAAATACTCATATGCATAAACCATTTGCATACTTTTTGTCACCAGACTAGTTTGTAAATCTATAATTTGTACCATGTCACTGAGGCCTACTAGTCCAGTTGAGTGGTCTCCAGATTCTCCCTCTAGTGCTGCATTTGTTTAACACCCGAGCCCCATGTTACATTCATTCATTCATTCATCTGGAAGCAAATCAATGTCAGAAATGTTCCGAATGAAGGTATCCTCTGTGACTCTATTGCTATTCTTTTTTTTTTTTAAAGATTTTATTTATTTATTAGAGAGAAAGAGACTGAGAATGAGAGGGGAGAAGAAGGTCAGAGGGAGAAGCAGACCTCCCGAAGAGCCAGGAGTCCGATATGGGACTCGATCCAGGGACTCCGGGATCATGACCTAAGCGGAAGGCAGTCTCTTAACCAACTGAGCCACCCAGGCGCCCTCTATTGCTATTCTTTAACTATATACATTCTTTTCTCACTGTCTCTTTCAGAAACTGGTTGAAATTCATGAAGACTCCAGTATCTGGCTTATGAAAGGAAGCTCAGACTTTCCTTGGTTCATTTGCTTCTTCCCTCCACTTTCCACGTGAAGGCAGGGTGAGGACAGCCCTGGGCACCAGAGGCAGCTTGCTCTGGTGGGGCTGGCCGGCCTGCCTGGGCTTGGAGCCCTAACAACTTCTGGCCTTATGCCTTCAGCTTTCCGGCTTCACTTTTCTGATTTGTAAAATGAGGGTTACATGGAAAATTCTTGTGGAATTATAATAATTTAAACAAAGTGCCTGAATCAACGGAAAGAATTTAGGTTTTTTAGTTGTTATTACACAGATGTTCATTAATCAACAAATAATCCTCTTTTTTTCTTCTCCTTTCATCAAATATTTTGAGCCGGTGAGAGATTTTATATTATCTGGTTAGGAGAGAGGCTATGTTTAATCTCTGTGTAGCTGTAGGTGTCAGAGTCTGTCCTGCTTCAATCAGTTGTAATCCTCTCTTAGTTCAGTGTGCTGTAATGTTTCACACTCAGAAGCCACAGAGAGATTACTGATGGGGAAATGAATAGTTTGCTTTGCTAAACTGAGAGGAGAGACAGTGAGAGATGACATGGAAACAAAATCATGGAGCTTCCTCAGGCCAATCAAATTTGAAAAGAGTACCTAAAAGAAATTTTAGGTCATTCATTACCTAAATTACCTGGAAATTTATTTTCTCAAGTATTTTGTATATGTATATTCTAGAAAAGTCCTTGCACACCCTTTGTTTTGAATTCGTTTTGGGGTTTCACATTAGAGAAGTACTGGATAGATAAGAAGAAGAAGCAAAGACTTCTGAGCTCTGGTTACTGTGGAAAGAAAATAAAGAGATTGAGGACATAAAGCCACAGATGCCTCAGTTTCCCTCCTCTATAGCTGGGACCCTTAGATGGAGGCAGGGGACATAGAAACACTGGAATGAGTATTGGAAGGAAAAGAATTAGGGGGTACTCAAGAGAAAGATCAGATCATTTTAGTTAGAAAGAAATAAATGAACTAAGAAATAAATGAACCAGGGGCGCCTGAGTGGCTCAGTGGGTTAAGGCCTCTGCCTTCAGCTCAGGTCATGATCTCGGGGTCCTGGGATCAAGCCCCACATCGGGCTCTCTGCTTGGCGGGGAGCCTGCTTCCCTCTTTCTGCCTGCCTCTCTGCTTACTTGTGATCTCTCTCTCTCTGTCAAATAAATAGATAAAATCTTTAAAAAAAAAGGAAGAAATGAATTATATTGTATTTTCTTGGCATATTTAAATGTAATTTAAATTTTTTTGCAGGTGTAATACATAACTTTCTTTTTATTCATACGAATCTGTAACTACATCTGATTTTTTTTTACTTAAAACTTATCCTCAATTTATTGTTTTTTTTTAAATTTTTAAAAATTTATTTATTTGACAGAGAGAGAGATCACAAGTAAGCAGAGAGGCAGGCAGAGAGAGAGGAGGAAACAGGCTCCCCGCTGAGAAGAGAGCCCCATGTGGGGCTCGATCCCAGGACCCCGAGATCATGACCTAAGCTGAAGGCAGAGGCCTTAACCCTCTGAGCCACCCAGGCGCCCCACAATTTATTGGGTTTTTAGGAAAAAATGATCTCTTACCATTTGCAAATACTTTCAAATACTTTTTTGGGCACCTAATATATGTATATATGCAACACTTCGCTACATGTTGGCAAATCCTGATCTGCATCTCTAGCATGGAGTGCAGACCCGACCTGAATTTTGCTTAAAAATAAAAAAAAAAACCAATTTGATTATAAAATCCAAACTTGAGCACCTAGTTTATGTTATCTGGTAAAAGCAGCTGATAATTCTAATTCCTACTGTCAATCACTTTACCATACACATCCACACAGACTACCAAAATATCTGTTAATTAGGCAAAAAACAACTTTTAAACTACCACACCAAGGCTAAGCATCTGTTTTAACAGAACCAGTGGTTGGTCAAAAGGAAGAATGTAGGGAAGGGTGCTTTGGGATTTTTAGTGCCTGGGCTGGATTATTTGAAGCCCACCATGGCAGGGAGCTGATGTAGTGGGCAGTTTGTGACGTTAATAGCTTTTAATCTGTGGGCTAGTGGGTTAAGGGTCTTCAAGGGAGCCTTGAAAAGCAAATCTCTTCACCTGACTAAATAAACAATTTTAATTATCTTCCAGGAGCAGGTTGTTTTCTGGCATAGCTAGTTGACTGCAGACACAAGAAAGTATTCCTGGTCTCAGTATTGCATAATATGTATCAGTGCTCTCAGTTCTCATTTTTGCTGAAAAAAAGGTAAAATTCAGACTCTCAAAATGATAAAAAATGAACTTGTATTAAAAGATTATATTTTACTCATTTAATGAGAGAATCAGGCAGATGTTAGAAACAACTCATAGAAAAAGATTAAGAGGACAAATATATATTGAGAGTAAAGGAATTGAATTATACATGGAGGCAAAACTGATGTTTCCACCAGAGGTAAGTCACTCAATACTCTACTGGACAAGACAGAATTTCCATGTCTAGTAAATTAAAGAGTCATAAAATAGCTGAAAGACAATAATTAAGACTGGAATCTGATAACTCAGAAGAGCTATGTCATTTGTAGAGAATACAGATGTGCTATATGTGGATAATGGATAGTTTTCCATTGAAAGCTTTTTCTACATTGGCATCCTTTCATATTTATTATTAGCTCACATCTACCTAAGTTTATTATGATCCATCCTTACATCTAACTCTCATCCATAACAAGTATCATTGCCAAATGCCTTGATGAGGGCAGAACCCTGTTTCTACCACGTAGTCCACTCTGGGTAGACTACTGTGGGTACTCTACTACTAAGTCTACTCTGACTTACCCATCTAGTCTCTGTCAAAGAAAAAAACAAAGTTACTAAAAGGTCATTCCTGATAAGCCCCTGTTTCCACTTCTCTGCATTCACAAATTAAACTTGAAATAATTTCTTGTGATAGCACAGGTTTTAATGGCAAATCATGACAGCTTACAGTGATCACTGAGAGGGAGGAATGGAGAGGATCCTGGACTAGAACCAGATACTCTGGCTCACACAGAAAAAGCCTATAATAAGACGTGCGGCTTGAGTGACG
Source organism: Nasua narica (assembly GCA_028533885.1). Taxonomy (NCBI): domain Eukaryota; kingdom Metazoa; phylum Chordata; class Mammalia; order Carnivora; family Procyonidae; genus Nasua; species Nasua narica. Next base: position 39,760,573 of record CM052811.1, read on the forward strand.
GCCAAGATTCAGCTGGAAGGGTAAAAAGTATCCACTGGGAACAGTGATTACACCAAGCTCAACCCAAACCACACAGCTAGTTAGCCACAGAGCCTGGCATTCAAATGCTGGCCTAATTCCAAGTACACACACTTGCCAATTTGTGTCTTATATTCTTTTCCCTCTCATTTGTTTTTCTTAATATTCTCCATACTAACAGAAATATAGATTTTGATGAAAGATCTGTCCTCCTGATTAGATAGTCCTACCCCTAGCAAACATATCCTTTCTCATCTAGGCAAGATGGGACTTTGTTCCCAGCCTTGAGCCTATCCTGGGAAAATTTTGAAATGTGTCAAAACTCCAAATATTGTTCATCCACTGTAGAACAATGGATGATTGTAGAGCCAGTCTATCACTTGTAAAAGAATAAATTAACCAGATAATTAAAAGATGATTTTGTTCAGGCTACTGCAATAGGAGAAATGCTCATCATTAACGAACATTTAAATGATGAACACTTTATTTTTTTAAAAAGATTTTATTTATTTATTTGACAGATCACAAGTAGGCAGAGAGGCAGAGAGAAATGGGAAGCAGGCTCCCCACCTAGCAGAGAGCCTGACACGGGGCTTGATCCCAGGACCCTGAGACCACGACCTAAGCCGAAGGCAGAGGCTTCAACCCACTGAGCCACCCAGGCGCCCCTGATGAACTTTAAACACAAGGAAGGGCCCTGAAGATTTCCAGAGGTTGGTAGACAAGAATCATCCATGTCATCTGTAAGTCTATGGGAGTCAGGAGAGAATGGAGATTGGTCTTCTCTTAGGGTATGTGAAGGCAAACTAATCCTTTTTGGTCAAACATTTCCCAGAACACAGAAGGGCAGGAGAATTTCTTAACTATCACTGTTTCTGGGGACACAAGGCTGAGGTAAAGTTCAATACCATCATGATTCAAATCTTTTTTCTTTATCCCAAATTCCAAAAGAAAAGCTCTCAAAACACTGCAGTTCTTTGGTCCTCTGCTGGGGATGTCATGTTCCTGATATGCCTTCCCCAACTTCTTCTGATGTTCTCATTCATCCTCTTTGAGTTATGAGAAATAGGCAATAGCCAGCAAATTTGACCAATGAGATTTTCATCACAGACTAGATGCATCTCCTGACTGGCCACATCAGGTGAGCCCACATGGAGCCACTTCTCTATGAAAAGCCCTCCACCACCACAACTTGTTCTTTACACTCAGGTCGGAAACCACTTCCTTCACAAATGTTCCTGCTGTCTGTCTTATTGTTCCATTATATCTAGAGATCTGCAAAAATTTTTTGGTTTTTTTGGGAGGGGATAATCCAAATGATGGTAATTTGGGCTACAGGTACAAATGAGACCCCACTATGGTCCCAACTTCTCTATGAGTCTCTTATTCCCATCCTGTTCAATGCCAAGGCAAATTTTCTTACAATTTCCTCAAAATTTGAAAGTTGATGGGAGTTTACTTCTGGTTTTCCTTTATTTGAAGGGATAGGTTTAGGGGGTTCCCTGTTTAAAGAGATAAAGTCTCCTATGAGACATTCACCATAAAGGATACCTGGGCCTTGAAGTTCATATTTTGCATTCATGAATTCTGTAGCCCTGCCCAAAGAAGTGCTGACAATGCATGCTCAGTTTTGCCTTTTTTTTTTTTTTTTCTTTGCAATGTCCTTAGGACAAAAGCAGCTTGTATGCTCAGGTTATAGATTTCACTGAGATTTTGTCCTAATAATTCCTGACCACTTTATCATCTGTTTGATGCTTTTAAGATGTTTCTAATAGGTTATTTGGCATTTTTAGTTGATTTCCCTGAAAAGGTTGGTAAAAACAATGTACTCTGCCATATTACCAAAAATGGAAGCTCCACTGGATCTTGTAAGGAAAGAGATGTGATACTATCATTGATTTTTCAGAATACATTCTGTTGCTAGGAAGATAAAACACAACTCATACTAACTAATGCAATAACTGATCATATAACTAAGATGAAGGTGGCCTTCAGGAGTTGTCTGATCAGGGCTCTATCTTGGTTTCTCCATAATTTTCTTGACTCTCTTCTTCTCAGTGTATAGGCTTCATCTACTAGCTGGTTTTATGCAAGGAGTACTAAAATTAACTATACTACATCTTGCTCAGAGTTATGGGGAAAGGAGAGCTTCTTCCAACAAGTACTGAACTTACCACTGTGTCACAAAGATTCAGTGATGTTAGCTAATTTAAGGTTATCCTGAAGCTGATTAGATTTACCTAACCTAATAGCAAATAGGGCCCTCCTGAAGCTGGGGATATATTATTGTCACTCATATAGCAAAGTCGTTATACAAAAAAAGAGGAAGAAATGGATATTCAGGAGACGATCAGAATGGCAGAGAAGGTAGGTGACAAGAATAGGAATGCGTTGGAGGCTTGAAGTGTAAGAGAAGAGAGCTGAAAGGACAAAAAGGTGCATAAAAGAGAGACTGACAAAGAGAGAACTCATAATTTTGTTGAAGACTGGCACTATTTATCATCTGTTTATAGAGATGCAATTGCAATGAAATATTTTGGTTATATTGCTTCAGATTGGAGTCCTGCTTCTTATATTTAAAGCCACTTGTCAGGGTTTTTTTCTTATTAAAACATTACTACAAGGAATGTTTTCACTTATTTGTTGAATTCTCACTCAGGACTGGGTGCTCTTCAGGTCCTAACACAGGTCTAGGCACTTTTCGTAGGGGGGAAGATCCAATACTGAAGTTCTTGCTTGCAAATTTCTATAAAATAAACATCTGGTCAATTAATAAAAAAAGAAGCAAAGAAACATTGATAGTGGAAACTCTCCACTGTCACTGATGTTTTTACAATATAAAATCTGTTTTTAAAAAGAGATTGGAAGCTTTCTGCTGTTTTTTTTTAAATAATTTAATGAGTTTTATTTTTTTTTATTTAAAGATTTTTATTTATTTATTTGACACAGATGGAGAGTGAGCACAAGCAGGGAGAGCAGCAGGCAGAGGGAGAGGGAGAAGCAGGCTCCCCATTGAGTAGGAAGCCCAGTGCGGGCTGGATCCCAGGATTCTGGGATCATGACCTGAGCTGAAGGCAGACCCTTAACTGACTGAGTCACCCAGGCACCTCTTTTTGCTGTTTTTAGCTTCTTGGGATCCTTAAAAGGCAGAGAACTGAACCTTTGAAATCCAAAGGGAGAAAAACAAGAAAGGTTTAAGCATTCAAAACCAAAACCACATGCAGCGAAAATATGGGAAGGCCTCAGACAAATCATTTCATCTCCCTGAACCAGTTTAACATCTGCAAAATGATAAATGTGTTTTTATGTCAAAATTTTGACCATCTTTGGCTTTTCAAGGTGCATGGAATTGTGTTGGGCAGAGGCTTCATGGGTAAGTATGCTCTATTTCATTATACTGCTCCTGTATCGTGCTCCATCAAGCAATGAGGAAAATGGCTTCACTGTCAATGAAGGCTGCCATGAGAAACAGGGACCTATGCTTAGGGAGTGTCTGGGTCTTATCACTTCAATCTTTCCTGTTGGAAAGTGAATTACTGTAATGAGCTCTTACATATGCAGTTAAGCGGAAGAAATGGGAACAGCATACTGGTTAACTAGAGACTCCTCTGTACCTTAACAATCTTCTTTATGACTAGACTGAAGTTTTCAGGACCCAAATATTCCACTGTTTCTCAAAGGAGCTGCTCTGGTGATCTAAATGATGTATAACAAACCATCACAAACTGAACTACAATGGCTATTTATTATTGCTACCTTTCACAGTTCTGGGTGTTGACCAGGCTTAGTCAGGCAGTTCTTGCTTGGAATTTGTGTCATTTTGAAGATTTTTTTGCTCATGTCCTTTGGAAGATTCAAATGTCTGTAGGCAGAAGGAGCTAGGGTGCCTCAGAAATATCTCTGTGTGGTCTCTCCAGATGGTCTTTCCAGCATGGCAATCAGGGTAGCTGACTTCTGTGGAAGCTCTGACCTGCACAAACACGTGTCCCAAGAGAAAGCCAGGCAGAAGTCTTACGACATTTGAGGACCCAGCAGAAGTAAGCAGAGTCACTCTGAGTACATTCTAATCTTCAGAAAATCTGAATCATTGAAAGCATATTCAAGAAAGAGAAATTAAACTTCACCTCTTGGTGACTGGAATATCAAAGAATTGCAGACATGTTTTAAATTCTGCACAAATACTGTCATTTCACCATAAGAAATTCATTATTATTATTTTTAATTGTGATGAGCTTTTTAGGACTCTCATATCCAATGCAAAATAGTCCGGAATTAGAGCTTCATCCATTATCAATTCCTTATTTAACTAGGAATTAGCATACAAATCCATGAGAATTAAGCATCAGGAACACTAGCAGTAGGGAAAATGTTCCTGTGGTAGGGAAAACAGAGGACTACAGAGGTCTATCAAAGGGACCAAGGTGACTGGTTCAGATGCAACTACCAGAAGGCAAAACGAACAATGTCATCATGGCGTTCCTGGGTGCCAGCTGCCATTGTCCCACTGGCCCTTGGCATGGCCTCGATTGGCAAGTCACTTCCCCTCTCAGGCACCCTTCCTCATTTGTAAAATACAATATTGAATCAGATAATTTCTACAGTTCCTTCTGGTTCTGACATCATGAAATCCCATTATTATTGCTTTAGATGCTGAAACAGCCTCTTAATAAGACAGAAATTAAGTCTTGACCTTTGGCATCTGTGCCAACATTTTAATAAGTTGAGATGAATCACTGATGGTAAAAGACACCATACCCAGGATGTCAACAGACAACTCACTCAGGTAACAATGAGAAGAGATAACTGCCATATTTTATACAATTCATATGAGTCATAAAAGAAGAAATAACCCCTGTGAGGCTTCACTGGAGGTGAGTAGCCAAAAAACATATTGCTTTCTTTGATGTTCAGATACTACCTCCCAGTTTGATCATAGTAAAGAAAAAGTATAATTGAAGAGCACTCATTAGCATAATTTTAAGAGCATTGGTGAGGGCTTCGAGTGTCAAAGAGAAGATTCCAAACCTTGGTGACTTTTTGTTCAGCAGTGCATGCCTCTTAATGCATTTTTGGATATGCTAAATATAGGGGGAAAATTGTATTTCATTGAAGTACATTGTCCATAGCACACCTTTATGAGAAATCTGGTTCCAAGTTTTTTCATTATGTTTGAGCTGTTTTGCACCTCTTTTTATGTTGCAGGTAACTGATAGATATGCAAACTCTGTCTTGTCCAGTAGAGTCTCTATTGACTTTTCCATTTTGGGAAATTCATTTTGCCTCCATTTTCAATTCAATTCCTTTATATGTTTTTGTGTGTGTGTGTGTGTGCTTTTTGATGTTTCTCCACACAGTTCCCTTATATTACATGAATTAATTAAAATATTTAAATGTTTTCATTTTTATATCTGTAGGAGAGTTATGATTTTTGCCATTTTCTGAAATTATCTTTTAACATGAGGCCGGACCTGGGCTTAGTTTAAAATAGTGATTAGAGAGAGACAAAAACTGCTCTCCATTAGCAATGGATTTTGGAGATTGGGGACTGTCAGGTTTAGAAAAGGAGAAGACAAGCAACCATAGGGCTGTGGGAAGAAGTGTGAGAGCCAACTAATGTGGCGAGCTATGAGGCTGGAGAGAGGAAGGAGGTGAAGAGTAGAGTGGGGCAGGAAAAGATGGCTGAGGGGAAAGACAAAGGAGAAATTCTACGTGAAAGAAGGAATTAAAAAACTTTAAAGATGGGCCCCTGGGTGGCGCAGTTGGTTGAGCGACTGCCTTCAGCTCAGGTCATGATCCCGGAGTCCTGGGATCGAGTCCCACATGGGGCTCCCAGCTCCATGGGGAGTCCGCTTCTCACTCTGACCTTCTCCCTTCTCGTGCTCTCTCTCACTCTCTCTCTTTCCTAATAAATAAATAAATAAAATCTTAAAAAAAAAAACTTTAAAGATGTTACTGGTAAACCATGTTGGTCTAAGTTTGCTATGCTTTGGTGGACCTTTTTCTATTATCTCAAAGCCTTGATAGTAAAAGACCACACACAAAGCTTTGCAATTATAGAATGCTGGGGTATGAAGTAAGCAGATGCTATATCCCATACCAGGAGCAATGTGAGAACCATTGCTAGGCTTTGTGAAAGCAGGGATGCCTGTTGTCATAAAGAAGAAAAAACATCAGAAAATCAGAAGCCCTCCCACCCTCAAAACTTATAGGAATATTAAGGGGTTTTTGCCGAGTACAGGGGATGTAACTTTCAACTCTGTTATATGATATAACATATTTCTTTCTATAATATGAAAGAAAGTGGTGAACTCAGAAGGAAGATGTGCTGACATCTAGAAAGCTAAAATTTAGATTAAAAGAGAACTTATGTTTCCAATAATGATACCTCAGACAACCTTTCTTTTCAGGTTAGTTAGGAAGTGTGGGAACGTTTAAATAAAATCTACTTGAGGAAACTGAAGAGCTAAGAACTGTAAAGAATAACTAAGCCAAGACCCAGGAGATGTTGAAATGCAGAGAGGTGAGTGTGGATTGAGACCTCTTAACCTGGGGGGCACCAGATAATTCCAGAAAAGAGATGAGGGCAGCACATGTGATAACCTCCCAGGGCTGGGATGCCAAAACTTGGAGTAAAACCAATCTCATGCTTTAGTTTGGACCCTAAAGGTTATATCCCAGAACTCAGAGTAAACCAGAAGTTAGTCAGCACTATTTTCTTTGAGGCCCAGAAAAGATCAATATTTGAGGTTGAATTAGGGTGGTCATATTGTTGGTTGTGGGAGAGCAGGACCTCAGCAGGTAAAAGAGACAATAAGAACAGGAACACGCATAAATGGCAACAGCTCTATGCAAGCAGCAAAGACACTTATTCCCACCATCAACCCGTGCTGAAAAAACCGTGCATGCTGAAAACAGCAACTAAGATAGCTTGGCCTGCTGAGGTCAGTTCTCCCATACCCGGCAGTCCCCTAGTTAATGCCTCACTAGGATCCTTGCTAATAATCATGGATACAGTACCCTGCTGACCCTCAGGTTACTGCTTTCTTGAGTTGTTTTTACCTTCCTGCTTCTGCATTCTTTACATTCTATCATAGGATAACAAAACCGAGAGTCCACCCAGACTCTGGGCCTTACCTCTTCTTGCCTGTGCCTGTCTGTGCAGCCCCTTCTGCACAGGGCCTCCCTTTGTTTCAAGTTATTGGACTCTGAATAATCATTTCCTCTTTCCACAAGGGCGCTACGTGGTAGTTGGTGCCACCAGAAATCTGGCAGAAGCAAGCAAAATCCTCTCTGAAGGAAGATAATCATCCTAAATTCAAGTTTTCTTTCCTCTAATTTTTATGATCTAGTTTTTTAGCAAGTTAGGAAAAGAAGGAAACTCCCTTAATCTGATAAATGGTACCTAAAAAACCTAAACAAAACAAGCAAAAAAAAAAAAAAAAACTACAGCAAAATGTTACTAAATGATGAAAGGTTGTACTAGTTATGGATTTAATTATTTGCAGCTTAAATCGATAGAGCTTTCTTTGTCTTATAAAATTACAGTCTGGAAGTAGAGAAGTAGATAGCTCCTGGCATTGGTTCAGTGGCTCTAAGAAGTTGGGGCCAGTGTCTCTGTGATTCTTAGATGAAAGTAGGATCACATAACGGTTAGGACCACAACTTCTGCCACCAGACAGCCTTGGTTCAAATACTGACTCTACAATTTCCTAGCCACATGACCTTGGACAAGCCATGTCGGCAGTCTTTTTGTTTATAAAATAATGAATATGATACCTGGTCTCAGGGTAACCACAATAATTAAAAGGGCCAATATAAGAAAAGCACTTAAAATACCTGGCACATAGTAAGTGCTATGTAAACATTAGGTATTATTTTGGACTGAATTGGTTTTCCCCAAAATTAACATATTGAAACTCTAACTTACAGTGTGATGGTATTTAGAGATGGGGACTTTGGAAAGTAATTAGGTTTAGGTGAGATTAAAAGGGTAGGGCTTTTATCTTAAAAAAAAAAAAAAGGTAGGGCTTTTGTGATGAGATTACTGTCCTTCTAGGAGGAGAGCTTGCTCTCTCTCTCCACCAAATGAGAACACAGTGAGAACTGGCTGTCTGCAAGCGAGGAAGAGAATTTTCACCAGGAACCATACCAGCTGGCACCTTGATCTTGGACTTTCAAGCAACTGTGAGAAATAAATGTCTGTTGTTTAAGCCATTCAGTTTACAGTACTTTGTTATAGCATCCTGAGGACTCTAATACACTATTATTGTTTTTTTTTTTTAATGTGGTCCCTTTATGATCACAAGATGGCTGCTGAATTCTAGTAATTACATTTACATTCCAGCTACAAAAAGAGGAAAGGGAAAGAGCAAAGGCTATGCTAGCTGCCACTAAATATTTTTATGAGGAAAGCAAACACAGTCCTAAAAAACTCACATAGAAAACTTCCCCTGACATGTTCAAAAGTGAAGACAGCCCTGAAAAAATCAATGGCCAAGATGAATGATGAAGTATCATTAGTTCATGGGGACAGGAGTAGGGAACTTTTCATTTGCCTAAACAAGTCCAGGTTCTCTTAGCAGGGAGGGTTAGTAGAGAACAACAGTGAAGGGCCAGATAGCAATGTGTGCTATATGTGCTATATGTTTGTCTTTGCTCTGCAGGGACAAAATTCGGCTTTAGTAGAAAACCATGCACTATTTATTTATTTACTTTGAAAACTATGCACTATTTAAAGCATTTTGTCCTTGGTTATCTGATTCTGAATCTATGGGAGCTATTTCACAACTCTGTAAATTGTAGATAACTGATAACAATTCAAAATAATTCTTGTCTATAGACAGCAAATGAATTCTGTACATTGGCAGATTTTCCCTCAGGGAAAACCAGTTCTGTTTTCCATTTGCAGACTCAATTCAGTATTTCTGAAACATAAATTTGTTCTCTAGTTCTCCAGTTCTCACCTTTGAACTGGTTGTAACATCTTACCAGTTTTCTCATTAATAAGTTAAATAAAATCTTTAACACTAATCTTTTGATATCTGTATGACTCATGATTTTTCTTGAAAATTCTATTTTAACATCCAGAAAAATCTAAACCTCTCACATGCCATACTTTGCTTTTTTGCTTTTAATCTCAATTACTGACACTATATCTAAACCATATTAGAAGCTAAATATCTGATGGATAGATGATTGAATAGATGAAAGAGTAGTATCAGCTATTTAAAAGCAACAAAGTTTTATTATGAAACAGTTATAAGATAACTATTCATTAAACTACTATACTTGATAGGAATATCTGTTAATATGCAGTTCCTTTGCTCCTGTTGATTTGTTAATCTGGAAATAATATACCATTATATAAACCTCCTGAGAGGGGAAAATACCCTTCAAATAACTAATATGAGTTTGTTATCTGAGATAAACTAATTTTTTGTGTGTGTGACTTAGGCTTACAAAAATAGCTTATGAATTGGATTCCCAGAAGGAAGTTAAAGTTAAAAGTATGGTGTACATTCTTCCATTCCTTTTTCTAGATAATGGTTGTAGGATTTCCATTAAGGTTTTTGCAAACCCCCGCCCCCCAATCTTCTAGTTGTGTAGACTTCATCAGGCTTATTAACATATTTGGACTTCATTTTCCATATCTGTAAAAAGAACGTAAAGCCCTACCTGGCAAAGTTTATGCAAGGACCACTTGAAATGCTGTAAGTAAAATGCACAACACAGTATCCAGTTTACAAAGGACTCCCAGCAAAAATTAATCTTTGGCATGAGAAAAATAGGGGATGAGACCCAAAATTCTTGGTGACAAAAAATGTTTTTCGTTTGGATTTCTTTTTATTTATTTATTTATTTATGTGGAGCATTGCGGGAGAGGCAGGCAGAAAGAGAGAGAGAATTTCAATCAGGCTCCATGCTCAGTGAAGAGCATGACACGGGGCTTGACCTCAGGAGCCTGAGATGACTGAAGCTGAAATCAAGAGTCAGACACTTAACCAAATGAGCCACCCAGGTGCCCCTCATTTAGATTAATTTAGATTTATAGTTATCATTTTACACTATAAAAGGAAGTTAGTGTGAGATTGAATATACAAATGAACCATGACCAGACCATACATCACACCAGAACCATGACCCACAACCTCTGTGGCATCCAGTCTGGAAGGCCAAGCCACAGCCTCCATAGCAATCAGCCCAGAACAGTTAGGACTTGGTGGATGGCTCCTGCCTTTCCTAATTTTTTCCCTGCCTTCCAATTGAGGACCAACCAGAGAAAGCCAAATATATTCTCCAAACCAATCACATAAGATGAACCACTTCTTGTTCATTCCCTTCCAGCTTCACCATGCAAGCAACTTTTAATAAGGACATACCTGAGTCTCTCTGCTTTTCACTATAAAACTTTCCTATTCCCCTAAGCTGCCTTTGAGTCTCAGCTAAATGCAAGAGATGCAGCTGACTGTCTTGCTACAGTAAGCTCTGAATAAATTGTCTATTTGTTCTAATAAGGTGGTCTTTGTTTATTTCCACACAGTGCATATCTCTGGGTGAGAAAACATAGAAAGTGGAGATAATGTGATTTCCAGCACTTTGCATCTTCAAGGTGTGAAAGAATGATCACAAAAGTTTTTTCCTGGGACTCAACAGGATATTGAAGAGAAGAAGAGCAGCAATTGTAGGAAGAGAAAATTGACCACTCTCCAGAAGGTAGGTTGTGCAGAAAAGTGAATCTGAGGCAATATATGGGAAGATAGACTGTGGGGGAGGGGCTGGCTCCTGGCAAGTGAGAGAGCAGTGGAGCACAAAATCGGAACTTTTAAAAGTCTGCTCCACTGAAGGACGTCACTCTAGAGGCTACCCAGGAGGGTGGAGCCGCCTTGGGGACAATGTGGTCTCAGGATATGCAGGGTCACAAAAAGACCAGAGGTGTCTGAGTGTGGCAGAGCTCCCAGGTATTGGATTGGGGAAGCTGACTGAACAGATGGAGACAAGAAGAGGGGTCTCACCTTGGGGTTGCCATAAACCATTATCCGAGGCACAGTCGGGCCACTGCTCTTCGAGCAGGGACCCCAAAAGCGGCAGATCTGGGGAGACTCGCCCTCCTCCTCTGGGAGGAGTGATGTGGGAGCAAACTGAAGGAATCTGCTGGGTTTGGAGACTCCATACGGGCCCATGCACCAGAGACAGAAATGCTCGGTTACAGGCCAGGTGAGCACAGAGTGTGGCCAGAGACCAGGGAGATGGAAGTGATTGACTGCTTTTCTCTGAGGCTTCACTGAGGAGTGGGGACCTGAGCTCTCAGCTCCTAAGGTATGGCGATTGGGAGGCTGCCATATTTTTTCCCCATCTTCCAAAGTTATACAGAAAGCCTTCAGGGAACAAAAGCTACTGAGAGCAAACATGAGCAGATCACTTAGCCTAGCCCCCAGCAAGGGTGGTGCAATTCCACCTTGGGCAAAGACATTTGAGAATACCTGCAAAAGGCCCCTCCCCCAGAAGATTAGCAAGAACATTCAGCCAAGACCAAGTTTATGGATCAATGAGAACTGTGGAACTCCAGAGACAGGGGAATGCAGCACATAGAATTCATGGCTTTTTCCCCCATGATTCTTTAGTCTTTCAAAGTTAAATATTTTCATTTTTTTTTAATTCTATTTTTAACATTTTTCCTCTTTCCTATTTTAACATTTTTTAAACTATTTTATCAATACGTTTTTAAAAATCTTTTTAAATTTTCATTGTTATAATCATATTCTATCCCTATATTGTATTTAATCTTATTTTTTGTATACATATAGGTTTGTCTTTCTTTAAAATTTTGGGATACAGTTTCTTCTATCAGATCAAAATATACCCTAAATCTAGAACATGACTGTTCTAGTCTCCAGCATGATCACATTCTTTCCTCTTTTTTTTTTAACCAACTTCTTATCTTATCAATTCCTTTTTTTAAAAAAAGATTTTATTTATTTATTTGACAGAGAGAGAGAGAGATCACAAGTAGGCAGAAAGGCAGGCAGAGAGAAAGGGAGAGGCAGGCTCCCTGATGAGCACAGAGCCTGATGTGGGACTCGATTCCAAGACCCCAAGACCATGACTTGAGCCAAAGGCAGAGGCTTTAACGCACTGAGCCACCCAGGTGCTCCTTATCTATTCCTTTTTTAGAATCATTTTTACTTTTCATCCTTACAGTCATATTCCATCCCTTCATTGTGTTTAACCATATTTTTGTATACATATTTTTCTTTCTTTAAAATTTTGGGAGGCAGTTTCTTCTAACAGACCCAAAATACAATATACCCAAAATCAAGTGTGTAGCCCTGTTCTATTCACCATTATTATTATTTTTTTCCCTCCATTCTTCTCCCCCTGGTTTTGAGTCTCTTCCAATTTGGTTAGTGTATATTTTTCTGGAGTTGTTGTTACCCTTTTAGTATTTTGTTCCCTCATTTAACTATTCATATCTGGATAAAATAACAAGGCAGAAAAACTCATAAAAACAAACAAAGAGGCAGTACCAACAGAGGGACCTAATCAATACAGACATTAGTAAGATGTCAGAACTAGAGTTCAGAATGAAGGTTATCAAGGTGCCACCTGGGCTTGAAAAAAGCATGGAAGATACTAGAGAATCCCTTTCTGGAGAAATAAAATCCTTTTTGGGAGAAATAAAAGAACTAAAATCTAACCAAGTTGAATCAAAAAAGCTATTAATGAGGTACAATAAAAAATGGAGGCTCTTACTGCAAGGATAAATGAGGCAGAATAGAGAATTAGTGATATAGAAGACCAAATGATGGAGAATAAAGAAGCTTAGAAAAAGAGAGATAAACAACTACTAGACCACAAGGGGATAATTCAAGATATAATTGATGCCATAAATCAAAACAATATTAGAATAATTGGGATCCCAGAAGAAGAAGAAAGAGAGAGAGGGACAGAAGGTATATTGGAGCAAATCATACCAGAGAAAATCCTCAATTTGGCAAAGGGAACAAGCATCAAAATCCAGGAGGCACAGAGAACCCCCCTCAAAATCAATAGAAATAGGTCCACACCCTGTCATCTAATAGTAAAACTTACAAGTCTCAGTGACAAAGAGAAAATCCTGAAAGCAGTTCGAGACAAGAAATCTGTAACATATAGAGGCAGGAATGTTAGATTGGCAGCAGACCTATCCAGAGATCTCGCAGGCCAGAAAGGACTGGCATGATATATTCAGAGCACTAAACGAGAAAAATATGCAGCCAAAATTACTATTTCCAGCCAGGCTGTCATTGAAAATAGAAGGAGAGATAAAACATTTCCAGGACAAACAAAAACCCAAAGAATTTTCAAACACCAAACCAGCCCTACAGGAAATATTGAAAGGGGTCCTGTAAGCAAAGAGAGAGCCTAAAAGTAACAGACCGGAAAGGAAGAGACAATACACAGTAACGGTCACCTTACAGGCAATACAATGACACTAAATTAATATCTTTTGGTAGCTACCCTGAATGTAAATGGGCTAAAATGACCCAATCAAAAGACACAGGGTATCAGAATGGAAAAAAAAAAAAAAGACCCATTGATATGCTGTCTGCAAGAAACTCATTTTAGACCCAAAGACACATCCAGATTTAAAGTGAGGGGTGGCAAACAAGTTACCAGGCTAATGGACATTAAAAAAAAAAAAAAAAAAAGCTGGAGTGGCAATCCTTACATCAGATAAATTAGATTTTAAATTAGATTTTAAGCCAAAGACTATAATAAGAGATGAGGAAGGACACCATATCATACTTAAATGGTCTGTCCAACAAGAAGATTTAACAATTTCAATTATCTATGCTCCTAACATGGGAGAAGCCAATTATATAAACCAATTAATAACAAAATCAAAGAAACACATAGACAATAGTACAATAACAGGAGGGGCCTTTAACACCCCCTCACTGAAATGGACAGATCATTTAAGCAAAAGATCAACAAAGAAATAAAGGCTTTAAATGACCCACTGGACCAGATGGACATCACAGATATTCAGAACTTTCCATCCCAAAACAACAGAATACACTTTCTTCTCTAGTGCACATGGAACATTCTCCAGAATAGATCACATCCTGGGTCACAAATCAGGTCTCATGTGGTACCCAAAGATTGGGATCATTCCCTGCATATTTTCAGACCACAATGCTTTGAAACTAGAACTCAACCACAAGAGGAAAGGTGGAAAGAACTCAGATGCATGGAGGCTAAAGAGCATCCTACTAAAGAATGAATGGGTTAACCAGGAAATTAAAGAAGAATTTAAAAAATTCATGGAAACAAATGAAAACGAAAACACAACTGTTCAAAATCTTTGGGATACAGCAAAGGTGATCCTGAGAGGAAAGTATATAGCAATATAAGCCTTTCTCAAGAAACAGGAAATGTCTCAAGTACACAACCTAACCCTACACCTAAACAAGCTGGAGAAAGAAGAGCAAAGAAAGCCTAAACCCAGCAGGAGAAGAGAAATAATAAAGATCAGAGCAGAAATCAATGAAATAGAAACCAAAAGAACAGTAGAACAGATCAACGAAACTAGGAGCTGGTTCTTTGAAAGAATTGAGAAGATTGACAAACCCCTGGCCAGACTTATCAAGAAGAAAAAAGACCCAAATTAATAAAATCATGAATGAAAGAAGAGAGTTCACAACCAAAACCAAAAAAATATAAACAATTATAAGAACATATTATGAACTATACGCCAGAAAATTATATACTCTGGAAGAAATGGATGCATGCCTAGCGACACATAAACTACCAAAACTGAACCAGGAAGAAATAGAAAACCTGAACAGACACATAACCTGTAAGAAGATTAAAACAGTTATCAAACATCTCCCAACAAACAAGAGCCCAGGGCCAGACAGCTTCCCAGGGGAATTCTACCAAACATTTAAAGAAAAATGAATACCTATTCTCCTGAAATTGTTCCAAAAAATAGAAATGGAAGGAAAATTTCCAAACTCATTTTTTGAGGCCAGCATTACCTTGATTGCAAAAGCAAAGACCTCATCAAAAAGGAGAATTACAGACCAATATCCTTGATGAACACAGATACAAAAATTCTCACCAAAATGCTAGTCAATAGGACCCAACAGTACAAAAAAGGATTATTCACCATGACCAAGTAGGATTTATTCCTGGGCTGCAAGGTTGATTCAACATTCATAAATCAATCAATGTGATACAATACCTTAATAAAAGAAAGAACAAGAACCATATGATACTCTCAATAGGTGCTCAAAAAGCATTTGACAAAGTACAGCATCCTTTCTTGATCAAAACTCTTCACAGTATAGGGATAGAGGGTACATACCTCAATATCATCAAAGCCATCTATGAAAAAACCACAGCGAATATCATTCTCAATGGGGAAAAACTGAGAGCTTTTCCCCTAAGGTCAGGAACATGGCATGGCTGTCCATTATCACCACTGTTATTCAACATAGTACTAGAAGTCCTAACCTCAGCAGTCAGACAACAAAAAGAAATAAATTTTTGAATCAGCAAAGAAGAAGTCAGACTCTCACTCTTTGCAGATGATATGATACTTTATGTGGAAAACCTAAAAGATTCCACTTCAAAACTGCCAGAACTCATACAGGAATTCAGTGAAGTGTCAGGATATAAAATCAATGCACAGAAATAAGTTGCATTTCTAAATGCCAACAACAAGACAGAAGAAAGAGAAATTAAGGAGTCAATCCCATTTACAATTGCACCCAGAACCATAAAATAGCTAGGAACAAATCTAACCAAAGAAGCAAAGAATCGGTACTCAGAAAACTATAAAGTACTCATGAAAGAAATTGAGGAAGAAACAAAGAAATGGAAAAATGTTCTATGCTCATACATGGGAAGAACAAATATGAAAATATATAAGCTACTTAGAGCAACCTACATATAATGCAATCCCTATCAAAATACCATCAATATTTTTCAAATAAATGGAACAAATAATCCTAAAATTTATATGGAACCAGAAAAGACCCTCAATAGCCAGAGGAATGTTCAAAATGTTGAATAAGTTGGTGGCATCACAATTCCAAACTTCAAGCTCTATTATAAATAGAGCTGTAATCTTCAGGACAGTATGGTACTGGCACAAAAACAGATCTATAGACCAATGGAACAGAATAGAGAGCCCAGAAGTGGACCCTCAACTCTATGGTCAATTCATCTTCAACAAAGGAGGAAAGAATGTCCAATGGAAAAAAGACAGTCTCTTCAACAAATGGTGTTGGGAAAATTGGACAGCCACATGCAGAAGGATGAAACTGGACCATTTCTTTACACCACACAGAATAATAGACTGAAAATGGAAGAAAAACCTAAATGTGAGGCAAGAATCCATCAAAATCCTCGAGGAGAACACAGGCAGCAACCTCTTCGACTCCAGCTGCAGCAACTTCTTCCCAGAAACATTGCCAAAGGCAAGGGAAGCAAGGGCAAAAATGAACTATTGGGACTTCATCAAGATCAAAAGCTTTTGCACAGCAAAGGAAACAGCCAACAGAACCAAAAGACAACTGACAGAATGGGAGAAGATATTTGCAAATGACATATCAGATAAACGGCTAGTATCCAAAATCTATAAAGGACTTCTCAAACTCAACACCCAAAGAACAAATAATCCAATCAAGAAATGGGCAGAAGACATGAACAGACATTTCTGCAAAGGAGACATCCAAATGGCTAACAGACACATGAAAAAGTGCTCAACATCTGTTGGCACCAGGGAAATATAAATCAAAGCCACAGTGAGATACCACCTCACACCAGTCAGAATGGCTAAAATTAACAACTCAGGAAACAACAGATGTTGTGAAGATGTGGAGAAAGGGGAACTCTCTTACACTATTGGTGGGAATGCAAGCTGGTGCAGCCATTCTGGAAAACAGTATGGAGGTTCCTCAAAAAGTTTAAAATAGAGCTACACTACGGCCCATCAACTGCACTATTGGGTATATACCCTAAAGATACAAATGCAGTGTTTTGAAGGGGCACGTGCACCTGAATGTTTATAGCAGTAATGTCCACAATGGCCAAACTATGGAAAGAATCTAGATGTTCATCAACAGATGAGTGGATAAAGAAGAAGTGGTACACACACACACACACACACACACACACACACACACACACACACACACCACAGGAATACTATGCAGCCATCAAAAAGGTGAAACTCTGCCATTTGCAATGATGTGGATGGAACAAGAGGGTATTATGCTAAATGAAATACATCAATCAGAGAGTCAATTTTCACATTATCTCTCTGATATGAGGAATTTTAGAGGCAGGGCCAGGGGTCATGGGGGTTAAGGAGGAACAAAATGAAACAAGATGGGACTTTGGAGGGAGTTGAACCATAAGAGATTCTTAATCTCAGGAAACAAACTGAGGGTTCTTGGGGTACTGGGGGGAGGGATAGGGTGGTTAGGGTATGGACATTAGGGAGATATATGCTATCGTGAGGGCTGTGAATTATATGACTGATGATTCAAAGAAATGTA
Source organism: Nasua narica (assembly GCA_028533885.1). Lineage (NCBI taxonomy): Eukaryota > Metazoa > Chordata > Mammalia > Carnivora > Procyonidae > Nasua > Nasua narica. The sequence continues at coordinate 39,778,140 of CM052811.1, forward strand.
TCCCTAAAGCAAATAATACATTATATGTTAATAAAAATAAATAAATAGGGACGCCTGGATGGCTCAGTGGGGTAAGCCTCTGCCTTCAGCTCAGTTCATGATCTCAGGGTCCTGGGATCGAGCCCCGCATCAGGCTCTTTGCTCAGCAGGGAGCTTGATTTCCCCTCTCTCTCTGCCTACCTCTCTGCCTACTTGTGATCTCTCTATCTCTCTGTCAAATAAATAAGTAAAATCTTAAATAAATATTTTTTTAAAAAAGTTTTTCCTAAAAAAAAAAAGTTTTTTTCCTGGGGATTGGTATTCACAAATGGATGAGGAAACAGATCCAGGGAAAGAAAGCAGATCTTGCAATGAAGTGGGAATGAATCTAGAGAAGAGGGATTATCATGGCACCAAAGTAAATTGAACCATCTCCCTCTCTTGTTCCAAAAATACAAATTAGAACCTGGGTCACCTGAGTTGCTCAGTTGGTTGAGCGCCTGACTTCCGCCCAGGTTGTGATCTCAGGGTCCTGGGATGGAGCCCTGCATCTGGCAACCTACTCCTAGTTCAGCGGGGAGTCTGCTTCTCCCTCTCTAACTTCCCCTCCCCCATACTTCATGCTCTTGTACTCTCTCTCCACATAAATGAATAAAATCTTTAAAATATATATATATATTATTTATATATATGTAAATTAGTACCATAAGAGATGCTGAGAAGAGATAAAGGAATAAGCATCCCTAAATAAGAATCCTGCAATAACAACAGCAAAAATAGCTGAGCATACAAACCCCTGACCCCAAGCCATTTCTACAAGTAAACTGTACTGCAGTTTTCACTGAGATGGCATAATTTCCACTTCCTTAAAGTGTAACTTATTTCCTTTGTGAAATAAGTTGGTACCCAAAGTGAACATTTTGACAAATTTCAGAGAAACTGAAAAAATCCCTAATGTTATTCAATTCTTTACTCATGGACCAAAGCAAAATTATTAAGTATGAGGCATTCACAGGCAATCCTGTGAAATAGATACTGTTCAAAGATAATTTTCAGGAAAAGGTAAAATCAAACTTTCATACTGATTGAACACATGTTAAAAATTTTATTTTACTCATATGAGGGAACCAGGCAGAAATTACAAGCAGTTCAAAAGAAAAGTCAAAACAGCACAGATTTATTTATATGGGTAAAAGAAATGTCAAAATGAATTGCAAATGGGACCATTTTTCCAACAGGAGTGTGGGAGTAGGATGGGGAAGAAATCATATCACTACTAGATGGGAAGATATATACTACTTACAATTTATATAAAGCGTTGCAAAACAGCTCAAAGACAATGACAATGAGCAGGGCTAGAATCTGATAATCCAAGGAGATGTTATAGATTATGAATATTTTTCTACTGAAATAAAGAAACATGTTCTACCACACAAAACTATACAAGGGCAAAATTCACAGGGTTAATTGAGGCAGAAATTCAATCACTCCTGAAAAAGCACTGATAACAAGAGGTTGGCTTGAGTCTATTTCAGAGCTGCTCAATTTGGAGTGACCCTGTGAAAAGAGTTGGAATGATCTAAGTACTACAGATTCATATGTGTCACTTAAAAGGCCTAAAAGGGCTACATTTCAAACTCTAGGTACATAAAACATGGTCCACTCCCACACTTCCACACCACTCTGGCATCCTTACCCCCAGTTTGTTATTTATCTTCTATGTTTTAGGCCCTAGGAATTTCCTTCAGCAATATTTAATGAATCACCTCCATGTGTGGGGCCTTGCTCTCTCTGCTATGGATTTGGAGATGACAAAACTTGCTTCTTCCTCAGATGATATTAACCTATGCCTCTATATCTCAGACTCGTGTGGCAAAAAAGTTGATGGCAGCTATAAACACACTAAAATCCCAAGGCTGGGAAAGTGCTGCAGAGACCAGCTGGCATTACAATGTCAGATTTTCATTTTTCTGACCCTGTGTGTAGAACTGTTTGTTTCCTGGTTCTGAAGCAAGCAGCCCATAAAGGATGAGTCAAATGAAAGCCCTTCAGATTATCAGAACAAAATGGAGAGGAGCTGGTACTACCTGTGGTGGGAGGGTAAGGGATAGAGGTCATAAAAGCTTCATTTCTGCAAAAGCCCAATCCACCAAAGACCACCAAAGACAAGGTTTTACATGGCCAAAATCAGATATAATAACCCAAGTCAATGAGGAAGGAACTATTTGCTGCTGTCCAAGAGGGAAGAGAAACGCATCTTTTGTAAAAATTGGGTTCCTAATAAAGGATTCTGAGAAGGGTCCCATTTCTGTATTGAGTGCTATTTCTGAGGTAGGATTAGGAGAAGCAGCAATTAATTGGAGATTCAGTGCTATCATGATGTGAGGGAGGATTACCAGTTGGATGTCCCTGGTAATAGATAGGAATGGCAAATGGATCTAGAGATATCGTTGATAAGAAAGCAGTAGTCACTCAAAGACAAGGTCACTGGGCATTGAAGACTTCTCAGAAGCACATTGTGAGTGCTTTGAAGAGAGTAACATGAATTCTCATGCCTACCAACTTATAGTTCCTTCCCCATGGTGGCAATTCCAAAGGGCCGTGTTAGCTTTATTCTCTAAGCAGGGCTGTTGAAAGAATCCTAAAAAACAGGGAGTTCATAAAATGTTGTTGGCAGTTCATTTGCAGAATGGCAACTACATCCTCTGAGAACTCATGAAACAACAACAAAAATAACATTTCAAATTCTACTACAAAAAGTCATCCTCAAGTATCTCTAAAATTGTGATTTTGTAAGTAAATTAGACATTCTTTTTTGGAGTGAATTTCTCTGAAGGTGGTAAGTAGAGGCAGTATGGGGACTTAGTGATAGCTGGAGGAGATAAAGCTTGCATACACAAGGCAAGCAGCTCTACCTGTGCTGAGTCTTAACTCTTACTGACCTGAAAGTTTGGACACCTGTCTGGAAGTTAGTACTGAACTACAGAGAAAACACTAACATCATAACACTACAGCTACAGATTTTCTCTAGGAACCAAAATTTCCAATAAAGTATCCTGAAACCTACCCACTGACCTCATGTAGAGGATTAGATGTGTTAGAGAAAAGACTGAAAGCTTGATGATAAGCCTATTAGATCTGGGTCCTCAGGGGCTGCCAAAAGCTATATTCTAAAGTAGTCTGAAGTGAGATGACATGAAATGACATTGCCAAGATTCTTCCAGTCCCCTGCCTCCTTAAGATATGAAGAGGCTTGAACTAGAGGCACCTTCTTGCAGTCCCTTGACTCTGTTGTGGTCCCACATTCCAGCTCTCCTACCAACCTAGCTTGCTCTTCACCAACAGTTTACCTCACAGTAGCTCAAAGGTCCTTTCCATCTTTTTGCATCTGTACTTAGAAATACCAACTGAACAAACACCAAAGATATCAAGCCATGGTTTGGAGGGTAAGGCTTGTGAGGGACAGAAATTTTCATAGACAATTTCTGCTCCTGTCTCTGACTATATATCATCTAAGCCCAGACTGAGGAATAGTAATTTGATGTAGAAAAACAATACCTATGTGTTACTATAATACAGATGAGAATATCGGTTACCTGTGGTATTACTATAATAATGATAGTTGCTAACACTCAGGTAGCATGTACTATATGCTAGACATTGTTACGAGCATTTGTGTGTATTAACTATTTAAACCTCACAACCACCTTCTAAAGTGGATACCACTACTCTTCTTTTTGGCAGCTGAGAAAATGGAGGAATATAATACAATTACTGTCAATGTGTGACGAGCATTTGTGTGTATTAACTATTTAAACCTCACAACCACCTTGTAAAGTGAATACCACTACTGTTCTTTTTGGCAGCTGAGAAAATGGAGGAATATAATACAATTTCTGTCAATGTGTGACATACCTTTTAATGAAGGAGTAGAAAATTCCTACCAATAGGCCACATCTCATGCTTAGGGTATGGTCACATTGATTTTAGAGTGAAATCTCTTTGTTTCCTGAGGCTACATTTAACCAATTGCTTTCCTCAAGAGTGACTAGAGATACCCTATTGGAAATAAGACCCCTAAAATGGAAGGTGAAGGGCGACTGTGAAAGGCACTGTCCAATAACAGACCAGAAAAAAACACTGAAATTTCCACCCAAAGAAGAATAAATGAAGTATAACTAGGGAATGGAATATCATACACATAGACAAATCTCAAAAAAATAATATTGAAAGGAAAAAATCAAGTTGCCGAAGAATATATGATAATGTTTATATATAATGTAAAATTGTACAAACTAGTACCAAATGGTGCTTAGGGATACATGTACTGCTAGCCCTTGAACCACATGAGGATTAGGGGTACTGACTCCCTGCACAGTAGGAAATCTGTGTATTATCTTTTGACTCCCTGAAAACTACTAATAGCTTAATGCTGACTGGAAGTCTCACCAATAACATGAATAGTCTATTAACACATTTTTTATGTTATATGTATTATATACTGTATTTTTATAATAAAGTAAGCTAGAGAAAATGTTAATAAAATCATAGGAGAAAATACATTTAGAGTACTGTACTCCAAAAAAATGTGTGTATAGGTGGACCCATGCAGTTCAAATAAATATTGTTTAAGGGCCAACTGTTTTAAAGGTATAAAGAGATGTATGGTAACAAATGTTTAATTAAATGCTCTTCTGTATCAGACATTATGCCATTATAGATATTATCTTGAATTTGGAGTACTCAAGAATTACAGAAGTACTTATCAAGGTTTTTAATGTCATGAATTAGATATGGGAAGGTATAGTAGGATTGCTAATTCTGTATTTAAAAACAAAGTAAAATAGGGGTGCCTTGGTGCCTCAGTCGGTTAAGTGTTTGACTCTTGTTTTTGGCTTAACTCGTGATCTCATGGGTTGTGGGATCAAATCTTGCATTGGCTCTGCGTTCAGTGGGGAGTCTGTTTGAGATTCTCTCCCTCTGTCCCCCAACTCTCTCTCTCTCTCTCTCAAATAAATAAATAAATCTTAAAAAAAGAAAACAAAGTGAGAATGAAACAGAACTTACTATTGACTCTCATCATTATTTATAAATAGAAGATATTCTAATACCTCCAAATATACTTAAAACATAATCATAAGGGAAAAATTTAATTGAGATACCTTTATCTCACCAAATTCTTTATTTTTCCCCAAAGAACACAGTATAAGCAGTACAGAGCTGCTGTTATAGAACACTCAAGATTTGCAGAAGTGGAAAAGAAGACCTTCACTGATTTAAATCAGAACATCAGTAGTTGCTTCTTTCTCACTTCATTGGTTATGGCTTCCTTCATCACAAAAGGATGAGATGTTAAAAGACATGATATGACAGCTATTATGCTGAATTTCTCTTACCCTGAAAAAAATTGCCCATAATGAAGATATGGCAGTGAAATCTGCAGTCTGTGTGTTCATTTAGGTGCCACATGTTCCAGACAAAACAGATGCTTATTATGTTCCCCAGGGACTCTCTCACAATTTTTTGCCTCTGTATCAGTTTCCCCACTTCCCTTTCAAAAACAGATCCCACTATTTTACCTGTAAAGAAGCCACTGAAGGGGCACCTGGGTGGCTCAGTGACTTGAGGCCTCTGCCTTCGGCTCGGGTCATGATCTCAGGGTGCTGGGATCGGGCCCTGCATCGGGCTCTCTGCCCAGTGGGGAGCCTGCTTCCCCCCTCTCTCTGCCTGCTTCTCTGCCTACCTGTGATCTCTCTCTGTGTCAAATAAATAGAATCTTGGAAAAAAATTAAAAAAAAAAAAAAAAAAAGGAAGCCACTGAATTACATGCTCTCCCAGGAACCACTGTATTTAGGTTGGCAATTCTTGGTTTTAACACAACTGTCACCACTGACTCCTTGCAGTTGATATAAACCACAACAGCAAACAAGGGACAAGAAAACAGTAGGATATGAAAACATCTACAATAGTGTAGACTATTTCTCTGTGAAACAGCTCACATGGCCAAACAAGAGTTTGACAGATAAGACACCACAGCTCTAGGTGTTGTCACTCATTCTCCTTGAAGCCTAGTGAGAGGATCGGGCAGTTTTATAATCTCAGAGAAGAGAAAATGATGGTAAAAGATGCACAAAACTGAGTTGGAACTAGTAAAGTCACTCCAAGATAAAAGTGAGGGAGATTCGGGGGCACCTGGGTGGCTTATTGGGTTAAGCATCTGCCTTCCTCTTAGGTCATGATTCCGGGGTCCTGGGATTGAGTCCCACCTCGCATTAGGCTCCCTACTCAGTGGGGAGTCTGCTTCCCCCTTTGTCTCCCCCTACTTGTACTCATGCTCTCTCTCACTCTCTCTCTCTCAAATAAATAAATAAATAAAATCTTTTTTTAAAAAAGGCAAGGGAAATTAAAAATTCAAGAATTCGCAAAAAACAGAGTTGACAGAAAGAAGTGATAGAGATGATCCAAGACAGCCAGCATATGTAGAAAGGCTAGTATCCTGGTAAACCAGACACGCGGCCGCAAGGAACTACTGCAAAGCCTCAACTCACAGAGAAAAGGTCAGACTGAGACAACTTGCTCTTCCTCTCCCCTGCATTGCCCTCCAGCATGGTTGCAGAGGTTGAGCAACCTGTTTTTTGTTTTGGTTTTTGGTTTTTACAAGATTTTATTTATTTATTTGACAGAAAGAGACAAAGCAAGAGAGGGAACACAAGCAGAGGGAGTGGGAGAGGGAGAAGCAGGCTTTCCCCTTAGCAGGGAGCCCGACACGGGGCTCGATGCCAGGACCCTGGGATCATGACCTGAGCCAAAGGCAGGTCATGGTCATAGGCTCACTTAACCACTGAGACACCCAGGCTTAATGGGTGACACCTGGGGTTCTAAGACACCTAAGATTGTTTGGGCCTAAGAAATCAGAAGACATAAATTTCTGCAATTCTAGCAGATGCATTTGCCATACTCACATTTCTGAAGTCAGAAAGAATCTTTGTATCATTATGTACCCTTTTATGGAAAAATCATCAATTCAACAATACACCATGTTGTCAATTGCTTTTTATAACGATGTCACCATGGGACTGAGGAAATAATATTTTATTTTATTATTATTTTTTTATTTATTAGAGAGAGAGACTGAGAATGAGAGGAGAGAAGGTCAGAGGGAGAAGCAGACTTCCCGCAGAGCCGGGAGTCCGATATGGGACTCGATCCCGGGACTCCGGGATCATGACCTGAGCCGAAGGCAGTCGCTTAACCAACTGAGCCACCCAGGCGCCCAGGCAATAATATTTTAAAACTTCTTTTACAGACTGGAAGAAGGCTTACTAACCCCTTGGACTGAGATTGCATTGTTCCCAGGACTAAGTACAGTGGCCTCAAAACAGAACTGTTGTAACTTTAACAGAGAAGGAATTACGGCCATGCTAAGACAGCAAATTCGAAAAGTTGGTAAAGATTTCTTTGAGCGCTCCTTTTTGGCAACAAAATATTATACTTGGTCATGATTTTTGGGGGGGAGGTTAGCTATATCACTATAATTTTGGTTTGTGTTTTTAAGAGCAATATTGACATTGAGTGCCTGGGTGGCTCAGTCAATTAAGTATCTGCCTTTGGCTCAGGTCCTGATCCTAGGGTCCTGGGATTGAGCCCCACATCAGGCTCCCTGTTCAGCGGAGAGTCTACTTCTCCTCTCCCTCTGCCTCTCCTCCTGTTTGTGTTCTCTTGCTCTTTCTCTTTGACAAATAAAGAAATAAAATCTAAAAAAATAGATAAATATTGACACCTCTGCTCAAATTAATTGATAAATACATCCTTCTCAGCAGACTCTATTGTCAAGGAAAGCACTTGTTTATTTAACTCCATTTTCCAAAGAACCCATATGAATGAATAAAAGTCTAAAATAGTACAGTAAAATATATCTTCAATCAACCTGCCACAAGTCCATATGATAAACTTACCAGAAACATGAAATCTGGATCAAATAAAAGAAACACAGCTACAGAGAACACTTCACATGTTGGTTACAGTGCAGAAGTCTGAATCTGGATGAAAGGCAAGAAAAGGCCCTGAAAACAACCCTTTTTTGAAATGATGAAAACAGAAGGAGAGACATAGGGAGTTTCCCATTTTGGTAATTCCATTTTACTCTTTATATTGAAATTTTCAAGTACAGACAAAGGCACAGAAAATACCCTAATAAACCACATGTGTCCATTACTCAGATTTAACAATATTAAACCCTAAAAGAAGCAGGCAGAACAGATTTGGAGATTCTCGAGGTCTCTGGTGATCGATCAGTCCCCTACATAAAATTAGCTCAGCTTCTATATTTTTATTTATACAAACAACCAAACAAAACCCCATTGCTAAAGCCATTGGATTTCTTCACTCACAAAGAGTCCTAAATGATATGAGATGAAGCAGGGCAAAGAATACTGGGCAACAATGAGCTGAGATTCAGGTTTGCAATTTCAGATGAAAGTCACTTAAGATAATTTAATAACCATCCAACCAAAAGTTTGGGGGCCAAGGGGATTTCACAGTCACTCACTTGCCAACATGAAACTTGCTCTCCTCAAAGCAAGGAAAAGGATGAACTCTGAGGTAGCCTCACACTTCTAATCAAGGGAGCACATACAACCCTCCAGCAGATGGTATTGCAAATTTGGCAAACACTAAGAGAGAGCTTACCCGAATTAAAATTACCAGCTGCCAACTGCTCCTTTTGTCAGCTCACTCCAGATACTGCTGCCACCTCCCACGCTCAAAAAACACAAGATCTAACAGAGATTACAAACCACCAATTCAGGCACTAAGTGAAAAATGAAAAGTACCCACGGAAGCAAAGAAAGAAGTTGAGTGGTATCCTCCAATATTTTTTCTAAGGCAAAACAATGACACAGATAGAACTTCTACTCAAAAGATATGTAAAAAGATAATCTGGCCTTGGATCTCTGTAAATACGCTGTGTCAAACAAAAAGAAGGACATAGACAATAGAAGTGAAGTTCAAATACAGAATACATATTGAAATCCAAAAACAAAAACCAAAAAACAGAAGACTTTTGCCAAAGTGTCTGTATTCTCAAAAGAACAAGAAGCTATCAATGAAGAGAGTACTGAAGATGGAAGATATGACAACATGGAGAAACAGTTATGATGGTGATATCTTTTTCTTATTCTTGAAGTTCCTTCATCTAGCTCCAAGTCATCTTGACAGTAAGTATTCTTTTTCTCTTTCTGGAACTCAGAAGATTCTGGATTCAGGTAGTCCTTTATTATAAAGTTTTATTTTTTCCTTGACTAATTTTTCTGTTCTTTTTATTCCGTTTTTCCTCTTCAATTGGACAAATTCGAAATCTTTTGGTCTCTATGGCCTGTATTCCATATATATAATCATTTTATTAAGATTTAGAAGAAAAACAAAAAAAATTTATCATAGATCTGAAAGTAAGGAAGCACTAAAGAATAGATCTAAGATAAAAAAGAAGTGTATCGGTAACTTTGAGGACAGGCTTGAGAAATGATGAAAATGGAATGGAGGACTAAAAAAGTAAATAATTTAGTATGAACAAACAAATAAATATCTGAACCTAGGTAGAAAGATCTTATGTTCTACAAAAGAGGGGAAAATTACATTTCTCTCACTCTTCTCCACAAAACATTAGATTCCAGAAGAAAATAGACCACTTGCATAAAAAGCTAAGGGGAAAATCTATTCTAATAGAATTTCATAACCAGCCAAGATATCATTTTTAGATTCAAATAATGGGAAGAAAAGACTCAACATCTGCTGTACTCACAAACTCTCTAAAAATAAAACCCATTTAAATAAATAAGGCAGTTCACTTTTTCTTTAATTAACTAAAGATCATATTCTATTAAATTTCTTCAGTACTTTCCTAATTTTTTTTCTATTCCATGATTCTCCTGCATTCCTGACTCACAAAACTATAACACAGTATTTGTTCCTTTAAGCTGCTAGTTTGGGAGCATTTTGTTACATAGCAGTAGGTAACTATTAATTACAATTGTGTAGCCCCAAATTAGGTATTTCCACTCTCTGTGAACCTTTCCTAAGTATTAATTTACTATATCTATTCCCCTTGCATTTTCACTTATGTTTTGAATTGATTTCAATAAACTGCATGGTTTGAGCATTTTAATTTCATTAGTGAGCCTTTCTGTTCCATGACCTATGACTTGGAGGCTACCATTATACCAAGGCAATTTCCTATGGCAACAGACTTGTTATCAATGGTGGCTGCCACAATTCTCACAAAGTTTCCCTCCCCATTCTGAGCACTAAGGATGTGTAAACAGTTTTCCTGTAGGCGCTCAGCTGGTTTGTTAGGAGGGATTTGTCATTTTTACACAGAGGTAATATGCTGAAGAAGCCTTGGAAATAATTTCAGAGTAAGGTGAATTTCCAATGAACATTTAGAACTCCACCTTGAACATAAGCAGAAATTGCTATCAATGCCAGTCACAAGCTGATCCACAAGCATTTTTTAATCTACATACCAACCCTTGAACCCTCTTCTCAGACTAACTCCAAGATAAAACTGCAGCCAGCCTCTCAGTTTGTGTTTCTTCTGACCTCTAGCCATAGTCACAGACTGAAGCTTTAACACCGTAACCTGTTTCACAGGTATAGGGGGTCGGGGGTTGTGGTTGTGTTAACATTGCCTAGTCCCATTCTGGGCAGCTACGACTCAGTTAGGGTTAGGGTTACTCAATTGGTATAGAGGTGGAAAAGAACAACTCAGAAAATAAACAATGTTCAGATGATATTTATGGGAAAAAAATAAATCACTAACCTCGTCAACAGGTGGTTATTGAAGACTTACTATATGCTAGGTTCTACCCCAAGTGATATAAAAAATAAAACAATGACTAGGACTCAATTCTTGCCAAAAACCTTTGAAACACATTTACTTGTGAGTGACAGAGTTGCAATTCTTCCTCACAAAGAGAGCACAGTGGAAAGAATGACACCATGAGGCAGATGCAAGTAAGAATGTTGATGACTATGCTGGCAGGTGGATAGAAAGTTTTACGTGAGGCCCCTACCATGTCATGTACTAGAGGAAAATTTTGTTTCTTACATAAAAATTAATTTTGGTGTTTTTTATAGCTTTTATAAAAAATAACCACAAGTTTAGCAACTTAAAACAATACCTTTTATCATCTCACAGTTCTGTGGCTAAGAGGTCCAGGCATAGCATGGCTCAGCTGTTTTTCTTTTTAAAAATTTTTTTTGGATATAGAAGATATGGTCCATATATACAATGGAATATTATACCTCCATAAGAAAGGGGGAATACCCAACTTTTGTATCAACATGGACGGGACTGGAAGAGATTATGTGGAGTGAAATAAGCCAAGCAAAGAGAGTCAATTATCTTATGGCCTCACTTACGTGTGGAGCATGAAGAAAAACATGGAGGGCATTGTGAGAAGGAAAGGAAGGTTGAATGGGGGGAATTGGAGGGGAAGATGAACCATGAGAGACTGTGGACTCTGAGCAACAAACTGAGGGTTTTGGAGGGGGGCTGGGGGGATGGTGAGCCTGGTGGTGGGTATTGAGGAGGGCACATATTGCATGGAGCACTGGGTGTAGTGCATGAACAATGACTCTTGGAACACTGAAAAAATAAAATAAAAGTATTTGGAGAAAAAATTAAATATATAAAAAAATTTTAAAAAGATTTTTTTTTAAATTGTATTTATTTGAGAAAGAGAGAGAGAGAGAGCTGCTAGAGAGAGCACAAGTCGGGTGAAGGGCAGAGGGAAAAGCAGACTCCCCGCTGAGCAGGGAGTCCGATATGGGACTCTGGGATCATGACCTGTGCTGAAGGCAAACTCAACTGACTGAGCCACCCAGGCGCCCTCAGCTGTTTTTCTACCCCAGGTTTCACAAGGCTGAAACCAAATGGCAGTAGGGCTGTATTCCTTTTCTAGAGGCTCTGGGATGAAATCTGCTTCCCAGCTCACTCAGCTTATTGGCAGTATTCAGTTCCTCGTGGTGTGGGATTGAGGTACCTGTTGTCTTGCTGGCTATCAACGACAGGCTGTTTTCAGATTCTAGAGAGTAACTACATTCCTTAGTTCATGTCTCTCTTCCATTTTCAAAGACAGGAGTGATCAGTCAAGTTCTCACACTTAAGATCTCTCTGTCCTCCCCTCCTGCCTCATCTCTCCTGACTTCTGCATCTCTCTGACTTTTCTGCTTTTTCCTTGTGTGCAAGTGATTAAATTATGCCCACACAGATAATCCAAGATTTGATTCTTATTTTAAAGTTAGCTTCTTAGTAGCTTTAATTATATGTGCAAAGTTCTTTTACCACAATACCTAGCTTAGTGTTTGAATAACCAGGGGCAAAAATATTGATGGTGGGGTGGGGAACAGCTTTAAAATTTTGCCAACTCTCAACAGAGTTCCTGCACTGAAAAAATGCTGATTTGTTCCTTCAATACAAAACCATAAATCACAGATTCTCCCAGGGCTGGAAACTTGCAGAAAATGGGGTGAAATGATGAGAACTGTTAATCCCTTACAAATGTAAAGACTAGAAGATCTTGCTTTTTAAATATCAGTTCTATTTGGAGCCAGCAATCACAGATGTCGACCATGTGGTTTAAAAAAATCAATACATTCCTGGAGTGATGATCAGTTAGAAGGGTTATAAATTGCATGTATGGCTTACGAGAAACAGATAGGGAGACTTGCCCAGTATATTGACTATTTTGTCTTTGAAATGTAGCCATCAATTAATTATAAAGGCCTCTTATGCAGAAGAAACCAGATTTATATCTGTTTGGAGAAGGAGGGGTATAACCCTTTACTGAGCTTTGACATGGGGCCAGAAATTGGTCAGTCCTTATTATAATCATGTATTTTGGCTTTATGTGTCAGCAGAGTACCTTCCTGTGTTTTCACCCAGGGCAGAGCCAAAGGAGGTGAAGAGATAAGGAGACCCAGCAGGCTCAGCTAGCCAAGACCTACCTTGAGGCTGCTCATTTCAGGAGGGCAGGCTGCCATGAGAATTTTTATTATAGATGGAAGAAACAAAGATGCCCATCATTTTGACCATTGGAAAAACATTTCTTGATTTTTCAGGTTTATATTTTTTCTTATTTGGATAATATGCAGCAGGTCTTCATTAGGGTGAACAGATAGCTTGCTAACTTCTCTTTTATAAAAGTTCACTTGGGAACATATACATGTCATGGTTTTAAATCAGGGAAACCTGGGTGCAGGATCTTCCCTTTAGAGCCTTAAACAAAATGAAGATATTTTATTTTAAAATACAATTACTTAATTTAATAATTAAAAATGTTTTGGTTTGCCTGTTTGTTTTCATTATAAAACAGGGCAATCAATGACTCTAGTCACCTTCATGCTAGAGTGAGAGTTGGATCAGTGCCAGGGAAGGCAGCAAGGCCCTGAGGGAGGGACTGCACTGCTAAAAGCTGGAGCTGATAAGTACTGTCCAGGAAACTGGCTAGAAAGGGGGTAATTTCCTGAGAAATGGAATACATCTGGCCAAATGTAGCCAGATCTAAAAAAGGGAATATCACTTCTACAAAGGTGAAACAGTAATTTTATTTTCATTATTGAGTAGGAGTACTTTCCCACGGTTGAAAAAAACTAGGTACATATATATGCACATCTATGCATGTATACAAACATAGATATGTATATACACACATACACGTATGTGTATATGTGTATATGAGAAGTTTTGCTCCTACTTCTGGCCCCATCTTCTTGGATTCATATGCCCATCCCTTGTATTTGAAGGAAGCTTTCTTTATTATTATCTTCTTTATCTTCTCAGAGTTTTTTCATGCATATAATAGCAAGTATTAATATATTGTCTTATCTCCTTTTTATACAAAATACAATATACTCTGGTCCATACCTTTTTGCACTTATAATCGTACCTTGGGAATTTTTCTCATCAGTACACAAACAGCTTCTACATTCTTTTTTATAGCTACATAATATGAGTCCTTAGTTTCTCATCTGCATTTCAGAAAAATGAAATAAGACTTTAAATTGCTCAGTATTTCACTAGATATATACTAAGGATAGAGTGTATATAGATATACTACAGGATATATGATGTTCCTAGCAGCACTATTAAAGCCCAACAGTGAAAATTACCCAAATGTCTATCAACAGAAGAAAAGACAAATAAATCGTAGTATATCCATGTAATGAAATGAAAGACTACACAGAAATTAGAATGAACATCTATGATTACATAAAATAATTTGTATGTATCTCACAAACACAAAGTTGATTGAGAGGAGCCAGACACTAGACAGTACATAGTTTATGATTCCATTAATGTCAAGAACAGAAAGAAGCCAAACTCATTTACGTATTTGAAGCCAGGACTCTGTGGAAGAAAGCAGGGGTGGACCTCCGGGGATGCTGGTAATTACTATTTTCTGATCTGGGCTCTGGATGCACTGATGTATTCAGTTATTGAAAACTTATTAAACTATGCATTTACCATTCGTGAACTTTTCATATATATATATATATGTGTATGCATATAAATAAATAAATAAATAAATAAATATATATATATATATATATATGCACTTTGATAAAAAGTTTAAAGAAAAAGAAAGAGGAAAAAAAGTATTAAAAACCAAGTATTTTGGGGGGCACCTGGGCAACTCAGTTGGTTAAGTTCCCGACTCTTGGTTTCAGCTCAGGTCATGATCTCGGGGGTCTGGGATCAAGCCCTGCATGTAGGTCTACACCCAGCATGGAGTCTGCTTGTCCCTCTCCCTCTGTTCCTCCCCTTGCTCTCTCTCTCATAAGTAAATAAAATCTTAAAAAACACATACACACACAAGGGGCGCCTGGGTGGCTCAGCTGTTAGGCGTCTGCCTTCGGCTCAGGTCATGGTCTCAGGGTGCTGGGATCAAGCCCCGCATCGGGCTTCTTTGCTCAGAGGGAAGCCTGCTTCTCCCTTCTCCCACTCCCCCTGCTTGTGTTCCCTCTCTTGCTATCTTTCTCTCTCTGTGTTAAATAAATAAAAATATTAAAAAAAAAACCACACATACAAAAAACCACACAAGTTATGTTTATCACTCACATGTTAATTGTATTGGTTTTCTATTATTGCCTGAGCCGATTACCAGAAACTTAGATTCTTTATATAGCATAAATTTATTAACTGCAATTCTGTAGTTTCTGCAACACAAGCTCTGGTTCTCTGCTCCAGGTCTCACAAGGCTTTAAAATCTAAGTGTCTTCCTTTGTGGAAGCTCTAGGGGAGAATATGCTTTCAAACTCACTTGGGTTGTTAGCAGAATTCACTTTGCATCTGTCAGTCTGAATTCCCCATTTCCTTGCTTGCTTTAGGTCTCTCTTAATCCTTAAGGACATCTGTATTCCTTTTGTCCCCCTCTACCTTAAACCAGCAGTGGTGCATATGTGAGTCCTTCTCTGTGACTTTCCTTTCTATCACATCTCTCTTCCTGTTCTCTTCTGGCTTCCTCTTCTTCCAGCCAGAGATGGTCATCTACTTTTAATGTCTCACATAATTATATTGGGTTCACCAAGAAAATACATGATAATTTCCCCATCTCCATGTCCATAATGTTAATTACATTTGTAAAGTTCCTTTTGTCATGTAACCAAATGTATGCCACCTAATGTAATGGTGTGTAACTCTGGAACTCATAGGGATTAGGGCATGGACATCTTTGAGGGGACTACTATTCTGCTCAATCCGGTGATGCAATGTCACCCTGTCTGAACTGACTGGAAGTGAAGATACTTCAAAACTTATGGACTTTATATACCATTTAATATGATTTTTCAAACATATTGCTGCAAAATGTTAATGTGGTGGGTAAAGAGGTGCTGTCCTAGTGTCTCCTGGGAGTGCCATGTAATGTGTAATTACCACATTATCTTTTAATCCAAAAATTGTAAATTCTGAAACACATCTGAATCAGGGACTATGAACTAGTCTTTCATTGAATAGAGGCACCATAGTTTATTCTGCTCTCCTGATATATATTTAGGTTATTTCTATTCTTCTCCTCTTATTACTAGTCTTGTAACAAGAAACCTTGAACATAGTTAATTTTGCATTGTATGTAAATGTATTTGTATAATAAATATCAAGAAGTAAAACTTTAGGATCAAAGTGTATATGCATTTTTTAATTTTTGATATACATGGCCAAATTGCCCTATGGGAAGGGAGGCATCACATTAATTTATCTTCCTTCACTTCACGTGTGAAGTTTCTGCTTCCTCACAATTCTGCTCATATAGTTTATAATTAAGCTTGTAAAGCTTTGTCACTAAGATAGATTCAGTACAGTTTTACTTTAATTAATGGACTTTTTGAGAAGTTTTAATTTTACAGAAAAACTGAGCAGAATATAGAGTTCCTATATGATTCAGTGAAGTTTTAATTTGAATTATTTTATTATGTGAGCATACTTTTAATAGATTGATCATACTGTAGTGTGAAGAAAACTTTAATTTCTTTACTGTGAAATATTTGTTTATATTCTCTACATTTTTAATTGAATTATTGATATTTTTAAATTGATTTGTAGAAAATCATTTTATATTGGGTATATATTTGGTATAAGTTAAAAATAGTTGTTCCCAGATTTGTCTTTTGACTGCTTACTTTATTAGATATTTTTCATTATAGAAGTGTTTTTACTTTTATGTAAAATGTTATTAATTAGTTTTTATGTAATGTAATTGTTAGTTTATTGGTTTTTATCCTACTAAGAATTGCTTTTGTAGATTGCTTATAGATATGAATTAGAAATTCAAGTTCTAATTCTGAGCATATACTTTATCAAAAACAACATATAAAAGCTAGCTACATTAGTTAAGGCCTTCATGGATGCAATACTATGTGCATTAATATATTAAGGTTTTGTGATTTGTATATTCATAAACCCTATAGCAAGATGGGTGAGAATAACAAGGGAAACATGTTCACTAATTATACATAGGACCAACATATGAGGCTTCATTAAGTATTAAAGTCCTGAACATAGACAGCATTTGTTTACATTATAGGCATGTACTGTCGCCATGCTCTTCACTTAAAGAATGAGTCTTTGTCAGAGGGTAGAGACATTGCTCAGATAAGATCTTTTGTTCCAGGTATGATCTTTAATCTTTTCCTAAGTAGCCAGCATAGAGAGACAAAAAGCATCCACAACAGGAAAGTGAAATTGCGAGAAATGTATATTTCTGAGCTTTCTTGTTCTTATAAAGTTTATGAAAACATTAGAGAATCAGCAAGTGTCATAAGACAGGAGAAGGAAAAGAATGGAAGAAAATACTGGGGGAGAATTGACAGGTTTCAGAAGAGAGGAATAAAAGAATAGAAGAGGAGGAACAATTCTGAAGGACTGACAAATTTTGGATTTGGGTGGAAGGACGAAAAGGGGGAATAAAATCTAAAGGATTTGACAGACTTTTTAAAAAAGGGAGGAAAGGGGGGAAAATCTTGGAACTTGGAATGCCTGGAATTTGAGATTGACATTAAATGTGCACATAGCCCTGGAACTTGGACCAAGACTCCAGTAATGAACATGGGACTGACTTAGGATATGTATATTGGATCTGGACCATAGATACGGATCATAAATCTGTACTAAATATGGACTCCGGAAATGGACATTGGACTTTTTACCTGTACTTTCCGTAATTTCAAACTTAGACGTTAGACTGAGACCTGGATCTCACATATTGGACCTTAATTTAAACTTATCATCTATACTTGGACATTGGAATGGGATGTAATATCTAAAACTTGGATATAAATTTGTCTAGAACATTGAAACTGACCTTAATCATGCTCCGTGGTCATGGACTTGGGTGTTCTCCTCTGACATTGACCTAGACATCTAATCTTAGACTTGGGAGTTAGTGTGGACCTGGACATAGAACTAGGACTTGGACTTCAGTTCTAAACATAGATGTGAAATAGGATTTTAGATTTACCATGATCTTAGAAATTTACCTTGACTTGGACATCGAATCTGTAAATCAGAAATGAATTTGACCTATATCCCAGACCTGGTATTAGAGGTGGATCTTGAATCTGGAAAAGATCCAGAGGGGGAATATACCTAGAAATACAATCTTGGATGTGGTCTTTATCCTTATTTAGGTAGGGACTTTGGACCAACCTTTGAACTTGGACCTAGACTTCACCTTGGTTTTAGATGCTGACTGTGGACCTCTGATCTGGAAGTGGATTTTGGTATTATAGTTTTTTGAATACAACCTTTAGTTGGAATTTTTTTTTTTTAACAGAAAGTAAGTTACTTTGGATAAGAGTGTCTAAAATTGACCTTCTTTCTTTTTATACTTCTTTCTCCCACAAATGATGCTTTGATTCATCTTAACTTGCTCTATTTGAAAAAAGTACATTAGAAATTAATGTGTTTTCCCTGAGCTCTTTTGGTTAGTCTGGTGTCACTACTAAACATTTATTTCTTAGTTCCAATTGGAACAAAAATTATGAAAATCAGTGCCCTTTGGAATCAGACCAACTTGCTAACTGTGTGCTAAGATCAGGTTACACCACTCCTATTTTATCCTCTCAAAATACTTATACTTGTTCTTCAGTGCTCTTAGCATATTATAATTAAATAATTATATTATTGTCTGATTAATTTCTTTCAAATTTTGTATGTACCAGCTGTCAGCAAACTATATTCAGTGGTCCAAATCTGGTTCACTGCCTGTTTGTATATGACCCATAAGCTAAGAATTTTTTTTAAGTGGTTAGAAAATAACCAAAAGAAAAATATTTTGATGTTGTAATAGTATTGTATGGTGGACAGATGGTAACTACACTAATCATGGTGAGCAATGAGTAATGTATAGAATGGCTGAATCAATATATTGTACACCTGAAACTAATAATGTTGTATATTAACTACATTTCAGTAAGAAAGAATATTTTGTGACACATAAAAATGATATGAAATTCAGATTTCAGTGTTCATAATTAATGTTCAACTAGAATACAAGTGTGTCTATCATTTGCATATTGTTTTTGGCTGCTTTCATGCTACAATGGCAGAATTGAGAGACAGTATGGCTCACAGAGCCCAAATTATTTACTATCTGGCTCTTTACAAAAGTTTACTGACCCTTGTCCTACACAGCAAAGATGAAGATCATGTTTGTTATTATTAAGACTGTATTCAGATTTTAAAGATGTTGTTTATTTATTTATATTTATTTAAAATACTTTATTTTTTTATTAGAGAGAGAGAGAAAGCCCATGAGTGGGGGGGGTGAAGCGGCACAGGAAGAGGGACAAACAGAGTCCCTGCTGAGTAGGGAGCCCTATGCTGGGCTTGATCTCAGAACCCTGGGAGCATGACCTGAGGGGAAGGCAAATGCTCAACTCAACCAACTAAGCCACCCATGCACCATTTATTTATTTACTTTAAATATTTTATTTATTTTTTTTGAGAGGAAGAGGGAGCAATGAGTGAGGGGAGGTGGGGGGTGGGTAGAGGGAGAGGGAGAAGTAGGCTAACAGGCTCTGTACTAAGCAGAGAACTCTTGGATCCTGACCTGAGGCAGATGCTTAACTGACTGAGCCACTCAGGTGCCCCCAGAATTTAGAGATTTTAAAACATGACAAATTACACATCTTAAAATCAACTTAATGTGGTAAATTTCCACCAATAAAGGAAAGCATTCATAGTTTTGAAATAGATGAGTAAATACTACACTGCAGTTAAAATCAAAGAATTAGAACTATTTATCTCAAAGTAAATTTTAAAACCTAAGGCCAAATGAACAAGAAAAATTCTAGAAGATCTTATAAAATATGACACATGAACATAAATCTAGAAAGATGACATAATACTGTACAGGGTTGATATATCTATACATAACAAATGCTCAAAAATGTAAATTGGAAGGAATAGAAAATCCCTAATGGAGAACTAAGAAGTGAGAATTACATAAGATATAAGAAGTAACTACTATGCTATTTCTTCATTGCTTCTTCTGTCTGCTTTTTTATTTCTTAAAAAAAAGATTGCAAGATATCATTGCTGTTCATCTAGATGGTGAATACATAGACGTTTACTAAGTGTTTTCTGTTTCATAAAAATAATTCATAATAAAAAGAAAAGCAACACAGCTATGAAAGCATTTCTGATTTTTATTTTATTTGCTGCCAAAAGAAATATGTACTCTGGAAATGCATTTCAGATATGCAGAGTTGCCATCAACAAACTGATTATAACTGATGGTAATGTGAGAAATATAATCTTAATTTTTTTCCAAATGAAGAATAATTTTGTATTATGACTAGCTTATCCTAAAAGAAACAACAAAATCTTTATAAAATACACAATAAATATATTAGAAGAACTAACATGCTATGCAACAGGGAACTGTTCTAAGACCAATGTGAGGCACTGAAACTAAATAAAAATTGACAGTTTCCTAATAAAAACTTTATTGTCCCC
The DNA here is from genome assembly GCA_028533885.1 of Nasua narica. Classification (NCBI taxonomy): domain Eukaryota; kingdom Metazoa; phylum Chordata; class Mammalia; order Carnivora; family Procyonidae; genus Nasua; species Nasua narica. The sequence continues at coordinate 39,798,634 of CM052811.1, forward strand.
AATAACTGCACAGGTGATAAAATGTTACTGTTCATTATTTACATAAGATTAACTAAGTATCAGCCGCTATCAGCTCTCCAGGGCTCTGATAACTTCCCTCATTGGCCTCAGGGACATTGAGGTTTGGCCAGCCTGCCTTGTTTCACAAAGTGTATGGGACCTCATTTTATTCCTTTCCCATTTGTTCTGACAGACTTAGGATGAGGTAAAAGGACCAAAGTAGCATCCTGGGTATCTGGTTAATATAGCCCAATGGGCTGTGGTTTAGTGATAAATCTCCAATAAAATATGTTTCAAGGCTATTTTTGATATGAGCTCTGCTGAGGAACTCTTCCAGGAACTCTTCACATTTCACTATCCTTGGAGGAAATATCCTAGATTCCCGCAAAGTGATCATTTCCCTCTTGTATCAATTCTAAGACTAACCATACTAAGGCATATCTGCAAATACTGTTAGACTTTGAAGTTGGTAAGTATAAAATGTAGAGTTGGACATCATATCTCTGGCAAAGAAAACTTCTTAAAGCTCAATCTTGGTTATTCTAATAGTAAGGATTCCTCTCTCTCAACCAAGAAGTGGTCTGTAAAAAACCTAAAACCAGCTTTTTAAAGACAACACTTAAGCAAATTTCTCAGTGTCCAATTAATGGGAACTGTTAGGAAGAACAATTACAAATAAAACAATAACAACTAAATTTTGCTGAGTTCAGTGAGCTGTCATATGAAACAAAAGTCTTACATTGCAGTTAAGGATATTATAACCTTAAGATTTATTATAAGTATAACATTACTTCAATTAAAATAGAAACAAAAGTTTTAGTAATTTCTCATAGGAGGAGTTTAACTGCGTATTACCTAACAACCAGGAAGATTCAGGAGGACAGGAAACTAAGCACAGAATGAAAAGAAGAGAAATTTTGGAGAGTATTCAGACATTTTCTTGAATAATTTGAAAATAAGTTGTATATATCATGATATTTCATCTCTAAATACTTCACTATAAATACCAGAAGTATAAGGAAATTCACTAGCTATAATATTATCACCAGAAGAAAAAAATTTAAAGTTCTGGGATTATTAAACATCAGCCCATATTCATATTTCACGGTTGTCCCTGAAGTGATTTACTTTATTAATCAAGACCCAATTAAAATTTACTCATTTGATTAGGTTGCTTTATCTCTTTAGCTTATATTAATCTAAAATGAATTCTTTGCTTCATCACACAGAGTTTTTCAAGAATTCAAGAACGTACTCCTTTCTAGACTTGTAATTGCTATTATTCACTTCTTTTCAAGTAATTCTTTAAATGTAGCAAGATCATTTCTCAATCATCTTAATTATCGTATTTGTGTGATATATTATTTTTTATACTTTTAAACTTTAATTTCTGCTGAGCTCTCACTATAGTTATGACTTTAGATTTACATATTTTTTTAAATCTTTTTTTTTTTAGATTTTATTTATTTATTTATTTATTTATTTATTTATTAGGAAAGAGAGAGAGTGAGAGAGAGCATAAGAAGGGAGAAGGTCAGAGTGAGACGCGGACTCCCCATGGAGCTGGGAGCCCGATGTGGGACTCGATCCCGGGACTCCGAGATCATGACCTGAGCCGAAGGCAGTTGCTTAACCAACTGCGCCACCCAGGCGCCCTAGATTTACATATTTTTGTGTATATTTTGTGACCTAATGCTTTCTTTTTCCTTTTTAACAGAAGAATCTGTTAACTATATTTCTTATTAGATTATTTGTGGGTTCTACTGACTTCGGATTCTGAGGACATAAATCAATTATGAGCTTAACTGCATGACCTCATCACCAATCCCTACTGTAGACACTTACACATAAGCTGGCCTAAAAACCGACTGTGAGAGTCATGGTCTGTAGAAAATCCCAGCACAACTTTGTTCATGACTAGCCAAACGAAACCTGAAACACACAGTATGAGCCACAGGTTTCTCACTATTGCCAAAATTGCCAACTCAGAAATAAACCTGACCAAGGAACTTTTCTCAGTATGCGTACATGAAACTGGACCCTCTCCCAGAATGTAACAGAAATAAATGTCTTCATCTAGAACCAAATGATAGCCTTGCAAGGGAGGCTGTTAGCAGCCCTGGGTAGTGAGCATCTTGACGTCACAACTTCTAACTTAGATGCAATATAGGACGATGTCTACAGTTTCATCTAATTCCTGCTCTGACCCTTCCTTAACCCTCATGTTTCCCCCCTTTGGCTCTGCATTATTGACTCAAATCTTCTTTATGGTCTAATTTCCATTGCCTCTTATTCTATCCCATTGTAATTATTCAGCAGGGAAGCTCCATCTCTCAGGAAACAAGCAAGGCAAGTTTAAGCATCTGATTTTCCATAGTATCTTGGCTCAACTATTGAATCACCAGATGATTCTGAGTTTTCTTTGAAATTAGCCACTATGTTGAAGAGGCAACCCTCAACTATCATCCCCACTCTTGGCTTTCGTTCCTTCTATGCTCTTACATATGAGACCTGCGATACTTGCAATTACCATACTTGCCTCAACTTATCATCCAAAATTATTTATTTATTTAGTTAGTTATTTTTAAAGATTTTTATTTATTTGACACACAGAGAGAGAGATCACAAGTAGGCAGAGAGGCAAGCAGAGAGAGGGGGAAGCAGGCTCCCTACTGAGCAGGGAGCCTGATGCGGGCCCAATCCCAGGACCCTGAGATCATGACCTGGGCGGAAGGCAGAAGCTTTAACCCACTGAGCCACTGAGGTGCCCCCATCCAAAATTATTTAATTTAACTACACAAGATAGAAAGAAATAAACATGTATGCTTATGGAAAGGAGTTCTTGAGATATCAATCATAAGAATTATTCCATTAGATGTTGCCCTTTTTTAATACTACAATTTGTGCTAACAGCCCTTAACACGGAAGAGGCAGGGAAAGAACAGACTTCACCTGTTCCTCAGGAATATGCTGACCTGCTAACAGGAAAGAAGAAAAATCTGTGGCAATTCCTAGCCATTGCTGGGAAGAGACTCCTCCCTGCGGTGGCAATCTCCTTGAACCAATGCCAAGCACCTCCCATGACTCCTGTCCCCTCAATAACCCTGTCATTTATTTCAGTGCCCCTTCACATTTGCTTATAAAAACCCAGTCTTCTCTTACCTGACAAACCATTGCAAATTCCTGCAAGACAGGTGAGTAGAAGATGAGAGAAGATGAGACTCATGGCAGGAGTTCTACTGTACATATTTGGGGGAAGGTACGGGAGGATCGCTGTCAGAGACACAGGAGCTCTGATCTCAGCAGAGGCAAGCTTGGCAGTTCTCATGGGGTAGGAGGGCATACAGACTTTCCAGTTCCTTCCAGAGCTATACAAGGGGATAGATGTCACTGGGATCAATTTGTTCCTAGGGGACCAACAATGGAAAGACAAAGAAGAGGAGTGGCATCTCTGCATGCCCTCTCTCCAATGACACTTTCCTCAGTGATCTCTGATTGCTTCCTCAGATCCCAGCCACGATGCTGCCACCCATG
>CM052811.1:39802667-39835398 GCA_028533885.1 Nasua narica
ATTCAACCTCACCACTACATTCCATCTTCTATAGGGCTATGAGCCCAATGCAGGTGGATGGGAGTGGAGTAGCAGTGATGTGCTGAATTACCTTGCCTGGGAGAGAGACCCCTCCACTATTGCAAACCCTGGCTATTGTGGGAGTGTGTCTAAAAACACAGGTAGGTAACAGAGGAGCTACTTTCTGCCCAGAATTTTCCATCCTGTTTTTCCTCATTTCTCGAAGAATCCTCCTGAGCAAGAAATGTAGTGTTGGTTGGTCTTCCCACATCTCCTTTCACCTCTCTTTTCATCTATCCTTTCTTTGAGTCTCTTTCCTTTGGTTGATTCTGGTGAGAATGAGAAAGAGGCTTTGGATCCTCGGCCAGAATCTGGGATGCTTCTCCTTTGGGTTCAAGAACTCCACCAGCCACATCTATCTGAGCTCCTTTGTCTCTCTAGGATATCTGAGATGGAAAGATTACACCTGCGGTTCAAGGCTACCTTATGTCTGCAAGTTCAAGGGCTAGGTCTTAGAAGATGTTGGGAGCCTGATTTGGCATGCAGCTCATCATGGACTTGGGACCAAGTTTAAAGACTACTCCTGAAGGAAATATTCTCCTATACCTCTAAACTTGATTGCATCATTATGACCTTCCCTTCTTCTCAGCCTCATTTCAAACCCCTCTGTCTTCCATAATTTAACTTTCAAATGGCAAAATAAAAATATAAAGAGATTTAGAGTCTGTAATTGCCTCTCGTGTGTGCTTGTGTATCATAGATAAACTCTGAGGTGGAGGAAGTGGTTGGGGAGGAGATTCTGTGGGTCTTCTTCTTGCCCATTTTCACCCTCGTTTCTGGAAAAGTAACTAAATTTGCATTGCTACCAGCACGTTTGTGATGAGGAGTTTCAACACTCTTCATGTAGGATTTGGGTCATGCACATTGTTCTCCCATACATTTTGGGGCATACAAACTCCTTCAGGTATCTGATGGATGATACAACCAGTCTAGAGGTTAGATGATGTTTAGAACAGTACTTCCTAAGCTATCAGAGTGAAGGAAAATGAATAGGTTTCATCAATTTTTGAATAATTGACTACAAATAAATCTAAAAATTAAATGGATAATACAGATAATCAAAATGCAGCCCAATTTTTGTTATTAGTTTTGACAGACATGGGTTATCTGTCAAATTATTATACAATTTTCTAATATCTTTCAAATTCTATTACTTTCCTTGCTATAGTCAGCTGGCACTGGTCCACTGAACTATGCATTGCCCTGTCCCTCGGGGGCAGTTGTGAGAACATATTCTACCTGGTCCTCTTTCTTTTGCCCTTAAAACATTCTGATCTTAGTCAGGACTGTAGTTGAGATGATTTTAACACCTGATAGGACTTTTGTTAATATTTTTTGAGTGTAAAATAAATGATGCTCTTTTCAAGAAATTCCCTTTAACTGACTGAAGGCCCCAGACTCTTCATGTATCTGTATATATCAAGACCACTAATCTGTCTTCCATCTTATCACCACCACTCCCTAGCCACATGTTTCTATTGTGAAAAAAAGAAAGTGTATTTGGCTAGTTCCCTAATCTGGAAAAGAAGTTGTCATGTGAGACCACTGACAAAATTTTCCATATTAACAAACAATACTACAATATTGCTAGGCAGGGTTATCACTTTTTGAATAAACAGATGACATGAATGGACATTGTCACTTTTTAAAAATTAATATTTGTTAAATTCTTTTTGCTCTTTCAAAGAGAGACTGCCTTGACTACCCATTTAGCATTTTTTATGGAAACACTTTTCTATCAGTTTAAATGAATTTATGATGTGCAACCCAATGGGTCTTCATTTTCTGTCAGGGTTTAAGTCATAAAAGTGGGTTAGAAAAGTTCACAGTGACAGTGCTTATGCCAATTCCTATTTTGGTTTGAGCTCCTCCTTTGGAAAGGAACTGTAAGGACCAGAATCTGTTCTTCCAGTTGGAGAATCCCATGGTATAAGATAGGACATTTGTAGTCGTAGGTAAGAAAGATCTCAGCATAATTTGACTCAAAAAAATAAAGGTACGTATTGGATCACCTAACTGAAATATCTAAAAGTAAGGTAGGCTTTGAGTTCAGTTAATTCAGGGCCAACTGTCATTTCTCTGGGACATTCTTATCTTGTCATAAAATATCACTCTTCCAGTTATCAGCATATCTTTGGTTGTACTTTTCAGTTCTCGACAACCCACATTGTGAATGCTTCTTTTTACCTTCTCTTTGACCAAATAATTATGTAAATATGCCATGGTTATACTTAGCCTCCCTTTGACAAATTGGTACTTAAAGTTTAGATGAAATGATTTTTCATATCTAGGCTGGTGGTACTATACATTTTAGAGAAGTGAATTAAGTCATCTGGTGAAGATATAATCAAAATGCCGCCCTTTCCTCAGAGCAATGTAAAAATGAATAATTAAGAGGGCACTTGGAAATATTTGTGATATTGTGACTTATTGAATATTTTGAAAACTTTTCTTTCAAATCAGGATTAGACTGAACTGGACTTTATCTACTGTGTTTAGAATGTAACTTGAAACTTAGCCCACTTGAAATTTTATTAAAAGATTTATATTAAGATTTGGAAATACCCATATAAAATTTTCTTATATAAATTTTAGCTGAAAACATTGCACTGGCAGATAATCCCATTGTATATGTGTTTGGAATTTTGTTAACTAAATACCAAGAGGTATTCTATTAAGAAAATGTTATCGGAGATGTTATCTGCAGGACATAGGTATACTAACTTAGGTGCTACTGTGAACTTGTCATAGGGATAATAAAAGTTTTCTAGTTGTATAATGCTTTTTTTTTTTTTAAGATTTTTTTATTTATTTATTAGAGAGCGAGAGACTGAGAATGAGAGGGGAGAAAGTCAGAGGGAGAAGCAGACTTCCCGCAGAGCCGGGAGTCCGATATGGGACTCGATCCCGGGACTCCGGGATCATGACCCGAGCCAAAGGCAGTTGCTCAACCAACTGAGCCACACAGGTGCCCTAGTTGTATAATGCTTTATGTGCATTCATTCTTCAATTCCATCTTTTTAAAAATTGTCAAATGCTTAGCATCTCTCGCTGCCAACTTCCTATTGAAACTTCCCCAGATTCTTAAGCCCATACAAATCATCTCTTCCTAAAAGTTGTTGACTATCACAAGTGGAAGAACCCTCTTGTTTTATTAGGGAAGAAAAGAATCTTCAAAGAAGGTTAAGAGATATTTGTCCATATCTCTGTCCATACGTTTTTTGCACTTCCTGAAAGAGAGACACTGACTGCTCTTGGTTCTGGACTGACTTGTCAAGGATGTCTGTGTAGTGAAAAATCTTTAAACACAGAAAAGGGATGCCTGGGTGGCTCAGCTGGTTAAGTAGCCAAGTCTTGATTTCAGTTCAGGTCAAGATCTTGGGGTCATGAGATTAAGCCCTGCATCAAGCCCTGTGTTGGGCTCTGTGCCAGGTGTAGAGCCTGCTTAGAATTCTCTCCCCTCTCCCTCTGCCACCCCCTCTCTACAATACATTCCTTCTCTCTCTCCAAAGAAACAAACAAATAAATAAAACCTTTAAAAACATAAAAGGCACACTGCATACCTGTCAGAATGGCTAAATCAAAAACACAAGAAACAACAAGTGTTGATGAGGATGTGGAGAAAAAGGAACTCTTGTGTGCTATTTGTGGGAATTTAAACTGGTACAGACACTGTGGAAGACAGTATAGAGGTTCCTCAAAAAATTAAAAATGGAATTACCATATGATCCTGTAATTCCACTATTAGGTATTTACCTAAGGAATACAAAAACACTAATTCAAAAAGATACATGCACCGCTATTTTTAATGCAGCATTATTTACAATAGCCAAAATATGGATGCAACCCAAGTGTCCATCAATAGATAAATGGACAAAGAAGAGATGTAAGATATATGTACCACCTCCCAGCCTTCCCTCCATGTCCTTCCATGAATTTTTCACTTTCTCTCCCTTCATAGATCTAAAGTACTACCAACCCTATCCTGTCACAATGTCTAGTCTTGTACAGTACCAAGGACTGTCCTGTCATTCTTCCCTAAGGGACAGTTGAGCTTTTCAATAACCTCTCTCCAAAGGAAAACTGACTCTTTGCCAATATTCTTCTGAAATAGCTGCTAATATCAAATATGATGGACTTCAAGGGGGTCATAGACTGGGGAATTTTATAAGAAAACAAGTAAGAAGAAAGTCAACCAGAACACCATTGGAGTTTGGGGGTTAGATTGTCTATGTCTTTATTAGCCTATCCTCAGGAATACTTAGTAGAAGGAATTTTATAATTTTCCTGTTTTTTAGAGTTTTTCTATATTTCTAAAGCTATCTTCACAATAATTTAAAGATGCTAATGAGTAAATATTTGGAATCTTTGAACCTTTTGATTATAAGATACCACATGAATAGATTGTCTTATTCATTTCACAAATTCTGCTGAATGGCCACTGACATTCTAACTTGTCTTTCATAAAATCCTACCAGAATTTCAAATGTTTAGTACTATTTATTTAGTACTATTGGTACCATAATTCTTGTCATGTTAAAAGGCAGACAATGACTCTGAAGTTCATTACATAACTAGTAGTTGTTCATATTCAAATGATAAAAATATAAAAGAAACAAACAAACAAAAAAACCCAGCTCTCCTTAGCACTGCAATCCCACCTTGTCCTGATAAAACTGAGTAGTGAAACAAATCAAATCAAGAAACTTATACTAAGGGCAAAGAAGAGAGAGAATAAAGACATAGACCATGCTTCAATGTAAAGAATGTAGTGCTCCCCAGGAGGGACCTTCTACAGTTGGCCATTCTGTGAGACTCAAGAGGGGGACACATGAAGTGATTTCAAGAAATGGCTATCCAAGACAGTGAACCAAATACTGGAAGAAAGTCAAGCCAAACATGTTTATTTGAGAATGCCTGGCTTGATGAATCTCCCAGGAACATTCTTACTTGGAGCAAGAGGGTAGAATGTTTTATGGGACTTTACCATGGGAAGATGGGATGAAGTTCAGTTACTATCAAGAATAAAGGAACTGTTCTTGAGCACTAGCAGCCATAAATTGAACAATCTAAATTTTTCTCTAAAGGAGTGGAGAGAAGCACTTACAAGTTGATGTTCTGTATAGCGGGAGCTGGTTGCGAGAATGGCCACAGGTAAGTACCTGTGAAGTTGGAGAAGAAATTTCTCAGGTCTCATATTCTTCAGGTGCTTTCATATAAGAAATAGAAAAATTATTCCCATTATACAACTTTGAGTGAGGTCCATCTCCAGAAAGCAAGAATGACAGAAAAGTCTGGCAGAATTCTAATGACCCCCAATAACCCTTGATCTCATTATAAAATCCCCCCTTCAGTGTGAACAGAGCCTGAAAATAGGATAGCAATTCCTGAGTTATATTATGTTACATGGCAAAAAAAAAAAAAGTCTTGAAGAGGCAATTAAGTTCACTAATCAGTTGACTATAAATCTGTAAAAGAGGAGATTTCTGGAAGGTTATTGAAGTGGGTCCTATCGAATTACATGAGCCCTTTAAAAGCAGATTTCTCTGATTGGCAGCATGAGGGTAAGTCAGGAAATTCAAAGCACCAAAAAGATTCACTGTGCCATTGCTGGCTTAGAAGATGGAGGTGGCCTCCTGCCAAGAAATGGAGCTGAGAGTGGGTCTTCAGCTGGCAGCCAACAAAGAAATGGGGAACTCAGTCCTACAATTGCAAGGAACTGAATTTTTTCAAGAACCTGAGTAAAAATGGAGGTTTACTTTTTTACTTTCCATAGCAAAAGTGAATTAACACACTGAGTTTCCATGGGATAAAATATGTGGGGATGAGGCTGGAATCCCTCTTGTGAGTCGTAATCACCTTCTCTGAGAAAGGACCTTGTTCCTCCTAGGTCATAATGTACGGATCTTCACCTGTTTTCCTAAGCCTATATCAGTCCTTGTTTAAGGAAAAATATTACAAAAGAGAATTTTCTGATCTAAGCCTATTGCATTCTCTAATTAGGAAAATAAAGAAAACACCAATGTTGAAAAGAACCAATAGAAAGTTAGACCAGATGACAGGATGTGAGGGAAGGCCAGCAGGGTCCCATCAGGGATATTCTTAGAAGGTCCTGGGAGTTTCTGTTGCACAAGGTGGCATGTGATTTTGATTGATCTTAAAGGGTGCTCAGTAGAGGAAGAGCAGCATGGGCTTCCAGACTACCTGTGAGATGGTAGAAGTGAAGGAGCAGTTTGGTGAATACATTGAGATATGTCAGGGTGATGCAGGTAAAGGACAAGTCATGGAACAGCAGGAGAGGGCCAACAAAACAAGGACCAAGCAGGACTCTGCAGTTGGGGAGTGTTCATGGACAAAAGAAAGAATAGTATGATCTTGAAAAGAAGAGACAAACAAACAAACCCAGACGGGAAGAGAGAAGAGCTGAATTTTAACCCCTTTTTCTTCCACAATATGATGTTGAACAAGTCAGTTACATGAATTTCAAACTGCCTTCTCCACTGTCCCAAACAGAGTCACCGCTCATCTTTTCTCTCTGCTTCCCTTGTCCCTGTGTCCCACAGACTTGTCCTACTGTGGGCTCACAAACCCTCTGCCTGCCTCGTCATGCCATCCCCTGACCCCACCCGTCACTATTCCTGGAAGATCTCTGCTCCTTCCTGGACTGCTCAGGGCCATGGGAACTGGGCATCTGGTTGCTGCTAGGGAAGGGCAAAGCCACCTTTGACTTGCACAGTTTGCCAACCTACCTGTGGGAAGGATAACCGCACCTCATCTGTGACAATTCCCATGGTGTACCAGAAAGAGGTTATTTTTTTTCATTAACATATAATGTATTATTTACCCCAGGGTACATGTCTGTGAATCATCAGGCTTACACATTTCACAGCATTTGCCATAGCACATACCCTCCCCAATATCCATATCCCTACCCACCCCCCCACCTCCCAGCAACCCTTAGTTTGTTTCGTAAGTTTAGGAGTCTCTTATGGTTTATGAAAGAGGCTATTTCTGATGCCACAATATCTTTAGGTCAGTGCCCTCTGTAAGGCCTCTGAACTTCTACCCTTGCCCTCCCCTCATAATTCAAATTCAAAGTTATATAGAAGAATGAATAAGAAAAGAGGTGCTTCTGGTTTTGAGGAATTTACAAATTTTCTGAAGACCCCATACACAAATTAAATAAATAAGATATCTGTAGTTTGATAGAGTATGCATTTCTGACTATTCAAGTATCTGAGCTTTAGAGGAGGGAGATATCATGGATGTTGTTCTGTAATAGTTAGTTCTTTCCCTAATGCTTTTGTGTTATTTATTTCTTTGGACACAAGCTGAGACCTGAGAAAAGGAGAGGTCGGGGTTCTGACTTATTCACTGTCCTTCCAAGTATCCACCCTTATTTCAATTTATCTGACCCCCTGTGTTTGTGACCATGGGTGGGAATTGCTTATACTTATACTGAGATGGGGAAGAACAGTGTCTCTTCCAAATACACACACACACACACACACAGGTTTGTGATGTCGTTGTATGTAGACAAATTGTGGGTTAAAGTATTGGGTGCTTTACATCGATGGAAATAGATAGGATGTTATCTGTAAATAATTTAGAATGGTACTTGGCACATAGAACATACAATAAAAATGTATGTTAAATAAATTTTTTTTTTAAAGTTAGAGTGCTAAGCAGAAGAAAAACAAAAACACCCCACCAAAAAACCTCACAAAGTATGTGTTAAATCAATTAGAGTTTTCATTTAAGGTAGAAAAGATTAAGTTATAAGTAGGTTTCCTTATACCTGCAGAACACTAGCAGGCCATAGAAAGACCTCAGTCCAACCTGTACTTCCTTAGCATCTTTTCTCCCCAGTCTAATGTTTGGTGGACAGGCTCTTATCCACATGACTGCCAAGAATTAAAACAAGAGGGAGATAATATCTCTATAAAATACCTAGTGCAAGGGTAGAAAGTAGTATATAGCTACTGGAAGAGGTCAGCAGCACCCTGTATCAGTCATAGCCTTGAAACTTCCTATGCCTTATTGGAGGCTAACTAAGACATTACTCAACTTGGAGACACATTAACACTAGATGTCCAGGATACTGCTTTCCTGCTATCAGAAGATTTCCAGAGGATATATGATAGGGAAGGCCTGCAATGAGCTCCCGTAAACCTCGTGAGGTGAGGTCAGAGGCAGAACTTTGAGGCTTGAGAGGATAAGGAAATGATATTAAAGGACTGGGAAATACAGCTTCCCAGAAAAAGACATTACTTGGGATACAGCAACAGTTCTCAATTTTTATTACTTTGCATGAGGAATTTGGTCAGCCATATATATAAGCAATAAGGATAACTTACAATAAGTAAACAGCTCTTTGGGGCAATAAAGATTTTGATGAGAGATCTCTGTCAGTTGTTACTTGTTTTAAATCTCCTTTTTTTAAATCTTGCAGCTGTTCCTTCTCTATATCATGCCAGTTACAATACATTTTATCGTGCATTTTTAAGTATTAGGTCTTTTATACTCGGAACTCACTCCTTGTTTGAAGTCTTCTTTATTTATTTGAGGGGGGGGAGAGAGAGAGAGAGAGTCACAAGTAGGCGACATGAAAAATCACTGTTGTACTTCAACTATAGAAACCTTAATGACCAACATTCGAAAGACAGAGGCAGACAGAGAGAGAGGGGGAAGCAGGCACCCTGCCTAGCAGAGAGCCCGATGTGGGGCTCAATCCCAGGACCCTGCGATCATGATCCGAGCCAAAGGCAGAGGCTTTAACCTGCTGAGCCACCGAGGCACCCCATGAAGTCTTCTTAAAGTAATAGAAACTCTCACATTGAAAAGAAATAAGCCCTAAAGTACTGTTTGTTTTATTTTTTTTAATTAATTGCTTGTTCACTTAGCAAAGGAAATCTATCATGGTACCAAGCATACTGGACTCTTTTCACCTGCATTCTCCCATAACTCTCAAGAATAGCACTAACTCTATTCTTCATTGGAAAAAGGTTGTTTTTTCCTTGTTATAAGCTTTTAAAAAAAGGATAACTATTTTTAGTAAATGGACACTAATTAACCAAACATATATGAACCTGCCAGTCAGAATAAAAATGTCTCCTTTGTTTAAAATTCTTAATTTTTATAAGAAGAAAAAAAAAACTTCATTGTAAATTCTCCAAGAAAATACCACAATAAATTTTTCTGGATATTCTTCTGTTTTTAAAAAAAATTTTTAAACCACATGTGAATTAATCAATAAATAATATGTACTATGAATCTATGTTCTTTAAAAATATATATAAACTTTATCAAGTAGTGTGTAATTTCTTGCAATTGTTTTTTTATTCAATGTGATGCCAAGATTGAGCTTATTTGATTGAACTTTTATTTAGTATTCCATTATATTTTATGTATCCATTTATCTTGATATACTCATCTTTCTTTCTACGGACATTTAGTGGTTTTCCCCCTTAAACTTTCACTGTGTATTTGCTTACGTTCCCTAGATTTCAAATGTCTATATCTTGGTGATTCCTGTAAGTATTCAATTTCACTGCACCCTCTCAGAGGCAGTGACTCCACACCAACAGCTCTGATGAACCTAGACACCCATTCTTGTATCCAGCTACATGGCATTTCCTTACACATTAGCTCCTAGAGTTCCCACCTGCTTAATACTTTGAGAACATCTGTATCATGCTAGGTACTTATGCTCAAATTTAGTGACCATGTTTACATTTATGGAACTACTAACTCTTGCTTTCTGAAGTGGGTCTTGATAGTCTCTGAGCCAGAAAAGAAATGGAGGAACCACCTAAAGCACCAGAAATTATGCATAGTCACTTGGATTCACCCAATGCCAATCCCCCTCCCCCTACCATGATTATCATCAAAGAAAGGACTTCACAGTTACAGGGAGTAGAAGGAAACCTACCAATCTAGTATTGGAAGAAGCAGGGTGGACTAAGAAGGAAAATACCTTTGAATGAGATATGAGCATCATCTGGGTCAAGGGAGCTATGTACTGTGTCATAAGCAATGCACTAAATCATGAACAATGATTCCCCAATAGATTCACCTTATCAAGATTCAGTCACTTTTTTTTTTTTCAAACTATGCCTGCCAACTCGGCATGGTTTATACTAGAAAATACTGCTAGTGGGAAAGGTTTTCTAAAGATCCCCCTGAAAAATCACCCACCAGACATTTTTTTTTTCTCACATTTTCTGAAGATGTGTTACCATCTTCTTGAATGGTATCTGCAATTTCTCCAGGGTAGTTTCTTCTCATTTATCTGTAAAGTGGTTTTTGTAGAGGAATGGATAAGTTCATTGGTACAGAAATTCCACCCATCCCTGCCTCAAGCATTTTGGATACAAAATATCTGCAGTTCTAGAAGAGAAGCCTGAAGCAGTTAACTCAGCAGATGGTGAATTTTATATCTGGAATCTTCAGGTTTTCTTAGTCTTCTATATTCTGTCCAACATTTTGGAAAGAACCAGTATACGCTGAGAGTATTCTGTGATTCTCCTTAGCTAGTATAGGTGCCAAGGGCAGTCTGCCCCAAAATGTGCCATTTTGGCATATTAAATATTTTAAATAAAAGTTACTTAAGAGACTACCTATGTAAGAAGGATATTCAGATCCTCCTTTGTGCCCTGAAAGCAGGAAATAAATCTTTCATGTAAAAGGTACCCTCTCTGTAGAAGGAAGTAAAGAGACATTCTTATCACCAAAGATGGGAAATCAAAACCAAGAAACATGCATAAACAACCATTGTTACTTTTTATCAATTTACTACCCCAGCCCAAATTCTGTTTAGAATTCCTTACTTATTGGACCTCCCAAAGTTAAGCTTTCTTTGTCCTGTCAATTCTTCACAGATTTATTGTTTCTTTTTCTAAAAAGTATAAAAACTACCTGTCTTATTCATTTCTCTAGGTCTCATTTTCACTATTGGGCCTCTGTTCACACATAATAAAACTTCTTTTTTTTTCTCTTGTTAATCTGTTTCTTGTCAGTTTATTTTTTTTTTATTTTTTATTTTTTTATTTATTAGGAAAGAGAGAGAGTGAGAGAGAGCATGAGAAGGGAGAAGGTCAGAGTGAGAAGCGGACTCCCCATGGAGCTGGGAGCCCGATGTGGGACTCGATCCCGGAACTCCGGGATCATGACCTGAGCCGAAGGCAGTTGCTTAACCAACTGCGCCACCCAGGCGCCCTTCTTTGTCAGTTTAATTCTTAGTCCAGCTAGGAGAACTTTGGACTGAGGAAAATTTCTTCTGCCCCTTCACTTGTTATATATTGTATTAGTGCTTTCTGTCAGCTATAACAAATTTCCACAAACTTGGTGGCTTAAAACAAAAGAAATGTGTACTCTTAGAGTTCTGGAGGCCATAAGTCTGATATTAATATCACTGGGAAAAATCAAGATGCTGGCAAGGCTGTGCTCACTCCAGATGCTCTAGTGGACTCCCTTCCTGCATATTTTATATAATATTGGGATAGTAATAGTACTTGCTTCATAGGGTTGTTTGGATGATTGAGTAAGTCAATAAATGCAGAAACTATATCAAATGTCAGGCTCTTGGGCAACATTAAAATATTCATTATTATTTGGATAAGAGCAGTGTCCATTCTGAAGTAATATCCAAATGAATCCCTCTTCATAAATGATAAGTCTTGTGTGTTCAAAGCCTAAAGCAATCTGTGAGACAATCAGTTCTGAGGATAAGCACACCAGTTGTAATAGGATGACTACTGAGGCAGAACTTTAAAAATTATGCCAGTTGTTCTCTGTCTATAGAAGAAGGCTTCAGGATATTTTGTGTGTTTGAATAATTACTTGAGTGACTTCCTTTAGGAATATTAGTTCAATAACTGTAGTCATACAGAGGGAGGGAAGAAGAGAATGCAGAGGATGAAGGAGACAAAATACCAATATTACAATATTACAAGGCTTTTTTTCCTTCCTGTGATTTAACACACTCTTGGTCCTGAAAAGTAGAATTTAGTTGAGAGCCAATGTTCATCTTGGATTATGGGACCTTCTAGAAGAGAGTTTTAAGATCCTAGATTCTTTTCCCTTCAAAGTCAGTCAAAAATAGCTTCTGAAAGAGTGTCTGCAGGGAAGGATCTGGTGAAGGGTTACTCAGTAACCAGAGTAGAAGTTTACCTTTGGGTGTTGCTATTTTCCTAAAAGATGGGTTCCAGTACTGCCTTTGGATCTCAGTGCTTTGAATCCTCTGGATTTACTGAATTTTCTTTAGGAAGCTTTCCCTAATCCTGACCCACTCACCATCTCCTTCTAGGCCTGTTCCCTCATGCCTAGACTCCTTTAGCCAGAAACAGGATCTTTTGATTTTTATCAAGAGAGGAAGTTTAAACTGAAGGTTTTGATAGTGAGGGGAGCAGAGTGAAGTAAAGGAAAAAGAAGAAAGTCATAAAAACACGGGAAACTTTACAGAAATATGAAGAAGCAAAGAACCCAATGGCTTTTGTTCAGTAGGGAACCAGTTTTCTACCTGAGAGAATCTGTAGGTTTACATACATTTTAGAAACTTGACAGTTGGATGTGGATACATTTAGGTCTGTTAGAGAATAAATAGTCTGTGTCAAATTTGAAACACTTCCAATTATTGCTTCTTTCCTGTCAGAGGACAGTTTATTTGGAACCTGATGGTGTTGAGGGCTGTCAACTTGAAGCTACCAAAATTTGGATACCAGCTGTTCTCACTTCATACCAAGATCCAGAGAGTAGCTAGGATCTCCTGAAGAGATCTCCCACTTCTCTTTCTTGGTGAGCATTCCTGAGTTTTTCTCAAGGGAGATCTGGCACTGCAGAGATAGAAAAAACAGATGGAATATATGGTGTGCAGAACTCAGATTACGTTGGCATATGGGGGTGGAGAGGTGTTGAGGGTGCCAGAAATCTAAGTGGTGACATACCACATTTAGTAAGCTGCCAGCATGTGCATATTTTGTTTAATTAGCAGTTTTTGTAAGTCACAAGCATATGCTTTGTCACTTCTTGTTGTTTTAATGGTAAGCTATTATATTCTTTAGTGAAATCTTATGTCTTCTGAGTGAGTTTTGCTTATGATCATAAGCAAAAGAAACTTAGCACCGTATGTCAGGCCCAGACCTTCCTATACATGCCCTATCCCCACCTCCTCACCTCCATCACCATGCCTCCCATTATCCTAAAAACAGTCATTGTGAGGAGATACAAAGGAAAGGTAGATGCAGATTCTGCTGTGAGCTCTCTTATGGAAATGGAGTAAGGAAGTGGGCCAGAGAAGGCTCTGGGACCAAAAGAATCCAACATATATCCAGAATCAGAGAAATGTCCTGTTAAATTCCAACTAGAAAGGCAGTAGAAGCCAGAGGCTCTCAAGGAGGTGGATACCAAAGACAGGAAAATCTGGGGGCCAAATCCACACTGAGACAGAGAACATAGCAAGGGTGCAGCTAGCAAGAATTGAACCTGATGCTGAATTGAAAAGTTTCTGAAGTAAGGGCTCTTGTCTATGCTCCTAGACTGTCAGGATCTCACTAATATGTGACTACCAAATGAAGTAACATTGCCTAGTTCACTGAAACTGAAGCTCTCATCCTGCTTGACACTGTGGAACCCAAGTTTTTATAATGTCCCTTCTCTGTGTCACTCTGAGAGGTCTCAGGGGTTGACCACATATTCCACAGAACCCTACTGGCATTGCTTTCTTTCTCAACCAACCATTTGCATCTGTATCATTTACATTTTCTGTTTATTCAGCCTTGGGCCATCTTCAGCAAATTTCTGGACCAGCTTCTTTCAGGTTGCTATTGTTATGTACTGTGTGGCTTTATGGCAATCATAAGCAGAGAACTTTTCTTAAATGCCTTCAGTAATAGCTGGGACCAGGCTGTGTTTAAAATACTTTATTAGCAGATGAGGAAAGTCAACAACTGAAGGTTGTATCCTATAAGCCCAGATCATAGCCCATCCCCAAAGGATGCTTCCTTGCCTGGTCTGGAGTCTGATGCCCTGAGCTAGGGGCCAGTTTATTTCACTCAAACATACTTTAGAACAATGCTTCTAAAATTTTAATGTGCATATAAGTTACCTCGGAATCTTGTTTGAATGCACATTATGATTCAGTTGACTGGAGAAGGGGCTTAAGGTTCTACATTTTTACCAAGCTCCAAGGTCATGCTGAAGACCATATTTAGAATAGCAAGGCCTAGAGCATACCCTTCTTGCTCAAATTTAAGGTCAAATAGTAAGAGACCTAGGAAGGGGAAGGGAATTCTTCTCCCTTATGGCTAAGGTCTGTTCCTGACTACTTATTTCCTTTATTAGGTCCAACCTTAACCTGGGACTGTTGACAAGAGCTGTCCTATCCTTACCTTAAGGAAATTCACAGTACAATAGTGTACAAAATCATGACATATCCCAGCATTATTCATTAACTTACCCAGACATGAGACATCCATTCCTTGATTCAGACTGTGCTTAGCCAAGATCAAGCTAGTCTTTGTTCACTTCTTTCTTTTTTTTTTTTTTAAGATTTTATTATTTATTTGAGAGAGAGAGAGAGGCAGAGAGAGTACAAACAGAGGGAGAGGCAGAGGGAAAGGGAATAGCAGACTCCCTGCTGAGCTGGGAGCCCAATATGGGGCTCGATCCCAAGACATGGAGATTATGACCTGAGCCAAAGGCAGATGCTTAACCATCTGAGCCACCCAGGTACCCCTCTTTGTTAGCTTTAACTTAGAATGAAGATCAGCTTATGACATTCTTGGATAAACTTGTTGAACAAAATACCCTCCCACCACCATCCCTTTACATATGGACAAGATTAGTAAATGGGCATAGGATAATCAATACAACAATCCATAACAGATACACATCTTCACTGGGGAAAAAAAGGTCCAGAAACATATTGCTACTACAGCATACACTCAGTTTACATGGCCAAACAGAAAATTCAGTTCCAGCTTAAAATATTTGAATTTAAGTTTGACAATGGCTAGCTGCATTGATTTGCATAAAGAATATACCTAACTTGGTATTTCTTCTAGAAAAATAACCACATGCCTTAAAGTTGCATTCATGTTTGCCCTTTTATCATACTAGGAAATGTGTTAGTTATCCTTTGCAACATAATAAATTATCTCTAACACAGTAACCTAAAAGCAAACACACTTATTATTTCATACTTTCTGTAAATCAGGCCCAGATTTCTGACCTACAGAAGTAATGAAATAATAAGTGTTTGAGTTTCTCACAAGTCAATATCAAGATGTCATTCAGGGTTGCAGACTCAATGGAAGACCTGACAGGAGAAAGATTAGATTTCAAACTCACATGTTTTTGGAAGGATTCATTTCCTCATGGGATTCGAGACTGAAGGCACAGTTCCTTGCTAGTTTCAAGCTGTACGCTTCCCTCGGCTTCTCACCATATAGGTTCCACATTTCTCTCCATATAGACAGCTCACAATATGGCAGCTTTCTTCATCAAAGTGGTTAACTGAGAGTGCAAGAGAGAAAGAATGCAAGTAACACAGAAGTCACAGTTATTTGTTACCTGATTGGAACTTTATCCCATCATCTTTGTCATATTCTGTTGGTAAAAAGCAGGTCACTAGGACCACCCCACATGTAGGAGAAGGAGTTACACAAAGGGTGTCAATACAGGGAAACAGGGATAATTGGAGGACATCTCAGTGAATGCTAACCATACTAACCAAAGCTTTGAAAATATGTTTTCTGATTCTGTTGATCAAGTTAAAACAATAAGAATCAGGATTCAGTAATTTCAACTGATTTCTTCATCTCATCATTACCTAAACAACACTTAACATTAGCTATCTTTATCTGTAACTACTCCTTTACATTATTTTTCCCTTCAGGGCAGAACTCAGAAGGATAAATAAAGTAAAGTGTTGAAACGATCAATATCACAGGTCCCATCCAACACTAGCATTCTAGGGTATTTTTGGAGTATAATTTCTAGTATATTAAATATTATAGGGGCTCTGCAGTTGTTGACTTGACTTTAGTTAGTTGAGAATTTTAAAAACAACATAATGACAAGATAAAACTAAAAACAGGATTGGCAGAGGAGAGGCAAGATGGCAGAGGAGTAGGAGACCGATTGGGTCCCAGGAATTCTGCTGTATAGTTATCAAACCATTTTGAACACCTACAAACTCAAAAGGAGATAGAAGAGAAGAAGAGCAGCAATTCTAGGAACATAAAACAAACCACTTTCAGGAAGGTAGGACATGTGGAGAAGTGAATCTGAGGCAACATACGGGAAGACAGACCATGGGGGAGGGGCTGGAACCCGGCAAGTGGTAGAACAGTGGAGCACAAAATCAGAAATTTCAGAAGTCTTCTCTACTGAGGGATGTCACCCCAGAGGCTAAACAGGGGTGGAGTCCTCACAGGGACAGTGTATTCTCAGGACCCTCGGGGTTACAGAAAGACCAGGGGTGCCTGAGTATCGCATAGCTCCTAGGTATCATAGCAGGAAGACAGCTGCAGAGACAGAGCTGAGGAGGGGGCTCCCAGTTCAGAGTTACCTTAAGCTGTGATCCAAGGCACAGTCGGGCTGCTGCTCTTTGAGCAGGGACCCCACAAGTGGGAGATCTGGGGAGACCCCCTTCTTCCTCCTCTGGGTGGAGCACACAGGAGTGCACTGTAGGAATCCTCTGGGTTTAGAGATTCCAAACAGGCCCTGAACCAGATAGAAACACTCAGTCACAGGCTGGGTGAGCACGAAGTACAGGTGGAGACCAGGGCGATGGGAGTGATTGTTTTTCTCTGAGGGTGCACTGAGGAGTGGGGTCTCGAACTCTTGGCTCCTCTAGGGCCAGAGATTGGGAGGCTGCCATATTCATTCTCCTTCTCCAAAGCTGTCTGAAAGCGTTCAGGGAACAAAAGCTCCAAGAGCAAATACGAACAGATTACTTAGCCTGGCCCCAGGCGGTGCAATTCCACCTTGGGCAAAGACATTTGAGAATCAGTGCAACAGGCCCCTCCCCCAGAAGATTAGCAAGAGCTTCTGGCCAAGACCAAGTTTATTCATCAGTGAGAACTGAAAAGCTTCAGAGCTAAGGGAATACAGCATATAGAATTCACGCCTTTTTTCTCCATGATGTTTTAGTCTTTCAAAGATAAATTTTTTAAATTTTATTTTTTTCTTATCCTATTTTTAAATTTTTTCCTCTTTCCTATTTTAATACTTTTTAACTATTTTATCTTATCACTACCTTCTTAAAAATATTTTTAATTCCATTGTTATAGTCATATTCTATCCCTTCATTGTATTTAACCTTATTTTTTATCTTATATATATAACAAAGTTTATATATTTATATATATGATATATAAATATATATATAGATATATATACATATATCTATATCTATCTATCTATCTATCTATCTATATATGTATAGGTTATCTTTAAAATTTTGGAATACAGTTTCTCCTGACAGATCAAAACACACTAAATCGAGTGCATGGCTTTTTCTAATCTCCAGCCTGAAGACATTCTTTCATTCTTTTCTCCTTTTTTTTTTCAACCAACTTCTTATCTTACCAATTCCTTTTTTAGAATTTTTAATTTTCATCTTTACAGTCATATTCCTTTCATTGTGTTTACCCTTATTTTTGTGTATATGTTAGTTTTCCTTCTTTAAAATGTTGGGAGGCAGTTTCTTCGAACAGACCAAAATACACCCAAAATCAAGTGTGTGGCCCTGTTCTATTCATCATTCTTTCTTTTTTTTTTCTCCATTCTCCCCTTGGATTTGGGTCTCTTCCAATTTGGTTAGTGTATATTTTTCAATCCCATTTACAATTGCACCCGAAACCATAAAATAGCTAGGAACAAATCTAACCAAAGAAGCAAAGAATCGGTACTCAGAAAACTATAAAGTACTCACGAAAGAAATTGAGGAAGACACAAAGAAATGGAAAAATGTTCCATACTCATGCATTGGAAGAACAAATATTATGAAAATATATAAGCTACTTAGAGCAACCTACATATAATGCAATCCCTATCAAAATACCATCAATATTTTTCAAATAAATGGAACAAATAATCCTAAAATTTATATGGAACCAGAAAAGACCCTCAATAGCCAGAGGAATGTTCAAAATGTTGAATAAGTTGGCGGCATCACAATTCCAGACTTCAAGCTCTATTATAAAGCTGTAATCTTCAAGACAGTATGGTACTGGCACAAAAACAGATCTATAGATCAATGGAACAGAATAGAGAGCCCAGAAGTGGACCCTCAACTCTATGGTCAATTCATCTTCAACAAAGCAGGAAAGAATGTCCAATGGAAAAAAGACAGTCTCTTCAACAAATGGTGTTGGGAAAATTGGACAGCCACATGCAGAAGGATGAAACTGGACCATTTCCTTACACCACACAGAATAATAGACTGAAAATGGAAGGAAAACCTAAATGTGAGACAAGAATCCATCAAAATCCTTGAGGAGAACACAGGCAGCAACCTCTTCGACTCCAGCTGCAGCAACTTCTTCCCAGAAACATTGCCAAAGGCAAGGGAAGCAAGGGCAAAAATGAACTATTGGGACTTCATCAAGATCAAAAGCTTTTGCACAGCAAAGGAAACAGCCAACAGAACCAAAAGACAACTGACAGAATGGGAGAAGATATTTGCAAATGACATATCAGATAAACGGCTAGTATCCAAAATCTATAAAGGACTTCTCAAACTCAACAATCAAAGGGTATTATGCTAAGCAAAATAAGTCAATCAGAGAAAGACAATTTTCATATGATCTCTCTGATATGAGGAATTTGAGAGGCAGGGCAGAGGATTGTGGGGTATAAGGAGGGAAAAAATGAAACAAGATGGGACTGGGGAGGTAGACAAACCATAAGAGACTCTTAACTTCAGGAAACAAACTGAGGGTTGCTGGTGGGTGAGGGGGAGGCATAGGGTGGCTGGGTTATGGACATTGGGGAGGGTATGTGCTATGGTGAGTGCTGTGAATTGTATAAGACTGATGATTCACAGACCTGTGCCCCTGAAGCAAATAATACATTATATGTTAAAAAAAACAGGATTAGCTTGATTTTTTGTAACACATACAATTAATGAATCATTATGTTGTACATTTAAAAATAAGATAAAAAATAAAAATCACTCATTTTAAAAGAAAAAAGAATGTAGGATGATTTCATATACTTCTATTTTAATATAACGGGATTTCCCCCTACAATCTTCACTGCCCATTTTCTGGTAATTGTCACTTGACATAGTTAAAATTGCTAGTGACTAAAAATGCCTTTGTTTATACTGTCTCTGAGTTATCTTCTAATACCTCAGCATGTCTTCCCACAGAATCTTTCCTTTTCTTCCATTAGGCCTCTTGAGTGAATAATTGATGATATTCAGATAGCAGAAGAAGGGAACTTTAGAAAGGCATTTCTCTTTCTTTCCCTTCTTGAGGACATGCATATCCCAGGACAGATTATTACTTTTTGACTATTTATGCTATATTGTTCCTTAACAATCTCTCATAGAAAATATTTTCCCATCTTTCTTCAAATGGAAAAACTTTTTTTGTTTTTTGGAAAAACTTTTTAAATAGTTTCTGAGGAACACAGTATGAATTTGAGTGAGGAAAAGATAGATGACAAGTCTTTACATACCAAGAAAGTACTTTATGGATGTTTCCTTTCACTGGCCTAAGTTAATGGAGAATCCCAGAAGCAAACAGCAAGCTTAGGATTTCCTAATGAGACTAAGCTGGGGTTGGATGACCTGGGTCTTTAGTTTTCTAGCCAGCTCAAAACATTTGTAAGGTCAGAGCTCTAAGTAAGGGTTTTCTTAGCTTTCCCTCTTCTGAAAATTTTAGGCTAAAATTATATTACAGTTTTATCAAGGGGAGGAATATAAATTCTCAGGCAGGAGCTTATTGCTTTTTTTTTTAAATTTTATTTATTTATTTGTCAGAGAGAGAGAAAGAGAGAGCACAAGCAGGCAGAGTGGCAGGCAGAGGCAGAGGGAGGAACAGGCTCCCTGCTGAGCAAGGAGCCCGATGTGGGACTCAATCCCAGAACCCTGGGAGCATGACCTGAGCCGAAGGCAGCTGCTTAACCAACTGAGCCACCCAGGCGTCCTGGCAGGAGCTTATTCTTGCCTGGGGGTGGCCACCAGCAGAAAAGGACAAAGAAGAAGAGGTCTAATGCATCTCCTAACTGTTCGAGCATTCAAGGTTAAAGAACTGAGTGTGTAGTGGAAGGAAGATGAATTCTAGAGGTCGTAGGGTGTGTTAAGAGCCATGGAAATCCTGAGATCTAGCTTTTTGATATTAGGCAAATTACTTAAGCTCTTTAAGCCTTGTTTTTGCTAATCTATGCAATGTGATAATACTCCATAGCCTTGTTCATTTTAAATGGGATGAGATATACAAAGCTCAGTAAATTGTAAGCATTGTTATTATTGAGTAGTTGATTATGAGTGAGAACATATGATATCCTCGTTTTTACTATTTATGTCATGAAGACTGCTGAGTTTGTATTTTCTCCATGTTCTACTCAATTATTCTTTCATTCGTTCTTTCAAAATGTATGGACTTCTACTAGGTAACTAGCAATATTCTAGGTCAAAGTTTCTCAACAGAGGCTCTATTAATATTTTGGGGCACATAAGTCTTTGTTGTAGAGGGCTATACTGTGCATTGACAGTATGTTTAGAAACATCCTGGACTTTGACCCACTAGGTGCCAAAAGGAACACCTGCCACCACCACAGTTGTGGCAATGAAAAAAATCTCTCTAGAGACTGCCAAATGTCTCCAGAGTTACAAATTGGCTTCCTTTGAAAACCACGATTCTAGATGGCATAGAAAAATGGGTTAAGGTATCTGTAGAAGTCAAGCAGGCAAGTAGATAGTTGATTTCAAAGGCTAGGGAAGGTAAGAAGAAGGAGATCCAAGACTGGGACTAAAACAAAGTAAGTGAAAATCAAGAAAATAGGCTAAATTACCTTTTGAAAATGTGTAAAATAGAAGAATAAGCCAACTATGGATGAAACCAAGACTGGGACTAAAACAAAGTAAGTGAAAATCAAGAAAATAGGCTAAATTACCTTTTGAAAATGTGTAAAATAGAAGAATAAGCTAACTATGGATGAAACCCTGGGGAATACTGCCAATAAAAGATTGGTAGAGGTCCTTCCTAATCCATTCTTCCTCCATAGTAATGAGCTTTTAGCTTTCTCAGGCTCATCACGCCAGAAACCACATTTTCCAGCATTTCTTGTAGCTGCATGGCTCTTTGACTGAGTTTAGTCCCTGGGATAGGAGAAGAGGTGATGTGGGCAACTGCTGGGTCATTTCTAACTTACAGATAAGGTGACTGGCTCAGGATGCCACTCTTTTCCCTCCCACTGGCTGAAATATAGAAAAGACTCTGTCTCTACTTCAATCAAGCAGACAAGTACAATTCAATTAGAGATGCCTTAGTAACAAGATGAAAAAACTTGGATCCAAAATCTGATACGAAAGGCAAATAAACTTATGCTGTGTTTAATATTTTGTATCTGTATTTGGCTTCTCAATTAACAATACAATAATTAATTTGGCATCTCAATTAACACAAAATTTAAGGATTAGGTAGAAGATAAGTGTTTATGTAGAAATTGGAGACTCACTGATATGAAGAGATCCAGAAAAGTGTGGTATTAAAAAAGTCAAGGAAGTTAGAGATCTTCTGGAAGGAAAAAGTGATTAATAGTACCACAGAGGTAAGTCTGGTTAGATGAGAGAAAGAAAAATAATTAGACAAATGCTGGTTCATTGATTACCTTAGTGGTATCAGGAGAGTCTAGAACACAGTACACTTCAGCAGCAGTGAATCTGTAATACGTAAAGAGTAAAATGAAGATATGAAGTAGCACATGATCAGTATAGGCAAGACTATTAAAAAGATTATATGATAATGTGAAGAACTAAATACAAAGGAGCTTGGGGAGATCAAAGATTTAAGAAAGGGTTAATTTAAAAATAATTTCTTTCAGGTTGAAGTAATTACAGATTAATAAGAATTTGCAAAGAAGTGTACAATAGCTCCAGAACCCTTCACCGGCCTCTTCCAATGTTGAATCTTGCGTTAACTATAGTATTGATACCAGGAAACTGATAGTACAATCCAGAGAACTTATTCAAATTTTACTCTTTATATATATGCACTTAAGTGTGTGTGCGGCTATATGCAGGATTTTACCATGTGTTTCTTTTTGTAACCATAACCACAATCAAGATATTTAGCTATACTATAAGATTGGTAAATTATTCTGTGAGACTGATGATTCACAGACCTGTACCCTTGAAGCAAATAATACATTATAAGTTAATAAAAAAAATAAATGAAAAAAAAAAAAGACTGGTAAATAAGCACATGAAAAATTCCTCAACTTCACTCCTAGAGAAGGACAGATTAAAATCACAATGAGATGTCACTTTATACCTATCTAAATGGCAAAAACTAGAAAGACTGACCATACTGAGAATGCAAAACAACTAGAAATCTTATGCACTGCTGCTGTTGATGTAAATTATACAATTGCTTTAGAGAATGTGTGGCAGTTTTTAAAAAGTTAAATAAATATCTAGTGGGCAATGCAGTACTCCTACTCCTAGATATTTACCCAAGATAAGTGAAAAGGATTTGTCTCTACATAAACTTGTACACTAACATTCATAGCAGTTTTATTTATAATAGGAAGAACTGAAAACCACTCAAACGTTCATCAACAGAACAAATTGTGTCAAAGCCACATAATAGAATATGACTTAATAATGAAATTAAATGAAATATGGATACATGCAATAATATGAATGAACCTCAAAATGACTATGCTAAATATAAGAAACCAGAGAGAAAAGTGTGTATATATATATATATATATATATATAATGTATCATTCCATGAATATGAAATTCTAGGAAATGCAAATTAAACTTATCTAGAGTATTAGAAAACAGATCAGTGGTTGGCTTGGGTTGGAGAGACTGGAGAAGTTGAGGGTAAGAGGTGGGGTTGAGGGAAGATATCTTTAGTGGTGATGGGTATGTTTATTACTGGGTTGTTTTGATGATTTAATGGGTGTATATGTAAGTCAAACACCAATTATACTTTAAATACGTACAGTTTATTGCACCTCAAATATACCTCAGTGAAGCCGTAAGATCAAAACAAACAAAATGTAAAGGTTTTTCATTAGATCAAAGATTCATTGGGAAATTGGATCCCTGGATCTGGACATTAAGAAGGAACCAGGAACGTCTGACAACTAGGTAAAACTATAGGCCAGACCAAGTAGTTAGAGCAACTTCATTAGGAAACTCCATGTAAGCCACAAGCATTGAACTCTCACTGCCACTGCTGCAGAGCCCCAAGCTCCATAGCCATTGTGAATGACCCTTAATTGTTTCTTTTTTTATCACCACCTGGCTGAGGGTTCCCATTGTCATACCTTGACCATACCTCCAGCCTTCAGAGAACTATCTACCACCTTCAGATATCTGTCACCTTTGCTTTTGTAATGGGAACTGTGATGCTGCATCTTCCCATGAACTACACCAAAGGGGCACCTTCAATACATAAGAATCATTCTTATTCTCAGTAGCCAAAAAAAGAAAACAAACAACAACAAAAACAAAACCACAAGTGACTCTCTAGGCATTCAGGTGACTCACAATTTCTGATGGCATAAGGAGCTCTCAGGTCCTAGGTCTCTCTGACTTATTCCTGTGTCCAACATTCTGCACACACAGTCCTGGCTCTCTAGATAAGGACACAGCTGAACTACCCAATTCTTATTCCTCTGTTATTTACATACTGTGCATTTTCATGTGCAAGATTTTGCAAGATTTGTTCCTTCTGTTCCCTGGGATGTATAGCAGACATTTTATCCTAGAGGATGTAGGAATAAACTTTTTTTTTTTTCCTTTCTCTAATGTCTACTTTCTAACCCTCTCAGTTTTTAGAAACTGCCGGCTCATGCTTCTAAATTCCCAGTACTTTACTCTCTGCTAGTCCACCTCTCCCCCTAGTGGTAGTTCATTTAATCCTCCTACGGTTACCTAAAAGTCTATACTTCAGACTAGTGGCATTCAAAATTTTGACTGCTCCACACGTAAGTGAGACCATAAGATAATTGCCTCTCTCCGCTTGACTTATTTCACTCCGCATAATCTCTTCTAGTCCTGTCCCTGTTGATACAAAAGTTGGATATTCATCTTTTCTGATGGAGGCATAATATTCCATTGTATAGATGTACCACATCTTCCTTATCCATTCATCTGTTGAAGGGCATTTTGGTTTTTTCCACAGTTTGGCTATTGTGGCCATCGTGAGAAGGAAGGGAAGGGCGAATGGGGGGAAATCGGAGGGGGTGTTGAACCAGGAGAGACTGTGAACTCTGAGCAACAAACTGAGGGTTTTGGAGGGGAGGGGATGGGGGGGTGAGCCTGGTGGTGGGTATCGAGAGGGGCACGTACTGCATGAAGCACTGGGTGTGGTGCATGAACAATCAATCTTGTAACACTGAAAAATTAAACAAATTTGGGGAGAAAAAAAATAAAAAAAATAAAATAAAATAATCTAAATATATATATATATTTTTTAAGAATCTAAATATAAAAAAAATTTTGACTGCTACTTACAATATAAAGTATATTTTATGTCCCAACACTTTTCATACACACACACACAACTAAAATCAAAATTTCACAAAAATTATTAGCTGTCTTTGCACAATATACTGTGGAATTTTCTGTATTATTCTCTTATTTGAGAAAAGATACTAATTATTACCCATGAAATTGATTTAATGAGTTCAAATGACAGTACGGTGCAACCCATGCTTTGAAAAAAATGTGCTTTAGACTACTATTAAAACTGAATTAACCTTATGATCTATCGATAGGTATTTATCCCAAATAGAGATACACAAACAGGCATACAGAAACCTGTGATCAAATGCCTAATGAGCTGCAAATCCTATTACATTCTTTTATTTTCATACACTTGCACACAAAGACTTGGAAAATCCCTGTAGCAAAGTACCCTACTTAACTTATATACTCCTAAGGAGCATTTCCACTATATATATATATATATATATATATATATATATACACACACACACACATACACACACACAATATATATATACATATATATATATATACACATATACGCTATATATATACACACACTATATATATACACACACTATATATGTACACACACACTCACAACAAAATTAAATAAATCTATGAGTAGCTCATGAAATGAATATTCCAAGGAATGAGATTGTGGAGAATTCTGTTTTAGACATGAGGAAGAAATCTATAAATAAATCCAAGTATTAAATACACACATGAATTGCAGAGATCTACATACTTGATTTGCTATGGTCCCCCAGAAGGGCACTTGAAAAACTACTTAAGAATGGACAAATGTGGTTTGGTGGTAGGAGGTTTGGAGGTGAAAAAGGAAGACCTCTGTTAAAACTAAAAGGATGATCACCAAGTTACATTCAGAGATAATTAAGAAAAGATTACCTCAGTTTACCTCTTTTTTTTTAAAGATTTTATTTATTTATTTGACAGAGAGAGATTACAAGTAGGCAGAGAGGCAGGCAGAGAGAGAGAGGGGGAAGCAGGCTCCCTGCTGAGCAGAGAGCCTGATGGTGGGTTTGATCCCAGAACCCTGAGATCATGACCTGAGCTGAAGGCAGAGGCTTAACCCTCTGAGCCACCCAGGCACCCCAGTTTACCTAACTCTTATCCAGATGTTCTTCACAGCTGCTATTGCTATAAAAATGTTTTGTCTCCTGAACTCTAGATGGAGAGTAAAGTCAATGACAGATACACCACCAGAGGCCCAGGAGCCTGTGGTGATGTGCTGATCCCACTAGGGAGAAGATTTTGTCTAGTTCATTGGCTTATAGTGACTGGCAGAAACCCACATCATGACAAGTCAAATGCACAGTTCTTAAAACAAACAAGAATAGGATAAAGACAAGGAGAGTAGTGAACACAATAGCCAGCTAACAACTCCTAAAAGTCTGGAGGATAGTCCAAGAGCAGAAGCAGGTATGGCACTTGGGGTAACATGTCAGTACTCAAGGAAGGACATTAAATCAGAAAATAAACCAAGTTCAAAACAAAAGGATGAGACAATTAAGTCTCATTTGCTGCAGCAGACTTCTGTAGGGGTACCTTCCTGCTCCCCTTCTCTAAGAACTGGGTCTCATCCACACATCCTACTTAAGAGGCAAGTGTGGCTCCCATACTAATACCATGTGACTCAAATTCTTTGCGTCAGTTGACTCGACTGAGGTGAACACTCAGTCTTAGGTAGAATAATCAGATATTCTCCTGAAAACAAATTTGTTTACTAAAAATGTAGTCAAAATTTTGAATCCCTGGAGTAAAAAAAGTTTGCAGAATTCTACTGAGTTAGCCATGTTCCCTTGAGTTATCCCATGGGCAAGGAAACTGACTGGCTAATAGACACCAAACACCAAATCCCATGGGTGGGGGGTTCAAGGGGTGGGGGGTTGGGGGAAGGGTAGAGAAAAAAGGATGAAGAGATTAACCTCACTTGCTTTGTTCTTTCTTTTCCTAAGCTTTCAGCTATGCCCCAATCTTGGCGCACAGAGATAAATCCACATCCTTCCAAAATCACCCCTTTTTCTTGAATGAGTTAGAATGCAAGTCAGCAGCTTATATCCAAATAGCCCAAACTGAGGCAGCCTAAAAGAAGCTTGTGTCCACCTCAGGCAAGGCACTTATAAGCTGTAAGCAACTCAGCTGGACTCTAGTAGAAGGAATTATGAGGAATTCAAATATTGGATATAACATAAAATTTTCCAAATAAATGTTAGGCATCAGGGGTTTACATACAAATTGGAGCACCTCTACTTGCTTCTTTTAAAATTGAGGGGACTACAGAGCCAGATGGCCTTCTAGCAGAGTTCTATCAAACATTTAAAGAATTCATACCTATTCTTCTGAAACTGTTCCAAAATATAGAAATGGAAGCAAAACTTCCAAACTCTTTCTATGAAGCCTGTATTACCTTGATCTCAAAACCAGACAATGACCACACCAAAAAGGAGAATTACAGACCACGATCTCTGACAAACATGGATGCAAAAATTCTCACCAAGATACTTAACCAATAGGATCCAACAGTACATAAAAAGGATTACTCGCCATGACAAAGTGGGATTTATTCCTGGGCTGCAAAGGTGGTGCAACATTCACAAATCAATTAATGTGATACACAACATTAATAAAGACAAGAATCATATGACACTCTCAATAGATGCAGAAAAAGCATTTGACAAAATTCAGCATCCATTTTTTAAAAAAGATTTTATGTATTTGTCAGAGAGAGAGAGAGCACAAGCAGGGGGACCATTAGGCAGAGAGAGAAGGAGACACAGGCTCCCTGCCAAGCAAGGAGCCAGATGCAGGACTGGATTCCAGGAACCTGGGATCATTACCTGAGCTGATGGCAGATGCTTAACCTACTGAGCCACCCAAGCATCCCTCAGCATCCTTTCTTGATAAAAACACTTCACAGCATAGGGATAGAGGGAGCATACCTTAATATCATAAAAGCCATATATGAAAAAACCACAGGGAATATCATCATCGACAGGAAAAAACTGAGAGCTTTTCCCCTAAGATCAGGAACACGACAGGGATGTCAACTCCCACCGCTATTGTTCAACGTTTTACTGGAAGTCCTAGCCTCAGCAATCGGACAACAAAGAGACATAAAAGGCATCCAAATTGGCAAAGAAGTGGGCGCCTGGGTGGCTCAGTTGGTTGAGCGACTGCCTTCGGCTCAGGTCATGATCCCGGAGTCCCGGGATCGAGTCCCATATCGGACTCCCGGCTCTGCGGGAGGTCTGCTTCTCCCTCTGACCTTCTCTCCTCTCATTCTCAGTCTCTCTCTCTAATAAATAAATAAAATAAAAAACCTTTAAAAAAAAAACAAATTGGCAAAGAAGTTAAACTTTCAGTCTTCACAGAAGACATGATACTCCATGTAGAAAATCCAAAAGACTCCACCAAAAAATTGCTACAACTGATACAGCAATTTAGCAAAGTCACAGGATATAAAATCAATGCACAGAAGTCTGTTGCATTTCTATACACTAACAATGAGCAGCAGAAAGAGAAATCAAGGAATCAATGCCATTTATAATTGCACCAAAAACCATAAGATACATTGAAGTAAACCTAACCAAAGAGGAAAAAACTCTGAAAACTACACAACACTTATGAAAGAAATTGAAGAGGACACAAAGAAATGGAAAACATTCCATACTCCTGAATTGGAAGAACAAATATTGTTACAATGTTTATGCTACCCAAAGCAAACTACGCATTCAATGTAATCCCTATCAAAATACCACCAGCATTTTTCACAGAGCTGGAACAAACAATGCTAAAATTTTTATGGAATCACAAAGGACCCCGAATAACCAAAGGAATGTTGATAAAGAAAACCAAAACTGGAGGCATCACAGTTCTGGATTTTGACCTGTATTACAAAGCTGTAATCATCAAGACCGTATGATACATGCAAAAAAAGAGACACGTAGATCAATGGAACAGAACAGAAAACCCAGGAATGGACCCTCAACTCTATATGCACAAAAAGAGACATGTAGATCAATGGAACAGAATAGAAAACCCAGGAATGGACTCTCAACTCTATGATTAACTAATCTTTGACAAAGCAGGAAAGACTATCCAATGAAAAGAAGACAGTCTCTTCAACAAATCATATTGGGAAAATTGGACAGCCACATGAAGAAGAATGAAACTAGACCACTTTCTTATACCATATGTGACAATAAATTCAAAATCAATGAAAGACCCAAATGTAAGCTAGGAATCCATCAAAATCCTAGAGAACAAAGGCAGCAACCTCTTTGATCTCATCATAGCAACTTCTTGATAGACCTGTCTCCAGAGACAAGGGAAACAAAAGCAAAAATGAACTACTGGAACTTCATCATGATAAACAGCTTTTGCACAGCAAAGGAAACAATCAACAAAACTAAAAGGCAACCTACTAAATGGGAGAAGATATTCATAAATGATATATCCAATAAAGCTAGTATCCAAAATCTATGAAGAACTTACCAAACTCAACAACTAAAGAGCAAAAAAACCAGTTAAGAAATGGGCTAAAGCACTCTGGAATACAGTATGGAGGTTCCTCAAAATGTTGAAAATAGAGCTACCCTATGACCCAGCAATTGTACTACTGGGTATTTACCCTAAAGATGCAAATGTAGTGATCCGAAGAGTCACATGCACCCGAATGTTTATAGCAGCAATGTCTACAATAGCCAAACTATGGAAAGAAATTAGTTGTCCATCAACAGATGAATGGATAAAGAAGATGTGGTGTAGGGCGCCTGGGTGGCTCAGTTGGTTGAGCGACTGCCTCCGGCTCAGGTCATGATCCTTGAGTTCCGGGATCGAATCCCACATCAGGCTCCAGCTCCAAGAGAAGTCTGCTTCTGCCTCTAACCTCTCCTCTCATACTCTCTCTCACTTTCTCTGTCTCTCAAATAAATAAATAAAATCTTAAAAAAAAAAAAAGAAGATGTGGTATATACATACAATGGAATACTATGCAGCCATCAAAAGAAATGAAATCTTGCCATTTGCAATGGCATGGATGGAACTAGAGGGTATTATGCTAAGCGAAATAAGTCAGTCAGAGAAAGACAATTATCACATGATCGCTCTGATATGAAGAATTTGAGAGGTAGGGCAGGGGGTCATGGGAGGGTGGGGAAGAGAAATGAAACAAGATGCGATGGGGAAGGAGACAAACCATAAGAGACTCCTAAACAAACTAGGGGTGGCTGGGAGGTCGGGGGGGTGGTAGGATTATGGACATTGGGGAGGGTATGTGCTATGGCAAATGCTGTGAAATGTGTAAGCCTGATGATTCACAGACATGTACCCTGGGGCAAATAATACATTATATGTTAATAAATAAATTTAAAAAAAAAGAAATGGGCTGAAGACATGAACAGACATTTCTCCAAAGAAGCTATATAATTAGCTAACAGACACATGCAAAAATACTCAACATCACTTGGCATCATGGAAACACAAACCAAAACCACAAAGAGATATCACCTCACACCAGGCAGAATGGCTAAAATTAACAAGTTAGGAAATAGCAAATGTTGGTGAGGATGTGGAGAAAGGCAAACCCCCTTACACTTTTGTGGGAGTCCAAGTTGGTGCACCCATTCTGGAAAACAGCATGGAGTTTTCTCAAAAGATTAAAAATGGAACTACACTACATCCCATCAACTGCACTATTAGGCATTTATCCAAAAGATACAAAAATAGTAACTTGAAAGGGCACATGCACCCCAATGTTTATAGCAGCATTATCACCAAATGGGGAAGGAGCCCAGATGTCCATTGACAGATAAATGGATAAGTAAGGTGTGGTGTGTGTGTGTGTAATGGAAAAGTACTAGGCTATCAAAAGACAATGAAATCTTGCCATTTTCAATGATGTGGATGGAATTAGAGGGTATTATGCTAAGCGAAATAAGTCAGTCAGAGAAAGACAAATATCATATGATTTCATTTATGTGGAATTTAAGAAACAAAATGGATGAATACAGGGGTAGAGAAGGAAAAATAAGATGAAATCAGAGGGGGAGACAAATCATAAAGACTCTTAACTATAGGAAACAAACTGAGGGTTGCTGGAGGGGAGGTGTGTGGGGGCATGGGGTAAGTGGATGATGGGCATTAAGGAGGGCATTTGATGTAATGAGCACTGGGTGTTATATACAACTGATGAATCACTAAACTCTACCACTGAAGCTAAGAACATGCTATGTTAATAAATTGATTTTAAATTAAAATATTAAGGGGGACTAGTTTTCAGTGAAAGGAAAACAGATTACTATTTATTATTATTATCATTTACTACTAGGAGAAAAGAGCATTTTTATCAACTATGTCAAGACTTCCCAGAAGGCATTATATTATGGAGGGTTTAGTGGGACAGAACAGACATAAAGAGAGGAGAGATAAAAACTGACTGCCTACCTCTGTTTTAGACTTTTAGATGGAAGTTTGTAAGAGTTCATCAGAGAAGATAAATTTAATTTATAATGGTCCAGGGCACAAACTAGTTATGAATAAAGACCATGAATTTAGCAAAATACCCTTTGTAATCAGTATGAACTTAAGCACGGCCCTAGGTGTAGGAGACAATACTGACTGCCTTAACAAATGCTATTATTTTTAAATCCTGCTAAAACAAAACTAAACAAACCCTGATTTTGTACGAAAAGCAATTAAGCCCAGTCCCAGGAGATGAATCCCAAATGGTCAAAGGCAATTACAGCAATTTCAAACACTTTTCTGGTGGTTGGTTTAAGAATAGAACTGTTAATGAAGAGAGTGAAAACTTCCAATGCTCTACGTGTAAACACTGTATTCAGAACACAAGTAATTCGTTTTTTGTCATATTTTATAAAGGTCATGATTCAAGGTGGATTACAAATTAAAGAAAAAAGTTGATCATTCATAGCAAATGATTTCAGAAGTGCTCTTTTTAAAAACAGCAGAGACCACTAAGGCTGTTTGTGTCACAAACAGGAGGAATGTGCAATAGTGTGTGGGAGAGCAATGTCTTTTTCTGTACACAACACAAATGTAAATGAACAGAGATTATGTACTGATCACAAACACATTGCTGGGATATACATTTGAGGGTTTTCCCTAGGGGAACGGATAACATAGGACAGGGGCAAGTTCCAAAATTCCTCCCGCACCTGGTTCTTCTTCAGAGTCTAGCTATGAGATAGGAGCACAAAAGCACATGAAATGGAATGAAATATTTATTATTGCACTCTTCTATCACAGGACATGTAATACACTAAAAGAACATGAAGATAAATGAGCAGGGAGGAAGAAAGGTCAGAATGAAGTGGTCAGGTTTGAGATTATTCCCATCCAGGCTGGGTCTTCACACTTGGTCCCAAGTCCATGATGAGCTGCATGCAAAACTCAGGTTCCTGACATCTCCCCAGACCTAGCCTTTGAACTTGCAGATATAGGGTAGCTTGGTAGCACAGGTGTAATCTTTCCATCTCAGATATCCTAGAGAGACAAAGGAGCTCAGGTAGATGTGGCTGGTGGAGTTCTTGAACCCAAAGGAGAAGCATCCCAGATTCTGGCCAAGGATCCAAAGCCTCTTTCTCATTCTCACCAGAATCAACCAAAGGAAAGAGACTCAAAGAAAGGATAGATGAAAAGAGAGGTGACAGGAGATGTGGGAAGACCAACCAACACTATATTTCTTGCTCAGGAGGATTCTTCGAGAAATGAGGAAAAACAGGATAGAAAATTCTGGGCAGAAAGTAGCTCCTCTGTTACCTACCTGTGTTTTTAGACACACTCCCACAATAGCCAGGGTTTGCAATAGTGGAGGGGTCTCTCTCCCAGGCAAGGTAATTCAGCACATCACTGCTACTCCACTCCCATCCACCTGCATTGGGCTCATAGCCCTATAGAAGATGGAATGTAGTGGTGAGGTTGAAT
>CM052811.1:39835898-39881655 GCA_028533885.1 Nasua narica
AGGAAAGTGTCATTGGAGAGAGGGCATGCAGAGATGCCACTCCTCTTCTTTGTCTTTCCATTGTTGGTCCCCTAGGAACAAATTGATCCCAGTGACATCTATCCCCTTGTATAGCTCTGGAAGGAACTGGAAAGTCTGTATGCCCTCTACCCCATGAGAACTGCCAAGCTTGCCTCTGCTGAGATCAGAGCTCCTATGTCTCTGACAGCGATCCTCCCGTACCTTCCCCCAAATATGTACAGTAGAACTCCTGCCATGGGTCTCATCTTCTCTCATCTTCTACTCACCTGTCTTGCAGGAATTTGCAATGGTTTGTCAGGTAAGAGAAGACAGGGCTTTTATAAGCAAATGTGAAGGAGGGGCACTGAAATGAATAACAGGAATGTGGAGCCTGAACAGGGGTCATGGAGAAGGACTTGGCATGGATTTGGGGAAGATTCCCGCCATGGGAGGAAAATTTCCCATCAATGGCTGGGAATTGCCACAGATGTTGCCTCTTCCCGTTAGCAGGCCAGCACTTTCCCCAGGAACAGGTGAAGTTTGAACTTTCTCCACCCTTTGCCAGATACTGTGTTCTAAAAAACTTCAAGCAAGAAAGGCAGCTCTATGGCAGAAATGCTGATGTCTATGATTTTAAAGAATATAGTGGTATTGGGGTGCCTGGGTGGCTCAGTCATTAAGCATCTGCCTTTGGCTCAGGTCGTGATCTCA
Organism: Nasua narica; assembly: GCA_028533885.1. Taxonomy (NCBI): domain Eukaryota; kingdom Metazoa; phylum Chordata; class Mammalia; order Carnivora; family Procyonidae; genus Nasua; species Nasua narica. The sequence continues at coordinate 39,836,610 of CM052811.1, forward strand.
GGGTCCTGGGTTTAAGCCCCAAATCAGGCTCCCTGCTCAGTGGGAAGCCTGCTTCTCCCTCTCCCACTGCTTGTGTTTCCTCTCTCGCTGTCAAATAAATAAAATGTTAAAAAAAAAAGAATATAGTGGTATTGATAGTTGAGGAAAATGTCAAAAGTGTATTTTTGAGCGATCTGTCAATAACTCACCCCTGTAAGCATATATATAAATTTCTTTAAAGTTTATCTTAAATGAGTAAATAAAGACAAATTAATAAGTAAAAATCAGTGGGCATAGAAATTTGAAGTACTGGTGAGTGCAAAGTATTAGTTGAGGAAAAAGAAAGAATTGAAACAGTGTAGGAACATTGGTTCAGAGCTTCTGCTTCAATATTGTGGCAAGATGTGAAGGAAGCATGGAGTGACAGTGTAAGTCAAAAGGCAAGCCAGGAGGAACCAGACATAAGATGGTGAAGTAGTAGTGGGACCCTATGATTGTCTTGTCCTTGGAATACAGCTAGATAAAGAGCAAGTCATTCTGAACACCCAGGAAATCCATCTGAGGACTGAGAGAACAAACTGCACAACTAGAGGGAGAAAAGAGGCCACACTGTGGAATGTAGGAGGTATGGAGCTATGATTTGGAGGAGAAAAAAATCCATTGGTACACAGAGGGGAGGGAACCCTGAGCAGGGAGAGAAGAGAGAAAGAGAGAGGGGGGATAGAGAGAGCAGGGTGCAAGTGCAAGGCATTGCACAAGAAAAACTGATAAGGAAAATGAGAGGGGCTAATAATTGTAAGTTTTTACAAGTAGTCGAGCTCCAAGTCTGAAGTTGTAGAAATCCACAACATTGCTGCGTGGAGCCTGGTAGGTATGGAGGTGTTCTGGAGAGAAGGAGAGTAGAGGCCCAGGAGTGGACAGCATGGTCTGAGGATTCCCTTGGGTTGCACGGGGTAAAACATTTCCCCTTCTTGGAGTGCATTTGGGAAAGATTGCACTGCCTCTCCAGGGACAAAAGAGCCCACAGTCATCACTGAGCTGTTTCGTTCATTAGCATATGAGCAGAGACACCTGCTGAGGGCACCTAACCTGAACCCTGACTTTTTGCCATGTTTTACCATAAACTCCAAGGCCCTGGGGTTTTGTGCTACTGCCCTTCTTGGAGTGAGAATAGACTCTCCCCCAGAGGATCAGAGCAGGTCCATGCCCTGCCAGGTCCCTAAAATTTGGAGTTTTGAAACCCAGACAGTGTGCCAGAGATAAAACAAAGAAGCATTGTGCCACTAGGTGGGTAGATGGCTCAGACACAAGGTGAAGGTAGGATCTGAAATCAGCCTGGGACAAATGAGGGGAGATTATTCTCTCTTCTGTGAGGGTTTCCTTAACAGCAGCAGGTGTGAATGCCCCTCTCCAGGGAAAAGAGAGTTGCTGACACCATTTTTACCCCCAGCCTTCAGCACTGACAGACTTCAATAAGTAGCATAGCATCCATAGTGGAGACTTCAGTTGCTTACACCAAGCACCACCACCCTGCACTCTGCAGGTGCTTCTGAATTAGGGCAAGTGTACCTGAGAGTCACAGCAGCAGCTGGCCCTTTCCCCAGAAGACCAGCACAAACCCCCTGCACACATCCAAATCTACTGACTATAGAGTGCTGCAAAGCTTCAGCTCTAGAGGAAAAAGGATCTAGCCTCTTCTAATGAGCAGATCAAAACATATCTAGTTAAAGCCCTCCAAACAGTGGAAAAGATCCAAACAATCCCCCACTATAGCAAGAAGAAACTCTGCAGTGGACTGACATGAGGGAATGAGCAAACAAAACACAACAAGCTTTCCTAACATGCAGAATACAGACCTAGACAAAACGCCAAGATGGAGGAATTCACCCCCCCACACCAAAAAAAGAACAAGAGGAGGTCACAGCCAGAGATCAAATCAAGACAGACATAAGTGATATGTGTGAATCCGAATTTAAAACAACAATCATAAAGATACTAGCTAGAGTTGAGAAAAGCATAGAGGACACCAGGAAGTCCCTTACCAGAGATAAAAGACCTAAAAACTAGTAAAGCCCAAACAAAAATGCTATAACCAAGATGCAAAACTGAGTATAATGACAATGAGGATAGACAAAGTAGAGGAATGAATGAATGAGTGATATAGAAGATAAAATTATGAAAGATAATGAAGCCAAAAAGAAGAGGGAAAGAAAAGTACTGGATCACAAATGTGCACATAGAGAACTCAGCGACTTTGTGAATCATAATAACATTTACATCACAGAAGCATAGTAACATTCATATCATCCCAGACAAGCATAATAACATTCATATCATTCCAGAAAAAGAGAGAGAAAAAGATATAGAAATCCAAGAGACACAGAGAACTCACATCAAGTTCAACAAAAACTGGCCATTGCCAATGCATTAAGGTCAAATTCACAAAATACACAGACAAAGAATCCTGAAAGGCAGCAAGGGAAAAATGTCCTTAACATACAAGGGAAGATAAATCAAGTTTTCAACAGATCTGTCCACAGAAACTTGGCAGGCCAGAAGAGAGTGGCAGAATATATTCAACATGCTGAATAGGAAAAAAAATGTATCCAAGAATACATTATCCAGCAAGGCTATCATTCAGAATAGAAGAGATAAAGAGTTTCCCAGACACTAAAGGAGTAAACTAAAGGAGTTTGTGACCACTAAACCAGCCCTGCAAGAAATATTAAGGGGAACTCTTTGAGTGGGAAAGAGAGATCAAAAGCAACAAACACTAAAACAGAGCAGAGAACATCTCCAGAAACACCAACTTTATAGGTAACACACTGACACTAAAATTCATATCTATCAATAATTACTCTGAATGTAAGTGGACTAATGCTCCAATCAAAAGACAGAGTAGCAGAATGGATTAAAACAACTACAACAACAACAACAACAACAACAGCACCTATCTATATGCTACTTATAAGAGACTGATTTTAGACCTAAAGGCATATACAGATGGAAAGTGAGGGGATGAAGAACAACCCATCATGCTAAAGGAAAGCTGGAGTAAATCAAAGACTGTAATAAGAAATGAAGAAGGGCACTATCTAATAATAAAGGTGCCAACAAGAAGATCAAATAATTGTAAATATTTAGGCCTCCAACTTGGGCACGCAAATATATAAATCAATTAATAACAGATATTTACCCAAAAGATACAAAAATAGAAATATGAAGGGACACATGCATCCTGATGTTTATAGCAGCATTATCAACAATAGCCAAAATATGGAAATAACCCAGATGTCCATACACACACACACACATACACACACACCATGGAATATTACCCAGCCATCAAAAAAGAATGAAATCTTGCCATTTGCAATGACATGGTTGGAACTAGAGGGTATTATGCTAGGTGAAATAAGTCAGTCAAAGAAAGACAAATACCATATTATCTCAAGTGGAGATCATATGAACATATGAACAAAACAGATGAACATCAGGGAGGGAGGGAAAAAATAAGATAAAAACAAAGAAGGAGGAAAACCATAAGAGACTCTTTACAAATCAAATGAGGGTTGCTGGAGGGGAAGTGGATGGGGGGATGGGGTAACTAGATCATGGGCATTAAGGAGGGCACTTGAGTAATGAACGCTGGTTATTATATGGAACTGATGGATCATTAAATTCTTCCCTTGAAACTAATAGTACACTGTATATGAACTAATTTGAATTTAATATAAATTTGAATTTAAAATAAATTTGAATTTAAATAAAAAATTAAAATGGAAAAATACATAATCATCTTCCAAATTAACAAAAAAGAATCCCTGATTTCCCAAGTTTTGGTGAGAATTTGAAGCAATGAGTTTTCTGTAGTTTTGCTGGTGGTAGTAGTGTAAATTGATACAACTTCTTGGGATAACTGGCATTATCTTATACTCTGATATAATCGATCATCCCACTCCTGGGAATATACAGCTTACATATGTGTGCCAAGTGGCATATACAGGAATGTTCATAGCATTCTTATTTACAATGGCAATAAACTAAAAACAAGCCAAATGTCCATTCACAGAAAGGTGGAAAAGTATTTTTTGGTTTGAAAAAGAAAGATTTGGGCTACAACAAAGAGCAGAATAGGGACCACAGATAATAAAGAAATATGTTCAATGGAAGAGAGTGTTTTGAAGGTCTATTTTTGAGACCAGTTTACTAAAAGAAAATAAAAAAGAAAGGACAAAAGTAGAAGGAAAACAGATAATCTGAAATCCCTCAACATGTCTGATCTTATGGGTTAGCTAGAGTTAAGAACTTAGACTAAAGAAAACTTTTGCTCCTTGTGCTTCATGTTTCAGGGTCTGAAGTGAGAACAATGAGGAGGAAAGGAATTTCATAGAAAATACTACTCAAAGCACAGTGCATAACATCCAAGGCTTTCTTTTTTTCACACTTCCTCCTTTTTTATGTTTCACAGATCAATCTAAGTTTCTTAAGGGAGAATAAAAACATGAATAAGATTCCACTGTAATCAAAGGGAAGACCAAGTTAGGGCAGAAACAATATGGAGACACCAGCTGGAGGATTAGACAGAGATGGAGTTCTAGGTAAGGAAGGTAAAATAACCAGACACTCCAAACTAAGTTGTAGGCAGAAGAAGAATGGCGTGTCTCAAAGCTGGGATTGATCTAAGACAATTGAGAATGTCAGAAAAAGAAACACTCCTAAAACAAATTCAGGCGGGTAATGCTTTCAGGATGTGATGAGAAGTACCAGTACCAGTCCCAGCCCTCAGGCAGTACTTGGAATTAGGTGACTCAAGTGGGATAGGAAAGCTGGGTGTGTGGAGTGGGGGAAAGCATGAGGCTGGGACTCCCAGTAGGATTCCCACAGGGAGTGGAAATTATCTGAGAGAGTACAGATGCTTTAAGGTTGTGGTACTCTTTCTTACTCATGATGTTTCCCTGGGCCTCCAACACTGATTCTCATGTACATTTCCAGACCAGATAGTGGGCTAGTAGAAGGGAAAATCAGGGGAAGCATAGTGATTAAGTGTTTGAGCTTCCAGATAAGACAGACACATCTCATAGGGGTTTTGATGGAAATTAAAATAATGCATGGATAGCCGTAAGCTGATACCTAACACATATAATCATGTAATTGATGGCAGCTAACTGCCAATATTATCTTCAGTGTCTGGTAGTGCCATAATAGATGTTCAATAATTTTCAGTGGAATGGCATAAACATATGACTATGGTCTACAGATGGAAGTTTCAGAAAAGTGACTCTTCTGAATCATTTCCACAGCTTATCTATTAGTCGTGAACGTTTTGACCTACTCTTTAACCTTTAACAAGGTTAAAGATTCCCTGTTAGGAACAAGACTCCCTTGAAGATATCACGTGAGCAATGCTTGCCCAGCCTTCATTCTCTATCTATTCTTAAACGCAATGAAACAATATTTATTTTTAAAAAGTATTCATATGTTACTAATTTAGGAGAGCACCTTACTCAAAAATTCAGTGTTATCAGAGAACTGCCAGACTAATTTGTGCAGGCACTCATCTATTTATAACTACCATTTATTCAGCATTAATTTGTGCCTGGCATGGTGCTAAGATCTCTACATAAATTATCATATATAATATTCAGATCATCATTGTGAAACAGCTATGCTTTCACTCATTTTTACAAAAGAAAATAAAGCTTTGGAGAAGCTGGATTATTTGGTTGGTTTCACAAAAGTAACAGAATAGGGATTAAAACTCAAACACCAAAGCTGTGCTTTTAATCGCTGTTACCCATTTCTTCCAGAGGGAAAAGTTGTTGTTTTTCTATAAAAAAGAAATAGAGAATTGGCCTTTGTTGCTAGGCGATTAACTTCGTACCATGAGAAAAGAAATATTTTTTCCTAAAATGTTCAATTTACCATTGGGATGGACCTGACATTTAGAAGACCAGAAAATCAGACATGGAGGAGATTGAATAGAAAAGGGAAATTGTGTGACCAACAGTCATGTGTGATTACTTGCTAAGCTACATTACCTAATGTACACTAAGAAAAAGAATGTGTTTGGGGAGTTATCAAAATTCTTTACTTACTCAAAATACAAAACTATCAATCCTTATTCTAGAAAAGGACTGATATTGTTCCTGCTCACCCTATGAATCATCCAAGTGCTGAGAATTCCAACTTCCCTTTATGTAGACAATTGTCTAAATTGCCAACATCATCCATTATTTATTTTTATTCTCAAAACTACCTTGTATGTTAGATGGGGCTGGTGTTAATTAACTCCACTTTACAATGAAGAAATGCAGGAACAGAGAGGGAGCCCGACTTAATCTATGTGACACAGCACATTAGTGACCAACTCAGGATGAGAACAAATTCTGCTCCTGAGTTCACTCTTCTTGACCCTAGACCCTACACTGCCTCAAATTAAAATTCTTCAGGCACTCATCGGCCATGAGTTAAGTTCCGAAAAAGAGCCAGTTAATTGCTCTCTGACATAATAGGTTTTTGAAAGGTTTCAACTCAGTTGACGGATTCATTAATTTTAGAACATTTTATTTGCTTTCTGCTAATAGAATTTTCAGAAGGTGATTCGTTATAGTTACCTTTTATAAGCCTCATGAAGAGTTTAAATATCATGCTATACAAAGATATTTACTGCATGGAATACTAGTCTAATTAATTTTTTATTGCAACTAGGGATTGCTCTAAGTCATTCTTGTCTGTAGTTGCACTTTGAGCCTTAATAATGTCACTGGGATTTATTGAGTAAGTAGAGGTGTTCACATGTGTGAATTTAGGCACACATATATGCAAACATGTGAATTTAGGCACACATATAGGTTGATAATGGCTGTTTTACTTTGTGAAAATTAAGACAAGTGTTTCAAAGTTTTTTCAGGTGGTACTTTTTCCCACAATTGTTCCAGCTGTAGGTAATACAAGAGCTTGATTGCAGTGTATTCTTAGAAGTCCTTCCAGAATGGGAAGGTATGATAATCAACATGCCTAAAGAGCACAGAGAAAACTCTTTAAGAGGACAGACTTCCAAATCCAGGACTGTAAATGAAAGGGATGGGTACAAACAAGTCCATTAGACTTAGCTTTCTTCATTTGAGGGGATGGATTGAGGATAAATGTCAAGCGTTGAGAGCTGAATTGGTTTTAGGCCTTAGGAATATGTATTGAGTTTGGAAGATATGAGGCAATATAAGGAAATATTAGGAGTCTTAAGAAAAGGTATTTTCGGTCATAAACAATAGATTTTTCAAAACTGAATCATGCGCTCCTGCTTAATTCTTAAAGTGCAAATCATGAAATGAAGGCTGAAACCCAGGCAAATTGAATAGGCTAAAGGTATGAGTGACAGTAATTTGTCTCAAGGGCAATCTGAGCATTTATTCCAAGGTCAACAGCTTCTAGGCTAGAAGCTGGAAGAGTAAATTTAAATTCTATAACATAGTGGGAAGATCTACGTAAACACTGGCTATCTTTGTTAGGACTGGCTCTGTGTCTGAAATGGATGGAAGCAGTGTAGAGAAAATGATTACTTTGAACAACCATGTCTTCTCTGGCTTCAGGAACATGACACAGGTTCTTCTTTCCTTATCAAACACTCATTTGCTCCTTCCTTCATACTTTCCCCAGCTTATTCCTAGTTAACATTTAGGTCCAGCCTAAACATCACACTTCTTCAGGAAGATCTATCCTGAAGTCCTGTCTAGATAAGGTTCTTCTGCTATATGTTCCCATATCATATTGACTATCTGTACTTTATTGTAATTATTTACCTATGTTCTCCTCTGGGCTATGGGCTCTGTAAAGGAAAAGACGACAACTTCTTATATACTGTTCTACCTCAGTCCTTAGCACGATTTCTGGTCTGAATCTGAACCAACTGAGATTTATAATTTAAGGACTTTTTCCCAAGGTCATATGACTATAATTATTGGAACTGAGGCTGGAATCCAGGTTTCCTGACTTATAATCCATTGGTGTTTATTCTGCAATTGAAGACTGGTGTTATAAATCCAGTGCACTATTTGGCTTGTTTGGACAGTCAGTGAATCTACAATTAACCTCTCTGGTGTAAATTGTCTGTTCTTGAGAAATGGTGCTCACATGACCCTTCCTAATACGGAGGTATGATCTGATCATCTAGTGAGACCAATGATGCAAAAAGCTTTGATAAAACTACGATGTAACCACAGGAAAATAGACAGATGTATTATTATTCCTTTCAAATTGCTTTACATCACTAGTTTCAACTTAGATTCTTATAAGGTCATTTGGACTGAAATCCCACAAACTGGTGTCCAACAATTCATGACTCACTCAAAGTCAGCTACAGAACTGAAATTGGCTCCTAATACCCTCAAAACAATTTTTCCTACATAAAATTTTAGTGGTGCTCATTGTGGTGAACATTTACATTTTTTATTAAGCAAAGAGGTGGAGAGCTCTACTTGCTCTATTTTATTAAGAGGAAAGACCAGTAGCAACCCGAATCCTTAGATGTTTATTCTTTAGCCTCCTAGAGCTTAGTATATCTGGTTTGAGGAAAGTCAAGAATTTGACTTTGTAGCCCACCAGATGTTCATAAATGCAAGCACTCAACTCGCAGGGGGTGCACATGACTCAATAAAACTTTTTCCTCTGCCGAGGCTATGACTCACAGTTCAGCACCACTAATGGGGACTAAAGGGTATTCAGGGACATTGCTTTCAAATGGAGAAGGCAGCAGGAAAAGCTCCAAGTGTTTGAATTATTTAGCAGAACATGCTTACCTTGGTGTTTTTGGCTTAAGCTTAAGACAAAAGCAGAGATCTTTTAACCAGTGATTATAACCATTAATCACCTCTCTTCCTACCATAAGCAATGTCTCAAGATACTCTAAAATAGATTTTAATCCTCTCACAGGGGAATGGTTGGTGGCAAACTAAGTAGTTTTGTCCCTCTGGTTATACACTTTATATATTCTTTAGGTAACGTGTTAAGCTTCATTCTTCCACCTCATAAAATCGGAATGCAGCAAGCAAAGCAGCCATGGAACTCTTGTTTGACAGCATATTCACCAATTTTTTCCCAGCAGCAAATGATTGCCATGGATGTGGTGCTATTTTCTGAGGAAACAGCCTGATGATCCCCACCAGGTTCTATCTATAGCCAAATTCTGAAGAACAGAAAGAATTGAGATTTTTAGGTCAGAAATGATATCAATACAAGCTTTGACAGTTTCTGGCAATATGAAGTTAGTTAAGTAACTTAAATTCTCTGCATCTTTTATTATCAGCGATAAAATGGAGGCAGTATCTCAGATTCTTCTGAGGATCAAAGAAAAACACTGACTTTCCTGGCATAGCACAAGGGTAATGAGGCTGGCACAGTCATTGGATCTAATCATCTCAAAGTTCACATTCTAGTTTATTCTCCTACTGACTACACGTCTGAATGCTGCTCATCTCATCTCAGCCTTAGTTTTAAAATTTGTTTCCTCCATAAAATGGTGATAACATCTAATGCCCAGGCTTGTTTTTAGGATGAGCAAATATTTGCTACTCCGTAATAGCTTCTAAATCATGACCACTTTCTATGCCCACTCTTCCTTCCCACACCCCTTTTGCCCATAAGTGTAAGGTGTTTGTGATGCCTCATTGAGGCCCATACCCATCTGTTACTTTCCACCTTCTAGTGGAACCTAGTTCAACCTTCTCCAGCTGAAATCTGTGTCCAGGACCAGAATTAGAGACCCCTTCTTTGTTTCTCTGAGATAAAAATTAGGTAATCTTTCAACTTAACTACTTAATGAAATGTTGTAAGACTAGAGGAATATAAAGATCTTTAGGAACACATCATTCTTTACATAAGAGCATCCCCAAGTGTGCTTATTTTAAATACCATGGCAAGTTACTGGGAAAATTTTCTTTTTTTTTTCTTTATATGTATATGTATGTATTGTGTGTGTGTTTAGTTATTTAGGCATTTATGAAGGGGAAAGTTTTCCATGCATCTTCAAAATGGGCCACATGAAATGGACAACATGGACAACATGTCACATGTTGATGTGACAATAGAGATTTGGAGATCATTCAGCATTTATTTGGCTCATGTGTGGGGAGGTCATCATAATCAAACTATATTTACTTGTATGTGGGAATTTCTGGGCATTATGAGGGACACATAACTATAACCCAAATTTCTCTAATTGTGAATTCAAATTTCTCTAATTTTGGAGCCCCTTTAGGAGTAAAAACTTGAATTTCACTGCCTTTTTTTGTCTTGCTGTTGCAGTGTTAACTCAAGAGTTTCTGCAGGTTCATAGGCTAAGCTCACAAGCACTTGTGGGCAGGTTTTCTGATACTCTAACTCCAATTTCCAGTAGGGTCTCCAATGAAGTCTCCCACCAGGCATTAATACTGATGTGTAGTTTTCAAATGGGTGATCTCACCAATGCTCACATGAGAGCTCTCTAATATCCACCCATAGACTATGAAAAAGTCTGTATGAGGTGGAGGAGGGGAAGTTGGACCTCCCCACTTGATGGTATATATTGTGGAAGGATTTCCAATGGAGTGCCAATGTCCATATTCCTTTGGGATCTCTTGTGCCTGAGCCCCACTGTTCCAATGATGTTTACTGACCCAGCTGTTTCTGTCTCTGGCTAGAAAGCCAACTCTCTCTCTACTGAAAATCAGATGTAGATCTGAGCAATTGGGCTGGGGCAGGTATTATGTAATGATCATGCTACTGTGTTCAGAGTACCTCCTCTTCTCTTATAACTCAGGCTTTGTGACAATTGGACTTGTCTGTCCAATCCTCTCTTCTCGGTATATTCTCTCCCAAAATACTCCTCAGCCTCCTACAAATAAATAAGATTATGATTGGCTGGAGCATTTTCAGATATATGCTGAAACATATCTGAACCCAAAATCTAGCACAGGTCACTCTCAGTCTGATACTTGGAGGATTAAAATGAAACTAAGAATCCAGGAGGAATTTTATGTGTTTACCTCAGTTTAGGAATGGTATAAATAGGCGTTAAAATGTGATAGAGCTGATAGAAATGGGGAGACCAGTTAAGGGAGTGCAAATGTTACATGAACAAAAGAGAATGTGTACCCAAACTATTCTCACAATAATATTAGTGATGCTTGATATTCGCCCCTGATTTAATCATTTTATTATTCTCCATTGGTTCCTTAGTATAGGAATCAAAGCAGAGACAAGTCAGACAGACGTTAGTAATCAAATTTACATGTGACAAAACTGAGCTTCAGGGAGGATACGTAGCCTGTCCAAGTGCACTGAGGTATAAACCTAGGTAGAGTCTAGGTAACAGTAATATACATAACTGGGTGACAATTTTGATTATGGGAAGTGGAGATGATTTTGATTTTGGAAATGTTAGTTTTAAGTTTTTTAGTAGGAATTCCAAGAGGAAATATGAGCCTGAGAATTAAGAACAAGTTCAAGCTTAGAGTTTCACAGTGGAGTCATTCATTTGAGATGAGCCCTGAATCCCTTGGTATGGGTACCTAAGGAGAGAATTAAATGGGACCAGTGAAATGCCAGAGCCTAAGAATCAATGAGAAGGTGTAAAAGGCTATAGCACAGGTTAAGCATCACATATACTCCTCTTTCACCACATTTATGCTGTGCTATTCATAAATTCCCCTATTCATGTCTCCCCAACTACATCAAGACTTTTCAAGGGCAGGGATTATGTTTCTGTCTTGTTAACATGCCTCAGAACCTAGTGTAGGGCTGGGTAGAGAGGACTTCAAAGTGATGGGGAAACAGACATCCAGCTAACTCCTTGGTCCCTGCAAATTTTCCAAATCCAAATGTCTGTGACAAATAAAATAATGTAGATAAATACAAAAGCTGTGTGATTTATTGTTCCTGCCATGCTACAACAAAAATCTTTAATTATTAAAAAAAAAAAGAAAGAAAGAAATGTAAAGGGGAAAAGGGTGCCAGCCTACAGCAAAAATATAGAAATGAAACGTTAACTTGGAGGTAGACTGTTAATCTCTTTTAGCAAGGGAGGTGGGAAAACAATCTAGTCCCTCACCTTTCGCTCAGTGTGTATTCAGCTTCACACTGCATTTACTTGGCATATTTACTGACCTTTGAAATTACATTCAACAGATAAATATTTCCCGGCACAGCTTTCTCCACTGAGCTCCATTATCAGGACTATTTGTTTATCAGACTGAGTTGCTGCATTTATCTTTAGCCTTTGAAACACAATTATTCTGGAACCAGGAAGAGACACCTCACCAGCAGTGGTCATCTCAACAGCAGTGGCAAGAGGCAGAGGGAATGGGTAATGTGTTGGGCCACTAACCGGAAAGCGTTTCTAAAGGGTTTCTTTCCTCTGTAGAATTTCTTTGCAAGAGTCAATAAAATTATTGACTCTTGGGATTGGAAGATATATAAAATTTGATCCAAAGCAATTCTATCTAAAGTCTCTAAGTACCTCTGATAATAGGGAATTTACTGAGCCAAGCCCAGCCTTTTTGGTGCCCCACAATGTGGGCTCACCCATTACAAGGGGACTGAGGTCAGGTTCTGACAAGAATGCAGGACTGCATGCAGATAATTTTAGAGATGGGATGGCCAATAACCTAATCTTATTTTCATCTCTGTTGTAGGGAGGATGCAACAGGTGTTCTGGGGAAGAAAAGCAGAGCATGTCTCCTTTCAGAGTCTGTAATAGCAGAATGTAAGATGTGAATAATTAATCTCTATGAAAAGCTTGGGAAGAATTGTTTGAAGCAAAATAACCAGGCAGACAACCCAGTTAATTTCTTTTCCTGAAAAGGGGAATTAATTTTTTTCCTTTTTCTTTTTTTGGGGGGGAGGGAGGTTGTTACAATGGAGTCTTCTTTACTAATACTTTTTGTTTTATTATCTTGCAATATCATTTACCAGGAATGAAGTCTGAACCCCAGAGCAATGAGATTTCCTGACCCTTCTATCTGCCTTTGCTCTTCCAACTAAAAACGTTGAAAATTTCTTAAAGGGAAATACAAAGTATTAGAAAAGAGAGCTTTGTGTTGAAGTTTGTTTATCTGACCCCAAGTCCAGTGTTTTATCAAAAAAGACGATGTAGGGTGCCTGGATGGCTCAGTCTGTTAAGCATCTGTCTTCAGCTCAGGTCATGATCCCAGGATTATGGAATCAAGGCCCGTGTTGTGCTCCCTACTCAGGGAGCCTGCTTCTCCCTCTCCTCTCCTTCTGCTTGTACTCTCCCTCTCTCTGCCAAATAAATAAAATACTAAGAAAAAAAAAAGATGAAGCTGCCTTTGCATTTTAAAACAGAGGGTAGGTTTTGTAGTTAGCCAACTCAGTATCTATTTTTACTGCTAGCTGTGATCAAGAACAAGTATCTAACTTGTTTCATTTTTTTTTGAAAATGGAATAATGATCAATCCTCTAATGGATTAAATTAAATGACCACAGAAGTATTTTTATGGGGTACAAATCTCTATATCATCATTGTCTGATAGAAATAAGACACAAACCACACACATAACTTCAAATTTTCTAGTAACTACATAAAAAGTAAAAGGAAATAGGTAAAATTAATTTTATATATTTTATGTAGCCTAATATATTAATTATTTACTATTAATATATTATCAATTGTTATATTATAATTAATGTTATATTGATAATATAACATAATTAATTAGTATTAATATATTATTGAAAATATCATTTCGATATGTAATTAATATAAAAATTGTTAATGAGTTACTTTGAAGTTTCTCACACTAATTCTTCAAATCCCAGTTTTTATTTGTATGTCTAGAACACCTCGATTCAGACTAGCCACATTTCAGTTAGTCAATAGGCACAAAAGACTAGTGGCTACAGTGTGGAATAGCAGAACTCCATATAAGATCATAAAGATCTTATAAAGAGATGAAACATTGCTGATATCATGTAGATGTAAAAAAAAATAGAAACTAAAGAAAAAGAAAGGAAATTTCCCCTTCTCCCTCAGTTGATAAATTCTAGTATAGGAGAATACTTTGTAGGCTCATTTGAAAGGGACAGTGTATTAAGCCATTAGCAGCCCTTAATTCCTTATAGAATGGACATCTGGAAGCTCTTCCTGCAATTGGGTTTTGAAGGCCAGAATGGTCTGAGAAAAGACAAATTATCCTAAAATATTGGAAAAGAGGAAAACCTAGATATGGAAAGAGCAGAAAAAAGACAGACTGGGGACCCAAAGAAAAACCTGCCAACATTCCAGTGTTAATAAGCCTGTCATATTTTGTTCAGAGGCCCAAAGATGGCACTTCCCTGAAGACCCAGATACCTTTGGCTGAACACGAATGTATTCTCCAGGGAATCTGAAGGAGGAAGGGAACAGCTTAGCCTAAACACAGTCCTACTCCTAGGAATACCTGCCAGGCTTGACTTAAATGCCTTGCCTTACCCAAATGAATCATCACGGGCAGAACTCTGGAGCTTTTATCCATATTTGTGTTTTGATTTCAGCCTCTCTGTCCTCTAGATACACACTTACAGCAGTTTCTGGGGTATTATCACTCTTCTCTGAGTGGGGGTGAAAAGTATCTGCCCAGAATATGGATTGGCAAGAGTTATAAACACAAAAATGTTATTAAGTCCAGGCAGCAAAGTCCAATTATTTTTGATGTCATATGAACCAACCAGCATGCAAACAATAGTAGACAGTAATAAACAGTAATTAAAAAGTAATAACATTTTTTAGCCCTGACCAACCTGAAGTTTAACAGTGTAGTTAGAGTGATGGGTACAAAAATAGAGGCTTCATTCCTCAGTGGGTCTCCTGGTCTCACTCTTTCTCTGATTTTTCATTAGTTGTGCCTTTGGTGCACCTGAAATTTTGCAGGATGCACTAATTTAAGGTGGGTTTAACCCAAGACTTCTCTGTAATAATGGAACAAAATTTGACATAGGTTGCTATATTTCCTAATATTTTGCTTCTTCTTGCCTTCCCTCTCTCCCTAATAAGAGAGAAAGGAATATTGGGGGTAGGAGGATTCTCATCTGGGGGAGATCCCCTCATGCCCCCACCAAGACTTTTGGTAATGTCTGGAGACATTTTGGGTTGTCACAACTCAAAGAGCGGTGCTTCTGGAGATGGTGACTTGAGAGAAGTGTTCAAGGGTGAGGCGGAGCTAACCAAAGAGGCAGAGAAGGAAGACTTCCCAAGCAAGGGGCATGAAGAGCACTGCAGGTATATGCAGGAGGCAACAAGCTGACTGGTGAAGCTGAAGTGTAACATGAAGTAAGGAAGAGACCATGTCCTTTAGGCTTTCTATTGGCCTAACCTTATGCCAATTAGGGTGCCCTGAGCACATGCAGGGAGTCAAGATTTGATGCCTGCCTGGGGTTCTGACCAGACCTCAAACTGTAATCTCTACCATTCAGCAAGCTGCAGTCACACTGCCTTCATCATTCTGAATCTAACTTCATCTGAAGAATTCTGTCCTTGCTAATCCATGGCTTGGAACACACTTGGTCCAGAGTTGTGCTCACTAATTCCTTCTCAGTTAAACTATTACCTCCTCACCAACTTCTCTGCTATCTCCCCTGTATAATTTGACACACATCTCCATTGCATTTTGCTGCTTTACTTTCTTAATAATGGTCATCATTATCTGGGATTACCTTTATTAGCTCGTTTACTTGTGCATTTGTCTATTGCCAAGAGAGCAGGGCCTGGCCTGTCAGGTATAGCGCCACATCATTAACATGGACTTTTGTTCCTTGAACCTGCTGACGTATAGCAAATATATTTTTCAAAAAGGAAAGCATTTGTCGAGGAAATAATCAAAGAGGAATTAGTAACACATTTCCTGACACAGCTGAATGGCCCCATTGGGTCACTGAGATCGTAAGTGCAAAAGGGGGTCATATAAAGGGAGGGGAGAGTCTTCCAACAGAATTCCTGGCAGGAGGAAACTAATAAATAAAAGGTGTGTAGCAATTCTTCTTTACCACTTCTATCACATTACTGCTCTCTCTCCTAGATCCTGGAAGGAGATAAGAAAAAAAGCCCTAGATTTAAAATGTAAACCCAGTCCTCTGCTGGCAGCTCATCCAGGCAAGACAGGGCAGCTGGTGAGCCATTCCCTAGCCCTGTGCCTCCTGGATGGCAGGAAACTAGTTTCCAGATGTTGAAAATGTTGAAAAATGGCTTTCAATTTACATTGCTGCCACTTGCCTTTGCTTTCAGGTGAAGGCCTGAAGACATAGGGTCTTCCTGTCTGCCAGGTTGGAAGCCACATGATGGACCACTCTTACACAGACAAAGGAAAAATGTTAGCAATAACGTGGAAATGGTAGCCAAGCTCAGGAGAGGTCATGGGAAGAGATGCCATCTGTGAAAACTGCCCACTGACTTGCTGTCAAGGAGTAGAGAGCAGTGTTATAGGAAGGAACCATCAATGCCAAAGGAGGGTGGGCTACTGCTTATGTGCAGAGGCTGTAGGAGTTACAGTTGAGAAGAGCTCCTTCACACAAAGTCTCCCCAGCACACAGATGTCTGGAGGTCATCTCAGTGATGGTGTTCCAAAACATCTTGATCCCACACCACCCCAGCACTTTCAAACTTGTCTCCCCCAGTATTTCTCATCTCCCTAACCAAGATCAACCACCTAGTTGTTCAAGCCAAAACATGACAGCCAAAAACATCTTTGATGCCCCTTATTTCCACCACTATCAACTCCCAGATGGATCTAGAATCAGCCTATCATTCTCCATCCCCAGTGCTACCATCCTGGTCCTGACCAACATCACCTCAAACCTGCACTAAAAATGCCAATCAGGTCTTCCACCTTCTATTCATATTTCCACTGTTCTTTACACAGATGCTGAGGGGTTTTTAAAAGAACTTTACCAGATTAGCCCATCTGTCTACCTCATTTTTATGGCTTCTGGTTGCCCCTGGTGGTGTGGGGGGAGAAAAAACCAAAAACAACCTGCCTGATTTTGTCTGTTCCTAATCTGAGGTTCAAATCTCACCTCCTTATCACTTTGCTCCTAATCATCTGTCAGCTCTGGGTTCTGAGAAGACAGGTTTGTTCCTGCCTCTGGGCTTCGCCATTATCTATTTCTTTGGGCTGGCATACTCTCTTCTTACTGTTTGTATTACTTCTTCTAATCTTTTAGTTCTGCATTTAAATGTGGCTTATCAGTGAACCCCCATAGACTTTTCTTCTCTTGAGTATAGTCTCCACCTCCAGTTATTTTCTATCACATTACCCTATTTCTTTATTTCAAAGCTATTATGTAATATATATATATATATATTTCAAAGCTGCCTTTTACATGTGGTATAGGTGACATCACTTGATGCTAGCTGGCATTCAAAGGTAGGCAAATCAGCATATTCACAAGTCCTTTGTTATATCAGCCCCTGTGGAAGCCCTCCTCCTCTATTTTCCCTTCTACTGGCTAAACAGGAGTGGGGGGTAAAGCATTTGTCTTGGGCACCAGGCAGTTTGAACTGAGGTGTGAGTTCTTTAGGTAGATGCTGGAAAACTCCAGCTGCCGGGGGGGCCCTGGCCCAATGGGGATTATCAGACATTAGGAGAGGTCCCACTCATGCCAGGGGGACTCTTTGCTCAGTTAATTCCTTGCCAGGTTATCAGGAATGAACCTCTGTGGCTACTTGTTGAAAAATTTTGCTTATTTCTCACAACATTTAATTATTTATTTGTATATTTACTTAATTGTGATCAGTATCTCCTACTAGAATGTAAGCTCCCTTAAGATAGTAACCCTGACCATTTGCTACTGTATATTTGGCCCATTTCTTGGAACATAATGGTCCTGTAAGAAATATTCATTAAATGAACTGAACTAAATCATGTTGCGTATATACCAACACAAGGCATACCCCTTTGAAATAGGGTAATATTAGTGGAATTTTAAAATAATGTGTTTGCATTCCGGATCACCCTTAGTTTCATGTAGGTATCTGATCAGGTGATTTAGCATCCCCTGGCCATTGGGCCAGACAGAGCCAGCCTAGAATTAGGGAAATGACTGTTCTATTCTGACACTCAAGATCTATGGCAATTCAATAGTTTTGTGGTCTGGTCCAGATCAAGTGAAAAGGAATTTCTAAATTCAAAATTTTAAGAGCAAGGCTTGATGGTCTAAAGATGAATTTTACTTTAAGAAATAGCATAGGGAAATATAGGATATAGTGTCAGAGCAGATTCTTCAAAATTTAAAAGGAGACTAAATCTTTAAGCAGAGACTAAGTTACTATAATGTCTGAGCCCTGAGAGGCAATACAGTATCCCATTCCCCTAGGCCTTCCTGTGGGTTATTTTTAGGGATAAGATGATAAAAATCTCACATGGAAAACCCAGTAAGATGAAAAGTTATATGAAATTACTCAATGTGGTGTTCCCCTGGCCATCCTCTGTATGGTACAAGAGCAGTCCCACGCGGTTGAAAAGTCCTCACATGGTTCTCTGATATATTCAGCCTGTGTTGGCAGATGAGGATCCCACTGTGTGCTACTCTGTGTGCTTGTGAAAGGGACAGGATGTGCAAGAAGCCTGAGTGGACTGGAAGAAGCCTGGGATTGGAAGTAGGACATTCCAGTGTGTGACATTCTGACCAGTGAAGGCTAATGGCAAATCCAAAACACAACTACCATCAGCGGGAGCCAGTTTAACTCGTGAGAGCAAGCAAAGCAGCCAAACCTCTTTAGTCACGGGGAGAGGATACTTTCAATGTCCAGACAAGGTGGGCAGTGCAGATCCAAAGGCAGCATGTGGACAAACAGCCCTCCCTCTGCAGCCACAGAGCTGCTTAATCTTTGCCTACACCTAGAAAGTATCATGAGAAAAAAGATAGAAAGTGATTTCTAGGAGAGAGGGGGTTAAGATGACAGAGGAATAGGGCAACCCTAAGCTTGTCTCCTTCCTCGAACACATTCTGTTCAGTAATTCTGAACACTGAAGAAATTGATTGGAAGTCTTAGAGAACAAAGCTGTCTGTCTACAAACAGGAAAAAAAAAAAGACCCATGGAAGTTAGGAACTATGGAGAGTAGATTTGTGGAAGAAAAGAGCCAGGGGCACAGTGAAGGAGGAAGGAACCCGGATGGAGGAGAGAGTACCAAGAGAGAATGAAAGACACAAAGTGAAAAAAAAAAAGTGAAAATGTGCATAGGGGGCTGCACAAGAAAATTGTTCCCCAAACCCATTGAATGGAAAAAAGAAGAGGGTTTCAATACTGCCAGGTTTTTATAAACAGCAGAGGGCAGAGTTTGAAGTTTTAGAGGTTTGTGACATCACCAGGGTCAAGTCTGGCAAGTTGAGCAATTCTCAGGTAGGGAAACAAGGTGGAGTCCCAGGAGCATGCAGCAGGGTCTGAGGATCCCTTGGATCACTGGGGGAGAAGTGGTTCCCTGCATGGAGCGCATTGGGAAGAGGAGATAGCGCCCGTACCATGGGAAAAAGACCCTGCGAGTGCCCTTCAGCTGCCCCATTCACCAGCATAGGAACAAAGACACCGGCTGAGGACAGCAAACCCTGCTGCTGGCTATGTGCTGCGATTTACCATAAACTCCAAACCACTTCGTGGTCACACAAATGTTTTCTGGGACAAGCTGGCAATGGTAGATCACAGGGAGACACTCCACTGGAAAATGAGCATGGGTTCGTGCCACAGGGGCCTCTGAAATGTGAATCTCTGAAACACAGCCAGGACTGAGATAAAACACTAGAGTGCTGCACCATTTGGCAGGTGGACAGCTGGATATAGGGTAAAGGCAGGGATCTGACAGCAACTAGGGACAAACAAGGGGTCATTGCTTGCATGTCTCTGAGGGCATCTTAAAGAATGGCAGATGCAAACTACCAGCTCTGGAGATGAAAAAAAATGGGGCACAGCCATTTTCACCTCTTGCCCACCAGCACTGATCAACTCCAGTGAGCTAAACAGTACCACCAAGGAGAGATTGAAGTCACTACACCAAGCCCTGCCCCCACCGCAAGGGCATATCTATAAGGGCAAGTCCACCTGAGAATCAGAGAAGACGGCCTCTCCCCAAGAAGGACAGCACAAACCCCTCCCATGCACTAAGCCTCCTGATCACAGAGTACTGCAAAACTTCACCTCTAGCTTCTAGATCTAGCTTCTTTTGGATGTGTTTGTTTGGAGGGTTTTTTTGGGTGTTTTTGGATACAGAAAGAGCAATTTTTTTATTTTATTTTTAAATTTATGATTATTATTTTTTTAGTTTTTAATTTTGTATCTTTTTTCTATTAAACTTCTTATAAAAAGTAGACAAAAACAAGGTAGGATGTAGCTTCCTTCATTTATTTGTTTTTAAATTTTATTTTATTTTACTTTTTTCTTTTTCCTTTTTTAATTTTTCCTCCAAAATGACAAGACAGTAGAATTCACCCCAAAAGAAAGAACAGGAAGACATAATGGCCAAGGATTTAATCAATACAGATATAAGTAAAATGTCTGAATTAGATCTTAAAACAAAAATTATAAGGGGTTGAAAAAAACACAGAAAACACTACAGAATCCCTTGCTGCAGAAATAAAAGAGCTGAAATCTAGTCATGCTGAAATTAAAAATGCTATCCTGAATGGATGCCATGACAATGAGGATGCAGTAAGCAGAGGAACAAAATAGTGATATAGAAAATGATGGAAAATAATAAAGCTGAAAAGAAGAGGGAAACAAAGGTACTAGATCATGAAGGTAGACTTAGGGAACTCAGCAACTTATTAAAATGGAATGACATTCATATCTTAGCAGTCCCAGAAGATGAAGAGAGAAAAAAGGGAGGAAGGTTTTTTTGAGCAAATTATAGCCAAAAACTTCCCTAATCTGGGGAAGGACAGGGACATCATAATCCAAGAAGCACAGAGAACTCCCATTAAATTCAGCAAAAACCGTCCATCACCAAGGCATACTATTGTCAAATTCACAAAAAACACAGACAAGGAAAGAATCCTGAAAGCAGCAAAGAAAAAAAAGCCCTTAACAAACAAGGGAAAACAGATCAGGTTTGCAACAGATCTGTCCACAGAAGCTTGGCAGGCCAGAAGAGAGTGGTAGGATACATTTAACAACCCGAATGGGAAAAACATTCAGTCAAGAATACGTTATCCAGCAAGGTTGCCATTTAGAATAGAAAGAGAGATAAAGAGTTTCCCAGGTACACAAAAACTAAAGGAGTTCATGATCAATAAACTAGCTCTCCAAGAAAAATTAAGGGGGACTCTTTCAGTGGGGGAAAAAAAGACCCAAAGCAACAAAGACTAGAAACATCACCAGACACACCAACTTTATAGGTAACACAGTGGCACTAAATTCATATCTATCAATAATCACTCTGAATGTAAATGAACTAAAAGCTTTAATCAAAAGACAAAGGGTATCAGAATAGATTAAAAAAAAATCAAGATCCATCTATATGCTGTCTAAAAGAGACTCATTTTAGACCTAAAGAAATCTGCAGATAGAAAGTGAGGTGATGGGGATCCATCTATCATGCTAATGGATAGCAAAAGAAAGCCAGAGTAACCATATTTCTATCAGACAAACTAGATTTTAAAACAAAGCCTGTAACAAGAGATGAAGATGGGCACTATATCATAATAAAGGTATCTGTCCAACTAGAAGATCTAAAAATTATAAATATTTATACTTCCAATTTGGGAAGCATAAATATATAAATCCCAAATATATAATAATTCAAATATATAAGTCAATTAATACATATAAATCAATTATATAAATATACAAAACAATTAATAACAAACATAAAGGAATTCAATGATAATATACAATAATAGTAGGGGACTTTAACACCCTACTTCCAGCAATGGACACTTCACCTAAACAGAAGATCAACAAGGAAACAATGGCTTTGAATGACACACTTTACCAGACGGACTTAACAAATATATTCAGATCATTTCATCCTAAAGCAACAGAATACAAATTCTTTTTGAGTACACACAAAATATTCTCTAGAACAGATCACATATTGGTCACAAATCAGCCTTCAACAAGTACAAAAAGATGTATATTTTTAGACCACAATGCTATGAAACTTCTTGTTAACAACAAGAAAAAATCTGGAAAGACCACAAATATATGGAGCTTAAAGAACATCCTACTAGGGCATCTGGGTGGCATCCGGGCTTTGGCTCAGGTCATGATCCCAGGGTCCTGGGATTGAGTCTCGTGTCGGGATCCCTACTCAACAGGGAGACTGCTTCTCCTTCTACCGCTCCTTCCTGTTTGTCATCTCTCCCTCATGCTCTCACTCTCAAATAAATTAAAAAGAAGAAGAAGAAGAAGAACAACAACAACAACAACAACACAACAACATCCTACTAAAGAATGAGCGGGTTAACGAGGAAATTAAAGAAGAAATAAAAATGTACACAGAAACAAATGTAAATGAAAACACATCAATCCAAAACATCTGGGATGTAGGAAAAGCAGTTCTAAGAGTGAAATATATTGCAATACAGGCCTGTGTCAAGAAGCAAGAGATGTCTCGAATACACAATCTAACCTTAAATGTAACGGATCTAGAAAAGGAACAGCAAATGAAGCCTAAAGCCAGGAGAAGAAGGGAAATATTAAAGATTAGAGCAGAAATAAATAATATAAAAACAAACAAACAAAAACCAGTAAAACAGATCAACAAAACTAAGAGCTGGTTCTTAGGAAGAATCGATAAAATTGATAACCCCCTAGCCAGACTTGTCTAAAAGAAAAGAGAAAGGATCCTAATAAATAAAATCATGGATGAAAGAGGAGAGATCACAACCAACACAACAGAAATACAAACAATTATAAGAGAACATTATGAAAAATTATATGCCAACAAATTGGGCAATCTGGAAGAAATGGATAAATTCCTGGAAACATACGAACTACCAAAACTGAAACAGGAAGAAATAGAAAATTTGAACAGACTACAACTAGCAAAAAAATTTAATCTGTAATCAAAAATCTCAACAAACAAAAGTCCAATGTCAGATAGCCTCCTAGCAGAATCCTACCAGATATTTAAAGAAGATTTAATACCTATTTTTCTCACTGTTAAAAAAAAAGAAATGAAAGGAAAACTTCCAAACTCATTTGACAAAACCAGCATTACCTTGATTCCAAAACCAGACAAAGGAGAAATTACATGCCATTATCCCTGATGAACATGGATGCAAAATTTCTCAACCAGATATTAGCAAATAAAATTCAACAGTGCATTAAAAGAATTATTCACCATGATCAAGTGGAGTTTATTCCTGGGCTGCATGGCTGGTTCAACATACACAAATCAATCAGTGTGATACACCACATTAATAAAAGAAAGCAAGAAGGCATATGATCCTCTCAATAGATGCAGAAAAACCATATGACAAAATACAGCATCCATTATTGATAAAAACCCTCAAAAAAGTAGGGATAGATCAAAAATACCTCAACATCATAAAGGCAATATATCAAAGACCCACAGCTAATATTATCTTCAATGGGGAAAAACTGAGAGCTTTTTCTCTACTGTCAGGAACAAGACAAGGATGCCTACTTTCATTACTATTTAACATAGTACTGGAAGTCTTAGCCTCAGCAATCAGACAACAAAAAGAAATAAAAGGCATCCAAACTGGCAAGGAAGCAGTCAAACTTTTACTATTTGCCCATGATACAATACTCTATGTAGAAAACTTGGAAAACTCCACCAAAAAATTGCTAGAACTAATGTATGAATTCAGCAAAATGGCAGGATAAAAAAATCAATGTACATAAATCTGTTGCATTTCTATACACCAATAATGAAGCAGCAGAAAAAGAAATCAAGGAATCATTCCCATTTGCAATTGCACCAAAACTCTAAGATAACTAGGAATAAACCTAACCAAAGAGATAAAAGATCTATACTCTGAAAAGTATAGGATACTTATAAAAGAAATTGAGGAAGACACAAAGAAATGGAAAAAAATTCCATATTCACGGATTGAAAAAACAAACACTGTTAAAAAGTTCCTACTATTCAAAGCAATCTACACATTTAATGCAATCCCTATCCAAATACCACCAAAGCTGGAACAAACCATCCTAAAATTTGTATGGAACAACCAAAGACCCTGAATAGCCAAAGCAATCACAAAAAAGAAAAACAAAACTAGAGGCATCACAATTACGGATTTCAAGCTATATTACAAAGTTATATTCATCAAACCCAGAAATGGACCCTCAGCTCTATGTCAACTGATCTTTGACAAAGTAGGAAAGAATATTAAACAGAAAAAAGACACTCTCTTCAAAAAATGCTTTTTGGAAAACTGGACAGCAACCTGCAGAAGAATGAAGCTGAAGCACTTTCTTACTGCATACACAAAAATAAATTCAAAATGGATGAAAGACCCAAATGTGAGATAGGAATCTATCAAAATCCTAGAGGAGAACACAGGCAGCAACCTCTTTGACCTTGGCCATAGCAACATCTTACTAGACACATCTGTGGCGGCAAGGGAAACAAAAGTAAAAATGAATTAATGGATCTTCATTAAGATAAAAAGCTTCTGCACAGCAAAGGAAACAATGAAACTAAAAGGCAGCCTATAGAATAGGAGAAGATATTTGCATATGGCATATCTAATAAAGGGTTAGGATCCAAAAACTATAAATAACTTATAAAACTCAACACCCAAAAAACAAATAATCCAGTTAAGAAATGGGCAGAAGACATGAATAGACAATTTTCCAAAGACATCCAGATGGCTAACAGAAACATGAAAAAACGCTAAACATCACTTGGTATCAGGGAAATACAAATCAAAACTCCAAAGAGATAGCACCTCAGACCTGTCAGAATGCCTAAAATTAACAACACAAGAAAGAACAGATGTTTGAGAGGATACAGAGAAAGGGGTAGCCTCTTACACTGTTGGTGGGAAAGCAAACTGGTGCAGCCACTCTGGAAAAAAGTACGGAGGTTTCTCAAAAAATTAAAAATAGAGCTACCCTATGACCCAGCAATTGCACTGCTAGGTATTTATCCAAAAGATATGAAAATAATAATTTGAAGGGGCACATGCACCCCAATGTTCATAGCAGCATTATCAACAAAAGCCAAACTATGGAGAGAGCCTAAATGGTCATCAACTGATGGCTGAATAAAGAAGTGGTGTACACAAACATGCACACATGCATGCGCGTGCGCACACACACACACACACACACAGAGGGATATTACTCGGCCATCAAAAAGAATGGAATCTTGCCATTTGCAATGACATGGGTGGAGCTAGAGTCTATAATGGTAAGTGAAATAAGATAGAGAAAGAGAAGACAGAAGTGGGATGGATGGAGCATGGGTTAGATGGATGATGGGTATAAAGGAGGGCACTTGTTATGATGAGTAGTAGGTGTTGTATTTAAGTGATGAATCACTGAATTCTACTCCTGAAACCAATATTGCACTGTATGTTTACTAACTAGAATTTAAATTAAAAAATTGGGGGGAAAAAACCAAGTGACTTCTAGAGACAGTAGAAAAAAACATGGTTAGTTTAAACTTTGACTTGTACTGAGTAGGAAATTAGCTTTATGTTGCAGTAACCTCACATACACTACCAGGTTATCCTGAGATCATGGAATAAAGCAAATGTAAATGCTCAAATCACAATCTTCATTAAATCAACTGACATACAATGAGAAAGAAGCAAGGTAAAAATATGGGGTAAGATAACACACTTTGGAGAGCCTGCAGGTGGAGTAGAAAGACCACATTATCTGAATCATGAGATTGATAATGTCTCTATGGTCCTGTCTGTCTCATTCTCAGCATCCCTCCACTGATGGTGTGGTTTGAGGACCAGAGTTGGAGTTCAAGTAAGAGACCCACAGATGGAAGTTGCTCTGACTAATGATACACATTTGCTCTATTGAAAAAAAAAAAACTCAGGGGAAATACATCTGGTCAACTGCTAAGCTTGCTGGTTAGCCAAGCAAACAGTTGGCTAAACTGTCTTATTTGTGTTTCTTAGGCAGAAGACAGACAGAGTCAGAATATGAGTCTCCAATGGGCAGGTGAATTAAGGCCTCACGCATATTAAGCCCTCACATATATTTAGTGCTCATAAGTCTCATGCATATTTCTTGTACAACAAGCATTTAGTACCCAGGTGCCTCATGACTATTAGGCATCTTTTACTTCTTCTAACTTTTCCCAAGTATGTTGAGCACATACATGTTCTACTTGGTAAACATTTGTCTGTACTTAACAGAACTTAAACTATTTCTGTTATTAAAGATGAGTCTTACAAAATTTCATCTTCAATAACAGAAATGAATATTCTCTAAAAGCAAATGCATTTTATGTCATTACAACTCGACTGCCTACATATCTAGAAGGTAAATTTTAAACTAGAAATAAATGTAATATTTTGGAAAGTTTAAGCTTTCCTTTTTTTTTCCTTCTCCACTATCATTGGAAATGAGAGCAAATTGAGAAAGTTTACAAAGAAAGCTACCTGGTTTTCTACATCTGAACTGTAGTTCACAGAATATTAATGAACACTGCAGAGCAGGTGTTTAGTAAACCGATCATTGTGCTCCAAGCCTGCTTTTCCTCCCTTTTTCCTTCTCTGAGGTCTCTTGTCTCCTATCTTGGGAAACTGCCCATGTTATTTACTTATTGGGTTGTTTTCTTCCAGAATAGAGAAATGAAAGCATTCAGAGAAAAAGAAGGTGAGGCGCCCTGAGCTGTTTTCTGTTACTGTTTTGGAGGTGATGAGCCAAGGTCCCCTGAGAGCCTACCTATTGTGAAAGGGGCTTCAGCTGGATTCCTGCAAGGAAGGAATGGGTCCCAGATCTGAAGAGAAGGGCACATAAAGGCAGAGGGGGCGTGGAAATGAGAGTCCTGAGGCTTCAGTGACAAATATTACCTATAAAACTGAGCCACAGGCCAATCTGGAGCATCTGTGAATGGGAACATGATCTCATTAAAGGTGAGATCACTTCTCATCTAAAGGGCTCTTCAGTGACTGCCTGTCTGAGTGATGAAGTCCTCACCCCTTTGAAAACACTACTGCTCCTCTCTATTCTGAGCTCACCTTGCCTTTGCAGTGACTCTGCCTGGCAGAACCCTCTCCACCTCTCTAGATGGCTATACATCCATCCCAAATACCCCTACAAGTTCATACTGCTGAGATTATGGCCATGCTGTTCCCTCTGCCTAGAATCCCTCTGTCCATCT
Organism: Nasua narica; assembly: GCA_028533885.1. Classification (NCBI taxonomy): domain Eukaryota; kingdom Metazoa; phylum Chordata; class Mammalia; order Carnivora; family Procyonidae; genus Nasua; species Nasua narica. The sequence continues at coordinate 39,863,871 of CM052811.1, forward strand.
CTCCTTGTCCCTCTTCTGCCTGAAGGACTCTCTGCCCTCCATCACTGCTTGCCTGAGCAACTGTCACAGCTCTTAGAGCTTGCCTTAGTAAGTTGGAAAGTATCTCTCTCCATAATGTAAGTTGTCTCTGAAGGCAGGAACGATAGCCCAACTTATCTCTGAGTCTCCAGACCTATGACTAGTTCCCTGCATATGGTAATTGAATTAATCAATTCCATTGCCTTATTAATTAATACAGTTTGCTGTAAGTAGCCCTATCCCATGTCCTGGCAAGGGCTACTACATCCTAAGACACATTCCTCATTGATGGATACTAATGTACTAGGCTTGAACTGATGACTAATTTTGCTTCCCAGAGTAGAAAGCAAAAAAGCTCAATTCCTGACAGTTCCTTGGCTGGTGATGTAGTAGAATATTATGTCAAAGTCTAAGAAATTGAATTGTATTCAACCATGGTGGGTGACACACACAATTAAAGATGTTTATAATTAGCACTTGTGAACACAACTTAAGATTAAATGGTTATTAAGAGGGTACTCATGAGGTTTGAGGTTTCCTTTTCCTGGCTAATAACCTTTTTTTTTAATGCTAGAAATCAATTAAGTATGATTGGGAAACAATGTGGGAAAATTATACATTTTCATAATGTGTTTTCCTTAATGAAAACAAAGCAAGAATGGGAGAGAAAAAGGCAAAGCTCATGTGATTCATGGCTTGGTTATTGCTTTTAAAGAGATAACTACCTGTAATCAAATGGACAATTGTATTTTTTTAATTCGAAGATGGAAAAGAATTGCCTCACTCCAGCGAATGGTGGCATTTTGAAATGGAAAATAGGGAGTTTTCTACTGATAACTTTTCCTGTGAAACTTGACTCTAGAAAGAGGTTTCTTCTATATTGGAAAACACTGATGACAAAAGAGTTCAAAGTTCAGTATGGATGGGTCATTGTAACCAAGAGGAAGGATCTACAATTTGGAGACTTATTTTAGGATCCCGAAATTTTGCCTGTCCCTGTACCTCACAGCACTGATGTTCAGAAAGGGGTGCAGCCCCTGTCCTACCTCATGTTCAACAGCAGCTCTACATTAATGTTTCATCAGATGTCAAACATCAAACTCTTCTAGAAGGGGACCACCTTTGTGTTTGATACCTTAACGTCAATTTCTAAAACTCAAGCCCGACTAAAATGGTTGTTTTAGTAGTTGGGTGAGGATTTGGTGAGCCTAAAGCATAGATTATGTCATTATGTATTCCTCTAGTGATCATGTGAGCAGGTGAGTCTGTTTGCGTGTGTGTCTGTGTATTTGGGTTTCATGCTGGTTTAGCCCTTATACAAATGCCATTGTATGACAGAAAATACAGCATATTTTAAAAAATCATTGGCTTAGAAATCTATCAGGCTGATGTCTGCATACTGGTTTTGTCTTTTAGTAGCTAAAGGAAATTATACCTAAACTACAAGCTCAACATTATCTTCAGTAAGATAATATTTGAGTAGAGCACTTGGTTCCTAATAAACCTTCAATACATGCTTCTTGCTTTTTTCTATTGCAAAAAAGTGTCTTTATCTCTTTGGCAATCTTTAAAGGTCAGGCTTCAAGCACAGGGCCAGGTGATCAATATTTCTGCTGTTCTAGTCATGACTTCTCAAGTCTAACAAGATGTACGAGTGATGTCTGGCCTCCAGCTCTAGCCTTTTGCTGTCTGGTGACCTCCTGTGCCCTCTGCTGTGGATGTCAGGAGCTGCCACACCAGAGGACTGCCATTTAAGTTGTGGATCCTTATTACTTGAGAACTGCTCAAAGAGCAGACTGTACAAACAATTGTAGGTATACATTCTGAGAAAATCAGGAATGCTTCCAGGAGCATTCTTTGAAAATAATCTTGATCTTTGTAGTGGCTCTGGTTGCTTTTGCCTTGATTACATGAGCAATAAATATCCATTAAAAATAATTGGAAAATACAAAAAAGCATAAAAAGCTGAAGAGGAGGTCGGCTAGATCTCAGCAGAACCTCACTTTTTAATTAGGTCACAGATTTGGTCATTTCAGGAGCTAGATTGACACATAGCCTGGGAAAACTGACAACAGTAAACCAGGAAGCACTCATGGGTAGTGAGGGGATGCCACAGGTTTAGGATCTCAGCTGCCACAGTGAGGCCCTACCATGTCCTATTCTGGAAGATGTGCATGCATTCCTGCAGCAGGGACACAAGACCCAGCGGTGAAGGCTAACCAGGCCACTGCTTTCCTACCACCGCCTTGAAAACTAGAACAGTGAAAATCCTGGAAATTGCAAGATTCAGCGGTTTGTCTTAAGCATGCAGGGGCCCATGTTCTACCTAGATCATGGATGGACTGCTGGCTGCAGGGTCAGGATTGGGCCCAGGGAACAACATGTAGCTGTCTATACTGGACTGTGCTCAGTACCCAGATTGGTGGCTGAGAAGCAGCCCTCTCTGGGAAAATTCCTATATTATAGCCAGAAACACCAAGAAGATTGGTTGGAAAGACACACGCTAGCTGTACTGTCAGTAAGGTACAGACACAGACTCCTGACTCAGAAATGATTTGAAAAGCTGATTTGGACCTGGGGTAGTTTCTGTTCTAATGACCGAGGGAAAGTGGAGGCCTCCCCCCCCCTCTCCTGTCCTTCCTACCCCTCTCCTCTTCTTTCCTTTCTTTCTCAGCATTCCTAGGGACAGGGTCATGCTTGGAGTCTGCTGGCAATGTTTAGGGTGGAAACATTTCTGTGTTACTTTCAGGCCAGCCCACTTGTTTGCCATGTGGACTGAAGCGCTCCCCCCAAAAAAAAGCCTGTGTCTCCCCCAGACTCCTTGTAACAAGTTCCTAACCTCACTTCCCTCTCCATTCTGTCAAGTTTGGCCACTAACTGATTTTCTTTTTCAGCCATGTTGTTTTTCCTCAGACGTCATGTTGGAAGGTGGCTTCCAATACCTGACCACTTAGGACAGTGCCTCCCTGGTCTGCCCTGTCCTCAGGCCCCACTCCTATGTACATGTCCTGCCACACTGTCACCCACAGAGGACCCGACAGCTGTAGGGGAGAAAGGATCAGGCATGAAGGAATAAGGAGAAAGAGGAGGGACTTGGGGAGCATGTGGAATTTAAGCTTGATACAGGACAGGATGATGGTGCGGATACCAACGCTGAGGAAAATGGAGGAAACTAGGGATTGCTTACAGTTTTGCAAGAATGTTCAGTTGCTAACATGGGCCTCTTCCTGTTTTAGGCCATGGCATGGAGAGGAGAGGGAAAGCAGGACATTTGGTCTCTGCTTCTGGAGAAGTCAATTTCATTTGAAAGAAGAAAGTGACAATAGGCAGAGTTAGAGTATAAAGCGTTTTATGGTCTGAATATTTGTGTCTCCTTAAAATTTCTATGTTGAACTCCTAATGCCTAATGAGATGAAAGAGCCTATGGGAAGGTGCTGATTTCGTGAAGGGGAACCATTATGAATTGGATTAGTGCCTGATAAAAGAGGATCTAGAGGGATCCTTAGTCTCTTCCACCATGTGAGAACACAGCAAGAAGTGCCAGGTGGGAGCCAGGAAGACGGGCTTCCTCAGAACCTGGCTATTCGGGCACCCTTTCAGCCTCTTGAACTGTGAGAAACAAATTTCTGGTGTTCGTAAGCAACCCAGTCTGTGGTATTTTGTAGCAGCCCAAATGGACCAAGACAAGGCTTAACCACATAAAGAGTATGTGGAATCAGATGCTCTGGGTTCAGTCCCCGGCAGTTCTATGTGACCTTGGGCAAGACACTTGCCCTCCTTTAGATTTATTACCTTATTGTTATAAGAAAGATATTGAATGGGATGATGTTAAAGCTACTGCTTTCTGCATATAAGGGCTTTGTGTATATTACTTCACTTAATTTTCCTAACAACCTCTCTGAAGGTGTTTTTATCACATTTTACAGACATGAGAATGGACTATAGAAAGTTTAAATGACTACCCCAGGTGGTTGAGTCATGATCTGGATCTAGGTCTGTCTGGTCCAAAGCACAGGCATTTCTCTACTATGGGCCCCTGTGGATTTCTACTGATACCAAAGAAAATGACTGAATGACCTCTGCCTTCAAGATGTTCACAGAGTATTGGAGAGACACATAAATACAGAATAATGCATGTCTTATAAACAGGTGCACAAGCAGTTATGAGTCCACAGAAGAGAAGTATGTGTTTCATGGGAAGGGGGTAACTGAAGAAGAGAAAATCAGAGAAAGCCAGAGAGAAGAGATGACACTTGCATTTGGCCTTGAAGAATGAGTACAATTTTGAAGACTTGAGCAGGAAAAATTTCCAGCCATCATAAACAGTGTGAGAAAAGATGCATAAGTATGGACACATACATGTGGCTAGGGCAGATAGTGCAACAGAAGGAGCACAGGAAGACAGCCTAGAGATGAGGTTCCCTGAATTACAAGTTACTCAGCTTTTATCAGTGGAGTCCTGGCTTCAGACTCCTGGTCCCTCAGCTGCACAGAGCCCATGTGCCAGCCCCACTTTGCTCCTGCCCATGGAAAACACTGCTACCTAGCTACTCAGCACAGCTGTGGAAGGCAGGTGGGCAAGAATGCAGAAGTCTACTTGCCTGGCACCAGTCCTGGCCCAGCCTTGTTTCGGACATCAGCTGCCTACTTTACACCCTACCCGCTGTGAAACCACTGGCTCTTGCCTGCCTTGGAGATTTTCTGACTCCAGGGGAGATGGGAAATGGGATGTTTGTGCTCAGTTTGAAAAGTTCTGAGAAATAACCAGTGAAAATATGAAGCAGAGTGCAGCCAGAAGACCTGGGTGATTTTGCTGGCTACTCGGTCACAGGTTAGCTCTGTGACCTCAGGTGAGGCTCTTTGCCTCCACTAGTTCCAATGGGGTCAATACCTGTCCGGCCTCTTTCTTCAGCTGAACATTTTAAAAATAAAATGAGATAATATGTAGATATGAGACCGATATAGGATTAAGATATACTCTTACAAATTTTTTCTTTCTTTACAATTTCACTAAGGAATGAATCAGTTTGAACGATTTTTTTAAAAATGGGAACATAAAAGATTTCTGAAAAAATAGCCCAGTTCAAACAGAAGTCTGAACGTCTCAGAACTAAACACAAGAGGGCACCAAAAGCCCATGCCAAGGAGTCTGAAGGCTTAGGAATTTCCAATTTGATTTCAAGGCTTAGATTTCTGGGCCGCTCTTCTTCACTGATACTCTCCTTGTAGGGGTTAACATGGAATAGCTTATCACGGGATTATCAGCTTGACTCCTGGTCCAATTCTGACCTTGTGCAATAATTCTTATAAGTGGGCTTTGCCTTTTCTGAAGACCTTTTCTTTCTCGTTCTGGAACCAAAATCTGAATCTCTGCCCTCATAATTGACACATCTTAAGACTTGATTGAGCAAGGCCTGGTGATCTATGCAGGACAGGGGAAGGAGAATAAGGATCCAAGATCTAGAACCAGGACTTATCTGGGGCAGGTCATCAGTAGAAGATAGAATAACCACAGTGCTGAAGAATGCTCTGGTTTGGCAATTGGAGCCAGGGCTGTGGAGTATAGGGAAGACCTTTATTCCAGTCAGAGAGACCAAGACATAGCAGCAAATGATCCCAGTAACCCTGGATGGGGGTAGGAGCAAAATGGAGCTAGATTCAGGATCAAGCTGATTCTCGGGTAAGCAGAGTATGCTGCTCTCGGTTCTATTTACCGATGGGAGCTGGTATGCATATGGTGGCATCAGGTGAGCAACAGTATCCCTACCTCTGGTTGGGTGGGACACCTGGTAGGAGAGTGGCAAACGCTCAGTCTCAGCAGGATTCTGGGTCTAGACAGATTGTCAGAGTAGGAAGTAGAGAAGCAGGCCTGAGCTCTCAGAATCAGAGACCATCAAGGTCTGCTGGACCTCGGGTTATCTGAACCCTGGAATACAGAAGCTCACCCAAGCTAAAAGATTGTTTAGGCTAGTGATCGCAAACTATGGCCTGTAAACAGTCTCCTTCATTTCACTATGTTGTCTGTGGCTGCTCTTTGTGCTACCAAGGCAGAGTCCAGCAGTTGCCACAGGAACTACAAAATCTAAAATATTAATATTTGGCCCTTTTCACAAAAAGTGAGCTGACTCTTGGTCTAGCCTAACCCCTCCATTTTAGGATGAGGAGACAGCTTGTCAGAGACATGAAGGGGCCAAGCCAGAAGTAAACAGAGATGAGAGTAAATTTCAAGTCAGCCGAGCGCTAGATACATTTTATCTCCCATATGTATATGGATGCTAAGTTTTGTAATTTTCCAAGACAGGAAGCTGTCTTCCCTCCAAAGACACGGGGCTTGGGCTAATGCATGTGTGTGTGAGTGTTTATACACACATGTGATTTATCATTCTACTGACCCCTTTCCTGGGGCGCTTCCAGATTCACTTTTCTTATCACAAAGGTGGCCCTGTCTGGCAGGTGTTATTCTCAAATACCTCAAAGCTGGGGGATAAGAAGTGATTTCTCCTTAAAGGAGGCCTGGTAGAACAGCATTCTTCAAAGGAAGAAGCTGGAGGTAGAGGCAAACCCTTGGGCTTGGTCAGAACATGTAGTGAGGAGAAAAGAAGAGGAATTGCACGCTGCTCCCAATGGATCTCTGGGAGCTGATTTTACTGTGATGCCTGTCTAAGCTCATATACCCAATCTTCCGTTTCTTTAATTACCTAAGAAAGCAACAGTAGGCCAAGAATTCAGATTAATTACAGTGACATTTGTTCACTCCACTTTGGACAGAATGCTGGCAATGCCTGGAACACAGAGCTGAAGATAATAACATCACTGTTATCCAAAGGAAGGACCTGGCCAGGAATGAAGGAGACAGTTTTACTGACTTGTCTTCTTGGACTTTTAACTTCCTTTCACACACATATATTTTCTTTTAATCTAATGATAAATCTTTGTTCTACATTTACTAATGGTTTTATTGATATACCAGAGATGGTTCTACGAGAATTATAGCCCCCATTTGGCTCATAAGGAGGCAGGGCTTCTAACATGGACATCAGCTTAGCCACTCAGATTCCTTGAGGTCGTGTCTGGTATTTAGAATGTGATCTCCCCAAACCTGCATCTTCAAACAGACTTTAGGTGACCACTAGAGGTGATTCTGAGATGGGGCTCCTGGAGAGGATGGGTTCACTACTTCTTAGAAAATCTTCCAAATTTAAGATGTTCTGATTCTTTTGTTTCATAGCAATTTAATGCAACCTGCCCCCTAATCCCCAAATCAATGAAGGATATAGGATTTAAGAACTCAAAATGAGCAAATCACCAAACTTTGAACCTCAATAGTCCTTGGAATACATAGCACGCCCTTCAATTTAGTTCAGAGCCACCACTCACAAAATGCTTTCCTACGGCAGGCAAAGAGATTCACCTAGTCAAATTGCTAGTCAAATTGAATACATCAAATGTGCTTGTTTAACTATCTATTTAATTGGCTTTTTTCTCTTTGTTAAAATATTTGAAGGAGAGCTGAATTGTCTCTATTCCAACTCCCTACTACTTACAGTTGAAGACTAAGGGATGGATAAGAGATAATCAGTTTTATAAGAATGTGTTTTCAAATATGAATAAATTTCTTCTGTTTCAAAAATACTATATTCATTTTTTTTTGAAAGAGAAATGCCCACACCTACCCACTGATGTGTGACAGGAACAAAATTGTTAGATGCTGGTATAATTCATTAAATTGGGATTGTGTGATCTTATCAACTTACACCCTCCATGACAGTTAAGCTTTTCTCTTTTATTACTGTTGTCATTATCATTATTTACTATCTTAAAGGCTTCATTAATCAAATTCCATCAGTCCCTAATTTTTAGATGTCATAGAATAAAAAAAAGCACAGGATCAGGAATCAGACAGATCTGGTTTCAAATCAGGAGGTGGAAGTGGAGTGGGGAGAATGGCGTTGGGTGGAAACAGAGGAGACACTGAGCAGGAAGTGAACTGGGTGCCACAGCAGCTGAGAAAGAAGAGGGAACCTAGAACTGCTGACCAAGCATTTTCTACAGCATGGTGTCCGTGCAACAGGCGATAGGCCGCTCCTAGCAGGGGTCTAGGACGCCCTCTGCTGGAGGCACAGATCCACACAGCCTTTTGAGAACCTGACGTGCCTGGACTGGGGCCTAAGCTGCGTGCAGGGGAGCAGGGTTCCAGCTATCCTGGATGCAGGGCCACCTTGGGAAAGGTTGGGTTGGAGGGCAGGTTATGAGGAAGGCTTTGTAGAGGTGGGGCACAAACCAAGCGCGCAGATGCTTGCTTTCCCATAGTGGCCAGGGCAGCAGCCTGGCCGCAAATCACTGGGGCGGGGGGTGGTCCTTTGGAGGCATCTATGCCAAGGGGAATGTTTGGAGTCATGAAGAAGCACCTGGGGAGAGTCCCGCTAAGGGTCGGTCAGATAGAATCACAATCTCAGTTTTATTTTCCATAATAAGGGGAAATTAATAGTATGGGCTCATAGGTTTTGTTAGAGGGTATATTGGAAACAGGTTAAAATCATGACTACAGATATAAAATGAACCTGTCAAATATTTTATTTAACTCATTATTAAGTGAGAGAACCAGGGAAATAAGAAGTTTAAAGAAATCAAAAAGGAAAGCTGTTGGTAGATTAAGAATACTGAAATGAATTTGCAAATAGTTGCAAAGCTGATATATTCACAAGTGATTGAGGGGAGAGGTTAATCCCAATAGGATTTTTTGGCATGTCTACAGACAATAATTATTTACATTATTATCAGTTATCTAAAACTTCACGCAGTTGTTAAAATAGCTCCAAAGACAATGAAGGGATAGAACCTTCTTAGAATTAGAATCAAATTCAGAATAAGAACCAGAGGGTATACTCCTGTTTTTTCATTAAAATTTTCATCAAATTTTTCCCTGGAGTGGGCTTTGAGGATTAAGTTCTTGCAGGTGGGTATTTAGGATTTTGTAAGCCAAGGGAGACACTGATCAGAAGTGCTGATGTTTTTGCATAGAACTGGAAGTGGGCCCCCAGACGCCCCCTAGTGTTGGAGGGAGAAGATCAAAGAAGTATGTTAACTGAGGGGTTTGGGAAGTAAGATATAATAATAATGACTAACACAGGCTAAATAGTTATCAGGTCTTAGGTGCTGTTGTAAATTTTATTTAAATTATTTCAATTTTATCTTCCTATTCACCTTACTATCATACCATTTAAGGGTATGTTCCCTTACTGATCTCCTGGGATAGGATGTGGGTGGAAATACAGCGTAATAGTGGATCAGTGTCTTAGGGGTTAGGGGTGTTGTATTTTTAAATGGCCGCCTGCATGGGGTCAGTGAGCGAGATTTGGTGAATAACAATGACAGTTGGGCCCTGTAAGTGAACGGCCATGGTACCAGGAGGGTCCAATGAAGGCGTTACAGGGAGCCGGTCTTAGAGGTCTAAGGCTCCCTAAGTGCGGAAGAGAGCACCTGAGAAGTGCTGGGAAGGAAGGCAGTCTTAAGGGACTTCAAAAGCTGTTAAACTGGGCATGAGAAGATACATCATCGGTGAAACGATGATGAGAGATGCAAACCACAATCCCATCTCTCTAAGGAGAGAGACTGAGGACCCTTAGACACGGACGACAGAGGCTGGGCCTTCAGGGAAGAACAGATTAGAGAGTCCTTGCCCAGTTTTGAGTAGAAAACAGGAGAGCGAGAAGCTAGCCGAAGCGGGGTTCTTGGAATAACGCAGGGGGAACAGGGGAAGAATCAAAGGGGGTCCAAAGTCTAACCATAGTGCGACAGGCGGGGCGGTGGTCAAAGAGGACAGCATGACCCCGGAACGTGGAACCCTTCATCCCTCGGGTCTCTCCCCCACCAGCCTTCCGCCCAGAAAAGGAAGTCTCTAGCTCAGGTTTCTGCAAGGGGCGGAACTGGGCGGGGGACCCGCACTGGGATGAGGACACTGTAGTCCACCAGAAAGCCCTGGCCCGCTTACAAGTCTAGGGGCAAGCAGAGGGGGTGTCGGGCAGGCCGGGGATACTGACTAGAGCCCACGAGATGGGGGTCTTGAGGGCTGCCAGGCACCGGGAAAGGCGTGGGAGGGTCTCAGCACCCCTGTGGTCTCGCTCCAGTGCGGAAATTTGGACCCGCCAGCAGGGAGCCCCGCATGCCCTGGTACAGGGCCGCTTCCGGGCGGGAGGCGGAGATAGCAGGGGCGGCTGGTCCTTGGTGTCTCGAGTGGCATCAGGCGGGGAGTGAGAGCGGCTCAAGGTGAGTCCCAGGTGGGGGAAAGTGAGGGAAAGCACTGTGCAGGAACTTGGGTCCCTCAAGGTAGGTGTTCTAGGAAGCCGAAAACAAAAGCTCTTGGGGAGGGGCGGGGAGGAGAATCGAATAAGGATTAGAAAAGCAGCAACCCTTTAACGCTGGCAGAGATGGAAATTTAAGGAACTAAGAATTGGTAAAGTGTTCAGAGCCTTAGAAAGGAGGGTTGTTTTAGGGCGCGCAGAGCCAGAGACTGGACCGCCGGATTATAGGGCCCCCTCTGGTGGCCGTTTGTAAAAGTGCAGAAACATTTCCAATAACGCATAAAAGGCAAAAACTTTTTTTTAAAAAAGAGGAAGAATGAAGGATGGTCACTGAAATAGGAAAATTGTGATAGAGTGAGAGAGATGGAGACTTAGCAAGGAGAAAGGAGAAAAGAATTCCGGGATGAAAAGAAGAGAAAACATGCAAGGGGTTCAGAAGCAGATCCCTTATGGGACAAGGACCAACCTGCCCTCCTCCAAGCCAGACAGGCTGGGGGCTGGGCTAGTTAAAAGTTGAGAAACATGGGGCGCCTGGGTGGCTCAGTCATTAAGTATCTGCCTTTGGCTCAGGTCATGATCCCAGGTTCCTGGGATCCAGGCACACTGGGCTCCCTGTTGGGGAGGAAGCCTGCTTCTCCCTCTTCCACCTCCCCTGCTTGTGTTCCCTCTCTCACTGTTCTCTGTGTGTCAAATAAATAAATAAAATCTTAAAAAAAAAAAGTTGAGAAACAGCCAGCCCAGCACAGTGCCCCCTGTCTCCAGCACTGCAGGGAAATGCTCTGATACATTGTTCTCAGCTTTAACTATTACACACTGCATAGTACAGAATATCAGTTGAATGTGAATTAGAAATTTAAGAAAGAAAACAAAGTTAAGTAGACTTCATTCATTGTGAAAAATAGCCAAACGCTTAAGAGTTTCAATAACCAACTCATTCCCAAAACCCCAGTGGACACCCCAAATTGTAGCATAAGTAAAACAATCACTGGGGACTTTACTTTCTGATCAAAGTGCCGTTTAAACTAAATTGTGAGCATTAACCTATTGACTTTTTCAAATTCAAATAACTTTTGGCCAAACAGCATGTAGTACACGAGGGACAGTTTTCAGCTCAGGGCTCATGCTAGAGCTAACATGCATCCTCCCTCTAGTACAACTTGAGAAACAAGTTTCTCCTTGAGTAATGATTTGCAAGGAGAACTCAGGCCTGGAGGGAGACGGAGATGGGCCCACTTCCTCATTTCTGGTGCTAATCCAGTAGTTTTCTAACCCTTTCTGTTCACTTTACATTTCACTGTAGTCATTTCAGGAGCAGGTGAAAATGACTCTAGGCCATGGCTTGTAGTATTTTCCTACTATTTCCCTCCTATTTTTCCCCTGGACCCCTCAGGACCATGGGGTAGGCTCTAAAGCTCAATGTCACAAAAGAGAAAACAGAATTGTGGATTCGATCATTTTCTCAAAGATATAAAAATCATCAGTGATACCCTGTGGACCAGATCCCTAATTCTTCTAAATTTTAGTCCATTGCCCTCATTGCAGAATCTAGAGGCCTAGAGATTCACTTTGCAAAAGTGAAGAAGTGATATGCTGGGTCAACTGAGGTGTCAATCACACATATTTTCCCCTCCCCCTTTTCTTTTTCTTTTTCACACTGTTTCTGTAAATTTCAAATAAGCAGTAATCTTTCTCAGATGCTTTTAGTGACAGCTTAACATCTTAGCCCTTGTCATTTTAATTCTTTCAACTGAGATCATATCATTTATTTATCTTTTAACTTCTAAAAACATTGACACTCTGTTTTTCACAAATTAGGGGCTGAGGTCAAAAAATTAGTGAGGGAGATGGATGTATAAACCAACTGTAGTAAGGTGATAGATGAACCATTCCAGGGATATACAAATAAAGTCAGGTGTCTGGGAAGGGACAATTTAATTTGTCTTGGAGGTCTGACTTGACTCCAGACATGCAGACACTTTTAATTGGACTTTAAGGAGTAAATACGAGAGAATGAGGGTGAAATTTTGAAGCTGAGAATTTTCCAAGAAAGGGAATGGCACAAAAGAGTAAAAAATATGTAGCTGGTACAAGGAAGGGGATATATTTCATTAGAGCTGGAACCTGAAGGGTAGGAAGAGAGGGCAGGAATAAAAAATGGGAATATATATATATATATATCATATATAAATACTAGATATGTATGCTACATATATGCTACACACACACACACACACACACACACACACACACACACATATTATCAGCCTTAAAAATAAAGAAGGAGGGGTGCTTAGGCTCAGGTCATGATCCCAGGGCCCTGAGATTAGAGCCCTGCATCCGGCTCCCTGCTCAGTAGGGAAGTCTGCTTCTCCCTTTCCCTCTGTCCCTGCCCTTTCTCTCTCTCTCTCTCTCTCTCTCTCTGTCTCTCTCTCAAACAAATAAATAAAATCTTTAAAACAGAACAAAAAAATAAAGAAGGAAATCCTGCTCTTTTCAACCACATGGAGGGACTTTAAGGGTATTATGTTAAGTGAAATAAGCCTGACACAGAAAGACAAATATTGTATGATCTCATTTAGGTATGGAATCTTAAAACATCAAACTCAAAAAAAACAAAGAGTAGTACGACTGTTGCCAGGGGAGGTACAGAAAAATGGAGAGATGTTGATCAAAAGGTACAAAGGTTCAGTTATGTAGTTGAAGTTCTGGAGATATCATGTATAAGATGGTGATTATAGTTAATAAATATTATATCCATATGCTGGAAATTTGCTGAAAGAGTTGGCCTTAAGTGTTCTTACCATACAAATCAAAAATTGTAACTATGTGAGGTGATGGATATGTTAATTAGCTTAACTGTAATCATTTCACAATCAAAGCATGTTGTACATGTTAAAATTATACAATTTTTATTTTGTCGGTCTACCTCAATAAAGCTGGGAAAAGAAGAGGTAAAGCTGAAACAATGAGGCCTACCTTTAGCCCCACCTAATCCCGAGCTTGGATGTGCATCTTTCTTCCATTCATACTGACTTTTTAAGAAAATAATCTATTTTCCATCCTCAATACTATGTTTATTTGCCTCAAAGTTACTCCTAAATTTACAAAAGCAATCTTGAAGGGGCCTTAGAAACCTCTTCCTTTTGAGCCCAGCATTCATTGTCCTGTTTCAACTTTTCAATACAATCAGCGGAACTGGGCGTAGTTGAAGCTCCCTCCTAAAAGTAGCTCTTTTCATTCCCATGATCCTCTCTATTTATTGCCTTTTTGCTTCTCAAAGAGTTCATTAACAGATTCCTCTTTCCCTTTTACTCTATTCATTCCTTAACTGTACTGGTGCCTTCAAAGTCCTACCCTCAGCTTCTTGTCTTCTTGGGTAGCCCTGATATTTTAAACAATATTAGGTCTTCCAGTTCATAAACACAGGATGCCTTTTCATTTATCTACCTTTTTAAATTCCTTCCTCAGTGTTTTATAATTATCAGCATACAAGTCTTTCATCTCTTTGGTTAAGTTTACTGCTAAGTATCTTTTTGTTGTTACTATTGTGAATAGGATTATTTTCTTAATTTTCTTTTCAGATAGTTCATTGTGCAAAGAAATGCAATTATTTTTGTATGTCGATTTTGTATCCTGCAGCTTTAATGAATCTGTTTAATAGTTCTAACAGGTGTTGTTGTTGTTGAACACTTATAGTTTTCTACATTTATGATAATGTCATCTGCAAAGATAATTTTACTTCTTCCTTTTTGACTTAGATTCCTTTTATTTATTTTTCATGTCTAATTGCTGTGACTAAGACTTCCAGTACTGTGTTAAATAGAAGTGGTGACAATGTGAATCCTTGTCTTATACTGTATCTTAAAGGGGACACTTTTAGCTTTTTTGCATCAATTATTGTATCTGTGGGCTTTTCATATATGGGTTGAAGTAAGTTCCTACTCTACCTATTTTGTTGAGAGCTCTAATCATGAATGGATGTTTAATTTTGTCAGATAATTTTCCCATCTTTGCTGACATGATCATGTGGTGTTTTCTTTATAATGTGGTTGCAGTGATACCAAAGCTAGATGAAGACACCACAAGAAAAGAAAACTATAGGCCAAATCCTTGATGAATACAGATGCAAAAATATTCAACAAGATTCTAGCAAACTGAATTCTACAGCACATTAAAAGGATCATACACTATGACCAAGTGGGATTTATGCCTGGGATGCAAGGATGGTTCAACATATCTGAATCAATCAATGATACACCACATTAAAAAAATGATAGCTTTACCTTTTACATTGAAGAGCTGATAAGAAAGAATTAGGAAAAGATAGAAAAAGGGAACAAGTGGCTGCAGGAGGGGGCCAATTCTAGAACAGAAGTTAAAGGATATACTCAGCCATTTATAGGTCAGGTATAATTGCTGATACAGTTTAGGTACATGCAAACATAAGGAAGAGAAGGATTGAGGAAGATTTTAATTGGGAGCAGTTATTTTAATGTTATTGTCAAATTGCTACCTTTGGAGCCACATTCTGATTTACATCTCTGTTCTCTCATGTAGTACCTGGATGATCTCGAGTAGTTAAGCTTAAGGTACCTCTGTTTTCATCTTTAAAAGGGATACTAAAGTTCCTACTACCTAGGATTGTTACAAGTGTTAAATGAATTAATACATGCAAATTAATTAAAATTGACCCTAGTGGAGCCTGGGTGGCTCAGTGGGTTAAAGCCTCTGCCTTCAGCTCAGGTCATGATCTCAGGATCCTGGGATCAAGTCCCCGCATCAGGCTCTCTGCTCAGCAGGGAGCCTGTTTCCCCCTCTCTCTGCCTGCCTCTCTGCCTGCCTCTCCACCTATTTGTGATCTCTCTGTCAAATAAATAAAATCTTTAAAAAAAAAATTGACCCTAGCCATATTATGCTTTCAATATGTTTTGGTTGCCATTAGAAGCACTGTTGCTAAAACCTAAGACTAGATCATCTGCTGAGACTTACTGAAAGAAGTTAGGGTTGGAAGGAAAAGGCAAAAATTTGAGAAGATGCCATTGAGAACAAAAGAGCAAGCCCTCCAGGGATGACTGAAGAATTGTTAAATATAGCTGGAGATCCACCTGAACCTGCCCTCACATACTCCTTGCTTCCTGGCCTCCTCCAGGGAACAGGGTCTTGGAGTCTCGTAAACTCTTTGTGATTGTAAGAGCCCTCTGAACCAATGCTTAACAGTCTGCTTAACTGTTGCTTACTCTGCAGGCCTAGGAGCCAAGAATGAGGTTGACAGCTTTCTATTTATTTTTAAATTTAATCTACAAATAGATTGGTATATTTCTTTGGATAGAATATTAGAATTTACATGAAGATACGAATGCTAATCTTGGACCATATGGCTAAAAAACAAAATTTGGCACGCTACTTGGGTTTCTAATGAATATTTCATTTTGTGTACTTTGTCAGATTTATGGACTATATATACATCTAGCTATATGAAATTAAAAAGAAAAAGGCGGCCACTGTGAATTGGAGAATTTCTGAAATATTTGTAAATTAAATTTATGACAGCCGTGTTTTGCAACCGTAGGCAGTGATTATGAAAATGGAAATCACCCTCTGGATTCCATGTCTGTGTCACTAATAATATGTAGGCATTGAGGAAAAGCAAGCAAAAAACTAGCAATGCTAAAATGACTAAATAGCAAGGGACAGTGAATTAATATTGTGAACAACTAGGAGTAATGAGTAACTGGAAATCAGCAGAAACAGTTGTAGAAAATTAATAAAGTGAACCAAATGTTGTTACATACCTAGAGTATATCCAAATATTTCACTGTAGGGAAGACTCCGTACTACAACACCACCTCTTTATTTGATAGACTTCCAGATGTTATTTGAGAAATTCCTCATATACTCCCTTGATTAGAATTAGAGAAGAGTAATAACCAACTTGAAATTGGAAACAAAAAATCTTCGAAGATATTTCTGCAGTTATGTAGTTTATTAGATTTTTTTTAGAGCTCTGTTGTCAAAACATTATTGGTGGAGAAATCAATTTGGTGGTTTACAACCAGAATTTAAAAACATCCAAGTATCAGAGTAATTAGAGCAAATGTTCTGTGATACTTTTGTCTCATGTTTGTGTGTGTATGTTTGTATAGTGTTGTAAAGTGAAATGAATGTCAAATTGTAGCTTTCAAATGTTTGAAAAATAATAATTTAGAATATATTAGAGAGATGACAGAAAGAATAGATTATAAAGTATACACTGAAATCAAATTATTAGAAAATCTTACCAATTAATTGATCCACCTCTACAAAATTATTATGTGATGATTGAGGAATTTCAAAAACAGACAAATATAAAGGAATTGAGATAGGGATCAAAATTGGGCCCTTCTTTTTCAGAAGGTAGGGTGAAGTTTAATATTGTTACTAGGCTGAATGAAAGTGTAAGAACTACATGTCTTTTGACCTTAAGGGTCCAGAAGCCAAACAGAGACTCAGAAACTTAAAAGTATAGCAGGGGTTAAGGCAGAGCATAAAAATTTGGTTCAAATGGCCAGAGAGGCTATATATTGAAGCATATGTTTATGCTGTGCCTCTCCTTTTTCCTGCACTCCTTTAAGTACAATTTTGTTTTGCCTAATTACATAGTATCTAATATGAGTAATGCAAGCTATTCTTATTCAAATGAAAAAAATGACATGTAATATGTATCATATTTCTATCCTTGTGATTTTTTTGGGATCAGGTGATGGTCAATTTGTGGCGAAATAATGGCATAAATATTGGGCTTGAGTGATATGCACTTATCAGGGTCCCCATGCCATCCTCTTCTCTGTATGCAACTCTTTCATGAAAGTTAGGATATAGTTTGAGAATTTTTTAAAATATAGTGTCTGTGTCCTTTTTTAGGCCACGAATTCCCTGAGGGAAGAGCCCAGTCATGTTTGTCTTTGAACTGACAGTACTTTGAATATTGCCAATTTCATCAAAGCAGGAAAGCAATACCCATTTACTGACCTGAACAGTTGAATTAATCTAAAAATGGGAATGAAAATGAAGGAGCAGAGCAGGGCTGGTTCCTTTTGCTTACACCCGCCTTCTTGTGTGTGGCCCCCCACAGGACCTGCCTCTGGGAGGGTCTGAGTGTGGCTCAGCCCTCCCTTGAGCTAATTAGCCCAGAGGGCCTATGGGTTGGGTTTGGGTTAGTCAACAGGAACGCGGAACCCCTGCCCAGGAAAGAATATAAACCCCGCCTTTTGCCCGCCAAACTTGTGCGCCAATTCTGGCCAGGGTGATAGGCTAGATCAAACAGTTACTAAGCAACATTCTGTGTTACAATTTCATTGGCCACTGACCCCTCTAAAACTGTTGTGCTTTTTGAAACTCGCGCTCTTTCTCTACACCACGCCGCTGTGTTGGTGAGTGTGTGAGAGAGCTCAAGCTAGCTTGAATAAAGGGCTCTTTTGCTTTTGCAT
>CM052811.1:39882155-39916012 GCA_028533885.1 Nasua narica
TAGATCAAACAGTTACTAAGCAACATTCTGTGTTACAATTTCATTGGCCACTGACCCCTCTAAAACTGTTGTGCTTTTTGAAACTCGCGCTCTTTCTCTACACCACGCCGCTGTGTTGGTGAGTGTGTGAGAGAGCTCAAGCTAGCTTGAATAAAGGGCTCTTTTGCTTTTGCATCGGACTCGGCTCCCTGGTGGTATTCGGGGATCTCAAAATCTGGGCATAACAAAAAACTGCCAGAAAAGAGGTTTCAATCATAAGGAGGACCAAAAACTTAAAAAGTATCAAATGCATGTGTTAATTAAAAACAGACACAACAGGGCGCCTGGGTGGCTCAGTTGGTTAAGTGACTGCCTTCGGCTCAGGTCATGATCCCGGAGTCCCGGGATCGAGTCCCGGGATCGAGTCCCATATCGGACTCCTGGCTCTGCGGGCGGTCTGCTTCTCCCTCTGACCTTCTTCTCCCCTCTTATTCTCAGTCTCTCTCTCTCTAATAAATAAATAAAATCTTAAAAAAAAAAAAAAACAGACACAACAATGACTCTAATGTCTGATTATTTCACTGTTTTTCATGCTGTTGAATACCTGTTCTTTTCTTCCTCCTAAAAATGAACCAGTGAAGTTAATCAGTGAGGAAAACTAGTGTCTGATAAATAATGGCCTATTCCTTGGAAAGGTGTATCACCTGGTGGTTTAGAGCATAGCCCCTCTGTTTCCAAAGACCATCTACGTTCAGTAGCCGGGTTTCTGCAAGATATGGGACCTCTCAAGTGAAACTGGCTTGTGAAGTAAAGAGAATATATTTGCTAACATAACTGAAAAGACTTATAACATAGGGTTACAGGAAAATTTATTTGCAGTTTCAGGTCTACAATTTCTCTATGCTTATTAGCCAAATTCCTCAGATTTGTTTCTGTTATGGTTCAATTCCCTGTCATACATGTGCATACTGAAACATCCAAGAAGACAGAGTATACTACTGACTTGTGTTTCCCAAAAGAAGTCCTAAAACTTATTTTGGTCCTCCTTGTTTAGAATCCTTAGATCAGGGATGCCTAGGTGGCACAGGTGGTTAAGTGTCTGACTCCTGATTTCCGCTTGGGTCATGATCTCAGGGTTGTGAGATCGAGACCCATGTTGGGCTCTGTGCTCAAGGCAGAGTCTACTTGACATTCTCTCTCTCCCCCTCTCTTTCTGTCCCTCTCTCCACGGATGTGGCTCGCTCTCTCTCTCTAAAATAAATAAATACAATTGTTAAAAAAAAAAAAAGAATCCTTCGATCACATGATCACTGTGAAGCACGCACAGGAATCAGAGGAAAGGATCAGAGGGATTGGCTTAGGCAAAGTTGAAGACTATTGTGGCTGTTGAGAATGGAATCAAACTCCCTAAATATCAGGGATCAGGCAGGGAAATCAGGCTTTTGCCTTCTTCTTTTCTTACTCGCCATTTATATGTTAAAGAAGTAACACTTTGTCCTGTCATTTCTAACATTTTTAGTTGGCTGATTGCATCTCCAAGGTGTTATTTAACAAGCTCTGATTCCTTATGATTCCATCATTATGATTTGGGAAGCAAGCAGGAGGGAGGAAACATATTATGGCTCAAGTGCCAGACTCACACCATTTGCACCATGATAGGGTAGATTTTTTAAAGAAATATTTATTATTTGCTCTTAAGACACTTTCCAGAGACTTTAAATGTGTGTGCGTGTGTGTGTTTAAAATTTTACCAGTTATTGTTGTTTTGCTGGAGACAAGAGCTCCTCATGCTCCCTTTGTGAAGTGGAACTCTATATTATGATGGACATATTTGGATTTGTTTACTGTCATTATTTTTTATGATGTGTACTTGTCCCAGTTTTATATGTGTTTTGGCTTATTTGGGGCTTCTAAAAATATTTACTTGTTTTCTCTCAATTTGTTTAGAATTTAGATAGTGTACTTCTATTTTAGTAGTTATCCTTGAAATTTTACCTTATATGTTTAGCTTTTAAAAGTATAAAGTTAAATAAGTTGTTCTCAACCGGAGATGACTTTGCCCCTTAGAGGATAACTGGCAATCTCTGGAATCATTTTCCATCTTAAAATGGAATGGAGTATGTGCCCCTTGCATTTGATGGACAGAGGTCAGGGATGCTGCTAAACATCCTATGACACAGAGGACAGCCCCTCAGAAGAAAGACTTGTCCACTCCCACCCCATTGTTCTTACCACCCAGGCCTCTATTTACTATTACTATGTCTTGAGACTCTCCCCAACCTTTTCTGAAACCAGCTATGCCATAAATACTGTACCTCTTCTAGGCTTCAGTTGTGCCGTAGCAAGAGGGTTACTTGTATCACCAGGTTGGAAGTTTCCTGTTGCCCCTTTTAGGAGGCTATGCAAGAATGCTTGGTAAAAAGAAAGCCCATTGCTTCTATCAGAGCAGCAGTTCACATTGACAGGTTAAGGAAGGGCTGAATACACTGTGTTGTCATTTTGCAAATTTTACTTTTGCAATGAAGTTTCTGTTGGCTAATGGTCATCCCTGTGAAATTCTGGAGAACTTCATGGTAACTGATGCTGGTGTTTTCTGATAGAAGTCAGGTTGGTGAAATGGACCTGTGTTACTATGTTGCCTACATGACTTGCTTGTCTTTGCAGCCCAATTTTGAGTTCAGATTCTTTGAGATAAAACTACTTCCAGTTCTTCTAGACACTGATGGATCAACTTTATAAAACACCAGTGTATAATAGCAAGAACAGGTGCTTGATCCTACCCTATTAGGGGCTCCTCTTGCCAAGAGATAGGTAGTCAACGCTGTCATTAGGTGCTGTGCAGAGCTGTCAGGTGTAATGGCTCATCTTTGACTTCCTTTGTTTTGGGAACCCATTGCTGTCAGAGTTGGAAAAAGTAATTTGAACACTTTAGTTACAGCCAGCAGAAATGAAATCAATACATGCCAGGATTAACCTCAGTGATTAATCCCAGAATCAATGAACCAAATGATTATCATTTTTGTCAGCTGAAGATTCTGGGATGCAAAATCGTGATTAAAGAGGTGGGTTAATTTTCCTCTGCTGCCTTCTGCAGCAGGCGTATTTGAGGCCACTGCTTTCCACCCCCCGCCCTTGCTTTGCAATTGCTTCAGTGATACCTTTAGCTGCAGCCAGTTCCTGTGTCACATGGCGGGATGCTCAGAAGCCAAATTTGACAATGATGAGAAGCAAAGTCAACTAGTGAGGGCTGCCAGATCTCCAAATATAATGCCAAGCTAGTGAAATTTCTAACTTTTAGATCAGAGTGATTATTCTGATTCTGTTATGGGTAGGCCCATGTCATTTGCTGGTTTTCAAAAGAGAGCAGAAGAGGCTGGAGGAAGGACTGGGCATGCAGATGTTTAAGCAAAGGCTCTGAGGATCAGTCTGCACAGGGGAGGAGAGCCATCCCAGCAGTGGTCCTTTCCAGCAGAGACCCCAGGAAGAATGCATCCAATACCAGTCAGACTGAAGGATCAGCATCCGCCAGGTACAGTGCTCAGAATTCTATGTGTCTTATTTCATTAAAGATCACAGCAACTCTCTGGTAAGTGTTGTAAATATCCTCACTTTCCAGATAAGAAAACTAGGTGTCAGTCACTTAAGTAACCTGCCCAAGGACAGATGCCTAATTTGAATGCAGGTCTAGCTGATTCTGGATTATCGGGGCTCATGTGCTCAGTTGAGATCATCCAGGTAAGGACAAGGAGAGGTGGCTCTTGTTATGAGTTGCACTGGATTCCCCAAAAATAGAGAAGTTGGAGTTCTAATCGCCAGCAACCCAGACCATGAATTTATTTGAAAATAGGGTCACTGCAGATGTAACTAGTTTAGATAAGGTCATACTGAAATAGTGTGGGCCTCTAATAATATGGATGATGTCCTGTAAGGAAACAGCCATGTGAAACAGACACAGCAAGAATGCCGCATGAAGATGGGAGGATTGGAGTGGTGTATCTACAAGGCAAAGAATGCCAAAGGTTACCTACAAACCACTAAGATGCAGAGAGAGCATGGCTCTGTCAACACCTTGATTTTAAACTCTGAGCTTTTTGAACTGTGAGACAATAAATTTCTGTGGTTTTAAGCCTCCCAGTTTGTGGCATTTTGTGATAGCAAGCCTAGGAAACTCTTGGGTTAAATGCATATGTATGTGCGTTTGTATTATTAGAATGTCAATTAAAGCAAGCAAGCCACACATAATCCCTAAAGCCTGCTCTGTACATAGCACAGTGTCAGGACTGATGGGAGAGTCAGATATATGAGACTTGGTCTATGTGCTTGGCTAACATAATGCTTATGATTTATTTCTCATTTACTAGTTTCCAGGCAGTACCCAAGCAAGGAGTCCATGTCACGAAATGAGCTATACCACTGGAGTCAGATCTGCTCTGGTGTGAGGCCCTACTGTTTCTCAGCTTTTTAACCTTGGAGAAATGACTTAGCCTGTCTTTTGTTTCAATTCCTTATCTGTAATATGGGGATGGTGATAATAAAGAGGTTGTTGTGAGCATTAGTTAAGCTATTTCATGCAAAGTGCTCAGTACATAAGTGTTCCATAGATAAGATGTATAATTACGCCATCTTAATAACTGCAAGGTGGGGACTGTTAAGCCCTATTTTATAAAAAGGCTAAGTGAGATCTCCAGGAATGCGGAGGTAGTAAGGGGTGCAGATGGCAGAAGAGGGTGCAAACCCTGTGTGGGGCTCTCCACAGTGTAGGTTGTGTCCTGTCTACAGCACTGTCTCTTCAAACCAGAGAGTATGTAGCCTAGTTTTGTAAATAAGAGGTTAGTATACATAAGGAGATAGATGTGGGTATGTGTATACAAGGTTGTATACAAGGTGATGTATACAAGATGAGTCCAGCCAGCGGTTTGATCACCCACTGAGAGTGTTCTCATCTTGTTAGAGCACTCAGAGGAGGCTCGGCCATGTGGGAAATGGGATCTTGGTACCACTGGCCTTTCTTCATTCATGTCAGGAGCATGTATAAATCTGCCTCCCCCCTCCTTTTTAATTTTTTTTTTAATTTCAGTAATTTTGCGGAATACTATATCTTGAAAGAGAGGGGAAGGGCACACTAAGGAAAGAGTAAGGAGTAAGTTGTACGTGGGTAAGTTTGTTTCTTGCCCCAGTAGGTTTACGAAATGGGGTGATCTGAGACTGGACATCAATATTTTTAAAAGCCTTGTTTGCTAAAAATGCCAAGAAGTTTTTTTTTTCTTCTTGTTACTTTAGAGATGGAGCACATACAGAGCCAGACATATTTTACTGGACCTTTTAGATATGAAAAGGTAAAGCCAAAATCCAGCTTCAAAAGAGAAGATGTCAAGGCAATGTGAAGCTAGCTACATGATTCGCCTGGCATGATGATCTAAATATTATTTCTACCTTGGGCCAAATTTCAAGGTGGAAAGGGAAGAAAGCCATTTCCCTATTAAATATCACGCTCTCGTGTAGACATTGACAATGATACCCATCACACACACTGAACAATTTGGAGGGAGGCAGTAAAAGCAATTAAAGGTTCTGAAACCACAGAACATTGTCAGTGATGGAGAAACACAAAAGCCATTTCAAATAAAATGTTCCTGAACTCTTAGCCTCAAACCACTTTCCTGATAAAATTACAGAGCTTGTTCCATTTATATCTGTATTAACTTTTAACCTCTGCACCATTCCAATAGTAGAAGATTAATCACAGAGCCTAATAGTATAAATTAATGAGGGCAAATCTGAATTACTGATAGTACCAAATGCCAGAAGTGTTTAACAAGAATGTAGTTTGTCTCTTGCTGTATGTGTAAATAGAAATAAGTAAGTACCAAGTGAAATAAAGCTCTTTCAACATCGCATAACATAATAATGTGTTCAAAATACTCATCCATGTTAAAAAATGCCTATTAAACATAAATGAGCGGCTGAAATTATTGAAGGAATCCCCAAATATCCTTGGCTACTCATTTTAGTGAAGATCTCTTTCAAATATGTGTCCTTGAATATCCACAGAGGAATTATTTTGAACTTCTTACTCCATGAGGATCTTAATTTTTGTTCATACACTCAAAATTAATAGATGAGAAAGTTACTGATATTTTCTGATATATCTAAATAGGTTGTCTGGGAAAGTCGGCCTTGCTTTGGCCTAAGAAAGCATACCTTGGTGTAAAAAAGCAGAGTGCCAGCAGGTGGCAGTGTGTCCCCGCCTGTGAACGATGCACTCCCTGTTCAGAAAAAGCCCCCACTCAGGCTGAAAACAAGTAAAAGGCAAATGTTTCCTTGCTCTTTGAAAGGTAGAAATCCATCAGCCATGTTCCTTTCTCCCTACAGCTGCAGAGGGCTGGCGAAGTGTCTACTTTCAGAGTCCTTATCTTTTGGGGTGGGATGATACTGCCAGCTTGCCTGTCCTCTGGCAAGGTGTGGTGTCCTTGCCTTTGTTCAGAGCCAATTTTGCAAAGCCCTGCTGGAAACCATTGGTCTGACATCTGAGTTAGAATGTGCCAGTCTGAAATGTGTACTCTCCAGAAAAACAGTATCTTCCAAACAGTCTTCGGGTAATGAAAAGGTGATAGGGGAACACAAAGCCTCTGGCAGTGCCGCTTATCTTTCCTCATTGCCTTTTATGATAAAACATTCCCAGGGGTGATGCTCAGCAGCACAATGTCTTGAATGATTGAGCTGAAAGCAACCTTAGAGTTCATGGCCATCCTTCTCATTTCACAGGGAAACCAACTGAGGCAAACCAAAATTATTCACCCCACACCACATAGCTGGTTATGTGACAAGTTATGACCAGAACCTAAGGCTTACTCCCACTCAGGTACTCTTTTTTCCCTTACATTTACAATGCCTTGGTATTAGGTAAAGAAAAGTTCTGAACAGGCAAGGAAAATACTTTCTGACTGACTTCTATGTTCCAGGCATTGTGCTTGTTTCTTTTGTATACATGTAATCTTTTAGTCCCTGGAACACACTGCTAGCAGTTGTTACCCTCAATTTATAAATTTATCACCTGAAGCTCAGAGGGGTTAAACGACTTGCCCAAGTTCATGTAGCTAGTAAGCAGTGGTTGTTTCATACCTATGAAGAGAAGCAGAAGTTGGTTCTGGGGAGTTGTTAAGCACTGAGTAGGAAGGAAAGTAGGATTAATAAAGGATCCACAGCCAAACTGACTACTTATCTCTTGTCTTTGCAAATATCACTCTGCCTTCCAGGGAATGTTTTCCCTAGTATTGTTTTTATATTCAAATTCTTCCACAAAACATTCTCTTAACTCTAATTCAAAGTGTTTAATCCTCTGAACAAATGTATTAATTATGGTTGATGCCCCTCATCCGACACATATCATTTATTGCTTTTAAGAAACAGTTATCTCTTCATGTGAAAAAAATTTTCTTCCATTTTGAAAATACATGGTCACTAAATATTTTGATAGACTAATGAATTTAAATATTTATTAGCTAGATGGAGTTTACAAAAATAGGACACATCCCTCAAGGGAACATTACTACTACTCTTTTAGTTTCGATATTTTCTAGTTTTATGAGTTCAGAATTTCATATGAAGAGATGCTTAACATCATATGGCATTAAGGGAATGCAAATGAAAACAACAATGACATACCAACAACCCATGTATTAGAGTGGTCAAAATCCATTACATGACCACACCAGATGCCAGTGGGGATGTGGAGTAACAGCAACACTCATTCACTGTTGGTGAGAATGCAGAATGGTACAGCCACTTTGGGAGACAGTTGGACAGTTTCTCACAAAACCAAACATACTCCTACTGTAGGATCCAACAATTGCACTCCCTCGTGTTTAATCAAAGGACTAGTAAAATTACATCCATATAGAAACTTGCACAATGGATGTTTACAGCAATTGAATTCATAATTGCCAAAACTTGGAAGCAACCAAGATATCCTTCAGTACGATAAACTGTGGTATATCTAGACAACAGAATATTATTCAGGACTAAAAAGAAATGATCAAGCCATGGGAAAAAATAGGGAAGAACCTTAAATACATATTACAAATTGAAAGAAGCCAATCTGAAAACACAACATACCGTATAAGTCCAACTATGTGACATTCTGGAAAAGGCAAAATAAAGTCTTTTAAAAAAAGAACTTGGTTTTTGGTGAGAGGACTAATTCAGAATTGGAAGAAATATGACAAATTTGTCCGCAGGGCACTGCTGAAGTCATGGCCCATGCATGGGTAAGGGACTGAGGAATGGTGAACTGCTGTAGCTGACAGAGGACAGAATGCTTTCTAGTGCCGTGTTCTACATCCAGTATCAAGGATATAGGGATATGAGTTTCAACTTAACCCAGAATAGAACAAGAAACAGATTAGGACAGGAAGTTTGGTACTACTTATAATCCTGACAAGTACCAAATAACAATACTGTAAGAAAAGCCTAAAGAAAAGGATGGCATGAGACCCTCTTTAAAACACAAACAAACGCACGCATATTTCTGGGTGGCTCAGAAGCATCTGACTCTTGGTTTCAGCTCAGGTCATGATCTCAGAGTCATGATCTCAGGGTCATGATATCCAGCCTCTCATAGGGCTCCATGCTCAGTGGGGAGTCTACTTGAGATTCTCTCTCTCCCTCTCCCTCTGTCCCTCTTCTTCCCCCACCTCTGCTCTCACTTTCTTTATAATTAATAAATAAATCTTTTAAAAGCACATATTCCTTGGCAGGTTAGGTTTCTATCTTCACTCCTGTTATTGCATACATTTTTATTCACATACAACCTTTGAATGTTCAATCAAGAGGGATTCCATTCCTCACCCTTGATCAGAATACTAATCTTCTTATTTCTAAAATTATCCTTCCATCGGAGTTATTTTGCCTCTGGGCAAATACAAGCATCTCAACTGTGCAGCACTGGAAGGCTTTGTAACAGCATGTGAATTCATTGTTGAAATCAGTGAATGACCATCTCTGATTACCTCGACTACATCACTGTTTCTGGTATCCTTCTTGGACTCAGTGGCAACATTTGTTCATACACAAGAGAGTCTCTAGCAGTAGGACTATACATAAGTTCAAGGTCTGAAATAGAGTTCACTCTCTGAAATTGAAAACTGAAGAAAGAAATTCTGTGACTTGGCTAAAGACCCAGTGTTTGATCTGTATAAGAACCAAAGCCTTCAGACTTCCAAAGTCTTTACTCATATGGCCGTGTTCCTGCAAGGGGTAGCTAGGAAGCCAAATTCATAATTTAACATGTAATCTTCTCTGAGAAGATTTAAATGCACTTGGCCAGATGTATGGATAAAAGTTCAACAGTCAGTTTATTAAGTTAAGCCAGGGATATTTCGAATATATAATAAACCTTTGAAGTTCAAGAGTGATTTTGGGTTTTGAGTGTAGAAGCTGTCTTGCCTATCCTGCCACTGAATTCATTTTGAATCCCAAGTTGAATCCCTGTGGTTGCTATCCAAGAGACATATTCTGGTTGTAGAGTCCAGCTCTTGGGCAAGCACAGCTGCAGGAAAGCCAGGATGATGCACTGCTCTGCTGAAAAGGACCTTGACCTCACTTTCCCCACAATGGCTGTGGCTCACCTTCTCTTTACCACGGTGTCAGTTTTCATTACCTTGACATTTCTCACGCTTTGATGTGTGATATGAAATGGTAGCCTTTGGCAATAGATGGGGAAATGAGGCTTCACGGGGACATAGAGCGCTTGCCAAAGGAAAAGTGTGGAAAATGGATGTGACAAGGTTATTCAGATTGCTTTCTTAAGAGGTTTCAGCTCAGCTGTACATGATGATGCTACCAGTTGCTGCTTCAGCTTGTTCATTACAGAGGTAGCCGTGTATTCATCCTTTTGTGAATTTGTCATGGGTGCTTTTGCCATCATGCTTAGCATCAGGAAGTATATGGTCTGGTAGAGAAAACGAACTAACCAGTCATCTAGGAAAGCTTCATGAACAACATTAATCTCCATTTCAATTGCTGAGACTTCAAAATTATAATGGTGACCTTTTGTTTCCATATTGTTATTGCTGACTCTCTTTTCATAGGTTTTATTTTGTTATGGTTTAGCAAGGGTCTTTATATCATAATTGAAGAACCCCTATAGTCTGTTTTTTTATCTATAGTAAAATAATAATAATAAAAAAATACTCAGATGACATTGCCTTGTTTTTCTTTCTTAAGATGTTGTAATAAGAATATGGGACTACAGCATAAGACGGTAAAGCCAGAAATCTAACCTAAATTTCCAAAGGGACATGTGAACCCAGGTATGGTCTGATAAGAGACTACTATCTAGTGGGACCCTGTGTGCTGGCTGGGATTAAGCAGTTGCCTGTTTTAGGCAGGTGGGCAATGGCAGCATGATTTCAAATGATGGATCTGCTTGGTTCCAGGATTCCATTCAGCCAGTGGCTGGAGGAAGAGTGTGTGTGTGTGGGTGTTTGCTTGAAGTCTGGCTTCTGTCCCTGTATTAGTTTTCTATCATGGCATAACAAAGTACCACAAACTTAGGGGCTTAAAACAACATAAATTTGTTCTCTGTCAGGTTCTGTGGGTCGGTTCAAGAGCGAGTTACCTGGGTTCTCTGCTCAGGGTTTTGTCGGGTCAAAATCAAGGTGTCATCGAGAGCTATCATCTCATCTGAGGTTTTAGCTATTTCAAATTCACATGGTTGTTGGCAGAATTCATTTTCCTGGGTTATAGGACTGAGACTCTCTGCAACTAGAAGCCATGCCTCTCCCTAGGCAGTTTACAACATAGCAGCCTGGTTTCTTCTTCCAGGCCAGGAGGACAGAATTTCTGATTGTCATTCCCTTTTAAAAGCCTCACCTAACTAGTTCAGGCCCACCCTGGTTAACCTCCTTGAATAACTCAAATCTAACCAAGTATGGCCTTAATTATATTTGCAAAATATCTTCACTTTTGCCACATTCGATTGGCCAGAAGTAAATTACAAGTTCTCACCAGCAATGAAGGGTTTAACACTAGGGGGTAAAGATCATGGGGGCAGTCATATAATTCTGCCCATCACAGTCCCTATCACCTTACTTACACTGTCATCATAGGGCCATTGTTGCCCCACTAATTGCCAAGTTCAGCAGCCTCTTCTCAGCTCTCACTCTCTGAGACATAAAGCACTTCTAACTACATTCCTCATCCTTCTTAGGATTTTCTCATATTTCTATCTCACAATTCCCTACCAGAGAGGCAGTGTAAGACTGGAGAAAGCGTATGATATTTGTAGTCAAACAGAACCAAGCCTAATCCCTGCTCTGTCTCTTAGCAGGAATAATCTGCAAGTAGTTTGCATCTGTGCTTCAATGATGCTGGCAGGAATTGGAAACTACAAAGGAACTTCTCTACTTCCCCATTTCAGTCTACTTGAATACCTTTCATTAGCAGAACCTAAATGGAAGCCAGTAGTTTCTAGCTAGGGAATTTGAGAAATGTACATTGCAGACTCCAGCCCTGGTATCCCAGAGCAGCATAGAATTTGGTCTTGAAACTGAGAGACAATAGGTAGATAATGGGCACAGGCATCTACCCATTGCAAATACACATTGTAAATAACAATAACACAGTTGAGCAAAAACATCTGAGCCCCTTGTTACCTCCAATCTGAGACAATAAACATCCCCTCTAGGTACAACTCAGTATCTTGCCACAGCTATACAATATTCTTTTACCTTAAAGTATTTCTCTCCACTCTTTAAATCTGTTTGGCCAGTTAACTGGGGCTTTCTACTTCATATCTGCATGAGTTCAACACATAGACTGAGGTTTCCTGGGTGCCTCTTACAGAGTTTCACCCCTTGAGCTTTTTCAGAATAATTTAAATCATTCACTGAATTCTGTTTCTGAAAGTTCTACCCTTCAGGACTTCACAGAGCTCTTGTTTTGCCTCTCACCACTATGTGCCTAGTACTTCGAATCAGAAGTTTGGCACTTAGCAGGCACCCAATAGGAACTGTAGTAGAAGCAGAATCAGTTCTGCCCCAGCTGCTACAGGAGAGACTACTAATGATGCTCCTCCCTCCTCACATGACCAAATGACAGTCTGACCCACTTTAAACCACCAGCTGGCAAGCCTGCAAGAGACCAACCTCTTAAGGGTTAATCCACTTGAACATTAATCTGCTTCTTTTCATTGTGCCTTTTATTGCTCTGGGTTATTGTAAAGGTGCAGAGATTAATTAGCAGATTTAAAACCTTGAAAGCTTCATTACATAATTTTAGTCATCAGCAAACCTTGGGAAAACTTAAAAAATGAAGGCACTAAATCATTTTAATTGGAAATTTAACTGGGTATCTTTATAGAATATTTTATTGCTTGTCTTCTGAACAGACAGCTGCCTTAATGTGTCCTTAGACACTGGAGTTCTTAGCTAGGATGCTCCTCAGGAGATCTTGTTCTTGTCTTGGTGTGAGGAAGTGGGATTTGCCTACAGCAACAGTACCATTAAATACAGGTAGGCCCTGCTTTAAGAAATCTCAGCTTCTGAGAGCCAGAGAACGTGAATGTGCAACTTATCTCATATTATAAGAAGAATCAAATTTTTAATTAAAAAATGAGATTCTTAAAAATAGTGCACTTCTTTCTGTTTCCACAGAATAATTTCACTGGTAAGGATTTATTTTTTCTCATTCTGGAGATATGCTCACTGGGCTCTAGAAAATCCTGCCACACCTGGAAATGTCTTCACAGAGCCTCAGACTGTGAGCAGAACAACAAATGCAGTTGGAGACTGAATTTTCTCTCCGCTGCATGGGCACTACTCTCTGGTCAGTACCAGGCTGACCTCCTCTCCATCCTGCTATGCATTTTATCAAGAGTGAGATAGGAAAAGGATAACCCCTAGGTCCCATTACTTGTACAAAAAGGGATGATGCAGGTTCCTTGACTAAGAATAAAAGTAGAAGTGGGAAGAGAAGTAAAATATTTTATGAACAAAATTTAGAAAGGAAACCATGACCTTAACACAGACTCAATGGTTGTTTTTCATTTGATATTTATACTTTCTCCAAAGTGCATTGGATCGAGCTTACCAATTCTCTTGAATCCTCCTTGAAGAGTGAGAGACAGACCTCTAGGAGCTAGGTTTGGCCTCTTAGAGGTAGTGTGTGCCATCACTCACCCCAACCAACATCACCACAGATTCATGATGTTTCACCTAAGTGGCTAACAATTACAGGGGTGGGGCAGTTCAAGTCTCCACATTGTCCTGTACATATTGCAGTGAATTCCTCAGCCTGCATATGGTTCTTTCTCCTGTATGTCACCAAGATCTCTTGTCTAAACTTTCTGGAGAGGCCATGGGGGCAGAGACAGAACAAAAGACCAAGCACTATCTTTAGCATATGTCTGTCACTCCCTATTTCTCAGCAATTCTGGGCTTGTTTTTTTTCTTCCCATTTTAATCTCTGAGCCTGTGTGTGGGTGCACGTGCTTTTGAGCTTCTGTTTGTCTCTATTAATATGTGGTTTAATCATATGGAGTGATTCATGTTACTTTCTTTTTTTATAATAGGCACTCAGAGTCAACTACAGACCTTGGAGTTGCACTTCACTATTTGTTGTATTTTATGTATGAACAGTTTTGTTCCTAAGAAATCCTTTGAAATGTATCCTTTGAAAAAAAAAAGTATATTACCTTCTTTTAAAATTATGGTTGTGAAACACTGATAAGAGTTGGCCATCACTGCCAACTCTTTTCTCCTTGGGATTGTGCTTGGATCCAGGAGTGAGTGTGGGTTTGTATCTAATTTAGATGTTTGTTATTAATCTGTACCAGCATCCACTGAAATGGCCTTGTTCCTATCTGGTCTTCAGATGTCAGTTTTCAGTGACACTGGCAATTGTCGTCTTCTCGCTCTCTCTCTCTCTCTCTCTCTCTTTTTAAGATTTTATTTATCTATTTGACAGAGAGAGAGAGATCACAAGTAGGCAGAGAGGCAGGCAGAGGGGGGGGGAAGCAGGCTCCCCACTGAGCAGAGAGCCCAATGTGGGGCTCGATCCCAGGACTGTGAGATCATGACCTGAGCTGAAGGCAGATGATTTAATCCACTGAGCCACCCAGGCGCCCCACTGTCTTTTCTTGAATACCAACACTAAAGCAGCTTCCTTCATTCTGCCACAATCTGTGTCACCTATACACATGGGAAGTATCTTACTTTCCCCATGACATCTGGGGGTTAGATGGAAGTGTCCATTCTAAGGCTTCTCAGGCTTGTCTGCTGGTCATGCAATGCAAACATTTCTTCCATGCCATCCCCTGAAACAGCATCAATGTTTTATTTCAAACATCACTCTTCAATATCTTTGCCTTCAAATGACACTGAATTCTTCTTATAGATTATCCTTTTTATGTGGATGAGGCCAGTCTTTTCACATCTTGTTAGAATTAAGTGATTTTAATTTACTATGAAAATTTTTAAACATATACAAAAGTTGAAAGAGTTGTATTGTGAACATGCATATACCTGCCACACAGATACTGGATTGTTAGTATTCTGCAATATATGTTTTACCTCATGTCTATCAATATATTTATTCACTTATCCATCTATCAATCTTTTTTGAATGAATTTAAAGTGAGTCAGTGGCAAGATGGCAGAGGATTAGGAGGCTGAGATAGTGTGGGATCCCAGAAGTTCAGCTGGATAGTTATCAAACCATTCTAAACGCTTGTAAACTCAACAGGAGATAGAAGAGAAGAAGAATAGCAATTCTAGGACTAGAAAATTGACCACTTTCCGGAACATAGACGTGTGGAAAAAGTGAATCCAAAGCAACGGGATGAGAGACCGTGGGGGGAGGGGCCGGCTCCCAGCAAGCCACAGAGCAGCGAAGCACAAAATCAGAACTTTTAGAAGCGGCTCCACTGAGGGACATCGCCCCAGAAGCTAAGCAGGGAATTTAGCCCTCACAGGAACAGTGTGGTTTCAGGACCTGTGGGGTCAGAGAGGGACTGGGGTTGTCTTAGGGTGGCAGAGCCCCCAGGTATTGGACCGGGGAAGCCAACAGCGGAGATGGAGCCACTCAGTGGGCTATCAGCCTGGGCTTACCTTAGACCATGTGATCCGAGGCAGTCAGGCCACTGCTCTTTGGGTAGGGACCCCTCAAGGGGTAGGTCTGGGGAGACCCCATCCTTCCTCTACTTGGAGGAGCGGCGCTGGAACACACAGCAGGAATCTGCTGTGTTTGGAGACTCTAAATGGGGCCGAGCGCCAAAAACGCTTGATCACAGGCTGGGTGAGCTCAGAGCGTGGTCGGAGACCAAGGAGATGGAAGGGACTGACTGCTTTTCTCCGAGGACACCCTGAGGAGTGGGCACCTGAGCTCTCGGCTACTACAGTCTGGAGACTGGGAGGCCGCCATTTTCATGCCCAGTCTCTAGGGCCGAAGGAAAAGTGTTCAGGGAACAAAAGCTCCCCAGAGCGAAACAGAGCAGATTCCTTGGCCCCGCCCTTGGTAAGGGTGGAGCAATTCCGTCTCAGGCAAAGACATCTGAGAATCGAGGCAACAGGCCTCTCCCCCAGATCAGCGAGAATATCCAGCCAAGACCAAGTTCATCAATCAGTGAAAACTACAGAACTCCAGAGTTAGAAAAAAAAAAAAAAAAGCAACACAGAATTCATGGCTTTTTTCTCCATAATCCTTTAGTATTTCAGAGTTGAACTTTTAAATTTTGTGGGTTTTTTTTTTCTCTTTCCTATTTTGGCATGTTTTCAACTAGTATCGTATCAATACCTTTTTAAAAATATTTTCTGGGCACCTGGGTGGCTCAGTGGGTTAAAGCCTCTGTCTTTGGCTCAGGTCCTGATCTCAGGGTCCTGGGAGGGAGCCCCATGTTGGGCTCTCTGCTCAGCAGGGAGCCTGCTTCCCCCTCTCTCTGCCTGCCTCTGTGCTTACTTGTGATCTCTCTCTCTCTCTCAAATAAATAAAATCTAAAAAAAATTAAAAAATAAAAATCTTTTCTATTTTTCACTGTTATTCTTATTTTATCCCCTCATTGTATTTAACCTTATTTTTTTGGTATATATATATATAGGAGGTTTTTTTCTTTAAAATTTTGGGATACAATTTCTCCTAATAGATCAAAATATACTTGAAATCTAACACATGGCTTTATTCTAATCTCCAGCCTGATCACATTCTTTTCTCTTTTATCCTTTTTTTCTCTTTTTTCAACCAACCTCTTATCAATTCCTTTTTTAGAATCTTTTTAAATTTTCATCTTTACACTCCTATCCCATCCCTTCATAGTGTTTACCCTTATTTTTGTATATTTATAAGTTTTTTCTTCCTTTAAAATTTTGGGAGGTAGTTTCTTCTAACAGACCAAAAACACCCAAAATCAGGTGTGGGGCTCTGTTCTAATCACAAGTCTTATATATATATATATATTTTTTTCTTTTTTATTTAATTTTAATTTGTTTTTCTCTTTTTTATTTAATTTTGTTTTTTCTTTTTTTCCCCCCTCCTTTTCTTCATCCCCTAGTTTAGGCTCTCCTGATTTTTCTGGGGTCCTTGCTACTCTTTTAGTATTTTTCTCTCTCACTCATCAATTCTTTTTTTTTTTTTTTTAAGATTTTATTTATTTATTTGTCAGAGAGAGAGAGAGGGAGAGAGAGCACAAGCAGGCAAAGTGGCAGGCAGAGGCAGAGGAGAAGCAGGCTCCCTGCTGAGCAAGAAGCCTGATGTGGGACTCGATCCCAGGACCCTGGGATCATGACCTGAGCCAAAAGCAGCAGCTTAATCAACTGAGCCACTCAGGCGTCCCTCACTCATCAATTCTTATCTTGATAAAATGACAAGGCAGAAAAACACACCACAAAAAAAAGAACAAGAGGTAGTACCAACAGCTAGGGACCAGTCAATATGGACATTAGTAATATGTCAGACATAGATTTCAAAATGACAATTATGAAGGTGCTAGTTGGGCTTGAAAAAAGCATGGAAGATATTAGAGAATCCCTTTCTGGAGAAATAAAATCCCCTTTTGGAGAAATAAAATCCCTTTCTGGAGAAACAAATGAACTAAAATTGAAATCAAAAAAGCTGTTAATGAGGTACAATAAAAAATGGAGGCTCTTAGTGCTAGGATACATGAGGAAGAAGAGAGAATTAGTGATATAGAAAACCAAATGACAGAGAATAAAGAAGCTGAGAAAAAGAGAGACAAACAATTGCTGGACCACGAGGGGAGAATTTGATAGATAAGTGATATCATAAGACGCAAGAATATTAGAATAATTGGGATCCCAGAAAAGAAGAAAGAGAGAGGGGGGCAGAAGGTATATTGGAACAAATTATTGTAGAGAATTTCTCTAATCCGGAAAAGGGAAAAAGCATCAAAATCCAGGAGGCACAGAGAACCGCCCCTCAAAATCAATAAAAATAGGTCTACACCCCGTCATCTAATAGTAAAACTTACAAGTCTTAGTGACAAAGAGAAAATCCTGAAAGCAGCTTGGGACGAGAAGTCTGTAACATACAAAGGCAGAAATATTAGATTGCAGCAACCTATCCACAGAGACCTGGCAGGCCAGAAAGGACTGGCATGATATATTCAGAGCCCTAAAGGAGAAAAATATGCAGCCAAGAACACTATATCCAGCTAGGCTGTCATTGAAAATAGACGGAGAGATAAAAATTTTCCAGGACAAGCAAAAACTAAAAGAATTTGCAAACACCAAACCAGCCCTACAGGAAATATTGAAAGGGGTCCTCTAAGGAATCCTTCTAAAAGGAACATAGACCAGAGGGGAACAGAGACAACAGAGGGGAACACTCACCATACAGGCAATACAATGGCACTAAATTCATATATGTCAATAGTTATCCTGAACGTAAATGGATTAAATGTCTCAATCAAAAGACATAGGGTATCAGAATGGATAAAAAAAACAAGACCCATCAATATGCTGTCTACAAGAAACCCATCTTAGACCCAAAGACACCTCCAGCTTTAAAGTGAGGGGGTGGAAAACAATTTACCATGCTAATGGACATCAAAAGAAAGCTGGGGTGGCAATTCTTATATCAGATAAATTAGATTTTAAGCCAAAGACTATAATAAGAGATGAGGAAGGATACTATACCATATTTAAAGGGACTGTCCAATGAGAAGATCTAACAATTGTAAATATCTATGCCCCTAACATGGGAGCAGCCAATTATATAAACCAATTAATAACAAAGTCAAAGAAAGACATCAACAATAATACAATAATAGTAGGGGGCTTCAATACCCCCTTACCGAAATGGACAGATCATCTAAGCAAAAGATCAACAATAAATAAATAAATAAAGGCTTTAAATGACACACTGGACCAGATGGACATCACAGATATATTCAGAACATTCCATCCCAAAGCAACAGAATACACTTTCTTCTCTAGTGCACATGAAACATTCTCCAGAATAGATCACATCCTGGGACACGAATCAGATCTCAATTGGTACCCAAAGATAGGGATCATTCCCTGCATATTTTCAGACCACAATGCCATGAAACTAGAACTCAATCACAAGGGGAAAGTTGGAAAGAACTCAGATACATGGAGGCTAAAGAGCATTCTACCAAAGAATGATTGGGTTAACCAGGAAATTAGAGAAGGATTAAAACAAATTCATGGAAACAAATGCAAATGAAAACACAACTGTTCGAAACCTTTGGGACACAGCAAAGGAGGTCCTGAGAGGAAAGTATATAGCAATACAAGCCTTTCTCAAGAAACAAGAAAGATCTCAAATACACAACCTAACCCTACACCTAAGGAGCTGGAGAAAGAAAGCCTAAACCCAGCAGAAGAAGAGAGAAAATAAAGATCAGAGCAGAAATCAATGAAATAGAAATCAAAAGAACAGTAGAACAAATCAACAAAACTAGGAGCTGGTTCTTTGAAAGAATTAAGAAGATTGACAAACCCCTGGCCAGACTTATCAAGAAGAAAAAAGAAAGGAACCAAACTAATAAAATCATGAATGAAAGAGGAGAGCTCACAACCAAACCAAAGAAATATAAACAATTATAAGAACATATTATGAGCAACTATACACCAGCAAATTTGACAATCTGGAAGAAATGGATGCATTCCTAGAGACATATAAACTACCAAAACTGAACCAGGAAGAAACAGAAAACCTGAACAGACACATAACCTGTAAGGAGATTAAAACAGTCATCAAACATCTCCCAACAAACAAGAGCCCAGGGCCAGACAGCTTCCCAGGGGAATTCTTAAAGAAGAATGAATACCTATTCTCCTGAAATTGTTCCAAAAAATAGAAATGGAATGGAAACTTCCAAACTCATTTTATGAGGCCAGCATTACCTTGATCCCAAAACCAGACAAAGACTCCATCCAAAAGGAGAATTACAGACTAATATCCTTGATGAACACAGATGCAAAAATTCTCACCAAAATACTAGCCAATAGGATCCAACAGTACATTAAAAGGATTATTCACCACGACCAAGTGGGATTTATTCCTGGGCTGCAAGCAAGGTTGGTTCAACATCTGCAAATCAATCGATGTGATACAATACATTAATAAAAGAAAGAACAAGAACCATATGATACTCTCAATTGATGCTGAAAAAGCATTTGACAAAGTACAGCATCCTTTCTTGATCAAAACTCTTCACAGTGTAGGCATAGAGGGTACATTCCTCAACATCATCAAAGCCATCTATGAAAACTCACAGCGAATATCATTCTCAGAGAACAGAATATCATTCTGAGAACAGAAACACGACAGGAATGCCCACTATCTCCACTGCTATTCAACATAGTACTAGAAGTCCTAGCTTCAGCAATCAGACAACAAAAAGAAATAAAAGGCATCTGAATTGGCAAAGAAGAAGTCAAACTCTCACTATTTGCAGATGATATGATACTTTTTGTGGAAAACCCAAAAGACTCCACTCCAAGACTGCTAGAACTCATACAGGAATTCAGTGAAGTATCAGGATATAAAATCAATGCACAGAAATCAGTTGCATTTCTGTACACTAACAGCAAGACAGAAGAAAGAGAAATTAAGGAATCGATTCCATTTACAATTGGACCCAAAACCATAAGATACCTAGGAATAAACCTAACCAAAGAGGCAAAGAATCTGTACTCAGAAAACTATAAAGTACTCATGAAAGAAATTAAGGAAGACACAAAGAAATGGAAAAACGTTCCATGCTCATGGATTGGAAGAAGAAATACTGTGAAAATGTCTATGCTACCTAAAGCAATTTACACATTTAATGCAATCTCTATCAAAATACCATCAATTTATTTCAAAGAAATGGAATAAATAATCCTAAAATTTATATGGAACCAGAAAAGACCCTGAATAGCCAGAGGAATGTTGAAAAAGAAAACCAAAGTTGGCAGCATCACAATTCCAGACTTCAAGCTCTATTACAAAGCTGTCATCATCAAGACAGTGGTACTGGCACAAAAACAAACACATAGATCATTGGAACAGAACAGAGAGCCCAGAAATGGACCCCCAGCTCTATGGTCAACTAATCTTTGACAAGGCAGGAAAGAATACCCAGTGGAAAAAAGACAGTCTCTTCAACAAATGGTGTTGGGAAAACTGGACAGCCACATGCAGAAGAATAAAACTGGACCGTTTCCTTACACCACTCAAAATGAGTGCAAGACCTAAATTTGAGACAGGACTCCATCAAAATCCTTGAGGAGAACACAGGCAGCAACCTCTTTGACCTCAGCCGCAGCAACTTCTTCCTAGAAACATCGCCAAAGGCAAGGGAAGTAAGGGCAAAAATAAACTATTGGGACTTCATCAAGGATCAAAAGCTTTTGCACAGCAAAGGAAACAGTCAACAAAACCAAAAGAGAACTGACAGAATGGGAGAAGATATTTGCAAATGACATATCAGATAAAGGGCTAATATCCAAAATCTAAAAGAACTTATCAAACTCAACACCCAAAGAACAAATAATCCAATCAAGAAATGGGCAGAAGATATGAAAAGAAATTTCTGCAAAGAGGACATCCAAATGGCCACAGATACATGAAAAATTGTGTTCAACATTACTCGGCATCAGAGCAATACAAATCAAAATCACAGTGAGATACCACTGCACACCAGTCAGAATGGCTAAAATTAGCAAGTCAGGAAATGACAGGTATTGGCAAGGATGCCAAGAAGGGGAACCCTCCTACACTGTTGGTGGGAATGCAAGCTGGTACAGCCACTCTGGAAAACAGTATGGAGGTTCCTCAAAAATTTGAAAATAGAGCTACCCTATGATCCAGCAATTGCACTACTGGGTATTTACCCTAAAGATACAAATGTAGTGATCTGAAGGGGCATGTGCACCTGAATGTTTATAGCAGCAATGTTCACAGTAGCCAAACCATGGAAAGAACCTGGATGTCCATCAATAGATGAATGGATAAAGAAGATGTGGTATATATATATATATAATGGAATATATATATATAATGGAATACTACGCAGCCATCAAGAGAAACGAAATCTTGCCATTTGCAATGGTGTGGATGGAACTAGAGGGTATTATCCTAAACGAAATAAGTCAGTGACAGAAAGTTAATTATATGATCTCTCTGATATGAAGAATTTGAGAGGCAGGGCAGGGGTTGTGGGGGGTTGGGAAGGAAAATGAAACAATATGGGATCAGGAAGGAGACAAATCGAAAGAAACTCCTAAACTCACAAAACAAACTGAGGGTGGCTGGTGGGGGGTAGGGATAGGGTGGCTGGGTTATGGACATTGGGGAGGGTATGTGCTATGGTAAGTGCTGTGAAATGTGTAAGCCTGATGACTCACAGACACCTACCCTGGGGCTAATAATACATTATATGTTAATAAAAATTTTTTAATAAATAAAGTTCGAAAACCCCCCCAAATAAAGTGAGTCAGTCCTTTTCTACATGTATGAACATTTGTCTATAGAAAAGAATATACCAGAAATGATGGTGTGTGCCTTCTAAGGCTAGATCATGACAGGTACCAAGGTTTTTGCTTTGCAATTTTCCTTGGAATGTTCC
The DNA here is from genome assembly GCA_028533885.1 of Nasua narica. NCBI lineage: Eukaryota > Metazoa > Chordata > Mammalia > Carnivora > Procyonidae > Nasua > Nasua narica. The sequence continues at coordinate 39,904,225 of CM052811.1, forward strand.
CTGTAGGGGAAGCCAGCTTTCATATCATGAGCTGCACTGCAGAAAGACCCACATGATGAGAAATGAAGGACTCTTGCCAACAGCCATATGAGTGGCTTGGAAGAGGATTCCCCAATGTCAGTCAAAAGTCTTCAGGTGCTATAGCTTCTCCTATTATCTTGATTTGCAACTTCCTGAAAGAACCTGGGCCAAACCATCCAACTAAGTTGCTCTCAAATTCTTCACCTATTATAACTCTAATTTAATAAATATTTGTCATTTTAAGGCATCATATTTTGGGGTAATTTTTTACATAGCAATAGATGGCTAATATAAAAGTTTATCCTTAAACATTTCAGCATGCATAGAACTAAACTAGAAAATTAAGTAGAGTTCAATAGTTATTTTCTGGTTTTCTGAGGCTAGCTTAAATAATAAAATGCACAAATCTTAAGCCATTCACTGAATTCGGACTAATACGTATACCAAGTAGCTTAAATCCCTATTATCTACCTAAAAAATTCCCTCATAGTTCTTCCTAGTCACTATCTGCCCCATCCCAGGCACACTTTTATTCTGATTTTTTCATCACAGATTAATTTTTCTTGGCCAAGAAATGAATACAAATTGAACCATATAGCATATATTGTTTTTTCAAGGCTTCTTTCACTCAGTGTATTGTTTGTGAGATTCATCCACTAGTTATGTTTATTACGTTTGTTCGTTTTCCCTGCTGAGTAGTTTCCTTCTACATAACTACACCATGATTTTTAAAAATCTACTAACCTACTGATAGATATTTGGGTTGTTTTCAGCTATGATGAAGAAACTGTCATCAACAATCTCGTGCAAGCCTTTTTGAAGAAATATGTTCTCATTCCCCCAGATTAAAGATGTAGGCGTGGAACTGCTGAGTCATATGTCAGTTACATGTTTCAAATTAGAAGGAACTACCAGGTCTGTTGCCAAAGTGGCTGTATCACTTTATAGAGTTCTGGTTGTCCCACATTCCTAACAGTACTTTTAATTTTAGCCTTTATGATGAGTATGTGTTTATCTCATTGTAGTGTTCTTCAGTTTCCTAGATCGAACTAAATCAGAGGTATTTTCCTTTTTGATTACAGGATAATGTTTCATTTCTCTGATTCGCACTTTTTTTTTCTTTAAATATTCACATGTGGGCTTTTATTGTGTTTTGATTAATTTTTAAACTTCCATATGCCCATCTTGAATTCAGAAACAATCTAATCGGTTCTTACTTTTGTTTACTTTAAATTGGGGAGGTTTTGGTTTTTGGGTTTTTGTTTTTTGGTTGTTTTTTTTTAAACACGGTCTAAAACAAAATCCCAGGAAGTGAGCATGTATTTACATAAATAAGTCCATCTAGATCTCCTCCTTTTCTTTGGATAGAAAGCCAAATTGTTGAGGCATCCAAGTGAACACATGACATCTTCAACCATATATAAGGAGGCATATAGATATGAGGTAGGTCTGCACAGCCTTTAGTTCAAATCCACTATTTGGAAGAAACACATTTGGCAACTCATACCTGATGGAGGGATTATTTCTTTACTCTTCTATCTTTTGCTCTTATTAAAGTGAGTTTTGGACATCTATAGTGTCTAGAATGTACAACCAGCATAGTGTTTCCTCTTTCTGTTCTTTCCTGCACTTTACCTGTTGAGACCTTATTCAAGTTACAATTTTTTATACTATCTTTCCCCCTTCTGCATTATTTTCTGTGAATATTTACTCCTCCATATATCTTAAGTTTGGGGCATATTTCTCCCAGCTTTCAATATTATTTTTCCTGAGTCCTCCCAGGTATGGTGATAAGAAACTGAGGGGAGATCTTCAAGGGATACTTCCCATGTCTTAAATTCCTCTTTAGCACCTCTACATTATATGGACCTTGGTAATAAGGGCTATATTTTACTCCTATTTTTATTACTCAGATTTCCGACCACATAGAAGATTATCAAAAATATGTTATATTTGGTTGGACTCACCTGAATGACATGATCTAGTTTTTATGGGCAATGAATTTTTTTGAAAGCCATGTGGTAACAGATTTTTTACCCATTACCTTTCCCAAGCTGAATAGCATTTCTTTTGTGACAAGTATGGGGCTAGAGGGAAGCCACAGCCTTTCTGATCTCAGCTTTCTGCATCTTGGTAGCCCAGTTTCCTGCAAGCTGTACTATGTAATATGTCACTCAAAACATTGAACTTGATTACTATACAGAAACTACAGAACTAGATTTCATAGAAAGAATGTGGTCAGAAGATGGGGTTGGGATTATCCGAGAGTGGAGGAGGCGTGTTGATAGGCAAGAGACTCAGAGGTCAGGGGGCAACAGTTATAATCTGGTCAGAGGAACAAGATTCCGCATAGAAGAATTTGAACTCAGTGCAGGCAATAGCTGATGGTGCCCCATGGTTTTTAACCTTAATAGTTCATTGGTTTTACCACGGAATTTTAAACAAAATCCTGATGCCTGGAACCAGAGCTATAAGAGTCTATACTGCATCTTTGTGTGAATAGAAAAGGGTATTACTTCTAAGAAGACGCATCCCTGGGCCCTATGGTTTGCTCATCAGACACACCTTTGGATGAATTAGGAAAAAAAAAAAAAGGATCCACTCCTCAGCAAATTTAGCCTACTCCAGAAGCCCAGGTTAAACTTCAGACTCCACTTGCCTTCACACCTTAGCACCCTTGTTCAGTGAGTAGCCTACACAACTACCTGTGGAGCCCCTGTCAGGCCCTTATTCAGATCAGATGCAATTATATCTCTGGAAGTGAATCTGGGAAATCATATGTATATTTTTAAAAAATCTCACCAAGTGATGCTAAAGGAAACAAAGGTTAAAAGCTCTGAAATAGACACTTGATAAAGGAGACTGCAGTACTTTATTCATTCTCCAATTATCCATTTTCCAGTTATTTACTGAGTATTTAACCTATATGCTTTCGAGAACCACGTGAAGTTGATGCACTTTTCTGCAGCCATGGGACTTCTTTTGAAGTTGTATGTAGAAAAGCATTTCTACTCATTTTATAGGCACAGATTTGCCTTACCACGTCTGAGAAATAAAGTAACTTCTAACACACGGAATACTGTAACACTAGCGAACACTACCCACCTTCTAGCTCTGCAGGGTATTTCCTTTCAAGGTCACCCTGAAGTGGGAGCTATAAAGGGAGTGACATAATGAGGAACATATGTCCAGAGAAAGCATGCTATCCTCCGCTCCTGTCCAGCTTTAAGAAGTTAGTGCTGAAATTGCCTGACTATCAGCAAAAGGATTAAACTTTACAGTGACAGAGAGAGAGAGAGAGAAATTATTTTAGCTTCAGAGTTCTTTAGAGAGTTTTTGTCATTCCAGAATGGGTGCGAGCATACTAAGGAGTGCTACTTTATTCCAGTCTCTTACAGAAAAGAGCCCCCATCAACACCTCAGTGGACAGTCTGCCTTGTAATGAGACTAAATAATAAATTAAAGACTAACAAGTAAAAAAAAAAGAAAAAGGCTAACAAGTGTTGAATTATTTTATGATAAAAAAAGTATTATTATTTCATAAAAATCAGCCACACTTCCACACTGTGGATAGAGCCATTGTATATTTTCTTATTGAATGGGTATGTTAGATAGCATGTGCATTTTTTTTTCTATTTTTACTTAAACTGTATTATCAGTGTTCTATTTCCTCATGTGGATTTTAAGAACATAATTTCCATTTGTTAAATGATGCAACATTGTTAAGGTTCTTAATATACATATTGCCAAGTTATTACCCCCAATTTAAAAATATTACCTCCATCAGCAATGTAAGAATGTCTTTTACTACTACCTTCACCACCCTGAGATTTTTCCTTTAAGCTTTACAAAGTGTGAGGTGATAATCTACATTCATAATTTTGATTTCGTATAACTGGTATAATAAATACTCTTCATATGTTTATTGTTTTGGGGTTCTTCTATGCACTGTTGAAAATAAACATTCCCCACCTTTTAACATTGAGTTTTTGATAATTATTGATTTATAAGAGCTCTTTTATCAAAGGAATTCTTTTTTTTATATAGTGTATTTTTTTCAGTTTTTCTTTTAATCTTATTTATGTGTTCTTCCACGTGGAGGAAATACTTCTTTTTTTTTTTTTAAGATTTTTATTTATTTATTACAGAGCGAGAGACTGAGAATGAGAGGGGAGAAGGTCAGAGGGAGAAGCAGACTTCCCGCAGAGCCGGGAGTCCGATATGGGACTCGATCCCGGGACTCCGGGATCATGACCTGAGCCGAAGGCAGTTGCTCAGCCAACTGAGCCACCCAGGCGCCCGGAGGAAATACTTCTTAATGTTTTAAAATTTATTAACATTTTCCATTATTATTTGCATGTCTTGAGTTAGCAATTAAGAGTTTTATTCATCAATATAATACATAGCATTCATCTGAATTTTCTACCACTTTGTTTTACTTTTTAATTTAGTTATATAATTCATTCTGGAATATATTTTGATTAGTGGTATGAAGTAGAGCAATAATAATTTTATTATTGTAACTGTTTATTTCAGTGACATCTATTAAATAATCCATCCTTTATAGTTTCCTTGTCCTTTGTTAAATTATCACCCTACTAAGTAAGGACTGTCTCTGGGCTTTCTATTCTATTTCACTGATCTTTCTCTTTTTTAAAGATTTTATTTATTTATTTGAGAGAGAGCACATAAGCAGGGGGAGGAGCAGAGGGAGAGGGATAAGCAGACCCCCCGCTGAGCAGGGCTTGAGCCCAGGACCCTGGGATCATGACCTGAATGGAAGGCAGATACTTAAGGGACTGAGTCACCCAGCTGCCCCTTTCACTGATATTTTTTATTCTTATGTTGGATTTTATTTTTTTTTTGAGGGGGGAAGGATAAACTCTCTTATTCTTTTCTTTTCAATATTTTTTGCATATTATTTATTTTTTCCAGTATATTTTAGGATAATTTTGTTATATCTTCCTCCAGCACCACCCTATAACTTAGTGGCATTGTGATTGAATGAGAATTTATGTTCCTTTAATATTAATCCTCACTGTTTTAGAACATTAAAAAATGCAAAGTTTCAAACTGATTTCAGGATAGTAACATGAACATGAATAGCAAGAGGTTATAGCTCAATTATACATCTAAATAGAGCTCTGAAAACTGGAGTTGGAACCAAACTCCTTGCTGTTGGTATTAGAAATAACAGGCAGACCCAGCAATGGAGGACTATGCCTTTATCCTTGCAGTTTGGCTAATTCTGGGTAATAAATGTCACCTTCGTTTTATTCTTGACTGTATTAGGAGTTTGTTAGTGTTTTATGGCTAAACATAATCCTTATGGTATGAGATAAACACTGTCTTTGTCATGTTCTGATACTATTATTTTATTTCCAGTTTATTTAAAAAAATCAGGAAAGGTTGTTAAATGCTATCAAATGCAATAATTAACAGTAACAGTTAATTATTTATGATTTTCCAGGCATTGTGCTAGGTACTTTACATACATTATCTCATTTAAGCCTTAGGACAGGCACAGAATGATTTGGCAATTTGCCTAAGGTCAAAAAGTCAATAATTGGTGGAGCTGGTGTTGCAAGTACCATCTGTCTAAGTCTAGATCTGGAAATCTGAATCACACTATGTGAATTACATCAACCTATTTCCTTGTGCTAAAATATCCTTTTTAAAAATCAATTCCACTTCATAATGTATATTTTTCTATTAATATTCTAGGCTTGATTTACTGGTGTATTAAACAGAAATCCTACATTGAGATGTGAGATTTGTATACAGTTTTCTTTTATTGTGCTTCATAAAAGGTTTATTAAGCTAGCTTGAGTAAATAAATTGAAAGGCCTTATTTCTTTTTGTGCTCTGGATAAATTTAGTATTATGAGAATTCCTTGCTCCATGACTATTTAAGAGCAATTGCTCATTAAACTGTCCCTTCAGCCCTTTCTAGGAGTGGATTTTCTTTTATATATTGTTAAAATGATAACTTTTTCATTATCTTTCCAGGTAATTGGTTCATTCAGAATATCTAACTCTTTGGAGTCTATTTTAATACTTTATATATGTATATATGTGTACATATAAACATACATATGTGTATTTATTGTATACATATGTACATATGGAAAAATAATCTTTTTGCCGTCTTTTCCAAATTTATTTTTGTCGAACTGCATGTGGTATGTCTTTATTATGTTTTCATCTCTTATGTCATCATTTTTTATTGTGGTAAAAAATATATACAGAAAATATATATATATATACAGTTATGTTTGCCATCTTAACCATTTTCAAGTGTTCAGTTCAGCAGTGTCAAATATATTCACAATATTGTACAACAGATCTCTAGAACTTTTTCATCTTGCAACACTTAAATTCTACATGAAATGGATGCTAAGTTCGCCTTCCCACTCCTTAGAAACCATTCTTCTACTTCCTGTTTCTATAATTCTGACTACTCTAAATTCTTCATATGAATGGAATCACACAGAACTTGGCCTTTTATTACTGGCTTATATCGCTTAGCATAGTGCCCTCGAGATTCAACATATCAAGATTTTCTTCATTTTTAAATCAGCATAATATTCCATTGAATCTATATGCCACGTTTTCTATATCCATTCATCTCTCGGTGGATATTTAACTTGTTTCCCCCTCTTGCGAACTGTGAATAATGTAATGAACATGAGTATGTAAATATCTCTTCAAGATTCTGCTTTGAATAGGGGCACCTGGGCAGCTCAGTGGGTTGGAGCCTCTGCCTTCGGCTCACATCGTGATTTTGGGGTCCTGGGATCGAGCCCCGCGTCGGGCTCTCTGTTCAGTGGGGAGCCTGCTTTTCCCTCTCTCTCTGCCTGCCTCTGCCTGCTTGTGGTCTCTCTCTCTGTCGAACAGGTAAATAAAATCTTAAAAAAAAAAAAGATTCAGCTTTGAATAATTTTGGATAAATACCTGGAAGTGAATGGCAGGATCATATGCTAATTCAATATTTAATTTCTTAAAGAACTACCATATTGTTTACCATAACTAATGCACCATTTGACATTCCCACTAACAGTGCACATGAGTTCCAACTCCTCTGTATTCTTGCCAAGACTTGTTATTTTTCATTTTTTTGATAGAGGTCATCCTGGTGAAGGAGAGGCAACATCTAATAATGGTTTTTAATTACATTCCCCTAATCATTAGTGATGTCGAACATTTTTCATATGTTTATTGGCTATTTACATACATTCTCTGGAAAAATGTCTAGTCAAGCCCTTTGCCCATTTTTAATTGGGTTGTTGTTGCTGTGGTTGAGTTGTAGAAGTTTCTTATATATTCTGCATAATAACCCCTTATCATATGTGAGATCTGCAGTTGTTTTCTTCCATTCTGTATGTTAGCTTTGACTCTGTCAATTACTTCTTTTGATGTGCAGAAGTTTTAAAGTATGATATGGTCCCATTTATTTATTTTTCATTTTGTTGTCTGTTTTTGTCATCATATCTTAGAAATCGTTGCCAAACCCAATATCCTGCAGCTTTTCTCCTATGTCTTCATCTAGGAGGTTTTATAGTTTTAGGTCTTACTTTTAGGTCTTTAATCCATTTTGAGTTAATTTTTGTATATAGTGTAACATAAGGGTCTAACTTCTTTCTTTGGCATGTGGATATTTGGTTTTCCCAACACCAGTTCCTTGCCTCATTGTTTAGTCCTGACACCTTTGTTGAGATCATTTTATCATACATATAAGGGTTTATTTCTGGGCTCTGTTTTATTGGTGTGTGTGTGTGTGTGTGTGTGTGTGTATCCTAACACCAGTAACACACCATCTTAATTACTGTTGATTTGCAGTATGTTTTGAAGTCAGGCAGTCGGTTGTTCCAACTTTGTTCTTTTTTAAAAAAGATCGATTTGCTAAACCTCCTGTGAGGTTTCATATTTATTTTAGGACATGAAGCATTTTTTTCTGTTTTTGCAAAAAATGCATTGGGGATTTTGATAGAGATTACACTGAATCTGTTATCACTTTGGGTAATATGAACATTTTAACAATATTATGTCTTCTTATCCACAGGCATGAGATGTCTTTCCATTTATTTGTACCTTCACTGGTTTCTTTTAGTAATTGTTTTTATTGGTTTTCATTGTACAAGTCTTTCTTCTCCCTGGTGAAATTCATTCCTAAGCATCTTATCCTTTTTGATCCTGTAGTAAATAAGATTGTTTTCTTAATTTCCTTTTCAATTTGATCATTATTAGTGTATAGAAAGAAACTGATTTTTATGCATTTATTTTCCATCCTGCAACTTTACTGAAATTGTTTATTATTTGTAACATACTTTTTTTTAATGTGTGGAATCTTTAGGGCTTTCTATATCTAAGTCATGTCATCTGTGAATACAGATCATTTTACTTCTTCTTTGTAATATGGTTGTCTTTTATTTCTTTTTCTTGTCTAGTTGTACTGACTAGGACTTCTAGTATGTTGAACAAAAGTGGCAAGAGTTGGCATTCTTGTCTTGTTCCTGATTTAGAGGAAAAGCTTGAGGTTTTTTTCACTGTTCAGTATGATGTTAACTGTGGGGTTATGATATATGGCCTTTATTACATTGAGGTATATTTCTCTATACCAAGCTCATGGGAGTTTTTATCATGAAAGTCAGTTGAATTTTGTGAAATGCCTTTTCTGCATCAAATGTGATGATCATGTGACTTTGTCCCTTCACTCTGTTATTATAGTATATTATATTGATTCATTTTTATATGTTGAACTATCCCCATGTTTCAGGCAGAAATCCCACTTGGTCATAAGGTATGATCCTTTAAATGAACTGTTGAATTTAATTTTCTAATATTCTGATTAGGATTTTTATATGAATATTCATCAGGGATAGTGATCTGTGGTTTTCTTTTTTGTATTCATCTAATTTTGATATCAGGGTAATTCTAGTCTCATATAATGAGTTAGGATGTGTTACCTCCTCTTTAATCCTTTGGAAGAGTTTGAGGGGGATCAGTATTAATTATTCTCTAAATGTTTGATAAAATTCTCCAGTGAAGCTATTTGGTCATGAGCTTTTCTTTTCTTTCCTACAAGGTGTTTTGTTTTTGTTTTATTTTGTTTTGTTTTTCTGCTTTACTATCTATAGCTTAGATCTGTTCAGAGTTTTATTTCTTCATGGTTCAGTCTTGTTAGGCTCACGTTTCTAAGAATTTATTCATGTCTTCTAACTTATCCATTGCATTGACATAAACTTGTTCATAGTAGTCTCATAATTCTTTTCATTTCTGTGACATCTGTGGCTATATTATAGCCTCTTTCATTTCTATTTTTAGTTATTTGACTATTTTTTGTTAGTCTAGCCAAGAGTTTTTCAATTTTGTTGATTTAAAAAACCCTCTTAATTTCTTGATTTTTCTATTGTTTTTCTATTCTGTCTCTACTCTAATTATTATTAGTTTCTGCTAACTTTGGGTTTAGTTATTTTCTTTTTTGATGTATAAGGTTAACTTGTTGATTGGAGATCCTTCTTATTTTTTAATGTGTTTACTGCTATAAACTTCCCTCTTAGTATTTCTTTCATTGCATTCCATAAGTTTTGGTATATTGTGCTGTTGTTTTCATTTTCTTCAGACATTTTTAAAATTCGCTTGTGATTTTTTTTCTTTTACTCAGTGGTTGTTTAAGAGAATTCCTCTGTTCCTTCTGTTATTGATTTCTAACTTCATCCTCTTGTGGTCAGAGAACATAGTCTGTATGATTTCAGTTTTCTTAAATTTGTTGAGATTTGTTTTGTAGCCTGATGTGGTGTGTTTTGGAGACTATTCCACGTGCACTTGATAAGGATTTGTATTTTGCTATTGTTGGGTAGAATGTTTTGTATATTCCTCAGGTCCAATTAGTCTATAGTATTATCCTGGCCTTCTATCTGGTTTTTCTATCCATAAGTGAAAGTAGAGCACTGAAATCTCCTTTTATTATTGTGTTGCTCTCTATTTCTCCCATGGGTTCTGTCAATGTTTGCTTCATATATTTGGTAACTCAAATGAGTATACCCTTATAATTGTTATATCTTCCTAATAAATCAATTCATTTATCATTCCATAATCTTATTTGAGACTTCTGGCTGCTTTTGTCTTAATGTCTATATTGTCTGATACCATGATGGACATTCCTGCTCTCTTTAGGTTCTTATTTTCATCAAACAACTCTTTCTATACTTTCTCTTTAGCCTACGTATGGTCCTTAGATCTAAAGTGAATCTCTTATAGACAACATATCGTTGGATCTTATTTTTCTTAAATTCATTCAACCAATCTATGTCTTTTAATTGGTGCATTTAATATATTATATAATATAATATAAATAGATTTATATTTAAAGTAATTTGTTCCTAGGATATTTTATGGTTTTTGGAGCTGTTGTGATTGGAATTTATTCCTTAATTTCTCTTTCTTCAGTTACATTGTTAGTGTATAGAAATGCACCTGATTTCTCTGCATTGATTTTGTGCCCTGCCATGTTGCTGAATTGCTGTATGAGTTCTAATAACTTGGGGGTGGAGTAACTGGAGGCGATTATGCTAAGTGAAATAAGTCATGTAAAGAAAGACAATTATTATATGATTTCCCTCATGTGTGGAACATGAGGAATAACATGGAGGACCACAGGGGAAGGAAGGGAAAATTAAATGGGAAGAAATCAGAGAGGAAGACAAACAATGAGAGACTCTGGATTCTGGGAATCAAACTGAGGGTTACAGAAGGGAGGACGGTGGAGGAGTGGGGTAACCAGATGATGGGTATTAAGGAGGGCACATGTTGGGATGAGTATTGGGTATTATATGCAACGAATGAATCGTTGAACACTATAATAAAAACTTATAATGCGCTATATGCTGGCTAACTGAACATAATAAAAAATAAAAATAAATTCTAAAAAAGTAATTTGTGATAGAGGACTTCCTATTGACATGTTGTTAATTGCTTCCTGTATTTCGTAAAGCTTTTCTGTCCTCCTTCTCCTCCCTTGCTGCCTTCTTTTGTATTTCATTGATTTTTGCAGTGATATATTTTTATTCTTTTCTTATTTCCCTTTGTGTATATTCTATAGACAATTTCTTTGTGATAACTACTGCAGTTACTTAAGATATCTTAAAGTTATAACAATCTGTTTCAAATTGATAACAATTTAGCTTGATCACTATATAAAAACTGCAATACTTTACATCCTGCCATGTCCTATTTTGTTATTGATAGCACAAATGATCTTTTTGTTTTGTACTTTATTAACAGAAACTTAGAATTTCTTTTTAATGCTTTTATCAAAAAATTCTATACCACATTTAGAAGTTATTTATACGCCTTTATACCTTTGGCATTATATCTATAAAGTCATTGCCATAGCCAAGGTCATTTAGTTTTCTCCTATGTTATCGTCCAGGATTTTAAGGCATTTAGGTCTATGATCATTTTGACTTCATTTTTTGATCTAGTCTTCCTTCCTTCCTTCCTTCCTTCCTTCCTTCCTTCCTTCCTTCCTTCCTTCCTTTTTTTCTTGGAATGTGGATATCTGTATGCTTCAGCACCATTTGTTGAAAAAACTATCTTTGCTCCATTGCATTGCTTTTGCTCCTTTGTCAAAGTTCAGTTGGCTATATATTTTTTTCTCCCCAAATACGTTTATTTTAATTTTTCAGTGTTACAAGATTGATTGTTCATGCACCACACCCAGTGCTCCATGCAATACGTGCCCTTCTCAATACCCACCACCAGGCTC
>CM052811.1:39916512-39967823 GCA_028533885.1 Nasua narica
ATGCTGAATTTGCTATATTTTTAAAGTTCCATTTGCCTATTTTTCTATGATTTTACCAATCCTACACTGTCTTGATTACTGTACTTAATAAGTTTTAAAGTCAAGTAGTGTTCAGTCCTGCAACTTTGTTCTTCCCAGCCAATATTGTGTTGGCTATTCTGGGTCTTTTGCCTTTGTAGAAAACTTTAGAATAATTTGACAATATCCACAAAGTAATTTGCTAGGATTTTGATTGGAACAGTACTGTATCTATAGGTCAAGTTGGAAAGAGCTGACATACTGACAATACTGAGACTTTTAATTCACAGATATGAAATAATTCTCCATTTTTTTTAAGATCTTTGGTTTCTTTCATCAAACTCTTATAGTTTTTCTCAAATAGACCTTCTACATATTTTCTTAAATTTGCACCTAAAAATTTCATATTGAGTGGTGCGAATGTAAATGGTATTATGCCTTTAATTTCAAATTCTACTTATTCATTGCCCTTATTTAGAAAGTGATTGACTTTTATATTAACCTTATATTTTGCAACCTTAATGTAATTTTTGCAGGAGATTTTCATCAATGTTTTGGATTTTTTTTAAAGATTTTATTTATTTATTTGAGATAGAGACAGTGAGAGAGAGCAAGAGAGGGGAGAAGGTCAGAGGGAGAAGCAGACTCCCCGTGTAGCTGGGAGCCGGATGTGGGACTCCATCCCAGGACTCTGGGATCATGACCTGAGCCGAAAGCAGTTGCTTAACCAACTGAGCCACCCAGGCACCCTGGATTTTTTTTTTTTTATAGAACATCATGTCTTTTGTAAACAAAGACAGTTTTATTTCTTTCTTCCCAATCTGTATACCTTTTATTTCCTTTTCTGGTCTTACTGCAATAGCTAGGAATTTTAGTCCACTATAAAATAAGTAGTGAGAAGAAACATTCTTGCTTGGTTCCTGATCTTATTTGGAAGGCTTCTAGTTTTCATCATTAAGTATGATATTTTCTGTAGGTTTTTGTAGGTACTCTTTATTAAGTAAATTCTCTATTCCCCTTTCATTGAGTTTTGATCATGAATGGGTATTGGCTTTTGTCAAATGCTTTTTTCTGCTATAAATAGGCCTTTAGTAATGTGGTGGTTATTTGTGAGGGGAGGGGAAATGTTCTACAGTCCTAGGATTAGATCTCAATCTTTAGTGTACCTCTGGACTGTGAACTTCTCAGTTTTTTGTTTTTGTTTTGTTTTGTTTTGTTTTTTCCTCTCCCACTTAGGTGGCACAGGATGGTTAAGAGTGGGCTGGAGCTAGGTTGCCCTTCCCTTGGATCATTAGGGTCTGATACACACCAGTAGGCTAGGATCTGGTCAGTTAGTTTCTCCTGAACTAATGAATGAATGAGTTTCTCCTTGTTAAGAACACACGGTGTTCTGATGTATTTCAAAATGGTTTCTTTCCCTCAACCCCTTCCAGAAGCACACTATGATTTTTCTCCAATATTTACTTTGAGAAGCTGGCTGATTTCCTGGAGGTAAAACACTCAAAAGTGAGTGGAGATTTCTGCTCAGGTATGTTGGATTCTCTGTAATTGCCTGGCTCTCCAATTTGCAGGACAGTGGTCTGCCCTGTGACCTCAACTCTTTTACGGATCTAAAGAGTTGTTGATTTTTTCAGTTTATTTCGCTTTTTATTGTGTGGATGGAATGGCAGTTTCCAAGCCCCTTATATGTGGAACTAGAAATTAGAATTATTTTATGTTATGTTTTACTTTTAATTTTATATTCTTTTCTCTTTATAATTCTTAGAAGTGTATTTATACTATTATCATTATTGTGATTATTCAGTTAGACTTCAATATAAAGTTTTATGTAAAATGTTAGTATAGCCTTTTACACTAGGGTAAGAAGTCAACACTGCTTTACTTCAAAATGTTTAATTATAACCTTCGCTTGCTGAGTTTCTCAGCAACCTTTCTCTCCTAGTTGCAAAGTACAATTACGTTCTCTCATGGTCATTTGTTGACCTCTTGGTACTGGATGGCAAAAGGATCCATAGGCCATAATGTTTAGTAAAACTCTGATCCTTATGCATTTAGGTGTCTCATATAATTAGAATCTGGAAGGACTCTTTCCTTCAAATGTCACTGATTTTAAAAGTATAGAGAAGTAGTATGGTAGTAGAATACAACTTTTCCCTCATAAAGTTTGAAATCAACCAGACTGAGTTTCTCTTCCTTTTAAATCTACTTCAGTACTTCCTAAGGATCATGGCAACAGTAAAATGTATCTTGTTACTGGCAGTGAGAAACATCTTTTAGATGCATTGATTATTGTTTTCTGCATTTTAATATATTCATTTTTGCTTTTATCTCTCTTTTCCTTCTTGTCTTTGAATTGATATTCAGTATTATATCTTGGAGTACTTTTTTTTTCTTTTATAATCAATGGCCCTGACTTCCAGAAGCACCCAACCAGGTCATGGTTCAAGTTCAAGTGTTGTGGCTGGAAGTGCATCCAACAAAAGGAAATAAGAGAAGGATATACTGTGCATGGGAATCACCATCTTTTCCTTTTGTTGTGGGTTGTCTGGCAATGAGAGACACTATCATGAGAATTTATAGTGAATCCAGTAAGTTAGTCTATTTGGATATTGATAATATGTCATTTATTTATTTCCCCATCCCCTTAAAGTTGGGTGTGGCCATATAGCTGGCTTTGGCGAATGACATGTGATCAGAATTTATAGTGATATTTGTCTGTTTTAGGTGGATGTTTTAAAAAACTATGCATAATTTTCAACTTATTCTTACCCTTCTGAGAGATTATGGAAGCCTATGTAAAGAGGTAGCCTCTGTCTGCCAGGTTCCTGAGTGATAACAAGGAGCAGATGTCCTCTGCATGCTTATGCTGGAGATGTAGAGTTAATAATAAATAAACATTTACTTTATCAAGTGACTGATATTATGGGGTTGACTGCTATTGCAGCTTATCTTAGCCTATCCTGATATATCACCCTTAGTCGTTTGAGAATTTAAACTTCAATACATCTGATGAATCTCCTGAGCTTCCTAGATCTAAGTAGATGCTTTGCAATTCATTGTACCCTTTCTGGTTTTTTAATGTATTATATTCTTAGCTAGATCATAAGACATACCAAGTCTTATTTTACATAATAGTATAGTGATTGAAAGTGTAGGTTCCAAAGCCAATATGCCTGATTTCACATACCAGATCTGCTACTCAACAGATGGGCAGGTTACAGAGTCACCCTATTCCTCCATTTTCTCATCTGTGAAATGAAGAGCACAATTTTACTTACCTCATGGGGTTGTTTTGAGGATTAAATGAGTTAATATATATAAAATATTCAGAGTAGTGGGTCCTATAAAGGAAGAACTTACCAAATGTTTGCTATCACATATTTTTATCTACTCACTGTCCTTAATGGAATTTCTTACATGTATGTGGTCCTATTTTTTGATTTAGCAAATGTGCCCTGCCTCTAACTTAAAGTGAGTTCATGGATGAATTATTATTATTTTAAATCGAGCTTTGAAATCCTGTTCAAATAATCCTTAATGCTTAGGCAGGATCTTATGGAAGTTGTAGGGAGGCAGCAGAAAAAAAGAGATTGAGCAGAACCTGTATTGAAACTCTTGGATTATTCCTCCATCAGCCCCTTACTTGGTATCTGAGCATCAGCCTATGCAGGTCTGCCTGGATAGCAGCCATATCCCAGATCTCAAACTCTCCCCCATTTAGTTGCTTCTACTCTTAACTTTGTACCCACAAAACTTGACCTGAATATTCTGCTTCAAAGTCAACATTTCTATTTGGATATCTTATGTCAAAGGCATCTCAACTTAGTGTATTGAGGTTGTCCTGAAGATCTCTCTGTCAAACCTACTCTGGACTCATTTTCCCTATCTTACCCAATGGCACCAGCATTCATCCAAATTCACATGGTAGGAGTGATGAGTCATATTCATTCCCTCCCCTTCTCTTATGCTCCATTTCCTCAATTCATTGGGGTCAAATTAACCTTCAAAAAACCTCTTGAGTCTACTTTCCTTTATCTCAACCTCTAACAAGTGGCCATTATCTCTCTTGGGCATTGCTATAGCCTCCCACTTTGCTTACCTGCCTCTCCTTATAGTTCATTCTATACTGCCCTTCATCTGTAGTGGAATGATTGTATTGATATATTGTTTCAATGATATCATCACATCCTTTCTGGCAATTTCCAAAGGTTTCCCAGTGCTCTCCAGGTAAAGAATAAAGTCCTGAATATAGTCCTCAAGGCACTGTATAGTCTTGTCCCTGTCTGACTCGGGGACCTCCTTTTGTGCCTATCTCCCTAACTCCCAAAATTTTTTAGTTCCTGAACTTGTCCTCTAACTCACTTTTAGCTTTTGCAAAATAATACTTGGTGATATTTGTCTAATGAAATCTTCTCATCTTTTGGGTCTCTACCTGACATATCCCTTCCTCAAAGAACACTCCCTGACTTCTCTAGTTTTAATCTACTAATTTCAGTCCTAGTTATTTACTTTCTGATTGGGCATTTGATGCCTTTAAGGTAGCCTGCAATGTTTGATCCAAAACCAAGAAAAATATTGTATTTTATTATTGCATGGAAACCCAATAATGCACAAAGAAGTTATTCACTGTACTGCCCACACCTTAGCTGACTATCTCTGAATTCCATTCTAAGGTCTCCCTTCCTTTGCTTCCATCCCATCAAAACTGTTATATAACCAGTCTGCTCTGTGCTTCTGTCCCCAGGGACATAAGACAGTAGAAGCTCCTTGGTTTTGTTGTAGGAGGAGGCTCTGGTTCTTCCAAATTTTTCAGAAGAAATCATTTATAAAAGAAACAATATTCCTCTTCCTATTTTTGGCCACTATTTATGCCATAAATTTGTCTCTATGCTCTTTTTCTATATTACCAACATATTCTCTTACAAATAAACAAATGACTGAGTTGGGGAGCAGTGAAAATGGGAATGTAAAAGAAAGGAAGGAATCAAGTGAGAAAGAAAAAAGACCCCATCCTTCTAAATACACTTACTATAGCCTTTAATTTGTATATCTGAAAGTAGTTTGCCTTCCCCACTACACTAGAGGACAAGGATCCTGTCTATTTTTCTCACCATTGTGTATCTAGTATATAGCACAGTGCCTGATAATACTTTTTCAAGTGGCTTAGTAAATATTGAATGACATCTCTGCACCACTATTGACTCTGATCCAAACTGAACATCTTACAGCTTGCTCTTTTAAAAAAAGACATTTTTCCTAAAATCATGTAATTAAAAGTAGTGCATATCTTATTATCTAAATTAATTTGTTTGTGATTTGTACTGTCAGGAGATACTGAGAACAGTATTATTTATTTTTATTAATTCATACTCTAATGCTTATATAGTTATAATTGGTGGAACAAAAGTTTTATTTCCCCAATTGTATGCATTTCTCTGATATGTTTACTTATATGTTGATAAATTAGGTAATTTTTTATTATGATTACTAGACACTCATGTTTGGGAGTGCATTTTGTGCTGTGATTCTGGGGAAAAACAAATTAGGCAACAAAATGTGTAGCTCTGTCCTTTCTGACATCTAGTGTATGGTGACTGGCAGTTTAATAGGAAATTCTGGCAGGGATTGCCCTGGATCACAGGACACATGTCATCTGCTTGGCTCAAATATCTAATATACTACTACAAAATGTAGATATTTACTTGAATTCACATCAATGGGCAAGGCTCTAAAATTCTGTGTTCCCCCCTTTCGATTTTAATTTGGCACCTTCTATTCTTACACTATGGCAAAACGTGTCCATGCATAGCTTCAGGTTTTTCAATTTCTCCCGAGATCCACTCGACTTGAGAAAAATGTAATTGGATATGAGTTTACAATTGTGTTTTCTGCTTTAGAATCTTTTGTTTTCTATATTTAACTTGATTAAGATCTTACTAGAATAAAACAAAAAAATAGGAATAAAGGAAAAAACATATAAAGCAATATTAATAATATGCATTGTCTTGGTTAGGCAAGGATGGTATCAGGAGATTTGCTTAATTCCAATTTTCTGGTTTACTTTTGGGTTTTTTGGTATATTTGATAATGACAAAAACACCTGATTATCAATATTAACACAATCAGTAAAATACTTTTGTGCTATGACTTATTATCTTTTGTCTGTAAGAAAAAGTAAAAATTATGCTGTCATTCTAATCTCAGTGTTTTCACTGGGACTTTGTCTTTTAATTAAATAGTGAAAAATATCCTTTTTATGTTGGGCAACACTAAAATTAGATCTTTTTAAACCTTTGAGTTAATACAACTTTAGCATTTTATGTTATTAATTTTCTTTTAACTACTCTCATCCATTTAATAAAAATGGTCAGATTTAGGAACCATGCTTAAACTAGCATAAATTTTTATGTGTTTATTAAAGCCAAATACATAAATCAGATTTTAAGAATTACAACTCGACTTCTGATATCTTTAAGAAATGTTATTGTTTAAAAATCAAATAACAGATTATGTATTATTTTTTAATAGAAAGTAATTATCACCCATAATTTTACTACCCAGAAATAATCATTGTTAACATCTTTGTGAACATTCTTCCAAACATGCACATGCATGCTGGTACACACATACACCCACACAACCTTACAAATAGGATTTCATACTATATAACCTGCATTTACACTTAAATCTGTATGATTGACATCTTTTAATTTATTTAAATTCTCTTAGCCAATATTAATGTGGAAAAATTGTTATGTGGATATTCTATAATTACTTTCACTAATTCCCTATTCTTTGAAGTTTGAATATTTTTGAAGTTCTATTACTGAAAATAATGGATCAGGTTATTTTGCATATATTTCAGGTTTCTATTTTTAACCAAAGATTTGCTCTCCAACATTTAGAAAGCTCTGGGCATTTCTGATGGAAGAAGAGAATATTTGTCAGAGACTGAAATTCCCTAGGAAAAAAGTATCCCAAGGAAAAAGGGAGTGAAGCAGAGTGGTATGGTCTAATTAAGAACAAATGTTTCTGATGTAAAGGGGAATTAGAGTAAATTTGGTTCTTTAGATTCAAATATTTCCCCTGGTGCATACCACCGATTCTGAATTTAATACTAGGGAGGAGGTATTAACACAAAATATAGATATTATTTTTACTAAAACTCATCAGGCAAAGCAACACTGTTGGATATCCAGAGGGGCTGAGTATAGCTAAGTGGGGAGAAAGACATTCTTTGAATTTTGTTCAGGGAACATCATTATTGTGGGGAACACTTTGGACTCTACAAGGCAGTTTTGATGCTCATCACCTCAGGACATCAGCAGTGCCTGGTAAATGGCAGCAATGCCCAGAGACAGGTAGTTCATCAAAGTATCTGGAATCATATCAAAGCTTCTAATTATATTCTCAGAGAGTTGAGCACTTAGAAATAAACAAAAATCAAGAGGATGGATCAGTAAGGAAAGGGTGTAATCTGTCCCGAGTGGAAGTAGATACAACTTTAGTGCAGCTTTCCAAAATTTTTAAGTTTGTTGCACTTATAAAAGAGGTTTAAAATGTGTCTTTATTATTTTAAAGCTAATTATAAACTGACCATCTGGCTCTGACTCTCTAGATTAAGAGCCAGAAGAACATTATTTGTACCTTACATCTTCCTGGATATCTCTCCCACTCCAACTCTGAGGGTTGACCACAATCGTGAATTTTCTGTTATCCATTTTCGGACTCCTTTTTATAGGTCTTAACACTTATGTAGATATTCCTAAGCAATATATTATTTGGTTTTGCTCTATTTTTGCTTTAAAATCTCTTACTATATTATTCTGAGATATGCTTCGTTTGCTCAACAATGTTTAAAATTTATGCATGAACATCTTCTTAAGGTTAATCCAGGTTGATGCATATACTAGCAGTCCATTCACTTTTCCATTGAACAAATACTCAAACTAATTATTCATTCTACTATTGGTGCAAATTTTAATTATTTTGAGTTTTTTGTTTTTATTGACATTGCTGCTATGGACATTTTTGTACATGTCATGTGATAATGTCTACATGATTTTTTTCCTCAGGCATAGACATATGAGATGCAATATGTTTTTTCTTTTCTTTTAAGATTTATTTATTTAAAAAAAGATTTATTTATTTTAAAGAGCATGAGAGAGAGAGAGTGAAGGAGAGAAAGTGCATGAGCGGGAGGGATGGGGGAGAAAAAGAAAGAATCTCAAGCAGACTCTGCAATGAGCATGGTGCCCAATGACTACACTGGCTCAAACTCACAACCCTGAGATCACAATCAGAGCCGAAACCAAAAGTCAGATGCTCAACTGACTGCCTCACTCAGAAAACCCAATGTGATACTTTTTCCTAAAGAGGATATATCTAAGTGGAATTACTGACTTTTATAGCATGAACATGCTCAACTTCAGTATGTAATAATCAACTGTTATCTAGAATGGTTATGATAATTTGTACATTTATTAGTAATATGCAGTTCTCATTTCTTCATTTTGCCAACACCTCCATTATTGATTTTGTCAGTATGGAACTTATTATCTCTTAAAGATAAACTACTTTTGGATTTATTGATCCTCTCTATGTTTATTTTTTATTCCATTAATTTTTAACTCTGATCTCTCTTTCCTGTTATTTTTTTGGATTTATTTTGAAGTAATTTTTATAATTTCATATACTAGATGCTATTTATAAATTTTGAAACATTTTTTTGGTTTATAACATGAGGTTTAAGGGCATATACTTTTCTAAAGAACTGTTTTAATTGTATGCTATTTTATATATATATGCATACCTATATATACATTTATACCATATTATGTATACATACGTATATAGAGAGAGAATATGGAAATATGTTAGATCTACTCAATTCCATTGTCTGTGTCATTTTTTTTTCTCTTCACTGGATTGCACTGTGAATATATCTTCAGACCTATTTTCTAGTTCATGAATTTTTTCTTCATCTAATGTGTTTAATGTGATTTGTTTCTAGAAAGTCAGTTTTGTTATTTTTCAAAGGCATCTGTTTACTTTTTGTTCTCTGCTCATATTTTCAAGTTTTTATATTGCCTTAAAAATATATTAAATATCATTATTGAAAATCTATAACTAAAAATAATCATGCCTGAAGTTTTTGTGTTATTTGTATCACCATTGTTTTCTCTGCTTCTCCCTTACTATATTTTATTTCCTTGTATGTTTTTGTAATTTCTAAATTACTACTGCTCATTTCCTTTGAAAGTTTATCTATTGGAATTCGTTAATACCTACATTTAAATTCAAGATTAACATTTACTTCTAACCATCTCCTATAATACTACCTATTTTGCTTAAACTAACCTATCTATATGAGACTTTTCAGACTGCATAAGTGAAGACCAAAAACCTACATGGTACAGAATTTCATTCAGGAATCCTTAGAAGAGATTATTTATTTTTATTCCAGTAAGTGCCAAGTGTGAGAGAAGCAATTTTCCTTATTGTACTCTTCTACTATTTTTTCTTACTTTTCTTCCTTACATAGCATATGCGGTTAGCTCTTTTTTCAAGAGTATCCTATTATATTTCCCTTTGTGGCAAAGTCCTACATTTTTTGTTTTGTTTTTTTTCCCTCGATGCCCAATGCAATAGTCAAAGCTAAACTCAACATTTCTAGAGTACAGAATAATTCCTCATAGTGAAATCTGGCTTTATGGTTAGTTTATCTAAGGTTCATATTTTTATTTTGTTTTTCAGGTCTCTGGGTTTCTTATTTTTATGGCAGCTTGGCAATGCATTAAAAACTATAATTTTTACAATAATTCACTCGGTATCACTGTGTTAGTTATCTATGGCTACATGACAATATTATCACAGACAGTGGATTAAAACAACACACATTTATTATCTCACAATTATTGAAGGTCATGAGAAAATTGGCTTAGCTGGGTCCCCTACGCTGCTGCAAACAAGATGTCAACTAGTGGTAGTTCTCAGCTGAGGGCTTAACCAGGGAAAGATCCACTTCTAAGCTCCTGCAGTCATTAGCAAGATTCAGGTCCTTGAGTGGTACAAAATGAAGGCTTCAATTTCTTATTGGTTATCTCTTGGAAGCTAACCTCACTTCCTAGCCGGTTTTTGCCTGGAGACTGCCCTCAGTTCCTTGCCTCGTATATCTTCCCTGCACACTCACTTAACATCATTCAAACCAGCAAAGGAAAGAGACTCTTAGCAAAATGAAAGTTACAATATTGTATAATATAATCACAGAAGTGACTTGCCATATTCTACGGGGTAAGAAGCAAGCCACAGGCCCTGTCCACACAGGGTATAAGTATCGGGAAGCCGGGACAACCATAGTATCTTTTTAGTTGTTTCAATCAGGGAAGTTGTTCAGAGTGATACAGTGTTCTAGAAAGGAGTTGGTATGAGATACACTTGAAGAATCTGCATCCTAACTGAGGGTGAGTGGTGAGACTTGAAGAAAGTTAAAAAGGTGGAATAAAGTGAGGGAAGCAACCACATTTAAAACCTCCAGTTTGATTTGGCCTTGAGCAGTGTAAATGTCAAGTGGAAAATGCATTGTTCAAATTGTGCTACTCTCTTTACAGAGTTCCTGTGCCAACTTCCTTCTTTCCCTTCTTGAACCTAATCCATTGTTACAATCATGTAAGTCATGGTTTTTACAAGATTTTCAAATGGTTGGTTTCCTACATGTGCAGAGAAAACACTGCAAAGCCTCAGCTGCTCATTTCTCCTCTGTCACTTTCACTCATGGGCAAAGTCCTTTATAATGTATCAGTCCCTTGCCAGCAGTGGTAACTGCATTCATACTGATAATTCAGGCAAAAACAGGAGCATGATCAACCCCAATTCCCTTTGCCTCAACTGTGTATGGTTTTAGCCAAATAATTTATATTGGTCAAAATAACCGAAAATCACTATTTATCCTTGTGTATATTTATACAGTCTGAAAATAAAACCACCAAACCCAATAATTCCTATGTTAATGGTTCTATTCCTAGAGGCAAGTTTTAGACCTAGATTTTCCCAGTGAGACATCCTTGGCAAAATGATAAAGACAGTAACATTTACCTTGTGTTCTATTTCTCTTTGCAATATCCCTGTATCCCATTTTTCTTTGCCTCTGAGTCACTCATGCATTTTTTTTTCCCAGCAGTGTGAAGTCACTGGAACCCCTGTCTTGAGTTACCACAGAACTTTAATTCCCACTAAGGTGTTAGCTGAAAATAAGACAAAGTGTCATTGCTTCCCTTGCATTTAACCAAAAGTAAAAAAATGATTTTTTTTAATAAGGGAATTTTAAGCAATATGACTTCCTAGGAGGGAAAAGAATTACTTTTATGAGCTGCTTATATTATACCAACTTTTTTTTTTTTTAAAGATTTTTTATTTATTTATTAGAGAGAGAGACTGAGACTGAGTGGAGAGAAGGTCAGAGGGAGAAGCAGACTTCCCGCAGAGCCGGGAGTCCGATATGGGACTCGATCCCGGGACTCCGGGATCATGACCTGAGCCGAAGGCAGCCGCCCAACCAACTGAGCCACCCAGGCGCCCCCAACTTATTTTTTTAAATGAAACTAGAGCTAATAACAATAGCTAATGATTTGAGGGTGCTTACAATGTGCTAGTCACTGAGTCAAATTCTGTATAGCTTATTTCAATAAATACTTCAAAATGAATGATGAAGTAAGTACTCATCCTCATTTTACAGGTTAGGTAATTTAAGCTTAGATAAGTAACTTGCTCAAAGTCACACAGCTAGTAAGTGAAAGAACTAGATGGGAATAACTCCACAACCAGAATCTTAAGACTTGTACTCTTCTATTGATGGTAAATAATGTTTTACTATTGGCCATATATAATGGGATCAGTACTTTGAAATCTTGTTCCTGATTTTTCCCTAAATAACCATTTAAACTTAGCCAAGTTGTTTATACTTTCTCAGTCCTAGTTTCTCCCTGTGCTAAAGGAGAGAAGGAAGTAAGTGAACCATGACCTTCTTCTTTCATACATAATCCTAGCATATACTCTTATAAATTACCTTTGGTATGGCAGGTGTCAACTCTAAAATATGGGGCTGCACTTCTAAATTCATGCACAGAAATGAGAAAGTGATCATAACCTTATTGAATTGAGAGTCAGATCAAAATCTCCCATTTAGGAGAGTATTTCTTTGGCTTCTCTGAACATGCCAATTGCTATTATTGCCCATACATTTTGAATTGTTTGGTTTCTTAACCGTTAATTAAAATGTAATTTCATTTGCATAATATAAGACTAGTGTGGTAATTAACACTCTTCTTACTAATTGCCACCTAATTAACCCACTTTAGGTGTCTTGATGTCAGTGCAGCATCTAAATATCACCATCCTACCTTAGTTGATTCGTAGGGCTATGATTACCTTTTATGGCTTATAAAATTTAAAATTAATTGCATTGCAACTAGAGCTGTGGCTCAACCTTATATCTGAAAAAGGGTCCATTAGGTAATTATTTGATAACTAATTAAGTTTTAGCCATCTCACTAAATCAACTTAAAATGCTCCTCCTATAAGATGGATTTAAAGGGTCACAAGAGACTCCTCAAAGATCAACGTGAGTCAACCTTACTATTCAGATTGTCTCTTTATGGTTTTTCAAAAACATCTATCCATTATGGTTGAATTCCTGTCCTAGGGTTAGAAACTTCTTCTTTCCCATTTTAAAGGCAGAACTTTGACAAAGAAAAACTGTCTTATTTTGAGCTGAATTTAATGACAACTTCAAGATCTATTAATGCCCCAGACTTCTTTTATGATTTGCTCTGGGCTGCTTGTTCCTGCAATCCCACTTTTATCTCTTTACTATCCTCTCCCACAGAGGTCTAATATCAAAGAACCAAGACATGGATCCACACCACCCAGGGCTGGATTTGGTTTGCTGGATTACAGATAACTTAAAATTTCGCTGAGTGAATATCAGTGCTGAGCTTTTTGAGCCCAGGGAGTTATCAGGTATTTCAGGTAATGCTGATAAATGTTATCAAAAGAGGAAATAAACCTTAATCCCTTGTATTAGAAAGAAATCATTTTAAAAGATGAGAGCATCCTGAACTCAAACAAGCAGTAACATGTTCGAATTCTAAAAGGTGAAGGTCACAGATGTAAACACAGCCCATCAAACTGAAGATGTCAGAACTATAACTTAATGTTCAAGTGTTCCTCATACTCTGGAAACCTTCATCAAAGTTCCTATTCATTTTTCTGTTAGTAGGTAGCTATTTGGATATTATATTTTATTGTGTAATTTTGATGTAATTTTTATTATCTAATTTAATACAATATTCAATTCTAGGAATAAACTCTGTAAGCCTTTGTTGATTCACTGATTCAACACATATTTATGTACCATTATGTTTGGACATAATGGTTAGTGTTATTTCTTGAGGTACAGTTCTAAAAAAATACATGCTCCCTGAATTCAACGTTTTGGGGAAATACTAGGAATCCCAAGAACTAAACAAGTGACTATCAGTGAAAACACTATGCTAGTGAGCCAGATAATGGGAGACTCATTTAAGGTCTCACAGCTCCATAGAGAAAGCTGACATGAGAAAATGTTATTTAAGCCAGGCTACAAGTATAAGAATTAATAAATCCATGGAACTGTGGGTTGTGCTGGCTGGTGCTCTAGGCTTGCCATGGGTTTTACAGGCAAAAGGAACATTAAGTCAACACAGAGAGACTGTGCACAGGTGAAGAGCCTGGAGAAGCTCAATAAGACCTCAGAAAAGAAAGCAAGGAGAGAGAGAGATGAGAAATGGATGTGGAGCGGTAGCCAGAAAGCCATGACACAGGGCCACCTGAGTCATGCTTGGACTTATCCCAAAGTGTTGGGACATCTTTGAAGAATTTTAATTCCATGCCTAATATGGCTATACCTTTATCTTAAATGAATAGTCGGGGCTGAAAAGGGGGAACAGAGTAGAGGGCAGTGACCCCTGATCACTCTTAGCTTCTAGTTACAGTCTCATCCCAAAAAGTTTGAATTATTGAAGTACACCTAAAACTGTAATGAGAGAGAAAGGTCATGCTAATGTTGTAGTTATGAAACTATAATCAGAGGAAATAGAAGAGATTATTTTCAATTGTAGTTGAAAGGATTAAATGATATCATAAATGTTTGCCTTGAAAAATTCAGGAAGTCTATGAAACTGTAGGTTGTTATTGCTTTTAACATAGTACCACAAATTCTAAGAAAGTTCAATGGGGAAAAAAAGAGCAATGCACTCTAATACCAATAACAGTATCTCATATTTATGTAGTAATTCATAATCTTCAAAACATCTTTACCTAAATTATTGGATTTAATCATCAGAATAAACTTTTCAAGTAGGCAGGATAAATATTCCTATTCCTGTTTTATAATAAACAAATCCACCTTTTGCTTTGGGAATCCACCATACCTATTCTCGGATACATGATTTGTGTGGGAATGACCCATTTTCCAGTCTCAGGAGTAGGGCATGATCAATAGAAATCAATAACTATTTCTTTTTTTCTTTTTTTTTAATAAATATTTCTAAACACTTGTCCACAGTAATTGGTTCAGGGACAGGGCTTGTAAGCTTGTTAGAACCAATGAAATATAAAGATACATTTCCCGAGATTTGTTGTCATCGTTGTTGAAGGGGGTTGGGGATGAGAGAGAAAGAAGGAGGGGGGGGAACCATCCTCTTTGGACACTAGGGACCATTCTTTTTCCTCAGTGAGGAGATGTGGCCTGAAATATAAGGTTTAAACTGCTTTAGCACCTCTCACCAGTTCATAGGAAGTTGCTGCAGACACAAGGCAAATCAACATATGGAAACTAAAAGTGAAGTTGAAATGTGGAAGACTGGATGGGAAAAAAAAATTGGGTCTCCATTGGCATTGTTTGAAATACTGATTGAATTTTGCCTGGATCCTTGGCTACTTCAGGCCTTTGCAGTTCTGTAAGCCAATATATTTTTTGCTATTGGTTAAGCCAGTTTGAATTGAATTTTTTTGCCCCTGCACCTGAAAGAGGCATAAGTGATAGACAGTAACCATGGCTAACTGAAGCAAAGTGGTGAATATGTTAGGATCAGTGCAAAAAGAAAAATACCAACCCTAATAATAAAGACAAAAGTTTATTCTTCTCACATTCAAGAATTTTCAAAATAATCAATCCAGGTCTAGCATAGTGCTCTGGTCAGGGAACCGGTAGCATCATCATCATGCAGAACTCCCATCCCAGAGATTACCTAATGATATAAAATGCTCTTTGGAGTTCTAGGCATTATGTCTACCTTCTAATCAGTGGGGGAAAGGAAGGAAAAAGAATGCATGGCCTTTCTTCTTGAGGATACTTTTTGGAATTTGCACATATCACTTCAGGTTACAACCCATTGGCCAGAACTTAATCATATAACCTAATCTAGCTGTCTAAAGAACCTGAGAAATATGAATTTTATTTGGATTGCAATGTGCCAAATTAAAACTTGGACTACAATTACTATGGGAGAAGAAATGTACATATAATCAGGGTTAATTAGTAGGCTCTGAGACAGAAAGATAAGAGGTGTTCACAGAATTGAGAGGAAAACTGGAGGACCCACAACTAGAAGAAGGAAATTCTGGAAGACTAGCAGGTAAAACTATGGGATGCTGTTTTACAAAAGGTGCAAAGGGATTCAAGGAACACCTCCATCCATGTCTTCCTTGATCAGGAGTCAAAGCTCTGGGCAAGAGCAGCACATAGGCTGAGCTTGGGTCACATACCGATCTCATGGCTGTGCAGAGGTAATGAAAGGAGGGATCTGCCTGTTGAACTTCTCTGGTAGGAGGTGGCACCTGGGTTTATCATCCCACTGCAACTGCAGCTAATAAGGGAATATTCATTCTCCAAGAGAAATGAGGGGCTGTTGTATAAGAAGAGATGTTTCAAGGCAAATAAATATTAATAACAACAACAAAAATAATATAAATTTTCAGTATAGGCTCAGAAGGGTGAAGTGATATGCCTAGAGGTAGAGATAGGAATAGAACTCAGCTTTTTCAATATCCAGTCCAGTGCCTTCCCCATTTTTCAACGCCATCTAAACTGTACAATTCAGAGAAAGCTAAAATACTATTATTCATGCTGCTGTTGCTTTAATGGACATTATCTCACTTTAATTTTGTATTTTTGTTCTTATAACAGTCCTAGCATATACATAGAACATATACTAATATTTTTTTCAGGTGAGGAGACCAAGGTTTAGAAAGATTAGGTAAAGAGGCATCAGAGATGGAGGCAGAGTAGGAGGACCCTAGGCTTATCTTGTCCCATGAACATAATTAGATAACTATCAAATCATCCTAAATACCCCAGAAATCAGCTTGATGACTGACAGAACAAATTCCACAACTAAAGGGAGAGAAGAGGCAACACTCCATAACATATGGAGATATGGTTTAAGGGAGAAATGGACCATAGGTGCTACACAGAGGAAGGAGCCATGGTTGCAGAGAAGGGTGAGTGAGAGACAGGAACACACAGGGGAATGCACAGGAGAAATTTCCACAAAGCCAATGGCTTAGAAAATGAGAGGGGATAAATCTCCTGAGTTCATGCAACCAGTGGTGCTTAAAGCCTTCAGTTTTAAAGGTGAGCAGGTTAGACTGGGATAGAACCTGGAGGGTACTGCCCTTCTTTTGGAGAGAAAGCAAGCAAACAAAAGTGGGGGCAGACAGAGAGTGGAAAGTGGAACAAAAGCAAACAAAAGTGGGGGCAGACAGTATGGAAACAGAGATCTGAAAAACAATTGGAGCACACAGGAGGGAGATTGTTCCTTATTCTAGAAGCGCTTCCCTGCGAGCCAGCGTCTCTCTAGGAACAAAGGAGCTGACTAGTACCATTTCACTACTGCACTCCTCAGCATAAACACAGAGCCACATGAACGAAGTAGCTCAGTGTGGTTACTAACTGCCTAACTTGCCTGCACCAAACCCCACCCCGAGAGTTCTGGTGGGACTGCCCTCTCAGTCAAGCTTGCCTCTGTCCCAGTATGGTGGGCCCTTCTCCCAGAAGAGCAGCACAAACCCCTGCCACACCATTTCCTCCCTGGAGGTTCTGCAGGGCCTCAGTTCTGATGGAGTTCATGTCAAGTCTCAATTCATAAGCAGACTGGAGCCCGCCTCATTAAAACTCACCACATTCAGGCCAGGGACCAAATACTGCCCATAGCAGGCAAGGAGAGCTTCTGTAGAAGACTGGTCTGAGGAATAGAGCAGCTGAAACCCAAGAGCAAAGCGCACGTAACACACACTGGAGATACTTCTTAAAGTGCCAGGCCCTGGACATTACATGATATCTTCTTTATAAGGCCATTACTTTCAGGAGCAGGAGACAAACTGACATTTCTAACACAGAGAAGAAGGCAGAGACTTAGACAAGAATGCCAAGATGGTGGAATTTATCCCAACTGAAAAAACAAAATAAGACCATGGCCAGAGATGAAAGCAAAACAGAAAGAAGTAACATGCCTGATGGGAGAATTTAAAGCAAAAATCATAATACCCACTGGGCTTGAAAAAAGAAAAGAAGACATCAGTGAGACCCTTACAACAGACATAAAAGGGTTAAAAAAGAATCAGAGATGAAGAATACAATTAATAAGATTGGAAACAGGCTTGATGCAATGAATGGCAGGCTAGAAGAAGCAGAGGAACAAATTAGTGACCTAGAAGATAAAATAATGCAAAATAATAAAGCTGTAAAAAAGAGAGGAAGAATAATTATGTAATAATGAGAATAGACTTAGGGAACTCAGTGATTCTGTCAAATATAATAACATTCATATTATAGGAGTCCCAGAAGAGAGAGAAAAGGGGGCAAATATTATTTATAAATAAATAATATTTATTATAAGAAATAACAGCAGAAAACTTCCCTAATATGGGGAAGGAAAGAGACATCCAGATCCAGGAAGCACAGAGAATTTCTATCAAAATCAACAAAAGGAGGCCAACACCAAGACATACTGGAATTAAATTTGCAAAACATAATGATAATGGAAAAATCTTGAAAATAGCAAGACAAAAGAAGTCCTTAACTTAAAAGAGAAAACCCATAAGGCTAGCTGGAGATTTCTCAACAGAAACTTGGCAAGCCTGAAGTGAGTGCTATGATAAATTCATAGTGCTGAATGAGAAAAATGTGCAGCCAAGAATACTCTATCCAGCAAGGCTATCATTCAGAAAAGAGACAAAGTTTCTTAGCCAAACAATGGCTTAGAAAATGAGAGTGAAATGTATTGACCACTAAATTAGCACTGTAAGAAATATTAAAGGGGACTCTGAATGCAAAGGACAGATCAAAAGTGACAAAGATAAGAAAAGATCAGAGAAAATCTCCAGAAACAATAATAAAACAAGAATAAAATGGCAATAAATATTTATCTATAAATAATTATTTTGAATGTAAATGGACATACTTCCCCAATCAAAAGACATTGAGTGTCAGAATGGATTAAAAAAATACCCATCTATATGTTGCCTATAAGAGACTCACTTTAGACTTAAAGACACCTGCAGATTGAAAGTGAGGGGGTAGATTAACATTTATCACACAAATGGATGCCAAAAGAAGGTTGGAGCAGCACTATTTAATATAGGACAAAATAGACTTTTTGTTCTTGTACTGGTTTTATTCTGCTTACATATCAGAGTAGTACTGACCTCATGGAATGATTTTGAATGTGTTCCCTGTATTCTATTATTTCTAAGATTCTGATAAAGATTGTCATTATATTTTAAATATTTGGTAGAATTCACCAATGAAACCATGTGGTCTTGGGATTTTCTGTGGTAGGAGATTTTTTATTCCTAATTCAATTTTTATTTTTTTGTTGTTTGAAGACTTTGATTCAAGATTGATGATTCAATCATGGTGTCTTGTTCATTTTTAGGAATTACCTGTTTTTTCCCCTAAGTTATCTGATTTGTTAGTATATCATTATTTATAATAATTTGTTATCATACTATGAATTTCCTATTTTTTCATACTATGTATTTCCATGGTTATTGTATTGTTTTCCATTTCTTATTTTGGTTTTTGAGTCTTTTCTCTTTTTTCTTAATTAATGCACTGTCAATTTTGTTATTTTTTTAAAAAACTTGTCATTACTGATTATTGTTTATTCTGGTCTTTATTTTATTTATTTCTGATTTTTCTTTGTTATTTCCTTCATCTGCAGAATTGCAATTAAGTCTCTACTTCTAGTTCCTTGTGATGTAATGTTGTTTATTTGAACTTTTTTTCTTCATACAAGAATTTATAGTATATATTTCACTCTAACATCTGCTTTTGCTGCATTCCATAGGTTTTAGAATGTTGTATTTTCTTTTTCTTTTGTTTTGAGGCATATTTTGATTTGCCATTTGATTTCTTATTTGGCCTACTGCTTGTACAATACTGCATTGTTTAATATCTACATATTAAATGTTTAATATTTACATTGTAAAAATTTAAATATTTTTAAAAATAAAATATTTTTTTAAAAAAGAAAGATTAGGTGATTTGCAGGGGGGCTTGAACCTAGATCTTCTGATTCCTATTTTAGTGTTTGCTCTACTAGAATAGTGAGTGGTTCTCAACCTAGGGTGATTTTGCCACCCCTTCTCACCCCTACAGGGTTATCTTGCAATATTTGGAGACATTTTGGTTGTCACAGCTAGTTGAGAGATGCTGCTGGCATTGAGTGGGTAGAGACAACAGAGGCTGCTAAATATCAGTTCAGCACAATGTAAAACATAATATCCTACAACAAAATGTAAATAATGCCAAAGTTGAGAAACCTTGTACTAGTACAATGGAAGGAAGAAAGAATATTCATTTTCTGACAATTTCTAGTCCAGACAGGTTAGTCTAGTTCTCTCTAGTAGGTAAGGGGGACTATTTAGCAAGTATCTGATCCCATAAAGTTGCACTCCAGTTCAAGCTCTGCTGCCCCAGGTTTCTGGGGCAGCTCCACTGCATCAGTGTAGAAGCATGCCTTTTTCACCTCCTGTGAGTACATAACATAGTCAGGCCTGGTTATAAGTGCTGGTTCTGACAGTCACTAACCATGTAAATTTGGATTAGTTGTAACCTTTCAAGCTTCACTGGATTAACCTATAAAATGGAAATAACGTTTACCTTCCTCAGAGATGCCTTTAAGATTAAATGAAATATAGCCTGTAAAGCATCTGACACATAGTAAATTATTATTAAAAGTTAAATATTTTTGTTATTCAATAAAATTGTTTTGGTCTATTTAAAAAGCATAAAATAGATCTTTGTTTTACATCATATGCCCAAATATATTAACTTCAGTCTGTATCAGGTCATGTTTACCTACCTAGCTGCTCTCTATATCTCACTGCATCATCCCAACTTCGTATATAACAGAAATATTTCCATGTTGCTATACTCTCATCAGAAGATTTCTTAATTTTCAAAATATATTTCTGGAGCTGATATATTTTTGTTGGAAGTTCTGAGAAAACCAAGGTCTCATGAATGAAGTTAGACAAGACTCTATAATGTCCATTCATTTACTTCCTTTGAAAGCAGGTTGGCAAAAATCTTGATGTCACCAAGCAGATTTCTCCTTACATCAGAGAGTAAGGCTTACTGCTTTCAAAGTTTCTTATTTAACACATCAATGCTCTTTGAAGGTCTAGCTTTAAATCATTTCAACAATAAGCAAAGATAAAATGATAGGTGAATATATAAACACTTAATTAGAACTGGCACTCTGCTAGCGATGGGGGCTTGTTTCCAATCCTAAAAGACTCATGGTCCAAAGAGGATTTCATATAGGTATAAACAGACAGCCCTCATAGAATGGGCATCACTGAAACAAAAGTACTATTTATAAAATAATGAAGGAGGACTACCTGAGAGAGTTTTAAAGTGGAGTTGACATTTAATATGGGTCATGATGGATGAGATGAAATTTTTCACACAGTGAAGATGTCAAAGACCACTACTATCAAAGGAGACTCCCATTAGCAAAGACAGCGTGGCGTGGGCTTGGGCAATGAGAGGGGTGAGATATTCATCAAGATATACCTTGAAAGGGTTGAATTGACAATCACAGGGCAGATAAGAAAGTTATGTTAGGAGGGGAAAAGGTTGGAAAAGAAGTCTTCTCCAAGAGAAACATCATAAATCATTTTGCTCCAAGTGGCCTGGAACACCCATGTAAATTCATTTTGCATACATGCATGCATGCATGCATGCAGTACGCTGCTCAAAACTTTAGTGCAGAGCTCAGAGGCTAGAGAGAAAACAAGGAGTGGGCAGGGTGTACTCCACAGACAATGGCCATGCCCCTTGACTCTGTAGGTGGGCAGCTTCAGTCTTAAGCTAATGAAAAAATTCAATGAAACACATTAGATAAAGAAGAAATGTAAATGGAAAAACAATTTAATGTAAATGGAAGCAGCATACTTCTCTAACTTTGCATTGATGTGAAAGGGTGGACTAATAATGCACTTATTCATTTACAAATATTTATTGAGCATTTACTATATTGTGGGCAGTAGGCTGGGTGCTAGAGACAAAAGAGGGAATAAAGGATATATAAAGTCCCTGCATTCCATGGAGCTTAGATAAGTTTCTGAAAGGTAAGGATAAGGTCCTATGGGAGTGCATCAGTTCTGTGTTGCTATATAACTAGCCTAAAACAACACAGAAGTATTATTAGATCACAATTCTGTAGGTCAGAAATTCAGACATGGTGTGACCGGGTTCTCCGCTTAAAAAACAGCTAAATCAAAGTATTCCTGGGTTGCTTTCTTGTCTGTAGTCAGGCCCATGTAGTTGTAGGAGGATTCAGTGCCAAATCAAAGCAGAATTTGCCAAATCTCTGACTTGTCATCCACTTATCTGCCACCTTGCTCTTGACCATGTCTATCTAATACCTAAAGCCTATGGATAAAACTATTCCCTCCCTTTACCTGCTTAATGCACTCAAAAACATCAGAGGGATAGGATTAAGGAGGCCCTGAGGGAGACTGCAGAGATTAGGGGGCTCTTCCAAATCCCACAAGGGGTTTACTTTGATTCTGTTTGCAATCTTGCCCAAGTTGGTATCAGTTGAAATCCTTTCTCCTGACCAATGTTTGGTCTGTGAGAAAAGACCTGGCTGTGTCTCCTCTGCAGAAGTGTCCAAATAACAGAGATCAGTCAGAATTGCAGTCTTAACAATCATATCAGACAAATCAAAGCTCTCACTGTACACCCAGGTCAGAACTCCTCTTGCTAGCATTTTCTGGGTAGTCTGGTTTGACACACACTGGTATTTAGAACTGTACTAAAATGCCATTTCAGTTGTTGCCATATTCCATAGCTGAAAAAAGCTATGTGTAGTTCCAAGTGATGTCACCACTTTAAGGAGTATAGTGTGAAGGGGCAAGCAGAGATAGAAAATCAATTCCATTTCTTTTCCATGAGCCATAGGCAATTAATTCACTTGCATTTGACTGTATTTAATAAATTCTAAATTTATGCAGCCAAGAAAACGAGATGAAAACATGTGGTCCTTTTACTATGGTGCCTGAATATAATTGGCTGAAAGGTACAGTACTTGACAAACCAGTGCATATTATTAGAAAGACTTTGGAAGCACTGCTTTTTGTGCTTAACTTCATGCAAAATAAAAAAAGAGGAGAGTAAAATTTCCTTGAATATTTCCAATAAACATAGTGGCAAAAGGGCAGTACCTGCTTAAAGGTCTTTGATAAATACCAAAGCCTTGTGCCACAGTTGGGGTGTACTTACCCCTTCCTGGAGGAGTTAACACTTAGTTCCTTAGTTATGAACTCAGCCTTCATCATCTCATTTACTCTGCTTAGCAACCTGTGACATAGATACTGAAGTTACCTTCATTGGAAGATGAACAGATAGGAGCTCAGAGAGGTGTAACAACATCCCCAAAGTCACACAGGATTAAGCAGCAGGCCTAGGATTGTCACTCTGATCCTAATCAGTCCTCTGCTGTATGCCAGCTTCCCATCCTAATAACAATTTAGATTAGCTGAGTACCGAGTATGTATCAGGAACCATTCTAGGGCTTTACATACAGTAGCTCATTTAATCCTTACAACAATTCTTGAAGTATTCATATTATTATTTTCATTTTACTCATAAGGTAACTGAGTTACAGAAAGGATAAGTAACTTATCTAAAGTCATAAAGCTAATAAGTGGTGAACCAGGTCCAGAAATCAAATACTCTGGCTCAAGAGTCTTCTATGCCCTCAATGATTGTTTTACTCTGTTTCACATAAAATACCTTTGCCTTGGTAATTCTGATGAGGTAGGGTAAAGACTCTTTTGGATGTCTCAACATCACTGTTTCCAAACCTCCAAAGCACTTGAGAAACCCTCCTCTCCAGCCCTACCCCAAACCTACTTGTACCCCTTGGAACCCCTCCATTCCTCTCCTGGATTCACTACTGTTGTAATTTCTACCTTCCAATAAGAAGAAAACAAAAGCACACATGCAACCACTTTAGTTCGAAGTATTGCTCAGCCTCCCAATAAAGGTGATTTCTGAGTGTGCTTTCAGTGGAGTTTTACTTCAGAGATGATGAGATTTTTTAAAATGTGATAAAATCAGATACTCTTCTAACTGTTAATGTGTTTCAGAGGATTACAGTGATTATTCGATTATGCTTATTTGAACACTGATTTAATTTTTAATTAGAATGCTCCCATGCCTAATTGCTTAGGAAATCCACCTTTAAGTAATAAATGATGTTTGGGAACATTACTGATAATAAGCCAAATATGCTATCACAACAGCATTTTATATTATGTAAATTTAAATGCTGTGTG
This sequence comes from Nasua narica, assembly GCA_028533885.1. Lineage (NCBI taxonomy): Eukaryota > Metazoa > Chordata > Mammalia > Carnivora > Procyonidae > Nasua > Nasua narica. The sequence continues at coordinate 39,940,423 of CM052811.1, forward strand.
TCATTAAATTGAATTAAAAATTACTTAAAATTAAATAAATTTTCCTCTTAAAATTGAAGAAAAGAGATAATATTTACTTTAATAAGAATCAGGGACGTTTATGAGCAGTATTTTATTTCTCTTGATGTGGCATACTGCTTTAGGCATTTCTTTCATATTCCTAAAGAAGTTCTTCTGAGGCACACCAACTGCTTTTTTCCTTTGAATAACATATGAGCTTAGATTTTCCCTGAAAGTCTCATTTCTTAGTTCTCCTAATTTCTGTTTGTTTTCCTTTCAGTTCTGTATACCCTGTTTAGATACTGCTTACTTTGCAGTTATTTTTCTTCAGAAAGATAAAACTTGCAAGCATAAATCCCTTTGGAACTAGGTTGAAAGAAAGACCTTAAGGTTGGGAAGCTTTTACAAAAGTGGCTTTGAATTTTTTTGAGATTGACTTCTGATCTGGTAACCCAGGGGGAAGGGTTTAGCCAACGTGTTTGGTATCAAATGTCAGTTTGGGTTTCAATTCCACTGCTAAGTGTAAGTGGAGAGATTTATGACACAAAGCAAAATAATAAATAAAATAAAATAAAATAAAATAAAACAAAACAAAATAATAGCCATAGAATATAAGGAATTAATGGGGTTTTTGATGTAGTATACAATTTGAAACCACTTAACTATCCAGACAGGCTCCAACAGGTATTGAGGATATTAGAACTTGTTGAGTGGATAAAGAAAAAGAACCCTTCCCAGACAAAACACATTTTACTCTAATCAGCTGATGTTGGAAATGCCTTTACAGGCAATGTGCTCCATTTCCCCATGCCTTTTTTTTTTTTTTCACAAGAAAAGTAGGGCATTGTCCTTTGTCTACCTAAGATTAAGGAAAATCAAAGACTGCAAAACAAAGTGAATTGTCAATAATAATGTATTTTCTTTCCTGGAGGTATAATTTTAATAGAATAGTGGACCGTGCAAGGAAGAAGGACAGCATCACGGAAGAGAGCTGCCCTTCAATGCTCCAGTTTCCTCAAATATAAAACCTCACACATAAATTGGCAGGTACTCTAATTCTTTTTATATCCCTTGTAATGGTTAGTTTCATGTGTCAACTTGACTAGATCACAGGGTGCCTAGAGGTTGGTCAGACATGACTCTGTATGTTTCTGTGAGGGTGTTTTGGATGAATTTAACATTTAAATTAATTCACTGAGTAAAGCAAACTGTCCTCTCTAATCTGGGTAGGCCTCATCCATCCAATCAGTTGAAGGCCTAAATAGAACAAAAGGTTGACCCTTCCTCAAATAAGAGGGAATTCTTCCTGCTTAACTGTCTTTGAACTGGAACATCAGTTTTTTTCCTGCCTTTGGATTCTGACCGAAAAACTGGTTCTTTCCAGGTCTCAAGTCTACTGGTTTCAGGATTAGAACTTAAGTCAGTCATCAGCTCTCCTGGTCCTCAGACCTTCAGATTTGACTAGAACTACACCAACATCTCTCTTGGGAATCCAGTTTGCCAACTGATAGCAGATCTTGGGACTTGTCACTTGTCAGCCTCCATAATCACATAAGCCAATTCCTTATAATAAATAAATCTCTCTCCCTCTCTCCCTCCACACGCACATACACACACATTTTGTTTCTCTGGAGAACTCTAATATATTCCCCGAGGCATTCAATCTTTTAACACATTTTCAGTGGGAAATAACTTGCACTGAAGGGTAGCTTAATATGTGACGCAACTGGGTTCAAAATTGGAACTTGATAAATACGAGAAAATCATGAAGGGAAGTCTAGGGACCTAGGCTCATATTTCGTGTAGGAAGATTTTATGGCAGGCATAGGACCTTTCTGAAGACTCCCTATAGTTATAATCGGCTCAGTTGACTCATGTATGTGTGTGTGTGTGGGGGGGGGGATATTGTTTCTTAGAACTTCTCCCATGTCATTATGAGTATTAATAATGTTCAAGGGTCTCAGCATAGAAGGTTATTGTAGTTTAACCCTTATTATGTTGTATCAATTTCATTTTTAACATACTCAACAAGTATTTAGTTAGAATCTCAATGCTCCCATTTAATTTTAAGATAGACTTAACATTTCTAGCCCTCTTCTTTTATAGTATTAATAACTTTAATTCATTTATTCATAGATATTTAATGAATGCCTTTCATTACCCATAAAGGGAGTTTTTCTCTTATATGTACAATTCCTTGGGGTTTCAGAGTAATGTGGAAAAGGCAGAGGCATTTGTACAATTTAGAAGACTGAGCCCTTTACTGAGCCTTTGGAGCCTATGAGCCTCATGAGAGCAAACAATATGATATCCCAAGTCTTGTTCAGAAGGGGGACTTCAAGAATTTTAGAGGTGCTCACACATTATTACAATGCCTCTGCAAGTTCTCCCAGATTCTTCTACCACTCCAACATTGCCAAAAAATATTTTACTCATTATAAGAAGGTATATTTGTTATAGGAAGAAAGAGGAGAATCTCATATTTTTCAGTTTAAAGATCTTACCTCCTTAGAATTTCTGGATATTCTAATTATGTACTTGGTCTTCAGTCCTTGATCAACCTGTTCCCCTATGACTAATTTTTCCAATGCTTTCACTGGACGTGAAACACTGATTAAGGAACACTCTTGTATGTAAGAGTGAGATCCTTATTTCCAGGTCATAGATCCTGTCTTTCTATTGAAATAACTGAATTGTCATTGCCTACTTTAATATCCTCCACACCATGGCCTATGGAGGTCTACTGGCTTCCTGTCAACTGTGCTCTGTGAAGGGAAGTCCTAAATGGGGACAATGAACTGTGATCTCACTCCATTACTATTGTGCTTAGTTTTTAGAAATCAGAACAGAAACCTTAATTGTGCCTATTAACACTTCATATTATCTCCTACTTGAAGGACACTGATTCTACAATCAAACCAGTGAGCTCTTACTCCTCACTAGATGCCATTCCCTAATTTGGAAAACATTTTCTCTTCTAGGATATTAATGTAGACCAGTGACTATAATTTACACTAGATGTACAGGTGAGTATCAATCCATTAAATATTTCCCACCAAGTATATGTATTAATGATTCACACCTTAAACTAAAGATACTACTAGCTCTTGTTTCTTTAGCTTATCCACAAGGCTAAAATAAAAGGCCTTGTCTAATGTCTGGCTAAAATCCAAATCCAAAAATCCAATTTTGTTTACGGAATTATTCTATAAATCCCGTTATCTTTAAAAGTGAAACACAACTTTGGGGCACATAGGGATACATCTTTAAGACCTCAAAAGGGGTCCGTGGCGGTAAGGCCTGGCTGAACTTGAGTTGATTCAAACTTAATTTCATGAGTCTAAGTCTTTATACGCTATCAGGCATAGGTTGGTCAATTTTTCTAAATCAAGCTCCATAGAATCTTATATTGAATATTCTTCCTATATTCTAGCACTATGATATCTGTGCATCTTAGCTTTTAGTAATACTGAGAGGTTTTTTTTTTTTCTTTTTCCCTGGTCGTCATTGACCTTACACTGATCATCTGGGACTGGCTACATTGGTGACAACATTTTGACTGAGAAGTACAAGTCTCTATTTTACTACATAAGGTTTTGTACAATAAGGTTCAGAGGAATAATGGACTAAAATACCAAATCTAACACTTATTGATGGTATGACACTGGGCAAGCTACTTATCTCATCTAAGCTTCAGGCTCCTCAAATAGAGGTAATAGTCATTTCAATCTTATAAGATATAGATAAGGATAGCATTCAGCAAAGTTCCTAACACATCTGCTACATGCTTATGATGATCTTTTCCTAATGTGGTCATTGGGGTTAATTTTTTGATTCAGAAAAGTAACATTCCTAGGATTGCATGTAGAATGTTCGCAACATGCGTGAATGCATTGTAAAATGTGTGACTTAAGCAATCAGAGTCCTTCTGAATACCCTTGGCCTTTATAGAATTGGAAAGACCATTGGAAAGACCATGGAATTGCACAGCCATACCATGTGCTGTGATGCAGGGGGATGTGACTGACTGCATTGGGTATGCTCTCAGACTTCCTTTTTGCCCATACATCAACTGTGCTAAAGAAAACATAGATCCTCTTGGTTGAGTAGCCTTTGGATATCACTGCACTTTATCTTCAATTTTGGTGTCATTTCCTAATTACACTTCACAATCATTCAAGTAATAATGGCACCTGACAGCTGTAGAACATATCTACACCTTTTTTCCCCAGTGCTCGTTATCCATTATCTTATTTGCTTCACACAACATTGCTTAATAAGTTATTATTCATCCATCACAGATGAAAAAACCGAGGTTCTGACAAGTTAAATAATATGCCACAGCTATATCATCTAATTTTTATTGGAGATAGGACATGAAGTCAGAGATGCTTCCAAATACCATGGTATTTTCCTTAGTATCCTTAGTCAACTTCAAACTGATTAAAATGGAAAGGCAAGGCTTTAGTGATCTGACTTCCATTTTTATTCCACCCTTCTACCCACTCCCACCCCATTGTATGTCTAAATATTTTTATTATTTTTTAATTCCTGCAACACTTTAGCTCTCTTTCACCTTTTGAGGAGCCAAACTAGATTTCATTTACTTTCAGAATTTTCCTTAAACTTATCTATTAACTCTGGGTTCCATACTCCTATATGCTCTCAGAACATTCTACACACCTCCTTTTATAAAACTTAGCCTGTTGTATTGTAATTGTTCTTATTCTCTGGCTCTCAAACAGGACCATGTGATACAGCCTATGTCTTACTCACCGGTGAATGGCTAGCATTGGTCTAAATGCTTGCGTCCTACCCAGAATTCACACGTTGAAATATTAAACACCACAAATTATGGCCAGGCCACTGGGCAGTGTTTAACTCATAAGTATAGAACCCTCATTAATGAGATTACAGCCTTATTAAGAAGTTTTAGAAAGATCCCTGATGCTTTCCATCATGTGAGGACACAGCATGAAGTCAGCAGTCTACAATCCAGAAGAAGGCCTTTACCAGAATCTGGCCATGCTGGCACTCTAATCTTAGACTTCTAGACTCCAGAAATGTGAGCAGTAAGATTCCATTGTTTTAAGCCACCCAGTCTGTTTTATTTCGTTTTTGCAGCTTGAACAGCCTAAGACAAAAACCTAGTATATAGTGGATGCTATGTTCAACATACATTTGTTGCATGGATGAATGTTCTGCTTATTACTCTACTTGCTTTCTCTTACCTTTGGCACTTTCTCCATGCAGAATAGTGCCTTGAAAGTAATTAACCCTCAATGAGGAGTGCAACCAATAAATATGTAAGGCCAAAGAGCTAAAAGATATAAGAACAGCTCTTAAGGACCCCTAAACTTCTATGATTACAAGATGAACAAATCTGATGGCACACAGATAGTTCAAAATGTTTTTATCTTTATTCCCTTCACATTCACGAAGACTACAGGCTCAACTACTGAAGCTGTAGTTTTATATATAAGCTATTCCTATTTCAAGTATAAAATGCATATTTTCATTTGAGCTCTGCTGGTTATTTGAAATTTATTTACTGAAGGCCTAATATTGTGCCTGGACAATGGTATAAGCTCAATTAAATATTAGTCATACAAAAAATAATAATAGTTTAAAAACTTTTTCTTTTTTAAAATTATCTTCACATGTGTTCAATTTTTAACTTGCATGTCAGACTTGCCTACTATGACTTTTCTCACTATCCAATTAGGTATTTCATAACACAGATGTGTATTTTGTGAAATTTTACTTCAGGACATCAGAAGTAGAACTACTGTAGACTAGGGGACAAAAATCACCATGAGTCACAAATACCCCTTAACTTTTCATATAATACTAGGTTTTTGTATATATGTAGTCCTCTAGCAGGGATGGTATTCTGATGTATAAGAGAGGTTAATGAAACTTTGGAGCCCCTCTTCATGAAAATGAATACAAAATGTTGAGAGTAATTACAGGGTCCTAGGAAGGTGTGAGATGGCAATAAGGAGTCCTGAAGCTTAAGCTTTATGCACTTCCTGATCCATGTGTTGTTGAGTCTACTGCCTGCATTACTAGTTTAGCCTTAAATTCTTTATTCACTTGAGCAGAGGTATTGACTGAGGCACTAATTTTGCTACAAAAAGAAAAAAAAATTTCCAAAGTGTGTTATCTAGTGCTCAGCCTCCACCTTTATTGTTGCTTTAAATTTTGTTTACTTTTTAAACATCTGTTTACTCATTTAAACTATTTCTTAAGTATGGATCTGCTGTTATTCTTGAAATATAAGCCAAAATGCATTACATTATATCTGATCTGCAAATGAATGGAGAGGGAAGGCTCATTTTTTGAAGGTCAATAGACTTCTAAAAGCCTCTGTGGTATCTTTTAGAAAATCACTTTTTCAGTGCAACTAATGGAGCCTATGCCACTCATGAGTGGACCCGAAGCCCTTGTTTAAAGTGTGCTTACTTAGGCAAATGGTGTCCTTATGGACAAGGAGTTAATAGTTTATGTGGAAAAAATATTTTCTAGAGGAATTTGGACTGTGTAGAAGGTGGTGATAATAATTTATATTGCTTCCATGATTACTAAAAAGCTAGATGACTTTTTATGATAAGGTAAAAAAAATGGGGATTTTTATTTATTTATTTTCTTACTTATTTGAGACAGAGTGTATGTGACAATGCTCGCGAGCAGAGGGAGCAGGAGAGGGAGAAGCAGACCACCCACTGAACAGGGAGCTTGATGTGGGACTCAATCCCAGCACCCCAGGATCATGACCTAAGCTGAAGGCAGATGCTTAACTGACTAAGCCACCCAAGCACCCCCAAAATGGAGATTTCTGCCCATCATTCTCTGGCCTAAGTGTCAAGTCCATTGACTGATCAATTCAAGTCCCCCTTCCAACTTCCTCTGTCTACCTCTCCATATATCAATTTTGATTATTTGAAAGTACACCTTCAATTTTTTTCTAATTTGTGGGTAAAAGTTTTTTGGGGATGGAATCTTTTCAAGATAATGTAAGGCTAGATCCTTTCTATGAAGTTCTCAGGTGGTCCTCAGTAATTGTAACCGTTTGCACCATCGTAGCTCACTCCTACAAAGCACTGGTTACTTTTCCTCCCAGAAATTGCCTAAAGCAAAAAGAAGAATGGAAGTCAAAAATGAAAATTTAAATTTGAACAACAACAAAAAAAACTAGGTGATGTCTCCAACCATGGGCCATCTATAGGAAAGGTCACAGAAATTCAGAAAAGATCAAACAGGGGTAGCAAGAATGTCAAGTATAGTAGAGGCTATGATGTGCTTCAGAGATCCCTCTTCAGGACTCAAGGCTCTGTTTGCCCCAACTTTGGGAAACTGCCCTTAGTCATCTGTTCTCCCTGGTTAGCCCTGGGCCAGAGTTGGTTGCCTTACCCATGGTCATACCTCTTCCTGGGAAAACTGGCACCCAATGAGTGGTAGATGAGGAAGTATAAAGACCTGTCTCCCATACTCTGTTGTGGGATATCTTTGATGTTCCATCTGAATTTCACCGATCGCTGCAGGGTTGGCTGAATCCTTGTTGTGTCTTCATCATAACCTAACTTACTTCTCTGCATGTACAGATCCTGAGTTCAAACTTCTTGCATACTAATATTCGGTTCAGAGTCTTTTGCCTGGGGTAACCCATAATCCAAGTAATGAATATATAAAACAAGAAAATGCTAATCTCAATTTAGGAATGCAACAGTCCCAACACCAAAAGCATCTTTGGAAATTTACTCCTTCTCAGTCCTTATATAATTTCTTTTTTTCATTTCAGCATTTTAAAATCTTAATTTTTTTTGCAGGTTTTAAAAGTTATTTTCTCTTCATTCTTCTGTTTCTACTTTTCTCTCTTATTCTTTTACAGTCAGGCATCTTAAAATGATATTTTATGTGTTTTTAGTCATCTGCTTTATTTTGCATTGTAATCTTGCTTTCTCCCTGTGCACTATTTGAGAACAATTTTTTCAAGATCAGTAAGGCCTGAAAAGCCAGCAGATGTTTATCAGTCTGTATCTTCTTTTTATTTTGCCTGCATGTGACATGGTTGAGTGTGCTCTAATTTTTAAAAGAAATTTTTATTTAGAACAGTTTTAGATTCATAGAATTCTTGTGAAAATAGTATAGAGTTCTCATAGACTTCACAGTGTCTTCTGTTAGTAACAATTTACATTAACATTAGTATGGCATGTTTGCTATTAAAGGACTGAAACAGATACATTATTATTAACTAAAGTCCATACTTAGATTTTTTTGTTTCCTAATGTCCTTTTCTATTCTAGATTCCTATCAAGGATACCACATTTTATTTAGTTATCATGTCTCTTTAGATTCTTTTTGACTGTTTCTCAGCCTTTCCTTGTTTTTGAGGACTTTGAAAGTTTTGAGGACTGTAGGTCAGGTATTTTGTAGAATATCTATCATTTGGGATTTCTCATGACTAGAGTGAAGTTATGGGTCTTTGGAAGGAAGATCCCAAAAGTAAAGTGCCATTTCTTCACATCACATCAAGGTATCCACTATCAATATAACTTATCACTGTTCATATTGACATTGATCACCTGGCTGAGGTACTGTTTCTAAGGTTTTCTCTACTGTAAATTAACTATTTCCTCCTTTCTCATATAGTATTCTTTGAAAGGAAGTCACTATATGTATACAGCCCATACTTCAAGAGTCAGTAGTTATATTTTGCTTCCTTCATGGTAGAGTACCTACATAAATTATTTGGAATTCTGTACAGATTTTTCTATTTTCTACCCTATACTTATTAAATAATTTAATTTATATAACTATGGACTCATGTATATTTGTTTTCTACTCCAAGTTATAATCCAAAGCTACTTCATTTTCTTGCTCAAAAATTTCTGGCTTTGGTCATTGGGATATCTTTCAGTTGGCTTATGTATCTCTCTGACATGCTCACATCAATGTGGTTTAAAAAAAAAAAAAACACTTCTCTAACTTTCTGGCACTATAACTACTCCAGGTTTGCCTTGTATATTTTCTGTCCCTATTTTACAGTCAACCATTTATCTAAGAAAATGGACTTTATTTTATTCAAGTAGGGCATGAGAAACTAAGATCTGGGCTCTAGTTTGTTCTTCACTTCTTTTATAAAATAAAGTTCTCTTAGTTTCTGCAACATACTTTCTCACTTTTCTCTTGCCTCTCTCACTGCTCCTTTCTAAATCTTATGGGTCCTCATTTTCCCCCTTCAGTATTTAAATTATTGGTATCATTCTTGATGGTTCTACCCAGAAGATACTCTTCTGTTGCCAATCTGTATCCTCTCCTTGATTTATTTCTATTAACCTTGTACCAGTTGTTCATTGTTCACCTTTAATGTGTTTTCCATATTGTGGCTAGAATGTTGGTTTTACATTTCCCTTAGGATGAAGTTCAAAATCCTTAAGAGCACAAACATCTTTCATGATCTGGTACTAAGAACCTGTCCAAGCTTCGTAACTTGCCACTTTGTTTCTTGCACTTTGTACTCCAAAAATGGTGAACTTCCTGCAGCTCCCTTAACAGAGTTGCTGGGTTCACTTTTACCTCAGTACTTTGCACCTTTGACAACACTTTTAAACACTCTTCCTTCCTTAACTTCTTTATTTTGCTGAGAAAAATCTAAAATTTTCACCAGAAAGCCTACCTTGTTTCCCAGTACTAAATTAGATGTGCCAGAAATGTGTTCCCTAACCATATTCCTCCTATTATGGAAGAAAGCCTCTTACGTGAGACTATGAATTCCCTTGTTCTCTTGTTGAACTGTGACCACACTTGTCCCCTGATGTTTCCCAGCACCTAGAACACCCATAGATGGTGGCCAGTTGATAATAACAGAAAAACTGAATGAGAACAGATGCATAGGGAGAGATGTAGCTATAGTTCAAGGTTATCACATGGTCAGAAACAGTCTATTAGGTAAAGTGGGGATTCAGAGAAATACAAAATGTTTACCTTCAAACAGCTTACAAAGCTTATAAAAGCAAGGTCTGTATATATACAGGAACCAAAAATCTCTCCATCTGCACAGACTGCTATGCTACAACACTTAGTTTGTTTCGTGAGTTTAGGAGTGTCTTATGGTTTGTCTCCTTCCCCATCCCATCTTGTTTCATTTCTCTTCCCCACCCCCCCTATAACCCCCTGACTTGCCTCTCAAATTCTTCATATCAGAGCGATCATGTGATAATTGTCTTTCTCTGACTGACTTATTTTGCTCAGCATAATACCCTCTAGTTCCATCCACGTCATTGCAAATGGCAAGATTTCGTTTCTCTTGATAGCTGCATAGTATTCCATTGAATATAGATACCACATCTTCTTTATCCATTCATCTGTCGATGGACATCTAGGTTCTTTCCATAGTTTGGCTATTGTGGACATTGCTGCTATAAAAATTCGGGTGCATGTGATCCTTTGGATCACTACATTTGTATCTTGAGGGTAAATACCCAGTAGTGCGATTGCTGGGTCATAGGGCTGCTCTATTTTCAACATTTTGAGGAAAGAGATGAGTCTCAAGCTTTCTCTTGAAAGATGACTAAAATTTGAATAGGTGGAGCAATGTGAATGAGAGAAAGGTGGGCCAAGGTTGGGAGGCAATGGTAAACATCAAGTTCCATAAGAAGATGGCTGGTGGCGATGCCTGGGTAGCTCAGTTGGTAAAGTGTCTACCTTCAGCTCAGGTCATGATCCCAGGGTCCTGGGTTGGAGTCTTACATCGGGCTCCTTGCTCAGCAGGGAGCCTGCTTCTCTCTCTCTCCCTGCCACTCTCCCTGCTTCTACTCTCTCTCTCTCTGGTATATAAATAAATATAATTAAAAAAAAAAAAAAGGAGAAGAAGGTGGCTGGTGGCAGGAAGGGGCCTGTGTCTGAAAAGTATTTCTGTTTATTTCTCTTAACTTCATGCAACTTATCTCCTTAAGAAATGCCATGAAATCTCAAGTTGAACATTACCTCCACATTTATAAATAATTCTTCTAATAACTGTTATTTTTCTTTCTTTTCTTTCTTCATTACTGGTGGAAGTTAGAGCTATTGTCCCTTTATAAAAGAAATTTATCTTTGAATCAAAAACAGCTGATATGTACAACCCAGAGGTTACTTTTTTAATACTCTTTATTGAAATGCAATAGTAGATTTCTCTTGCATTGCTTTTTACAGATTGCTTATCCTTTGCAGTTAGGTGATAAAGCATTTTGTGACAATGATAATTCAAATTTGTGTCCCTACAAAATGAGAAGAAAGTATGAACATATTTCATTTGGGTGTGTGTCCTTAAGCTGTTTTGACCTACTTTGGGGAATTGTATTTTTCTTAGAAGCATTGATTGGTTACCTTAATTGTCTGTGATAGATTTGATTTCAACTCTCTTGGGCAGAATGATTGCTCAGACCACTTAAAATTATAAATCACAATATGGGATGCCTTGCTTTAGACTTGACAGTAGCCAATAACTCTGGATTTTGTTGTGGTACAGTTAATAACATTGCCACATCTCAAAAGCCTTTTCAGTTAAGATTTTTCAGTTAGGATGTATTTTTTGTTTGTTTGTTTGTTTTAGAAGGCTGAAATGTGATACTGATTTGAAAGTATTTACTTTTGTATGCTTCATGATATTCATAAAAGTTAAGATTTTATACACCTAATGTGGCAGAGAAGAAAAACAAGTCTGAGTATATTTATTCATCTGTTAATGTTGATAAGAAGGAAAAAGGAATGTTCCAAGAGAAATCACAGGAGTGGCTCTGTTCTAAGTTATAAAGCTCTAAGTGTTTGGTTCATTCTTGGAAATGAACTCACTACTTCTGTTATAATTAAATAAATTTTCTATCATGTTTTTAAATTAACCTATTTCAGGACTGATTGAGAAATATGTACCTATTTATATATTGCATTTATTTTGCATATTATATTTATTTAAATATTCTATTTATATATTGTATCCAAATATATTATGTATTATTTTATATTATAGAAATACTTATAGAAAATATAGGACCATTAAAATGTAAAGAAAAATAATTTTTAAAACTTGATATTTTTGCCACCAAGCTAGCAACACAGACAATGTTTAAATGTATTATTTCCAGTCTATTTTCTATGTTTATCTATGTATGTTCTACACATTTTTATCTCAAAACTCAGTACCTTGCTTATTTAGTTTCATATCCTGCTTGTATCTAGTTGTATCTGAGCACATGTTTTACTCTACATATCTAGACCACAAATAAGACAGATGGACAGAACAAAAATTTCTAGAATTTGAGAAATTATTAGATATGTTGAGAGGAAGTTTATACTTGTCATAGTAATTATGTCATAACTTATTATTGACAATAAGCATGGTATATCTGAAAGAATGAGAACAGATATGTGAGAGGAAAAAAATCAACATCAGGGATGTCATAATTTAGTAGAATTAATGACACAACAAAATAAAAAGTGTTCATTTAGCATAATATGTTAAAATTTTCAAATTTCCTAGAGAAAAGGTAAATGAATGTAAAAATAGTAGGTGGTCTAACACAGGGTAAAACCAGTGATTATGGGAATCATATGAGCTTTGGGCTAACAAGAAAAAACTGATAAAAATCACTGGCCACTCTTGACTACAGGCTTCCAGAAGAATTGATCTATAGTAAATGGCAAAGTGCCTCATACATTTAAGTATTTTTAAACCGGTACGGAAAATGAAGAAATTGATTACTTAATAGATAAGGAGGGCAAGTCATAAGTTTATTGTAGTAGGGCATGGGAACTTCAGATTTGTAAGTGCTCCTACTGTTCAGGAACTCAGCAAGCTAGAGTTAAGTTTACAGAAGGGCCCGCTTGCCTGGCTGGCTTCTTCTCCAGAAACAGAAAATGTGCTTATGTGGAAATGAGGGTCTTGTATCCCTGCAAATCACCCAATTCTAGCCGCCACCACTAAGATCAAATTTTTTGTTCCCTTTGTCTTCTTTAATTTGCTGCATTGAGTATATATCTCATTTGCCTTAATAAATTTTGGAAAGTTATATATATATTTTATTTTAAATTTAAATTCTAGCTATATTTAAATAAAAGTATTTAAACTATTTTTCTAACATTATCAAATGTTAAGAATGCAATATTATCTTTTGAATGCCGTCTATTTACAATGAAGACTTTAGCACTCTCTTATTTTTTTTAACTTCCTATTTTGATTCCAGTTATTTGGTAAGCTGGAAATTTAGTATTAGATCAGTGTTCTTAAAATGACTAGTTTTTATATTACATACATTTTCTTTTTTTGACATCCCTTAACATTTGCATTCCCTTTTGAAATGAAACTTTATTTTTTGCTTCTTAACATGAACAGCAACCAGAAGAATTCTGATGTAGTTTAGGGCTGGGCACAACAGGAAAGCCAATTAGTACGCTTAGGGATATTCTATGAAAAGACTCTGTTACAAGGGACTGGAAGACACATGTCTGCAGGCAGTCTTCTAGATTTCCCCTAATAATTTGTGTTCCTAACTGGAGAGAAGTGACTATAGTAGATGCTTTTATTTCAGTATTTCAGCTTCCATAATTGTGGTGTCAGAAAGAATCTTGAAAGCACAGAGATAAATGGGAGACGAATGTGAAGGGAAGCTGATTAATTCTTTGACTGTTCAGTGAATTAAGTTTATAACTAGTTCTTTATTTACCACGAAAGTGTAAAGTGGCAGGCTGATTTCCAACAGCACGTATTTGCCTCTCTCTAAACTCAAAGGGCTGCCATAGGGGATATGGTGCCACCCTCATTATCGAGAATTTCACTTTCAATGTTTTCTTATGTAAAGTAAATTATTCTGGGTGGGCTGGAGTGTTCTCTGTCCCTCTAATATATGTGGATGAATTTGAGGTAACTCCAAGGGCCAGTTCTCAGGGAAGAGAGGAACAAACAGAACTTAAGTTAAAGGTAAAGTTCCTGTCTGCGATGCTTTAACAGATCACTAATAATTTCTAACATGTCAGTTATATTCCCTTATTATGGAAACCCTGTTCTCATACTTCTGTCAGAGAACTTCAGTTACAACAACACTTTGAGTTTTTTTCTTTATTTCTAACTCATGGTCTCCCAAGGAAGGAAGATTGGTTTATCTGATTACTGAGACTGACATAGGGAACTGACAGGCTTAAATCATATTTCTGGAATTTTCCTTTAAGAACTGCTGCTTTGAGAGAGTTTATATTCTACCCTATTCTATTTTCCCTGCTTCCTTGTAGTAAAGGAATATATTGATGTCTCTCACTCCGGTGAATTTCTTAATTAAGAACCCTTAATGGAGGGGCGCCTGGGTGGCTCAGTGGGTTAAAGCCTCTGCCTTGGCCTCGGGTCATGATCTCAGGGTCCTGGGATCCAGCCCCACATTGGGCTCTCTGCTCGGTGGGGAGCCTGCTTCTCCCTCTCTCTCTGCCTGCCTCTCTGCCTACTTGTGATCACTCTCTCTGTCAAATAAATAAATAAAATCTTTAAAAAAAAAAAAGAACCCTTAATGGAAGAGGTATGACTTATTTGTCCCCCATTAAAACTTAACATTTGCTTCAGAAACCCAGATCAGAGATAAAATAGCTGCCACATCTAGAAAGATCTACCTAGAGTACTGTTTTTGTCTTCTTTTATAGAGAACAGGTGCTTACTGAGCTTACTCGAATAAAGAGAAAATAGAATGAGATCTGAAATTCATCAAAGATGGGGAAAGTCCTAAAAACATATATCTCCCTTAGTCCCCACTTTTTGCTCACTTTTCTTCACTTTTAGCTTCTATTTCTTCTATGCTCCTCTTTCAACTAAACAGCTTTTTATGTTTACTTATAATTTCTACTCAATTATAGTTTAAACTCATGCATAACAAGGGTTAATATCAACTGGTCTGATTACATGTTTATCTCTCAAACTACTGACACTTGACTAACACTATGGAATGTTTTAACTAAACATATATGATGTTCTGTGATCATGCATCCATGAGAAGGATGTCAGCATTGTTTAGCAATAATAATTGAATTTATGATTTGACTTAGGGGCACATCATTGGTTAAAACTGGTCAGATATCTCATTCTAAAAGATCTCTTTCATGAGTTGACCTTGGACTTCTTTTTTTTTTTTATTAGGAAAGAGAGAGAGTGAGAGAGAGCATGAGAAGGGAGAAGGTCAGAGTGAGAAGCGGACTCCCCATGGAGCTGGGAGCCCAATGTGGGACTCGATCTCGGGACTCCAGGATCATGACCTGAGCCGAAGGCAGTTGCTCAACCAACTGCACCACCCAGGCGCCCCTGACCTTGGACTTCTTGATGCTGAGGTGCTTTGTTTGCACACTAGTGATAATATGGGACCTAGAGATAGAGTGGGTTCTGTGTGAACCAATCCAAAGGAAGGAAAGCAAAAAAGCCTCTGTCTGAGCTCTGTGTGCCCCTCTCAACGTACATTCTTCTTTTGCTGTTGCTGACCTATATTTTTTGCCTGTAATAAAGCTGGTGTATATAAATCCTTTAAGTCCTATGAGTTCTTTCAGCAAACAAACATTTATGGTGATTAATGTGTAATTAGCACAGCTTGCCATGGCACAAAATTGTCTTTCACAGTATCCTCCACTTTACCTCCTATCACTAAGGGGCCCAGGTATTCTTGGTTCAGATTTATAAAGAGGCCAATTGTTGGCCCAAATAATTTCTATTATATGACATAGATCTTTTTTTTTTTTAATTATACTGTGGATTGGCTGCCCTTGGGCTAGATCCAGTCTCTGGGTAATCACTTGTGCCCAAGGAATCAAAGTCATGCTATGCAAAGAATGGCCTCCTAAGAAGCAGGACATGTGAACCAGGCAGTTTCACTCTACATAGAGATGTAACTCTGGAAGTATTATGAGGCTGGGCTATGCAATTCAAATACTTGTCTGTATATACATCTAATGTGTAGGGAAGGAAAACTTTTTCCTTTCTTCTCTTCAAGTTTCTTTGGATGGTCTAATAATTAACTTGACATAAGATAAATTTAATTTTCTATGTATGGGAACTTCCCAAAATATGGGACTCAAGGAAGTGACCAAAGCAGGCAGCTTTTATACCTTTTACACAGAATAAAACCAATAAATTTGTAGAGAATTGGTAAGACAAAAAAAAAAATTGGGCTTGGGACAGTAAATTAGTGAAGAAGTAACCAGATTTGTTTACATAGTCTTCTCAACTCCAATTTTTTTATTTCTGGTGATAAGGATATTTCTCTACTTCCTGGTACAGGAAGAATAGCCTTCACATAGGAGATTTAGGTCCTGTTTCAAGAGAAACAAAGGAGGGTCCGAGTATCCTTATTGCACCAGCTGTTTCCTAAGTAACTTTGATTCAAAATAATCAAAAGTGGCATATTTTGGGGCACGTCCCCTGAGCCCCATCAAATATCAGCTGCCCACTTTCTTAGCCAACACTCAGAGGCTCATTGTCCTCTGATTTCCCAGCAGCTAGTCTGAGTCTATTTCCTCATTCAACAAGTGCTTATCAAATGAATGAGTATTTTCAGGCTGTATTGGGTAGAGGCTAGAACAGTTTGGTCAAATGGACTAATCATGAAGACTAGGTAGTTGAAGATGAGAGATATAGGTGATTTGAGCTCATAGATAGGAGATTAGTTTAGTTGACTGGCTAATTCCAACCCATGAAAACTTGAAGATAAATCTGGACATTGGCAGGACATGAACCGAAGAGGAATGTGGTTATGGATGAAGTCAAGAACTTCTTATCTGAAAATTATTGAAGGCTTTGGAGGAAGGGCTGAGTTGTTCACTGCTGCAGGTGAAAAGGAAGTGAAAGCTGTGTGATCAGTTAGTTGTGGTTGCTTGGTGGCCAGGAAAGTCATATTGACAAGCTGACAAGATAAGAAAGAAAAACCAAAAGGTAAAAATAGCTAAACATTTACTATGTGTCAGGTACTGTTCTAAGAGTTCTTATATTAACCTATTCAATATGAAAACAACCACTTGGGATTGGTGTTTCGCCATTTATATTCCTGATATTTAAAAATGAGGGAAAAAATAAAAATAAAAATGAAGGAACAGAATCAGAGAGTAATGGAAACTTGTCCAAAGTCATGTAGCCAGTAAGTGTTACAGTGAGCAAGTTTAGTATCTGAGCCTGTGCCCTTCTTAATTGCTCTTCTGAACTGTCTCTTAAGGTTTCCTCTGAGATGAGTTACACCAACACATCTTTTGATAAAAGAATGGTTCAAGACTTTTTATTCTTAAAGGGATCCTGCTCTTTGAGTAGAAGCATGCCAATAAAAACTCACTTTTGAGACTATAGAAGACCTGGCTTTCTTATCTGTTAGTCACCAAGTCCAGCTATACTATTCTTTCGAGCCATCAGTTTTCAGTCTATCCTCCACCATCTCTTCAAATTTATGTTGCCAAGGTGGAGAAAACATTATATACATTGAGTATTACTGACTTGATTCTTTTCCCTTGTAATTCATACGTTTATTCTGGCTGTTTTGTTAACATTCCTCACCTTGCCTCAATATATTTTGTCAAGACCAGTCACGTGTTTTCATTATCATCAGATTAGACTGGTTGATTTCTTAATTTCCTGATTGACATAACTGATATCCAGGAGGGACATGAACCCTAGAGCCCATTCTACTTCATTTAAAAGAAGCAAAGCTCAAAATGGCTCTCCTGTGAAGTTCAGTGTTATTACTAATAAGATAATGGCCTACCTTGTTTTCCAATCCTGTGTTTCTCTCATGATGGTATGACAACCTCAAATCAACATTACCTGACCAACATGAGAGTTGTCAATTATATAACACAACAATATGCTGGACACTGTGCTAATTGTACCCTTAGTTCCTTGAATAATACTCTGAAGTGGGTTTTAACAGCTATCTTTTATGGATGATAAAACAGTCTTGGAGACTTACTTACCCAAGGTCACACAAGAATTAAGTAGGCAGGATGTATTCTCAGATACCTATTACTCCATATTCCATGATCTTAATTATTATATTAAACTGCTTTCTTACCTATTTATTGATGCTGCAATAGCTTGTAATAACAAGATATAAAAACGCTAAAAAGATTGTTTTATTTAGTCCCTAAAAGAGTTTCAACAATAGATGGGGTTCATTATACAACTAGAAAGTTCTTGCTCCACTGCCCTTGGTACTGTGGATTTTGTGTTTGTGCTAGAGTATAGTCATTATGTGAGGAAGCTTGCCAAAGCCATTTGCTAAAACCACAGAGATACTCTCTTTGTGGAACAGCCAAATATTTACAATATATTTTCTTCTTTCCCTTGGATAAGGTGCTGTCATAAAACATCAAAATGCTCTCCTAAGGATAGAAAACAACCCCAAAGAGGGATAATTGGATATATCAGAGCCCTACACAACTCAAGCTTAATCCAGAAGATGAGTGATAAACAAACCTCCTTTGAGGTCTGAAAGAGTTAATTGCTTTTCAAACAGGGAACAGTTTACTCCTATAGAGCAGAGTGATTAGATGACAGTGGATTTCAGAAGGTTTTATGCTTGAAATACTTGAACACAATGGAATTTTATCTTCCTCTTACAAAATGTAGTTTTATTTTTTTCTCTTCTTTATTTCTCTTCTTAAACATGAATGATAGGCTATTAAAGGTTTTCTTTGGGGGAAAATATTTTTGACTTGCATTCTTGTGGAAACTTGATTTAATCAACAAAATGCCAAGCTGATAACCACTCTCATTTCCTTGTCATAGAAAATAAGAGGAATAAATTCAAAAGAGTGGGGCATTACAGGAAAATGCTTCTGGGTCCTTTGTCAGTAATGTAGATATCTTTAATAATGCATCATAATATCTCTCACTGGTGGGGAGGATTGAGCACATAGTTGTACATACAGTATTTTCCAGGTAGGTGTTTTATGCAACCTGCCTCTCAAATAGAGGCACCCCTTGGTTTTATTAACCAGTTGGATGTCACTCCTTTAGATTAGGAATGTATTACTTTAAGAATTGAAATCAGGATCTCAAAGATGTATCTGCACTTGCATGTTCACTATAGCTTTACCCACGATAGCCAAGATGTGGTATATACATACTATGGAATATTATTCAGCCTTTAAAAAAGAAGAAAATAATGCTATTAGTGACAACATGGATGGACCTAGACAACATTATATTAAATGAATAAACCTGACCAAAGAAAAACAAATACTGTATGATCTCATTTATGTATGGAATCTAAAATAGTCAAATTCAGAGGCAGAAAGTATAATGCTGGAGGGAGGGAAAAATGGAGAGGTGACTGTCAAAGAGCATAAAATTTCAATTATACAAGATAAATAAGTTCAAGGGAAATGGGGTAAAAAAAATGGTCTGGAGATCTACTATACATCACAGTGCCTACAGCTAATATATACTATAACAAAATTTGCCACCCAAAATGTGTCTCTTTGACATGTGGATTATTTTAGGCTGATTATTTTTAAGGAATAGAAGACTCAAGAAACTTTTATTTTTGCCTCCCCCATCCCCAAGTGCCTAAAAAATTTAGATAGAGAACTTGTCTCAGGAATGGAGCTATTACCATAAATAATTATTGTATAATATGAACTGGTATGGTAGATAGGGAAGAACCCAGCAAGGCCTGTTTGATCAAAGTCCTCTCTAGTACAATTTTTTGTACTAGAGTTTTTGAATGTCCCAGCAAACATTTGTGTACCATACTCTTTCATTGTTTCTGTGAATTGCCTTCCTTCCTTTTGTGGCCCTCGAGCACCACCCCCTTCTTCTTAATCCAGAATGAAATATATACCTCAATTTCCTTGACTGTCTGTGGAGTCTTTCATGTATATGTGGATTCTTCATAAGTATGCAATTAACTCTTGTTACTCTATCTCTCATCAATTTAATTCTTCAACCAACCAGTCAGAAGAACTTTGACTCATAGAGGAAAAATTTTCCTCCCAAGACTAACAATACTGTGTTGTATAATTAAAGTCAGTTAAGAAGGTAGATTTTATGTTAATTGCTCTAGCCACACACACAAAAATAAATGACAATAATAATTAGGATGGAAGGAAACTTTTGGAGATGATGGGTATATTTATGGCCTTGATGGTAGTGATAGTTTCACAGACATATACATATTCTCAAACTCACTGAGTTGTAGTCATTAAATATGTATAGCTTATTACATGTCAGTCATACTTTGATAAAGCAAATTAAAAAAAATTACCTTTATTAAAAAACACATGTCTCCTCATTTCTCTCTGAGAGGTCACAAAATATTCTAATTTTGAAAAGTAGAAATGTATACCATAGTATGAAATTATTTAAAATTTGGGAGACAATACATGAGGCTTCTCATAGTACATGGCATACAGCAACTGATCAATAAATATCTCCTGAAGAAATGAATATGAGGGTTGATGGCCAGGCAGACAGCTTGGGAAAAGGCAAACAAAAGAGAGTCCAAATGCTCTGCCTGATTGAGATGCTTCCTGGGTCTAATTCTATTTCTTACAATCACTCTGAAGATGTAGCTCTCAGTATTTAAGAGAAATATGTGGGACTAAATTCAGGCAACATTTCAATTAGATAAGAACAGAATGAATATACAGGGCTAAGAACAGAGCCAAAGTTATGGAAAGTGTGACCCCAGACCTCCAAATTATGAATTAGAATACTTCCTTCTTGTGTAAAAGAAAAAATGCACTAGACCGCTCAAAAAGCAAGGAAGACTTTATTCAAGACTAAAATAGAAGTCAAAACTATTTCAGTAGGAGAGAAAGATTTAATTCAACTTTGCTGAAACAAAAAGGTGAGAGCATTTTTAAAGGCTGGGATGAGCTAATGGAAAAGTACTGGAGAACATTAGTGGGGAGGCTGGCCAATGTGATTAGCTACCTGTGTTTGTTAATTGTCCCTCATCAAAGTATAGCTCCTACTCTTTCTCAGAAACTGAAATATGGGCCCTATTCTTCTTGATGATTATATTTCAAAAAGTATGGCTATCAGGACCTTGAGAAAAACATTACCTGGATTGCAGACAATTTATATTTCAAAGAGGAAAGAGAAAGAATTTACAATTATAAGTTTTCTTAAGTAAATGCTCTAAGAAAAGTGAAATAAGGGGTCTATAGTCAAAAGAGCCTATCTAAAGTTCAGTCAAGATGAAGAGAACTTTAAAGTCATCTTGGTTTTTCTTCCTTGCTTGCTCTTTTCCTTTTAATCTATCTTTTCCCTTTTAAGCTATCTTTAAGTACCTGTGATATATGAAAGGAAATTTTACTAACAAATAAGAGAGGAATGGGCACCCTGTCAGGTCCTCAGACATTGTTGGCTCTTGGATCTCTATTCCTACTTGCCTGATAAGATATCACTTTGCTTCTAGTAGACATAGCTTTAGAGGCCTCATACTGTGCTTCTATGGGATCTCTGACTGAGCAAGAGTATTAACTCATTATTACGAACAACAACAAATGTGGTTAATACATGGAAAAATATTAGCTAATTTTTCCTGCCCTTCTTTCTCACTATCACCAACCAGCCTTCAGCAACACACACCTACTCACTACCACTTTCTCCCTCTGTTCTGAAATGTACAAAGTATCTGAGTTTGGACAAATTCTCTTGCCTTACTATGAACAAGGTTTACTCATTTCTACCCTTGGAGTGGAAACCACTGTCTTCCCTGGTTATCATAGTTTATTCTTATGCTGCTGCTACTATTTGTAGTAAGTTCCCCTTGAAAAAATAAACAAGTATGAATGGCTAAAATTCAAGGACTCAAATAAAAAGGTGTGCCTGTGTACATATACCAGAAAGTTTCAGGGTTGGGAAGGCAAATTAGAAGAAAGGACACAAAAACATACATTAGTAACTATGTTTCATTTGGTCCTTAGAAGAAAAACTCAAGCCACATGAATAGTAGCAAGCCATAAATTATATATATATATATATATGGTTCTTTCTTAAAAGATTTTATTTATATATAAATTATATATATATATTTGGTTCTTTTTTTTAAGATTTTATTTATTTATTTGACAGAGGGAGAGAGACCACAAGTAGGCAGAGAGGCAGACAGAGAGAGGGGGAAGCAGGCTCCCTGCTAAGCAGAGAGCTCGATGTGGGGCTCTATCCCAGGATCCTGAGATCATGACCTGAGCCAAAGGCAGTGGCTTTAACCCACCCAGGAGCCCCTATATATTTGGTTCTATTTCCCATTAAAAACTGCTGAAACCGGGGTGCCTGGGTGGCTCAGTTGGTTAAGCGACTGCCTTCGGCTCAGGTCATGATCCCAGAGTCCTGGGATCGAGTCCCACATCGGGCTCCCAGCTCCACAGGGAGTCTACTTCTCCCTCTGACATTCTCCCCTCTCATGTTCTCTCTCACTGTCTCTATCTCAAATAAATAAAAAAAAAATTAAAAAAAAAAACTGCTGAAACCTTGGGGCGCCTGGGTGGCTCAGTTGGTTGGGCAACTGCCTTCGGCTCAGGTCATGATCCTTGAGTTCCGGGATCAAGTCCCACATCGGGCTCCCGGCTCCACGGGGAGTCTGCTTCTTCCTCTAACGTTCTCTCCTCTCAAGCTCTCTCTCACTTTCTCTGTCTCTCAAATAAATAAATAAATAAATAAATAAATAAATAAATAAATAATCTTAAAAAAAAATGCTGAAACCTTAAAGTTATCCCCCCTCCCCTACCATGTCCTCTAAAGGACAGAACCTGGCTTCTTTGTTTCATTGTCTTATCTTAGCTTCTGCTGTTGTTGCTATGTGCACTAGGCATCTCAGTGGTTTTCCCGCCCACTCTCCTCCTACAAGCTGGGTTCCATCCTGGCTGGGGCTGAAGCACTTCAGCCATCAGTGTATCAAATATAAGTATTACAAAGCTCTCTCCTGAAGACTGAACTCTAGTGACAGTGCCAATGCTCCAGTTTATATTAGTACTTTCTCATGTTTATTTCCTCTGAAGACATTCCATACCATTTCATTCTTTTAGGAGTTGTAGCTTCTTCCTTTACACAACTGGATCCCAACCCATGGGGATGGATCAGAAAACAAAACTGAGTGAAACATCCCATGCTATCGTTAAAACTGCCTCTCTCCTCATGCGAGACATAGGGAGCTCTTCCCTCAGGAAGACATTTTTATTAGCAGGCTTCTGCATCCTTCATGCAAATATATTCCTAGCAATAATCCTTCAGATATTACCAGCAGGGAACTTAGTTAACACTCAAGGTAAGATTCCAAGTACATACATATCCCAACTTTTTTCTTCTGTAGCCAAGTTACCAGAGATAGGGCTCTATACCTCTCTGCTCTTATGTTGATGCAAAGACCATAATAAAGCAGTTAATGCTAATGATGAGATTCACAATGGGAGCAGGAAGGGAGCAGGCCCACATGCTTGAAATTCACTGTTTCTGGTATGTGCAGTATTTCTCAGAGGTGCAGGGAACAAAAGAAAAGTTGAGCATTCCTGTTCTAATGAGTCTGTTCCTGAAACTTTAGAATTTCTCTAAGTGACTATATCACTAGATATCACACCTTGTTCTAAAAGTGGTACTGACAATAAATTCTTCAGAACAGGAAAAAGGTTGCCTATTGGGCAAAATTATAATCAAATGGCTAATAGTGAAATGGCAATGGATAACCATCTTCCTAGAAGTGTATTTTGACAAACATAGAAAAAGAAAAGCACATTTATGTTTTGGTTACTGACAGAAAGTTTTCCACTTTTTTCTTTCATATTTAAATAAATCATGACTTTCTACCCTATCCTGGTATAAATGTTTGTGAAGACTCTTTCTGCAAGAGATATTATATTAGTTTCCTATTGTTGCTATAACAAATTACCACAAGCTTAGTGGCTTGGAACAACACAAATTTATTATTTTAGAGTTCTGGAGGTTAGAAGTCTAAAATAGATCAGTAGAGTTTCTTTAGAGATTCCAGGGGAAAATCCATTTCCCTGCCTTTTCCAGTTTCTAGAGGCTGCTTGAGTTCTTCAGCTCATGGCCCCACATCATTCCAACCTCTCCATCAGTCATCACAACTCCTATGACTCTGAGCCTCCTGCCTCCCTCTCCCTCTTATATGGACCCTTGTTATTACTTTGGGCCCACCTGAATAACTCAGGAAAATCTCCTGATTTTAAGGTCTCTATCTTAATCACACCTGACATATCCATAGGTTCTGGAGATTAGGATCTGTAGAGCTTTTATAAGCGAGGAGACCATTTTCTGCCTCAGACAGACCTAAAACTTACCTAAAGCTAGAATCAACCACACACAGAATTTATGGGATAATATAACTGGGAAATCTGAAGAAAGGTGTATCTTGACCAAGAATTAAAAATATCTCACATACACAGCTTTTGCTGCCTCCTTTTGGTTCTGTCTCCTACTTCACTGCTTTTAGACTCAGCCTCACATGGAAGGATGATAGTGGAAACAGCTACACACCTCATATCCTCCGATGTTCAAGTCCAACGAGAAAAGAGAATCTTCTTCCCAGGATGCCCAACAAAGTCTCATCATGTTGTTCCATTGGCTCTGAATGCCTCTCTCTAAACCAGCCCTCGTGTCCAGTAAAAGTTCCTTGTCCTCAGGTGCCACATCTTTAAGATAGGCTTAACTTTATAGGGATATTCTAACTTGTTATTGAAATGCAAAAAGTATTAAACATGAAGCAAACATCAATATATATATATATATATTATATATATATATATAATAATATATATATATATATATTATTCAGGCTTGATTCCCCATGTGCAAGGAAGTCCAATGTTAAATAGCATATAAAAAGACTCCATGACAGGGCAAGAGAGACTGCTAAAGAAAGAAAACACATATTTTTTCATCCTTCTTGAACAAAGGTTTCTGCATTTCCATTTTGCACTGGCCATGCAAATTATAAGTCAGCCCTGATAATTTTTAAGATTATATTTATTTTATTATTTTAGAGAGAGAGCATGTGCACAAGAGACAGAGTCAGGGGAGAGGCAGAGGGAAAGGCAGAGAATCTCCCGTAGACTCTGTGCTGAGCATGGAGACCTACACAAACCTGACCTGAGCTGAAATCAAGAGTCAGACACTTAACTGACTGAGCCACCTACCAACCCTGATATTATTTACAGAGTTTTCATGAACACTAAATAAGTTAATAGAAATAAAACACTGA
This sequence comes from Nasua narica, assembly GCA_028533885.1. Classification (NCBI taxonomy): domain Eukaryota; kingdom Metazoa; phylum Chordata; class Mammalia; order Carnivora; family Procyonidae; genus Nasua; species Nasua narica. Next base: position 39,965,634 of record CM052811.1, read on the forward strand.
AAATAGTGAATAGTGTTTGGCACTTAATAATCAAGCAGTAAATACTGGCTATATTATAATTTTTATTTTTATTAATTATTATCATAAAACATCTAGGGCCCTTTTAAAGAAAACACCTGATTAGAATTTTCTCAGACCCCAATTGGTAATATTAATTAGGCTGGCTTGTTTTCCTCCGGTCACTTTAAATAAAGGAACTCATTATAAATCTGAGAGAAGGGGTTCAGACTGCAAAAGGAGTTTTATTTTTTCTTCAACATCCAACCGTCAAGCCAGCTGTTTTAGTTCAGCCTATCAATGGGAAGCTACTTAATGAAGTCGCTTATGGTTTAATGATTTGTGTGGCATAAATTATTTGTCATAATGTTATTCCTGGGGCATTTTCCAATTGTTTCAGAGAATATGCAGTAAAAACAAAACAAAACAAAAAACCAAAACAAAACAAAAAAAAAAACTACAGTGTGGTTCCATATTCCCATAACACCTGGTGAGATATAATATGCTTCCTCAATTGCAGTTCCATCATTTACTTTATTTTGAATCCCTTAACAGCAAGACTCTTCTTATTTACTTATTGCATATATGCTAAAGATCCCAATAATCGCACACCCAGCACACAATTGATTTTACTCAGAATCCTCATTACACCTCTCAAAGTTCTGGTAATGAAAAAGTTAGGAGAGCTTTAATAAGCATTAGGAAGTTACGCTTTCTCAGGAAAATAATTTAACCATTTATGGAAATATGTTCAAGTGAATGATGTAAAAATACAGTGTGATTATCTAAGGAGCTGGAAGTTAGATAAGATGAGTATATCGCAGAAATATGGTGAAGTAAGCAATTAAGTTTTAGCATGACAAATAAAATTGGTTTGCTCTTTAGGACTTAAATCACTAGTTTCCTTATTGAATCTCTTGAGTTCTAGGAGATGTTATGATTGAATCAAAACATAAACTGGTCAATTTTCTTTGGCATTCATTTTGTGGCATCTCATTGAATTGGTGACCAGAATACAGTATTGTGGTATTTCACATGATACTGGTAATTATGCTACATTTGTTTTGAAGGGCATTTTTTCAATTATTATTTTGACCATATTACATGTTCCATTTGCTTTCTTTTGGATATGTTAATTTAAAATTGCTCTTCAGGTTTTCCTCAAGTATGTTGTATTCCTAATTAAGTTATAAGCTTTTTTCAGGCAAAAACAAATGTCTTATTTTCATCTACCTACTGTGGTAAATACAACACTGAAGACTGTAGGTTAAAAAAGTGTTTGACTGAAGGGCTCCTGGGTGGCTCAGTGGGTTAAATGCCTGCCTATGTCTTAGGTCATGACCCCAGGGTCCCGGGGTTGAGTCCCATATTGAGCTTCCTGCTTGGGGGGGCGGTGGGCTTCTTCTTCTCTCCCTGCCTCTTCTCCCTGCTCTCTCTCGAAAATAAATAAAATCTTTTCTAAAAAGTGTTTCATTGAAAACATAAACAAACTTTACATAACATTGGTCAGATATTTAATCATTCCTGAGTGAAAGAAATAGAACGAACCCTGTTAGTACATGCCTGGCATATCCTATTAGAATTCATTACTTTACTGAATGCTTCTATTTTTTTTTAACTATACTAGTTTTCATATTCTCCAACAAATAATGAGTTCTATCTCCCACAAAATAAAAGTATTAAAACTCTCCTCATTTTAGTTTTTAGAAAATGAATTACTAAGTGCCATTAACACTAATATTTTATAAGGAAGCTTAAGGCTCCTCAGGGAGGTTTTTCCCTAAGTTTCTTTCTTTTTTTTTTTTTTTCTTTTTGAGTTTAAATGCATTTTATTTTTAGACAGCTTACACGACAATTTTTTTTTTCTTAAAAACAGTGCCTCTGCTTCAAGTACAAAGAAGGGCCACATGTACCTCAATGTTCATAGCCGCAATGGCCACAATAGCCAAACTATGGAAAGAACCAAAATGCCCTTCAACAGATGAGTGGATAAGGAAGATGTGGTACATCTATACAATGGAATATTATGCCTCCATCAGAAAGGATGAATATCCAACTTTTGTATCAACATGGACAGGACTAGAAGAGATTAAGCGGAGTGAAATAAGTCAAGCAGAGAGAGTCAATTATCTTATGGTCTCACTTACGTGTGGAGTATAAAGAAAATCATGGAGGGCATCGTGAGAAGGAAGG
>CM052811.1:39968323-40156880 GCA_028533885.1 Nasua narica
CTCATACATACATATATACATAAGTACATATATATATACACATATATACAAAGCATTAAGTTTTAAGTGTGACATTTATCAATATAATCTTTGTATTCATATGAAATTCTCCTTTATTTATAATCATTTGAGGATCTGAAAAACAGATTGTAAGTAGATGATTGCTATTACCTGAATAATTTTCCTAATATGACCCTTCAAGCAGAAGAAAACATTATGAATCTTTATCTGTCCTCAGTAACTGAAAATTAAGGAATGATAAAATTACTTCATCAATGATATATTTTCAATACCTAAATCTAAGAACTTCCATATACAAAATATCATTTATTTTGTACAACAAACTTATGTTGACAGTATACTCATGATCCTTTGATTTTGACAAAGGTTCAGAAACATTCTTAATTTCTACCTTTCACTAAGTATGTTAAGGTAGAGTTTAAATGCAGAGATCTGTGTAATTCTGAAATCTGCCTTATTTTTTCTACCCTTTTGCAAGTGGCCTCTGTTTTGCCTTTGACTGATTTCATGTAACCTTTGATGTACTTCTTATAGGCTTCTTTTGTGAAGGTGGTTCCCTGTAAGTAATGGTTCACAATAAATATCAACACCAGTGATTACTGAGCTTTCCTTACCTTCACCCTCGGGGCCTTCAGTGGAGACATTTCCACTCATAAGTGTCATCAATATTATCCTCTGTCCTACTGACCTTATTCCCCTCCACCTCCAACCCCAATCTCTCCACTATCTCTCAGATCTTGTAGATGGTGAACATCTCATAATGGCTGATGAGGTCCCAGTACATGATCATGAGGGTGGCTGGAGAGAGACAATTATGGTGCTAGCTTAGCAGGAGCCGGGAGCTCTAAGCAAGCGCAGTGCAGCCAGAGCAACACTGGGTGGAGGGTGAGGGCAGTTGATAGAAAAACTTAAGGTTCTTTCTTTTAGGTGCTGTCAGTTGTCCAACAATCCCTGTTTTCAAAGCAAAAGTATCTTTTTTGTTTCTTTCGACAGCATTGCAGAGCAATTAAGGACATACACTTTTGGAGTCAGGTGGACCAAATTCAAATTCTGATTCTGATTATAATAACTGTGAAAGGGAGACAAGTCATTTAATCTCTTTGTCAATCCCTTTCGCTGTCATGGGCAAATAATCATAATAAAAGCATATATGGGCGTGCACAGGCTTGTGTGTATTTCCCTCCAAGGCTGACAGGAAGAAGCTGAAATGTTTCCAATGGTGCTTGAAAAGGCCCTTGTGGAAGATCTTTTCCATTTTAATCACTGGCTTTCCCTGTCAATCTCCTTTTTTCCCTCATCCAGAATACTATGGGCAGAAGGAGATGCCCTTGGGATTTTTATTCCTCTTCCCTTTGTACAGAAGAGAGTTTTTCTACTTGTCTGTTTGGGCATTAAGGCAAGGGTTTTTGTGGATTAAGTACTCTGTTAATGAGCAGAAGACTTGCTGAAGGGATCTCTTTGCTGAGATGAAATATGTCTATTACCTCAGTTCCTCTGGAAGGGCCTGACTACCAAAGGTTTGCCCGGGCCTGACTACCAAAGGTTTGCCCAGGACTGAAAGTTTTCATGGGATCTCAGTGCTAAAGCTATGACAGTCCCCTACATTAGTTTTGCCTTTCACTTTCCTTGGTTTATCAGTATGAATTCGAAAATATTTTTTCCATTAGCTACTGGTTCATCTCATGGAAACCTCCTCCTTGCCAAATCCTAAGAAACCACATGAAATTTATTTAGAATGGTAAAGCTTTTGATAATGCTTTATGTAATTTCTCCACCTTCCTTTCATTCCTCTCTCACATTTGTGGAATATAAGAGTTATTCTCAATTATATTTTATATATCTCACATTCCATTCTTCTGGTCCTATTATAGTTTTCTTTGGAATACAAACATGGAAAGTAATATATTTCCCTTTCTACTTCACATTGGTTGTATCAATCATGTACTACTAATCATATGTACTACTAATCATATCAATCATGTACTACTAATCTATGATTTACTAATCATACTAAAATGATTTCTGACAATCTTTTCTTCTACCTTCATTTTAGCTTCTCACTGTACCTATTGATTAAGCCAAATATATTTTCATGGCTCTCTTCTTCAAACTCACTATGATTTGTATGAATTCTGTTTTCATTTCCTTCCCTGTTCTACTTGGTTATTGCCCTAGAGATGGTGTATGACCTCTAATTCTGTTTGGTTTTTTTTTAATTTAATTGCATGGGGCCTTCTTAGCTTAGCAATACTGAAGATTTAGCTTATTTTCTGCTTCTTTAGGCTATTTATTTTTCATTCCTATCTCTTGCTCTTTCATCAATGGTAACTCCATTTCTGGCCTCCTTTCTCCCTTATTTTTTCTTTGACTGCCTTTAAAGCATTGCCTCCCAACTTCTCAATGACCAGGCTTAAGGCAGGTATAATTTAAGTTAAGTTTAGGTAGCTAGATTTGTCTTCCTTTTTAGTTATACAAAGTGTTTTGGTTTATTTTTAATTATAAAAGACAGATGAGAAAAACTCAGAAAATATAAAAATACATGAAGAAAATATTAGACAGTATTCCATCTCTCAGAATAATAATCAATTGAATTTGAGATTACTACATAACTCTCATACTGACAAATAGTAAGCACTTGATTTTTGTTAATACTATTATTGTTAAATTGTAATGATAAAAGTTGTTTCACAAAAATTTTATATTTTTAAATGTTTTTATGTGAACAAAAGATAATAACCTATTTTCATAATTGCACCTTTTGCTAATAATGATCAGATAGTCTAATCACATGGTTTTTATAGAAAGACCTATGTTATTATTTTACATTTGTGGTTTTTTTCCAGTAATAATAGTTTTGTGAGGTTTTTTTAAGTAATAATAATGACTTTGCTTGATTATTCAAACTAATGTCTGAACTTCTTATGCTAGTGCCAATATTTGAAAGAACTATGGCCAGAGAGACTAATTATTATTATTTCTGACTTTTTTTCTTCAGATTAGGGCAATAAAAATTGATCTTTTATGCAGCAATATCCCTTCTATAGGAAAAATTCAAACATCAAAGGATGATATTTTCAGGGTCCAGTTGAAGAAGTTTTTCCTTATACCCTAGAAATGAATGTTTTTCTGTAAGAAGCCAGATAGTAAATATTTTCAGCTTTGGGGACCATATTGTCTTTATATCACAGTTATTCAACTCTACTTCTGTAATTTGAAAACATCCATAGACAACGTATAAACAATGGATGTGGTTGTGTTCTAATAAAACTTTATCTACAAAAGCAAGGAGTTGGCCAGTTTTCTTCTGCAAGCTATAATTTACCAACGCAGAGAACCTAGCACTACCATAATATTGTTCATTTTTAGGTATTATTTTATTGAGTACTTCCCATATACCAGGTATTGTGTTAGGGTGCTTGACTACATTATAAATTTGAATCTTTACAACAATTCTATTGATTAGGAATTATTCTTCTTTTATAACTAAGGAAACAGAAGCACCACAATTTAAGGTACATAGTACATGGCAGGGGCTGGCCTTCTATCACCCTCCTGACCCAAGTCTGTTTCACTCCAAAGCCTGGACCTTGTTCTTAAAGAATGCTTGAGTCCCTCATTACTAAGATACCCGCTCACTGATCTGTCACCACTTCCGAGGTGATCAGTATGCTTAAACAACTTAACACTTAAAATAAAGGATTGATGTTCTCAGTAACATATAATTTTAGCAATAAATTTCACTCTGTGAAAGAGTAGGATTTCTTTCTTACTCTCTTAGAATTGTACCATGGAAGCTGAGACCTAGATTAATAGACAGTCTATTCTATTCACATTTATAAAATATCTCTGAACTATGAGAATAATTAATGCATATTCTTTCCTTTCCTTTTTTATTATTTTCTGGGTTTTCTGAATATCAAGCTTAAGATATTCTCAAAAAAGCTAGAATGAAACAGAATTTGTACCATACCTGGATCCAGTGAAAAAATATGGTATTCATAAGTTAAAGATAACTTTAAAGATAAATTTAGTTTACACAAAATTAGTTTTGGAAATTATTAATCTTCTTGAGGTAATGAAGGAAATGGAAAGAATACAGTTATTCTGATGTCTTGTTCCATCACATATGAGCTGCATGGACAAGAGTTACTTGTTTAGCATCAGTGACAAGGATGACTTAACAGACTTGAGTCTCAATATGTTTAGGTATAAAACAAGGTTAATAACTACTTTACAGGATTTTGAGGAGGATGAAATGTAAAAAGTGTTATGCTAAAGATACTATGCAAATATTTATGTATCCCAGATGTCTCTAAATCTGCCAGCTTGCTGGAATCACCCTGACTTATAAAATTTGTCCAAAATGGCCCCAAACCTATCTCACATAAGAGGGGTCACTCACTTCTCTCTTAGTATTGATAGGCTTTATTCATTGCTGCTGTTGTTTTGATAAGGCTTATGTCTAAGTTACTGTTTGCACTCTATTATTTCCTATTTATGCTTTTTTATTGTACTAGTATTGACCATCCCATGCCTCTAGTTGTTGTTTTCTTTTCTGTGCTTCATATAAGATTAGATAGAAACTGAGCCTGAGCTGTGTGCATTAACTGTGCTGAAGACACAAGGACTCTGGTGCATGTCTCACTCTACTTTCATCTCCCACCCACTAACTTTTAAACTTCCCCAGTTCCACTCCTGGTATTTTTCTGGGCAGAACAATTCAGCTCACTCTTGCTGTCTCTTTCCACACTATGCCAAATGCTGACTTCACTTTCTGCATCCAAAACAGTTCCTTTTTCTCACCTATGAGATTACCTTTCCAAGATAGGAATTTCCATCTCCTAGTAGGCAAAAGTGACTGCAGTCAAAAAATGAGTTTCCCCCTGTGTGTGATTTTTTTTTTAATTTTTTAAAGATTTTATTTATTTATTTGACAGAGAGAGAGATCACAAGCAGGTAGAGAGGCAGGCAGAGAGAGAGAGGGGGAAGCAGGCTCCCTGCTGAGCAGAGAGCCTGATTCGGGGCTCAATCCCTGGACCCTGAGATCATGACCTGAGCCGAAGGCAGAGGCTTTAACCCACTGAGCCACTCAGGCACCAGCCCCCATCTATGATTTTATATTAATGTAGCTTTAGGAGGCCAATATGTTTGTTTGTTTGTTTATGCTGTAGCTTTTGTTTAGCAACAACTGAGGTTTAACAGGGTTACTATAAAATTTCTATTAGCTAGAACTTTACTAATTGTTCTTTCAAATAGACTATGTATTCTATTAAAAAAAAACTTTTTTTCTTATTAAAGTGTAACACACACAAAGAATAATAAACCAAATAAAAAATATAGAGTTCACTGAATACTTTTTAGGTATGAATACTCTGGTAAAGATCACCTAAGTCAAGAAATAGACTGGCATCAATCCAGAACCTTACACATAACCTTTCTCAATCATAGCATATTACACCCACCGTAAAGTGGGTGTAACCACTATCCAAATTTCCAACACTACAAATTTGCCTATTTTGAAATTTTTTGTAACTGGAACCATACAGTAGGGATTCTTTTGTGCCTGATTTATTTTTCTTATCATTATATTTGTGAGATTCATTCATATTGTTGTATGTAGCTCTGATTCCTAAGTTTTAATTGCTATACATAATTTTATTGCATGAATATACCATTAGTTTTCTCTTGTATCTGGACCCATATTTAAATTGTTTTCCATATTTTGGCTATTATGGATAATACCACTCTGAACAGCATATCTGTTATTCATATACAGCTGAGAATGGATATTCTCATGCTTAAGTCTTATGTTTGTGCAAGTGTAGTAAACGCTGACACACTTTTTCCTTGGTCACTTACCCAAAGTTTTCTCCTCTCTAAAGATTTAAGCTTTGGTGTTCTGCCTTTATGATTTTGCTTTTATAGCTCTCATGTTCAATTACCAACATCCAATTCTGTCTTCTCTTAAGAATTGACAGCTTTTATGACACAACTGAGTTGGGGTAACATTCCACTAAATTGTGATATCCAAAGCTAAATAAGTACATTTAGCCTATTTGGAAAACTCTGTCACTTTACTTTCTAAAACTTATCTCATTGGAAATGGAGAACCATTGTCTCTTCCATGAATTTGAAATTTTCATCTTATTGTATATCCTCGGTTAAAGAAAATGTATAAAATGGCACTCAGGCCTTGAACTCCACCTTGCTTTCCTGCAGCTAGTAAGGCAAAATCCATTCCCTGCATGGTGAATGCAATTGTGAAGAAGGTAGTTAGGGAGAAGGCAACACACTGCTATAGTCATAACCTAGGTCCGTGATTTAGGAAATCTATATTAGAGGGAGCCACAGGGAGTCAATTGCCATCTATCTGCCTCATACACACTTTAATTATACCACTAACTTTGGCAGAAAGATGTCATCTAACCCTCTGCTAAGACACATTCTTTGTAAAATTAAAATTGTTCTCCAAGGAGGAAGAATATGCATAGTGAAATGCAAACAGAAACACAAGCCCTATTTACCTGAAAGTAACTACTGAAATAAGAGGAGTCTGGAGGATCTATATCTATATCTATTTCTATATCTATATATCATTTTATTTTTAAAATAGCCAAAAAATTACCATGACTTTCATCAAGAATAGTAGAAAAATAAAATCACAGCTATTTCAAAAAATCAAATAGAAAAAATCACTGTAGATTTTTCTATATGAAAATTACCTTCCCTGTCTTCTGCTTAACTTTTTTTTTTTTCTTGGAATCTTTAAAACTTTCAGTTTTAGCATGGCCATTTTTTCAAAAAACTATTTCAAAAGTTAAAAAAAAATGTTTATATGAAATGGGGAAGGTGTAAGTTTATACAGTTCATCCAGAGTAAAACCCACCTTTAAGGTCATGTCCAAAGACTTGAAGGATGTAGGGGAAATATCTACCAGGCTATCTGTGAGTAGGGAACTCCAAGCAGAAGGAATAGCAAATGGAAAGATATAAGGAAAATGATGTTTAGTATATCCCAGAAACTGCAAATAGGATATTCTGGCTAGGGCAGAGAGAACAAGAAAGTGTACAGCAGGATATAACATCAAGAGATTCAGTGGGAATGTCAAACACTTAGACTGTGTTCTGAAGTCACTGGGAGATTTTGAACATAGTAATGTATAATCAAACTGATGTTTAAGAAGTTCACTCTAGCTGTGTATGAAGAATGGATTCAAAGGGGCAAGTAGTGAATGGGGGAGGGTGGCAAGAGGAAGTATTTCTGATAGTTCAGACAACAGGTAAGGATGGCTTTGACTAGATTGGTATAATTTAAAGCAGAGCCCAGTGAATGAGTAAGTAAAGAAACAGAGATGTTATCTGCAGATGGAGCAGCAAATATCATGTTCATGGTTGATAAATATAGCTTGGCAGATACATTGCTTAGTGAGAGCCAAACATGTAGGCATCCTAACTCCCTACACACTGGTCTAGGAAATGGAACAGTCTCTCAGAGGAAAGTTTGAATATTGGTAGAAAATCACTTACTTAGTCTCTGCCTCTCAGGTTCAGGGATAGGGAGGAGAAGTTTTGAGTCACTTCATGTGGTAGAAGAAGTTTGTTATCTCCCCAAAACCATTTTCGCACTTATTCTGGCTGTGTGATGGTATAGCAAGAAACATTATTTCCCAGCCATCATTCTTACCAATGTAATGTGACAAAGAATGATATATTCACTTTTACATTATTTGCTTAAAAGGAAATCCTGTCCATGAATATACCCCATTTTCCTCTCTGCCAGCCAGAAACAGCAGTGGCTGGAGTATCTTAGAAGCCACATGTTCCCAGATGCTACCCTGAATGAATACTCTCATAAGTACTCTCTCATAAAAGAAAGAGTTTCAATATCTTTAAGTCACTGACTTACTGTTGGAACTTTTTGTTATAGAAGCCTAACCTTATCCTTACTAATACAACTCTTTAGGCAAAGAACCCTGGCAAGCTTAGGGCAGAGGGAATGTGTAAAGTTAATGAAGAGGCAAGCCATAATGTCAACAATTATGGTCTTGCAGAAAGAAATATTCATATCTTCTTCCTTTCTGTATCATGTGTGTGTTTATATATTTTACCTAATAATCCTGTTTTACTCTCATTTCTCGAGCTATTTTATATAGCATGTGTTGGTGTCATTAACTTCAAAGCTTACAAAGTAAGACACAAAGATATGATGAGAGAGTATGGCAGAAGGAGAAACAGCTAATATCCAAGGATTCAGACTCAGGGTTCGATACAAAACTTGATGAGATTAGGGTTTTTCTACATGGATGAAAATTATTTATTTTCTTTTTTTATACAAAATAGGTGAATTATACTAGAAATAATCAATTTGTACTTTTGTAGTTGATGCTATTAGTAATTTTTTAAAGGATGGATAACAGTGTATGTTGTTATTAGGCCTACAGGGGATGAATCTTAATAGAGTTTTTGGATATATTTTCTGGATATTTTAAACATCCTTGCTATAGACAGCAAATATATAATCTTTTGTGCTCAAATCCTTATAGTATGATCCAGGAAACCTAAAATCTTTGCCTCTTGGAATTGTCTCTCTCAGATAAAAACTTGAGAGCTAACCTCTATATCAGATAGATATACCTGTGCAAGACTATAATTTAGAAATGAGCAAATCTATAGGAGAATTTTTTGGTTTTCACCAGACGCAAGTATATTTGATTTTGGTAACAACAATGATTTCCTATATTCTAGAGTTCCAGTACATAAGTAATTTTAATGTGGCAGTGATATGGTTTATTCTAATGCTTGGTGAAACAAGTAGAAGAATCATACATTTTTATCAGGATAGTTTGGAAGCACAATTTTTGGGGGCATCAATACTATGAGAATAGAAACCAACATAAATTTCTGTCCTGGTTAAACAGTTTTGGGGCCAGATTCAGGTCCCTGTCCCTGTGATTAGCAATATGGGATCAAGCATTCTTTCTGTCCCTTTGCTAATCAGTACTAAGAACTAGCAAAAATAACCTGGCTTCTTGCTCCAATAAATATTAGCTGGTGAAACTAACATTTTAAAACAGCATACTCAGCCAGACTAACATGTTACTCCTCAAGAATATCTTTACGCCTTTTTGCCTTACTCCAACTGTCAATCCAAATCTGTTGTGTCATAATCCATACCCGATCCAAAGCAATTCTACTCACTAAGACACCTGCGTTAAAATCATTTAGCCCAGACACTAAAAACCCTAGGAATATCCAACCCTGACTTCCCCCTTCTGAGATACTATTAATAATTTTTCAAGGTTGTTTCCTCACTACTTCTATAGGTCAGATGAGGTTAGCCTTTCATAATCAACAGGTTTTTCTGAAAGTCTTCTTAGGAGGTGATGACTGAAAACCAAAAACCTAGTCTTAAATTTGGTTCTCTAGTCCTTCCAACATTACGTCAACTTCTCTAACATCTTAACTACTTTTCTGCTTTATCAGTCAGCTTCTGTTTATTAGCTTGAAACCAAGACTCTTATCTGTTACACTCACAAAATAATTCCTTTCATATCTCGCTAAATCTCATACAATGGGTAGCTGAACAAAGCATGCCTCCATTGTACACTTCAAAGGTAAGGTATCCTATTTAAAGTGTAATCTTTGTGGTAGCGGGCTCTTTAATTAGCAGTTGTGCTAGGAAGAGAATTGGTGCAGGTCACTTCAGGTTGCCTAAATAGGGAAAAAAAATCAAAACAAAACAAATAAACAAACAATAAACCCAAAAGAGAACATTCAGGACAGCAGTCCATTTCTATTCCCAATTTTGCTCCTTCCTCTACTTCCTCACCTACTTTACAAACTGAAATTTTAAACTGATGCAGCTCCCAACCATATTTCAACCCTAACTGTGAGCAAAGCTGGGGGCCTTGAGTAGGAGGAAGTCATTAGGGAGCAAATATAAATCCTATGAAGAACTTTGGTAATAACTAATGCCTATATATTGAATGTCTGCCTGTAGTATTTATCTTCAGTTGTCAATTGGTCAACTTGGTTAAAAAGACTATTTTAGCTGGTTCAAAAAGAAGACATCTGAGATATTTGATGGGAAGGAGACAGCAGTTTGGTAGCTAACATCAGTTTGCCTTTCCTAATAGGGACAAAGAATGAATCTATCAAGAGTCCTGAGGCTGTTTTCCTTATAACTCACACAAAGTTTGACAAAACCTGTCTGAACCCCCACTTTAAGGATGTAACAATGATTGAATGAAGAAACCCTCCAGAAATGTGAAAAGATCTTGTTGCTTGAAAGATAAGGACTAGACTGAAAAATTAGAACAGCTGCGGTGCTCTTTTATCAATTTAACTTGAAGCTTTGGAAACCCTTTCATCTGTACAACTAGTTCCTCAGCTCAGAAATGTTTTTGCTCTGTTTTATCTTTATTATTCATTAGTTCTGGTCTTTTCTTTAGGATCATTTATCACTTAATATGTTGATTCTTGGGTCTCTGTCTTTCATTATTTTGCTCTTTTGTGGATTTCATCTCTATTTCCTGGGGAGAACTCTTCAATAGATCTTCCATCAGTCAATCTCTTTTGTGACAACAATTAAGCTCTTTGCTGATCAAAACATTAATTTTAATTCTTTGATTGTCTTTTGTCTTACCCTGTAATCCTTGCCTTATTTATCTCTATTTTATTTACTTTTTGTAGTTGTCCTATTGTATTAGCACCCCAGATTCCCAAGGAAAATAAGTTTTGGGAAAGACAGAGCCACTGATCATCCCAGTAAAGGAAATAATATCCTGTTTCTTCTCTGAGATTGGAGAAGCCATCTTACTAGAGGTCGTGGATGATCTGCGACTATTAGCTCATATACTCTGGGAATCAGAACCAAGGATGAGATTAGACATGTAAGATATTAGTTAGGGGAAATATCTCTAAGGAGAAATGGAATAATGCTGAAGAAGATGGGGAAAACCTTCAAACCACAATCTCCATGAAGGACTCCCAACTGATCAAGAGACAGAAGGAAGAAGGCTTGGATAGCAAGAGTCTCATATTGCACCATAGTTCTATTTAAGTTTGGGCCAGATCAATCAGGAGTCTTCAAGCCAAAGCTGTCTGCCAATAGAGGAGTCCCATGTCTCACAAAATTAGAACTGCACTGGTATTCCGCTACTCTCCATCACTGGCTAGGAACAGTTCATGATCATGAATGCAATGTGGAATTCAGAGGCAGCTGCTAAGACCTTCCTTCAATTATCCTCCCTTACAGGAGAGCTAAGCATCTCATTCCCATTGTTGCCAGAGAGACTTTGTCTAAGCTCTTTTTTGTGCTGTACCAGAGACAAGATGTCACCTTTCTGCTGGCTTTCTGCCTGGCTTATTTATCAAGTGAATCTAGCACTGTTCTTTTCAACTGCTGCTTATTCTTTCCAGCAAAATAGAAGCCCAAGGAGGGCTTTATCAATGACTTGGGGCTGCCTTGTCTCCTCATTACTGTAATATTGTATCTATTGGTGCCAATCTATCATGATCTCCAAGAAGGAAAATTAGAATAGTAGGGCTGAGAGTTTCTAGCATCAATTAAAGATGACCTCGGCCCAAACAATGCTACCACGTACCAGCTACTGTGACCTTTGTCAAGTTATTATACCTCTCCCAACTTCATGATCCTTATATCTAAAATGGCTCATAGGGATGCCTGTGCAGCTCAGTTGGTTAAGTGTTTGCCTTCAGTTCAGGTCATGATCTCAGAGTCTTGGGATCGAGCCCCACATCAGGCTCCCTGCTCAGCGAGGAGTCTGCTTCTCCCTCTCCCACCTGTTAGAACTCTCTATCAAATAAATAAATAAAATGTTTAAAAATAAAATAAAATAAAATGGCCCACAAAGCCTATTAGAGTTGTGAGAATTAAATTAAATTAAATAATGATTTCATTAGCCCATCACACAGAGTAAAGCATTAATAAGTGCTACCTATTATTACCTCTTAATCGTACTATTCTTCTCAGGATGAGGGGTTCCAAACTGGGCTTTGATTACTTCTTTTCATATTTTCACTTGTACTGTATCTATACCAGTTTGATCTTCTAGAAGTCACCTAATGTCCTTTATATTAAGCAACAAACAGGGGACTTGGACCTGGGAGTGTCACATAGCAGAGTCCACACTTAAAGAATATCCTCGGGCGCCTGGGTGGCTCATTTGGTTAAGCGACTGCCTTCGGCTCAGGTCATGATCCCGGAGTCCCGGGATCGAGTCCCATATCGGACTCCCGGCTCTGCAGGAAGTCTGCTTCTCCCTCTGACCTTCTCTACTCTCATTCTCAGTCTTTCTCTCTAATAAAATAAAAAAAAAAAAAAGAATATTCTCTTTACCATCCCTCTATTTTTTATATGTGGAGAGTACTTTTTTCTCTTTTCCAGACTTATGCAGTGCCTGCACCTCTTTCCTACTATTCCCCATCACCTTTACAGTCCATTGGTTATGTTGATGAACTTGAGTGAGGGCACTTATATTCCTGACCTCATCTTATCTGTGAATGTTCAAAGTTCTTTGGAAACAGAATAGCTAAATCCCAAATAACCATTTCTTTTTTTTTTTTTTAAGATTTTATTTATTTTATTTTAACAGAGAGAGAACACAGGCAGGCAGAGGCAGAGAGAGAGGAGCAGGCTCCCCGCTGAGCAAGGAGCCTGATGCGGGACTTGATCCCAGGACGCTGGGACCATGACCCAAGCCAAAGGCAGCCGCTCAACCAACTGAGCCACCCAGGCGTCCCCCAAATAACCATTTCTATGTTCCCATACTCAATTTGGAAGCTTCCTCTTGAAATTCATTCAAGATCCTGATTAATACAGACATTTTCAACCCCAAGTTATGCAATATTCCACAGTGCTACTTTGCTAAGATATCTAGAAATGGGCAGGTCTAACAAGGAAGCAACAAACTGAGGGTTTTGGAGGGGAGGGGGTGGGGGGGGTTAGCCTGGTGGTGGGTATCGAGAGGGGCACGTACTGCATGGAGCACTGGGTGTGGTGCATGAACAATCAATCTTGTAACACTGAAAAATTAAAATAAATTTGGGAAAAAAAAAAAAAAAGAATAACATCCTAAATGATCAAATCTTGATGTGAGAGAAAACATAAACCATTATTTCTCAAGGAGGTGCTGCTGACATTTTAGGCAATATAATTCATTTTGTGTGACTACAGAATGTTGCAAGATAATTAATATCCTTAACTCCTATTCACTAAAGGTAAATGGTGTCCTCTCCACCCACTTCTCAAGTTACTATCTCCATTAGCAAAAGCTCCCTTGGGCAGGTGAGCGCTGATTCATGGTTAGTAGCACTAGATAGGTTAAGCAATCCTTAAAGTTAAGGGAAGGTCTTAATGGGTGTCAATAGTTCTATATAATTTATATCAGTTTAACTTATATAACTGATTGGAGCAGAACCAGATGTTTCCTGGGATATCAGATAAGTTTTGAAGGAGGTTATTTGATGAAAGGGGATAGAAAAAAAATTAGTCAAATATTAGGGGTCCGATTTATTGGTAAGACTCATCAATGCATCTCTGCAAAGGAGGCACTGGGTAACATCTGAGCAGAAGAGGGGAATTGTAGGGCAGATCTTTAAGCAAAAATTTTGTTATATTATTTTAGTAGTATATGAACTATGACATGGGTCTGTTAAACTTCCCATAATCACATTCGGCTCCTCTCTAATTAAGACCTAAGTTTCAGTTGATCACAGTGGGTTCTGGCATGTAGATAGTTCATTTTGGAGGACCACTTTTTTGTCAAAAGAAAAATTTTTAATTCCTTGAACTTTAGATATTGTTTAAAAGAAAAGGGTTTATAATAAATGTTTGAAGTTTAGGAGATTCATGCATTTTAAATTCCTATATTGCTCACTCTATTTGTCTGAGTGACTCAGTTGGAAAACTAGAGAAAGGGAAAGAAAATAATTCTTTTTTTTTTTTTTAAAGATTTTTTATTTATTTATTTATTATTAGAGAGAGAGACTGAGAATGAGAGGGGAGAAGGTCAGAGGGAGAAGCAGACCTCCCACAGAGCCGGGAGTCCGATATGGGACTCGATCCCGGAACTCCGGGATCATGACCTGAGCCGAAGGCAGTCGCTTAACCAACTGAGCCACCCAGGCGCCCCAAGAAAATAATTCTTTATTAAAATTGAAAAAATTCATGTTTATCATTCATATTTAGTTGGAGACCAAGTATGAAAAGTTTTCATGTTGAAGAACTTTCTACCAAGTTTTTATGAGCAAGTGAAACAGGGATATGAAATTGAGTTGTAACCTTAACTATAAAGTTGACTATTGCAAATGCTATTATACTGGGATTCTGTTATATCAGTGGTTTTATTTCCACATTCTATGCTGTATATTAAAACCTACCTTTTCTCATTGTGCTTATCTCTTAATGGTAAATAGTTTCAGAATATCCTTGCTGTTAATAGCAAAAGTTTATAGAAAATCTCCCTCTGCCAGAATGGTGTGGTAAAATTAGTTTCATTACCATTAAGTCTGCTCATTTAAAAAATATTGGCATGCTTGATGGTGGTGGTAGTAGGTAGGTATCAGCTTCAAATCTCCCTTCTTAGTTCCTTGGCAGAATTTCAATTGTATAGGCTTCTTATTTGAGAAATGTTTCACTTCCTGGCAAATTTAAATTGTCACTGAATGTTATTCCATTGATGAAGGCCACCTGGAAATTATGCTCATTTCATGCTTAGTTTAGTTGAATGGCTGCATCGCTGCTGCTGCTGCTGCTTCTGTTTAGCGAGGAAGGAACTGGTGCTATGAGACTGTTCTTTAAAAACCTGGGCTAGAGATATGACTGTGTTTTGCTCTCTTCTTTAATTCCTCTCTTCTCTTTGATTTTATTCAAATGTAGATGCTTTTGGCTTTCTGGATATTATGGTAATTTTCACTGTATTGTCAGAATCCTGGTTTTAAACTAAATGGTATAAACAACATGTAGAATAACTTTTGTCTGAAAAATCAGCTTCTATTGGGAAAGATTATGACATTTCTTTTTCTTTTTTTTCAAAGATTTTATTTATTTGTCAGACAGAGAGAGCACACGCACACGCAGGACAGCAGCAGGCAGAAGGGGAAGCAAGCTCCCCACTGAGCAAGGAGCCCAATGTGGGACTTGATCCCAGGACCCTGGGATCATGACCGGAGCCCAAGGCAGACACTTAATCCACTGAGCTACACAGGCATTCCAGGTTATGACATTTTCTGCGTTGTTTTCTTACTCTTTAGGGCAAAATGTTTTCTAGTTAGTAATGATGTTATTTGAAGAAGGACAATGGTTACTATAGTTATACTGAATTAAAACATCAATCAGATTAGAAAATCATTTCTTTAAAATAATGTAATTACAAATTTATGTTATTTGAAAACTGACATTCCTTTAGAATGGCAACATTCTGAGTATTGTGGAATGAGAAAAGTATTTAAATATGTATTTGTAAAAAAAATCAGTGAGAACATATGCTACAGTTTACTCTTCTGTGGGTATAATTATATTTAAACATGCACAATACAAAAACTAAAAGTTGATACCTTTATGAATATTTCAGAAAAGAAACACTTATGCCAATGTTATGTTGCAAGGCTACAAGGCTTGCAATAACAAAATTTTACTATGCGCTACAAATTGAGTGATAATTAAAGAGTGCTTAGAATTTGTTATCAAGTGCAAACTTTCAACCAAATTAATATAAATAGGAAAGAAGCATAGTTTGAGCTCCTTAACCAGAACTATCTTTAATTTCAACTTTAAGACTTACTATAAGAACTGGAAAATTAGTGACTTTTATATCAGAAAAGAATGAAAAGCCTTTAAATTATCTTTTTGGAATTTCATTATATCCAACATGGCACAAAGAGGTGGGTAATTCTAGAAAGCAACGTAATATTCAGCTGTGTGTGTGTTGAGAAATGAAGATTCACAGACAGGCACCAGTAAGTACTTATTTTCTCTTCAGGTTCAAATTATCCCTTTTTCTGATATTTTTTAACTTAATATTTACCTTATTGTCTTATGGTTCAATCTAGGGGTATATGGGGCGCCTGGGAGGCTCAGTGGGTTAAAGCCTCTGCCTTCGACTCAGGTCATGATCCCAGATTTCTCGGATCAAGCCCTGCATCAGGCTCTCTGTTCAGCAGGGAGCCTGCTTCCCCCTCTCTCTCTGCCTGCCTCTCTGCCTACTTGTGATCTCTCTCTCTCTGTCAAATAAATAAATAAAATCTTTAAAAAAAAATCTAGGGGTATAGCAACCAAGCTCTATTCTCAAAAGCCCACTTAAATCACAATACAGAATAACAATAGCTAACATTTATCCAGTTTCCACTATGTGCCAGGGACTATTTTAAGTATTAACTGAGTATTAAATCATTGAGATAGTGTGCATATTATCCTTATGAGGTAGATATTACTAATATCCTTATTTTGATAAGTTTTTTTTATCAAGTACAAATGAGAAAACTGAGGTATATGAAAGTCAAGTAACTTTCTTGAGGTCACTCAGGAGTAAATGGTAGAGCTTAAGTTTGAGTTTAAAACCATATTCTTAACCAGCATGCCGCAGTATCTCTCTAAGAAATAGAAATAAACCCATAATCACGTGAAGATTAAATGGAGGACCATCAGTAGATCAGATATTTTAATAAGAAGACAAAAATTGAATACAATTTCACTGTCAGAGAAAACAAAGTCAAGAAAACAGTGGCTGAGAGGAAGCACCATGGATAACAGTAGCAGAGATGGAGGCTGGATCCCCAAAATCTTCCTACCTTCATGTTGATATGTATTTGAAAGGTTTAGATTCAGTTGTGTTTAGGAGGCCCTATCCTATTCCTTTCAATCATTTTCACAGGAATCATTTTCGCAACTACCAGAATGAATATTTAATCTCAGGCTAAAACCAGGCACTGTTATTGTTAAGAAAATTAATGACCTATCTATGAAAGGCTAGGACTTCTGGTTTGGGTATCAAAATAGCAGAATAAAACTCTCCTCATTTTTGGCCAGCCTATCTAATTCTTCCCAATGGTGATCTGTAAGTAAACTACATATGGCATACCCAACTAGTATATTTGGAAAGCTCCATATAACATGCCCAACCAGCATTTATAGAAGCTTCTATATGACATTCCCAACCAGAGAATATATCCATAAAATATATCAAAGCAATATGCTATATGACATGCTTAATGAGTAGAACCCTACCATACAAGAAGACCAAGCAGTGTACAGAGAACCCTATTGTATAATAAACTCAGTTAATGTACCTGGAAAACTCCATATGACATACCCAACAAGTGTACAGACAACCCTCCATGTGACAGGATCACTCTGTGCACATGGAAATGGAGATAAATCTTTGTACTTTCCTTAAAAGACCTTTGAAAGCACTGTTACATAGGAAAAAACAGATCCTACTAAAGTTTAACCAGTACAATCCTTCATTTACAGGCAGCCAATGAGCAGTAAGTACTCAAGGAAAAAAAAAATAATAGGACAGAGAAGGCCAAGATAAGTAAGCACAGTACAGACCCTGGAGAAATGGTTAAGTCATGCATTGAAAAAATCTCTTTAAAAAATCT
Organism: Nasua narica; assembly: GCA_028533885.1. NCBI lineage: Eukaryota > Metazoa > Chordata > Mammalia > Carnivora > Procyonidae > Nasua > Nasua narica. The sequence goes on from CM052811.1 coordinate 39,985,969, forward strand.
ACTTATTATCTTTAGGGCTATCCAAGAACATACTACATTTTTAAAGAAATAAGAATCTCTAAGATAAAGAGGACAATATGAGAAAAGAAAATTCTCAGAAGTTAAAAACATGATTATCAAAGGAAGAAAAATCAACACTAAACAAATTAAATAAAATCCAAAAATCTGCCAGAAAGAAAAAAAAAGGCAAAATATTCACTTCAGCAACACTGCAATCATAACAGTAGAATGCAATGTTTTCAAAGTTTTTCAAGAAAATTATTTTGAACTAATATTTTAGATCCAGTCTAAGTAACAATGAACTGTGAAGAGAAAATAAAAACCTTTTCTTCATAGAAGATCTCAGAAAGTTTATTTTCTGTGCACTTTTTTACTGAGAAAAATAACTGAAGAATACCAAATGAAATCCAAGAAGGAAGAACAACGGTATACAGATGCAAGACGAGGACAATGAAAAGCAAGCTTAGAAGATTAGGTGTACGGTAGATTAAGATAGCAATTAGTGGGGCGCCTGGGTGGCTCAGTGGGTTAAAGCCTCTGCCTTCGGCTCAGGTCATGATCTAAGGGTCCTGGGATCGACCCCCACATCAGGCTCTCTGCTCAGCGGGGAGCCTGCTTCCCCTTCTCTCTCTCTGCCTGCCTCTCTGCCTACTTGTGATCTCTCTCTGTCAAATAAATAAATAAAATCTTAAAAAAAAAAAGATAGCGATTAGTAAAGTAAAACTGTACTCATTTTAACAATTGTGTGGTTAAATGGGCTTAGTGATAAGTTAAAGGCATAACATTTTTTTTTCATAGAAAAAAATAAAAAAGGCATTGTAACTTCAGGAAAACACAAATGCTATTTGAGTAACTGATGGTCAGAATTCTGAAAAAAATGTAAATTTTATAAACTTAATTGTATAAGCCTATGATACCACTAATAGAAACTGGGCTGGAAGGGGAAAGTTAAGAGAGAAAAAAATACGATGAAGTCACTAATTTTCTCATCTTTTATGGTGGGAGAGAAGACATATTTTCTAAAGTTGATGGATGATTAAAGAAAAGTTGGATTATACTACTTAATATCCTAAAGATAGAAAATGATCTATACATAGTAATTTAACTTGCCAAGACTGATGAAACACAGGGAGGAGAGCTATCAAAAATGTGGATAAGTCAGGTTTTTGTATTTCAAAGCAAGGAATCAATAGCTCTTATCAGGTATCAATTAACTAAAAATATATAAGTAAAAATAAATTATTTGCAGAGAAGTAGTTGAAGGTGTTTACCTCCAGGGACTGGAAACTGGAGGAAGGAACATGTGAATTCTGCAACTTTGTGTGGTCTGGAGTTATAATTTTTTCATCACATGAATTTATTTCTTACTGTAAAGATCAGAGACCTATCATGAAGCAAAGGAATACACAAACTGGGTAAAGCAGGAAGCATTTTATTTTTTAATTTTTTTAATATTTTATTTATTTATTTGACAGAGAGCACAAGTAGGGGGAGCTGCAGAGGGAGAGGGAAAAGGGAGGGATAGAGGGATGTGAGGCTCCATCTCGGGACCCTGGGATCATGACCTGAGCCAGAGGCAGATGCTTAACTTACCCAACCACCTAGGCACTCACCCAGGAAGCATTTTTAAAGGGACTACTTGTCATAATTTTGGTCTCTCTACTCCTACCATCAGTAGAATTGCTGCACCCAGCTTAGTAAGAGTAGGAAACCATTAACCTTCCTAAGTCTCAAGGAGAATGAGAGGAAGTGGTCACCAGAACTGGGAAGATTAGCTGCATGGATAGACCAATATGTCAAGAAGGTAGCCTATGGGAGAGAACTGTAGCTAATTCATATGTCGAAGAGAGGAAAATGGGAAAAAATACCAGCCTCTATGCTCCTTTCACTTTTCCCTTCTTTCAGTTCCTTCCACTGGCTAACTGATCTGAAGCCAGAGGTCAAGGGAGCCCCTCAATGCAGTCCATGTATGTAGAGTTATCCTAGGAGCAGGACAGAACGAAGTGTAAAAGGGTGGAAATATATCTACCGGAGAAAAATGAAGCTATCTGGCACATTTTCATAAATAAAATGTATACAATGTCATTACAAGGTGTTGCATTTGCACAGAAAAATCGTTTAGGAAATATTTCACGTATCATAGTCAACTACTGGTGGTGTATTATGTTGGCTGTACCTTAATTACCTGGTACCTGGATGATTTAAGTGAAAGCACTTCTTTTGAGATTCAGTTCAAGAAACCTATGGAGAAATGAGCAAGTGATTCTTGGAAGGTAAAGCAGACAATAAGGGGTGTGTTACTTGAAGCCATGAAGGAGCTTAATCTTATGGGGCAACTCTGGGAAATGCGCAAGATATATGCATTAGAATCATTACAAGAAAGAGCGAGATAGGATATTTAGCTCTCTGAGGGCCACGGGTTGTGGGCTGCTTCTGAAGACAAAAAGGTCTTCCTAAGATGCAGGAGCACTGGGTGTGGTGCATGAATAATGAATCGTATAACACTGAAAAAATAAAATTAAAAAAAAAAAATCTCCGGGGAGCAAAGACATAGACCTTGGGTATTGGAGTTTGGCCAGAGTACATGGAGTCTGAGGGATAAGATAGGGTACTGCTGCTGTCTCCTACTTCTGGCTGAAGCATCACAAGTACACAAACAACAGTTCCAGAGAGGAATATGTACTGCTTTTGGGGATATGACGCTGAAGGAATTCTCCAAAATGCCATCTGACTGTAGTGACAGGAAGCATCTTTATGTCTGTTATTACTTCAGGCAATCAGAAAAAAAAACTGATTTGTAATTACTTGATTCATAATTCTTTTTAATTTTTTGACAGTCTCTAATTTTAAAATAAACACACTCAAATGCATCATTTCCCATATTTTGACACATTGGAGTGAAACAATCTGTTTACCAGTGTGCCTGGGTGAACTTGGTTTTATAAAACCCTTAGAACTAAAGTTTTCTTGCAATCTCCATGTATACATCTGAATTGATGAAAATGCACCCTTGATTAGGAAATGGGTGACTTTGCTGTGTTTTTGATATGTTTGCTTGTTTTAAATGCAGGCTCGTGAATGCTTATTTACGTAAAATGTACAATGGATATAGCACTGCACTGGGGCTTCTCCATGCTCAGAGTAATCTCAGATAGGGCTCAGGAGCACCCTTGCCATTCATATTCTCACATCCACGTGGATAAAAGTATGATGTGTTCCATCGAGGCAACATAGGACCAGTGTTTGTCTAATGGGTTTTTCTTTTTTTGCATGTTTAAGTGTTCATATTTGGACTTTTAAATTATGATTGAAAGTTTTGGCTGTTTCTTTTTGCAAGGCTGCATTTTAAGAAGACATTTTTTTCAAGGTGAATTGAAAATCATATCATTATTCAATTATTCAACAAATATTTATTGAGTGCATACTATGGAAATAACGGGTCTAGTGCTTAAGATCCTTGGTGAACAAAACAGATGAAGATCCCTGAACTGCTGCTTACATTTAAGAAGTGAAGACTGAGCCAATAAGTCATATGTACATATATGTCAGAGGGTAATATATGTTATAGAAAAATGAAGAAATAGAGCAAAGTAAAAGAGATTGGAAATGCTAGCATCAGGAAACAGAGTATAGTACAAAGAAGGTCAAAGTCATGGCTCATTGAAAAGAGAAAATTGAGCAAAGATATGAAGGGAGTGAGGAAGTTAGGACTGTGGTCATATGAAAGAAAAACATCTTAGGCAGAGGTAGTAAATAGTGCAAAGACTGAAAAACAGGTATAAAATCTTTTTGAAAAAAAATCTTTTAAAGATTTTATTTATGTGATGCAGATAGAAAGCGCAAGTAGGGGGAGCAGCAGGCAGAGGGAGAGGGAGAAGCAGGCTCCTCACTGAGCAGGGAGCCCAACACGAGGCTCGATCCCTGGACCGTGGGATTATGACCTGAGCTGAAAGCAGAAGCTTAATCGACTGAGCCACCCAGGCACCCCTAAATGTAAAAATTTTTTAAATGCTAATTCTAGGGTGGAAAGGTCCATTTTAGTTGTTTCCTTAAGAGACCATGAGGAAGCAAGGGTAGAAACAGGGAGACTGGTTAAGAAGAGATTGTAATAATCCAGAAAAAAGATCTTGAGAACTCGTTTAATTTAGAATAAATATTGATAGCCAGGGAAAAAAAGAAATTCTAAAGGAAGATTTGTCCATGGTCAAATGAGTTGATCAGGCCTAATATGAAGTAAGCATAATGGCATCAGCCACTTTTCAGTTAAAGTAGACCACAATGACTGGGGTTTATAAAATAAAAACAGAGATCTGAATCCCTCATCCAGCATCCAAGACAAAAAAAGTGTGAATGTGGCTGTTTTTCATTAAGGTTCTCTTTTTAAGGTGATAAAAACTGCCTAATTAGTAGTTTTATTTAAGGAGAGGATTTTGCAAATTGATAAGATTCATCTTGAAACAAATTAATTGAGTATACAAAACAGATCAAATATGCTCTTACCCAGTTTTGGAGTTGAGAAACAAACTCTGCAATCATGCATGAGAAGCTTTCTACCACTATGCTGAGCTGTCTTCCCCCACCCCCATTTTTGAGTCTTTTTCTTTTTGTCACTGCTATGATAAAAACATTTCCAACCTGGTAGGTGTGTGCTATGGAAAGGCAAAATAGGCCCTCAATTGCTATAACAGGTACTCTGACCTCACAAACATTCCTTCTCAAAGGGAAGGGCACTTTGTACTCTACAACAGAAAATAAAGTTTTTTAGCTTCCATGAGATATTCATAAAAATTACTATTAATTCATAAAGGAATTATCTAGAAAGAAAAAAAGAATTATATATGCCATGTTCCTTGACCCAAATTCAATTATATATGCCATGCTCCTTGACCAAATTCAATCAAATTCTATTAAAATTGAAATTCCATTAAATTTAAAAACCCTGAACTAGCCAGCAATTATGAAAGTAATTAAGAAGGCTGCCAAATAACTAATCTCTTAGTCCCTAAAATGCCAGACCAATACAATTTCATGGGGGAAATTATTCATACTCCACTTAAAACAAAACATACGTAAAGAAAGAACTTGCTCAAAAATTTTTATCAGATAGCACAGCACCCCAATCCAACCCAAACAATAAAAAATAAAACCACAATGCTTTATTGAGAGATATAAAATAATAACTATAAATGGAGAAGTGATTCATATATTTCTGTTGGATTGCTCACTCTAGGAAAGATGTTAATCCTTAAGCAACTTATATTTTGTTATAAAAAGTACAGTAATTTTAGAGAATTGACCCCAATAACTATGAGAACATATATAATTACAAATACATGAGAGCTGTCAGAAAACATTTGAAAAAGAATCATGATAGTTAGAGATTTGCTTCATAAGACAACAAAACATGTTATAAAACCACTGTAAATGTATACGTATGCTATTGGTGCCAAAATAAATAGGTAGGTAAGTGAATCCAAATTAAAAATAAAAATATAGAAAAATTAAATTATATTCATATAAACTCTGCTATATAAAGAGATGGCCCTTAAAATTAGTGGTTAAGGAATGTGGTTAAAGCCTAAAATATTTACTATCTGACCCTTTACAGAAAGTGCTTGCAAACCAAAATGTTGTGACTATCTATGGTGATGGGATTTCAGATGACGAACATAGATTTCCTTTTGCTTACATATAAGACAATTATATATGGGGATGATTTCCTTGGGTAACTACTTTTAAAATGGAGAAAATTAACTACCTAAGTTTCATTTAAAATTGGAAAGACTTAGCTAAAATTTGATTTTTATAAAACTGAAAAAAATCCTACTTGCTTTTGTGAGCACACCGTGGAAATATATCTTAGAGTTGTACAACTACATGTGTCATGTGAACAGTGACAATAACAACAAAAACTCTGTAGTTCCAGCTGCATGTATTTAATATGAGTACTATTTGCAAAGAATTTGTGGGAATGTTGAGTCTTTGAGGAGTAGAAAAGATATCATCTCAGGACTATCTGAAATAGTTTTGTTTTCAGGTTGTCCTACTTAGATTGTCCTAATGCTTATGGTTGGCAGATGCCTCTGAAGTCAAGATGCGTTTGAAATTACTATCTATAGAAGCTCTCTTTTTGAAGAGATTAGGATTCTACCCAGACACCAAAAGATTTTCAATGACAACTTGAGAAATTTTATATTATAGCACTGGCTGGCAAGAGAAAAGAGAGACCAGCCAAAGATAGCATCTGGTTGATTTGGTCTAGATTATGCTTGTTAGTTACATTGATTGCTCTTGTTCCAAATCCTTTCTAAGTGGTCTTATAGTCTTATTCCTAAGGGTAGCTCTCTATTGGGAAGAAGAGGGACTGACGGCCTACCATTCCATATGGTTATTACATTTCTTATCATGAACAATAATAGTTAAGGTTCTAACAATCTCATATGAGTTTTGATACAGTGAAACCTTTTTCTCTCATGGTAATGTGTTTCCACAATTGAGAAGGGGAGGAAAAACTCCTAAATTCAGAGTTAACTACAACCTTAAGTCTCTCCTGATCATTAAGATATAGTCAGTGCAGAGGGGTGACAATGTGTTGTCATTCTAGAATATAAAATTAAGGTCAACTTCTCATAGTTAAATTCATTAGTTCAATGACAAATAGGTGGATGTTTCCAGTACCCACCTGAAAGGACTAGCGTATCGATTTTAATTCATATAAAGATTGTCTTTAGAATGCAGTAGGAAGAATAGAAAAATGGGATTTGGAGAGAGAAAAAATAGTAGTTTGTACTTAGAATTACACTATGGAACATATGCTAAGTTTCATGGAAATGAGCAATCCCATCATTGTAGGCCTGAGCTGGTAAACAAATTTCTTTTCTAAGGAATCTGTTGAGGAGCAGTGTCGGACATAGGGAATAGGGAATGATTGTCAGGCTCCTTCCAGACTCACTGCGAAAATAGGTTTTGATGGATTGGTAGTACTACCAGGGTTTGGGGAGGGTAGCTCATGAACCATGTATTTGCTAACTGTGCAGGTAAAATATCTATTTCTTATGATTAGCTCTTCTTCCCAACTGTTTTGGGTTTTGGGGGGGTGATTTGTTTTTTCTCCATAAGTAATAGTGTGAGGACTAATTTTGATTTCTCAGATATCAAATTACTTGGAAAAAATAATACTGAAGAAAAGGGATATGAGGATTCTTTTCTCAGAATAATTATCTACCCATATACATGCCACTCACGCCCAAATTAAGGACCGAATGTTATCAAGGTGTTGTATTTACTGCTCTCCTAGCTCAGAGAGTTATTTCTGTTAAGTCTGTTCAACTCCAACTGGTCAAGTGGTGAAGATTTGCTGTTGTTGTTGTTTCTTCATTCTACTCTCTAGTCCCTGAGTTGAGTGCTCTGTCTCTTCTTGGGTGAGGAAGAAGATGCGAGGGCTTTGAGTACCTTTGTCCCCTCCTTTTTACCAAGGGCCAAGGTGTCCCTACTTCTTCCACTTCTGTGTGGTCTCTTTACTTCCTTTCTCCTCTTTCCTACTCTGAATCTTGTTCAATTTCTCATCAAAAAACTGCAAGCCTCATTCTGAGAATCTATAACACTATGATCAGTGGCTTTTTTCTTTCAAACTTAAGAGTCTTTGTTCCCACTAACAACGTAAGTGAATTCTACCTACCAGTGTGGGCTGGGTGGAAAAGGCCAGTGGGGTACAAGACAGTTGTATTTCAGAGAGTATGAGGAATTATACACTAAACACAATCAGCATAAAACTCCATAACATAAGCAGCTATCAAAATGTGCACTAAAGTACTCTAGGTCCCACCTAGAAATTCTAGGGGCAATACAGAGTATTTTAGAATTTCAAGTGAAATACAATACTTGCCATAAGTCAAAACCATCCCAACTACCAGACTGAAATAGTTACCGGTTTCAATATTAGATTGTGCAACATTCCTTTCAATGGCTTCCTGTCTTTCCTAAACTGTTTTTTTGTTTGTTTTTATAGATCCAGCAATAAAAACCCAGCCCTGTGTGAAAATAAGGAATGAGAAATGAGAGTGGTAGTGCCCAATCAGATTTCAAGATCTAAGAAGCTATGCAGTGCTCAGTAGACATACACTTCCATCAGTAACTATAGTTATATAAGAATGAAATAAAAATATTATTTTTCTTTTTATTTATGTGAATTGGTTTTTCCTTCACTTTCTGTGTAGTATTTTTTTCAAACATCTATTAAATTATTTGGACCTAACCTCTTAATACATAAAACTGTTAGGTTTTGGGTGTGTGTATTAGGCTTTCCAGGAAGCAATTTCTGAGATACTAAGGGCATCATGAAAAAAGAAAGACTGGAGATATCTGTATACCTATATCACACTATCAACTTCATTTATACTATTTTCTCCTTTCTTCCTTCCTTTTCTCTTTCTCTCCTTTCTCCCTTCCTTCCTCCCTCCCTCCCTTCCTTCTTCCTCCCTCCCTCCCTTCCTTGCTTTCCTTCCCTCCTTCCCTTCTTACCTTTATTCTTTCCTTCTTCCCTTCCATCTATGCAACCATATGAATTTGTCTAGCTTTAGTCTCTTTCTCAGAGTTCTAGCAGGCCAACTATGCACAAGGATAAGTTTCTGAAGTATGATAAGTCTTCGGGTATTATTTGAGGTCCACACTGACCAGCTGACCATGCTAACACTGTCTGATAACAGGTCCTATTTCAGAAGAAACCTACTATGATCTACAGCACACAGCACAGCATGCACCACAAGTACTTTGAGGTAGATATGTATTTGTTAAATGATTTTTAAGTTAAATGTAAGGTATCCAGGAAAAAAAAATCCAAGTCATTTTTCTTTACAATAATCAGTTTTGGATCTTTCTAGTATTTTTTCCTTCTCTCTCTACTGATTTCAAAGAGGAAAGGGTCAATATTCCCTCTCCCATTACTGTCTTTCCCTTCGTTTTGTTCCTTGTTATCAAGATGTACTCATACCTGTGGCTACTGCCTGCTTAGGTGCCAGAAGTGTTTAATTTACAATCATGTAATGTGAAATTGGATAGGATTTTAGAGACTGATTAGGTTCCTCCCTTTATTTTTTTGGAGAAACCTTACAAAGTTGAGTGGTTTGCTCATGGCCACTTGGATTCCTACTTTCAGAGCTAGGACATACACATAGTTCATGTTTTCAGGCTGATACTCAATTACACTGCCGTTGGTTTCTCAGCAAAATTTAAGCTCGTTTCAGCCTTTTAAAAATTCCTGCAGTTGATCAGCCATAATTTCTTCCCTTCAATTTGAAGCAGCTTATTGCTTCATATTTGAGAGGAAGCCACTATTTCATCCTGGAGATAGTTCTTTTGTAATGGCAGGCTAACTAACTTTTCTCTTTGGGTTTAGGAAGTACTTGGGAAAGAGGGCTGCTATGCACTATAAATACAAATGGTTATATTCTATTGAAACAAGCTATAGCATATCACATCTGATATTTTCCGTGACTTTGCATATAGATAGTATGAATTAGGAAATGCACTTTTTTTGAACTCTACAGCTGTTCATAAAATTGTCACAGAAATTTGCATTTAAAATATACATATAGGGAATTTGTACACATTATGGAGCTCTCTGGAATCCTTAAGAGGTAGAATTTAATACCTGCCAGCAAATACTTACCAGTTATGTGCTAGGAAAAGAAAGAATAACTGATATATGTGAGCCTTGTTTAATGTGGGCTTCATGAGCTCTAATAATGGAGTGGACAGGGCATTGAAGTTGATGGATGGTATTTCCATTTTAAAAAAACAGGAAAAATTGTTTTTTTTTCTGACAATGTAACAGAGTTAATAAAGTATTATTGGATCAAAGCTATTTTTATGATGATAAACTAAGAAATCTATAATAATCAAAATTTAAATAAATGGTTAGCAAATTAAAAATGGAATTGTTTAAGTAAAAGGTATTGTTTTAAATAATGTGTTTACATTTAAATTGACTTTTGTAGTCTATGGATTTTTGCATAAGTAAAACACTGCAAAACTGCATTATTCCAAAGTGGGTTCAATTCTAAATAGTCAATTTTTGCTAAGAATTTAATTTTTTTATTACTAAAGTAGTACATATTTATTGTGAAGGATTCAGAAAATACAAAAAAATACTAAGGTAATTAATATTCTCATAATTCTACCATCTGGAGATAATTTTCATTAACATTTTGTGTATCTTTTTGGATAAGGGTTTCAGTGAGAACATAAACACCCAACACTTCATTGTTAAAGGTTATATTGTATTATATTAAATTGGTAAGTGATGGTTAAATGTTTTTCTCTTTGGGGACATTTAGGATGTCTGCATGTTTTTGCTAGTATTAACAATATTTTGATAAACACTTTCACATTTGTTAATTTGCACACCTTTCTCATTATTTGCTTAGGATAAATTCCCAGAAGTGGATTTTCTAGATTAAAACATTTGTACATTACTAAATCTTTGGATAAACATTTCTGTATTAACCTCTAAAAAGGTTGTATAAAATGTACCAGAGATGTTCTTTTCCTCTACTTGGCTTAAAATTCTGCATACCTACTCACATCTTCACTGACATGAGGAAAAAATGAATGGGAACCATAATATTTACTTTGTGTTTTAAATTAGTTATTAGGCTTTACATTTTTGTGTGTGTTACTACAATATTTTTAAAAGCCAAATGCATACAGATTACTGACAATATCCATGAGATAAGAATATATAGATGCTAATAATTTGTCATTTTGGTTATAGTTACACAGTTATATCTATGAGTGTGTGGTATATCTACCTGTTTGTGTATGAAATAAAATCTTATATAGAATGTTCAATTTCCTATTGTTCTCCTAAATCCCATTTCTCTAGATTCATCTCCAGAAGCAACCTTATATCACAAATGTGTTGTATATTATTCCAGTCCATGTTTTTAGTTCCAGGTGTTTTAAATTTTTTTGTTCTTCTTGGATTTTAAATAACGAACATGTATTTAGACATAAGTCTAAGTTTCACTGCCTTTTTTTTAACATTCTAATGCTCCTTGCATCCATTGTTCTTATTTTTCATTAAGTGGGATTCATCCTTACATAGGTAATTCTTTTAGAGAAGAGCTACGTTAGAAAATGGAGTTTAAACTCGATGCTGAATGAGAAGGATGACTTGGTGAACTCAGGGTTTTTTTTTACTTTGTTTTACCCTGAAGCAGCCAATAGTCTGTGCAAGAATACAAATGGGAAAAGAATCTAAATCATGGATACAGCACCCCATTTTCTTCTTTATATCTCACATCGGCCTTCCCCAAATTCAGTGGTCCTGACAGCCCATATGGAGTGAAATGTCCTCCAGTCAGGAAAAACACTGAAATGTGGGTTTCTTTTTTTATTTTTTCTTGCTTTTTTTAAATCCTGAAAATCATTAGCACCCAAAACAAGGTTATTACTATTTGAGGGCGCCCAATATTCATCCTCTTATATTCCTCACTAAGAGAGGTAAATAAGATTCCTCAATATTAGACTGACAAGTTTCCAAGATAAACATGCATATTTCTCAGTCTCCTTTGAGAGGAATACAGCAATGACAAAAAATAAAATTAAATTAAAAAAAATAACTAAACTAAAAGTAATGGACATTACTTGGAGGGCTTTGAGTTGGATTCAGTTGCTGTGTGACTTTTTGTCCTGGACTTTTGACAAGCATCTTGAAAGCGTACAAAGGACAGGGTCACAACCCGAGGACAGCAGGTTGAGAAGCTAGAGGAATTTCCAGATTCCTTTTGTGTAAGAGAAGATACTTTAGGAGGGAGTGGTTAGGGGGATAAGAGGACAGGAAAGAAGAAAGAGACAGAGACAGAGAGATAGAAAGAGACACACACACACACACACACACACACACACACACACACAACTAGGTTAAGGCATTATTTTGAGATATATGCTTCTAGCAACTGAATAAAACTTCTAATTGCCATAGGACTATAACATAATAATCCCACAATTTAGGGACTATCACAGAAGGAATTTCCACTTTTTCTGGGCCTTAGAACTTTTCTTTTCTTAGTCCTGCTGAAGGCAGTGTCTCCTTGCCTGCATTGGTGCTGTAGGCACAGGTGTGTTACCTGAATGTCAGTAGGAACTTCCTGTGAACAGCTGCAGCCCTAGTCCAGCACAGAATGTCTTGCAGTAGCATGTTTCAGTAAGTGCAGGTCCAAACATATCTTTATTTAGACTCATTACTTGAACAACTGCTTAAATATGTGTGGAATAAATCTAGTTTCAAAATCATTTTCATGTATATTATTAAATGTATATTATGTATATACATTATGTATATACATTTGTATATATTTATATATTATGTATTATTTATATACATATATATCTACGTTATTAAATGTATATAATAAGTGTATATTATTAAAGACATTACCTCATTTCTTGCAACCAAGCTTATGATTGTGAAGTCTGACTCTAGTCTGATTTTGTAGGCTGTGAAAGCTTCTTCACATTTTTTTCAGTATCTCATGATTTGGAAATTTTGCCATGTTTTTAGGTGGATATGTACTTTTTACATTTCTTTTTTTTTATGACACTAAGTGACTCTTTCCATAGGAAGTATCACGCACTTCTCTACTTTTGAGAAATTTTCTTTCATAATTTCTTTCTGTATTTCGCCTTTCATTTTCATTGTCTATTTCCTATATTGGAATTTATGACATTATCCTCAATGTCTCTTTTATGTTTCCCATGCTTTTTTTTCCTATTTCATAGCATTCTAGGAGAAATCCTTGGTCCTAACTTCCAGTTCACCAATTTGTTCTCAAATGTATACATTTAATCATTTAGTCCAACTTTTGAGTTTATTTAAATAATACTTTAATAATCATTATTTTTCATTGCCAAGACCTCTAATTTTTACTTTCTAACATAATCTCTTCTTATGTTGTGGATCCACTGTCTTCTCTCGTACTTCTGAGTATTTTTAAAATTGTACTTATTTTAAGTCTCTTTTTGTTGACTCTCTTAACTCAGCTATTTTTCAGTTGCTCTTATTATTACTGATTTTCAATCTCATTGTTGTTCTTTCTTAATGACTTGTCTAAAATATTTGGTATTTCTTGATTGTGTGCCTGTCTTATATTCAGGATTCCCAATAAGCCTATCTGTGACTTCTGTTATTTGATTACAACCATTTGTCTACAGTAAGGAGGGAAAGAATGTGCTGCTCAGCAGGTGAGGTTGGGTTTTCCAGTTGCATTACTTTCTAAATTACCCCCAACATAACTGACCTAAAATTACACTCATTTATTATTTCATAGTCTGAAGGTCAGAAATCCAGGTGGGCTTGTATGATATTGTGACTGATAATAAGAAATACGTATTTGAACTTTGTCCCTGGTTCTGAGAGTCAGGGTTCTCCTAAAACTTAGAATTTCCTGAATGATGACAGTTACAAATATGTCTTTCATTAATAAAATTACTTTGGAAAGCACCTAAAGATTGGGGCTGGTTGCAAGGAGAACCAACCCTGCGATTAGAGGGTTAGAACTTTCAGCATACCCTTGGCCTTTGCAGAGGGGAAAGGATTCCCACAGGTTGAATCAGTTGCCAATGTCCATTGTGCTTATGTAATGAAGCCTCCATAAAAACCCAGAAGGGTAGCATCCAGAGAGCTTCTGGGTTTGTGAACACATGGAGATTTGGGGAGAATGGTTGCTGGGAGAGAGCAGAGAAGCTGTGCATACTTTCTGCACCCCTTGTTCTATGCATCTCTTCCCCTGTGGCTATTCTTGAATTATATCTTTTCATAATAAGTGATCTGGTAAGTAAAATGTTTCTCTGAGTTCTGTGAGCTAGTCTAGCAAATTTATCAAATCCATGAGAGGAGCCTGGTCAGAAGCACAGGTAGCAACCTGAGCTTGCAATTAGCCACTAATGTCTGATACTGAAAGTTTTGGGGGGCAGTCTTATAAAACGGGACTCTGAACATGTGGGATCAGATGTTATCTCTGGGTAGATAGTGTTGGAATTGAGTTAAGTTGTAGGGCACCCAGCTGGTGTCCAAAAATGGCTTGTTGTTACTATCCACTATGGTAGAACTGAGTATAAGAACCCAAAGAGTTTGACTAGGTTTTCTGCTTAGGGTCTCACAAAGCTAAAATCAAAGTGTAATCTGGACTGGATCTTATTTGTAGGCTCAATACACTTCAAGCTCATTCAGACTGCTGCAGATCCATTTCTTCATGGCTAGAGGTCTAAGGTTTTAGTTTCTTTGCTAGCTATTAGTTAGTATAGAGCTTGGAGGTCACACTCCTTCTCAAGTGGCCCCTTCCATCTTCAAACCAGGAAGGGGAAGTGGAGTCCTTCTCACTTGTAGCATCTCTCTAGTTTGTCCTTATCCCAGAAACCAGAGAATGGTCTTAGCCTCTTAAGGGCTTCTGTGACTATAATAAATCTCTGGTCAATCTAAGATAATCTCCCTATTATAAAGTCAACTCTGCTAAGCCACATAATAGAATCACAGGAGAGATATCTCATAATACTCACAGGTTTTAGTGATGCCTCAGCTTCCTGCTTCTTGGAACAAGATGAGGTAGGATATGGATGCTCACCCAGTGGTATGACTATGATAACCAAACTGAGAGCTAGATTTTAGATTGATCTAAGACTTGCTTCTTCTTCCCATTACCTCTAAGCTTGGAGAACTTAAGAGCCCCCACCCCCATTTGTAGTTATTTTTTTCATATAGTTTTGGACTCGAGTATTTCTTTCAACATAATCCCATATGTCTTCTCTCTTTAAAGGCTTCATCGTAATTTTTTGGCTCACTGAGGGCATCCTCATCCTCAGCATCCATCTGCAACACCTCTTTCAAGTCTTCCATGTGGCAAGTGAGTACTTCTCTATTATGGCTTTATTTGACTTCTCAGTAGCATTCTGTAGCGTTGACTATCTCCCTTCCCTAAAATACTCTTGCCTCTGAGCTCTCTTTTCATCTTCCTGGTCATCTTTTTCAGTCTCCCCTGTAATCTCCGCCTTTACTTAAGTTCTAAATATTGGAGCTTCTCAGTCTCTATTCTGGATTATCTTCTTGTATTATTTTCATTCTCTTAGTAGTTAGACTCCAAGGTTTTAAATACCAAATATATCCTGATGACTTAGACATTTTTACTCTACTCCATATCTCTCCCTTGTGTTTGAGATCTGTACTTCAGTTCTCCATTTGTTAGGCATCACAAAATTAACACATTCAAAAGTGAATCCTTGATTCTCAAACTCTAACCTGTCTCTATCCCAGTAGTTCCTATCTCACTAGTGGTATCACTGTTACCTCCCTACTCAACAAGAATTCATGATACATCTTCCCCTCTACTTCACTTGGTACATTCAAAATATCATAAGAGCCTATTAATTTCACATCAAATTATAAACTGTTCACATTTCTCATTTGGACTACTGAAAAATCTCATCTACTACCTATCCTCGCCCGTGCTCCACTTTTGTCTATTACCCTTGTAGCACCCAGTACGACACTGAAATATATAGTGTATAAACTCAACCATCTGCTCAACCTTCTAATGGCTTCCTGTTGAACTAGGATTAAAATTTTAACTTCTTCCCAAAGCCTTCTAAGGTACTTATGATCTGACTCCCATTTAACTCCCAATCTCACTTTTCCACCCTTCACTGCACTCTAGCCATATGGCCTTTTCCAGCCTTGCTCATGCTATTTCTATTACTGAAAGGATTGTTTCTTGGCTTTCCACCTGTATGATTCATAATTGCCCTTCACGTTACACTTAAATTTTATTTCCCCAGAGATGATACTTCCATCTGCCTGTTTCATGCTCTCTGTCATATCCTGTCCCTACTCATTTTCTTATGTACCCTATTTTTTTTTTTACTTTTCATTAATTGCTTAATCTGTCTATGTCTCTACCACTGAACTCTAAATTTCATGGGGCAGGGACATTACTGTCTTGCTCATCACTATATCTCCAAGCCTAACATAGTAACTGTATGGAGTGTTTTCAGGAGATACTTCCTGAGCAACTAGATGATCTAACAATGACTGAGCAATGAATGATGACAGTACAACATAGTATTGTTGTCAGTTCCCATTGGTATTTCCATCAATTTTCATTTATCTCAAAAATACACAATTCCATTCATGAATTTGTTTTTGTGCCATTCCCATTGTTAATGTATTGATGATCCTCAATACTTTAGTTTCCCACTTTCTCAAAAATACATTTTAAGCTCTACTGTATTTGAAATTAATATGTCTACCTTTGCTTTGATTGAATATTGGCTGCCATCTTTGCCTCTTACTTTTTATTATTCTAAATAGATAGTAGATTGGTTAATTCCAAATTTTCATTCAATTTGTAGTTACTGACATTTAGAAAAGGAGTTTAGCCTATTTGCATTTGTTGTCATTAATGCAATGTTTTTTTGCTTTTAGTGTCTGTTTTCTATTTTTGCCGTTATGCCCCTAATCATTAGGAAGTGTAGGGCTTTGGTGCTAAAGAAATCCTTTCTTTTTTTTATTTCTTATTCCAAGCTTGGCACCCTAAAGGTGAGGAATAACGATAGTTTTGGTATAGTTAAGGAAAAGTGTTTGGAGCTTTCCACAGAGGAAAGGAAAGGTCAGTGCAGAGCAGCACTTGAAAGCAGATACCATAACTCCATTGTTTCTCCATGTATCTCCAGTACGTAAATCGTTCACTGAATACAGAGTGGGCCCCAACAAATCACTATGGACTGAATGAATGGCTAGAATCTCTCTCTTTTCCTGTGCTAGGAAGTATGATCTAGCTCATCAGGTCTCAGCTGTAAACACTAAGGTTCAGTATTCTCATTCTTGCCCTAGACTGCAGTCATCTTTTCCCTGGTAAGTTTCACAATGGACACAAATATGGGGAAAATAAAAACAAATTAATATTATATTATTGAGTAGAATTTTTGCCCCAAACCTCAGTGCCTATCTCTAATATGTACAACTAAGTGACTCTCCCCCTGCCTTCTTTCCCTCTTTCCCCCACTCTGGAAAATGGACAGGTCATATATCAGGCTTTTTCAAACTTTGATGAGAGATAATAGTAAGTACACATTCACCGAAGTAAGATAAAAATTCCAAGGTTCTTGGTTTCCTTCATTATGATTTTATGTCACTCTGAGCAGGCCCTAGTTTTTAACAAGAATATTGACATCCTACTTCAATTTTTGTGAATGTTTTTCTTTGTTTCTGTTAATTTCTATCCCTATATACTTTTTTAAGTACTTTTTCATTTCCTAAGTGATATCTGCTGTATCTGGAGGATGAGAAATTAAGAGAAGAAACAAATGCCATTCTTCAAGCTGCCACCTTTATTTGGAAGTGTTGCTGCCTGTATTCCATTCAGCATTAACTTGATGCTCCCCTTACATATCTGCCTAAAATGATTGATTTGTAGCCCCATGAACCAGACTGGATTTGGTGGCAAGGCTGACTCTGTTAGAATCTTTTAATTAAAAAGCAACACAACAATAACAATGACAACAACAAAAACCGTAAGCAACCTATAACACTACAGTTCTTCTTCCAAATCTTCTTTTTTATTAAGCAATAATTCTCAGTTCACTAGATGAAACAAATTTGCAACATAGTCTTCAGGAATGCCAAATAAGCCAATGCAAAATAAACCACCTTTGGCAAGTGATAAGAACACTGGGCAAAAGACAACATGTTGTAGGGGAAAAAAATCAAACCATTACTACAAAGAACTTTACCAAGAACTGCTATATTCCCTTCATCCTATTTTCTGGACATGAACAAAAGCATCGAGCTCTTTGTGTTCATGTTAAATGTCAGATCAGAGCAGTCTAATGCAAAATAAAAAAAAAAAGGAACAAGCAATGCAAAACAGAAAACTGCTAAGTTTCCCTCCCTTTCTACCCAAACTATAGAATGAAGAAGGAAAGATTCATTCCCAGAAAGATTTCCTAGTGATGCCATAAAGTGTAAATACCTTCCTCCTCAAGGAAGGTATTCAACCTCAGTTTGAACATCTATCTCCTTGAATCTTTCATTTGCATAATTGTGAAGCAGTAGTGCCTTTAATTTTAAATCTGTTTAACAAATCCTACACAATTTCCTTTAGAACTGAAATGATGTGGACAGAAATGATGTGGCTGAGAAGATTAAAAGATACAAATTGTTGAAAATATATCAATTCTTTAAGTCCAAAATATCTCATAATGTAAAATATATTTAATCAGAGGTATAAAATATATTTAACACCTTTGTTTTCTGATGCCACCTAAATCACCTACTGGTGACCGAGAAATAATGAGACAAATGTGTGGAAGGATTTTAGGATTATTTATTTGAAGGACAGGAAGGTCTAGAGTAATCTATTATGCAGGGATGATGACTGCTGCACCATGGAGAGAGCCAGACTCCAGACATGGAAAGGTGCCTTTCTGAGCTTAGTGTGCAGATAACTCACCAAAAGAGATTTATCGAAAAAGTAATGAGCAAAGATCGATGCATTACCAGTTAATTTATAAATCAGTCCCTATAGACTCTGAGAGCACAAGAGGCCTAGCGTCATTCATAAGATTATAATGCTCATGGTTACCGGAAAAAGATTTGAAGCCATTTTTCATCCATTCATTTTTGTTTATCATGTAGAGAAAAGATTTAGATGTTCTATCGAGAAAAGAGGAAAAGCGCTTCGGGAAATTCAGTGACGTTCCGACAGTTTGATGACGTGTTTTCTGCCACTGAAGCAGTAGGATTAATGCTGCCTGGCACCAGTGGCAAAATTTAATCACCCTGCAGCACAGGAGTATCTCGGTGGTTTATCACTCACATTTGTGCTTCATAGGAAGAGGGCTTTTCTTCATTACAACTGTGTAGTTAGCAGTCTGTTGACATATTCTTCAAATTAACTTTCATATATGCTGTTAGGTATGGCCATTTTACCTTCACCTCCACAGCTATTATATGACTGTGACAAGGTGACTGGTGATAAAATGGAAAAATTTGAGATTCTGTTAATATTTTTTTATTTCCTTTTGGGGGTCACCATCAATGACATACCCTTTGGCCCTGAAGAGAAATTATGGTCCTGCTCTTCACCATGCTGTGAAGAAACTAATCTGAGGGCACTGAAGAAGCATGCCTTTGGAGTTCTTTTGCTATGTTCTTGGGAGAGGAGGCTTGAGGCCAAGGTGGCAGAAGCCTGAAGAGATCCAGTGCATGAGTGAGGTGAGCTTACCCTAGCATCTCAGAGGCGAGTTTAGAGTGGTCAGTAGAACAAGCTTCTAGCAACTTCCTTAGTATTACAGCTTTACCTGCAGCAGGGCAGCACTGTGCATGGTTTGTTTGGGACAACCAGCATTAATGGGAAGGATTTAGAGCCTTTAGTGGGTTTAAGATCAATAGGACAAATGCTTTCAGCCCTAACAGAGCAGAGTTCCTGCCTTAAGGCTTGCTGGGGAATCAGCAACAAACTGGGGCTTTGGCCGGATCCACAAGGAGAGTGATCTGGAAAGCAGCTGCAGAGAAGACAACAGTGTGGTAGCTAAATTAAAATGCTGGAGAGCTTTTCACAGGAAGTATAGTCGTGTTTACTCATTTACTGAAACACATTTAAAATTTAAGGATCTTAGGACTAACAGCAAGGAAGGGTCTGCATTGGCAAGTATTCATTGAGCACATAATTTGGAATTCAAAAGTGAATAAGGTATAGCCCTTATCCTTGAATTCGCTGTGTCACAGGGGAGACGGACACATAAATCATTTCCATTTGAGTAAGTTCTGTAATAGATATTATGAGGATAAAAGCAAGGAATTAGACAATTAAGTCCTATGAGCATTAATTTTCTCATCTGATCACAAAAGCTCCAAACTATCACTGTGATGATGAAAAGAAGTAATAAATGTAAAGTGCTGAGTACTGTGCTTGAAACCTGAGTTTTCTCATCTGTAAACTAATAGTTTTCTCATCTGTAAAATAATCTAACTTCATGAAGTTTGGGTGAAGACTAAGTGAAGCAATGTGTGTAAAGCACTTAGCACATTACTTGGCATGTGTTAAGCTCTCAAAATTGTTAGCTATGGATCTTAATACTGCCATTGTTATTTCCATGGCACCTAGCTCCATGTGTGGTACATTTATGGGATGCTAGGAGGCTGTCAAAGCAGTCTTCCCAGAAAATAGGATACCCGAGGTGAGTCACAAAGAACGAAGATTTCTGACAAATGAAAAAGAGGAGAGGGCATTCTAGTGTATTCAATTCTCCTATGAAACATCTACTTGTAGGAATTATATTATTTCTTATCTCCAAATTGTTGAAACCCTAGGTAAGTCACTAGGGCAGGTCTTAGAGCTATTCCTGCAGCTTTGCTGCTGTGAGTGCTGTGTGTAATCGTGCACACACAACATGCTTCAAGCTACAAAACTAAAATTTTTGTAATACCATTAAGTGAGAGCTATTAAAAGCAGAAAAAGGAAAAAAGGAACAAGAAGTTAGGGATTTGGTTTATAAGGTACAGAAATTCGCTCAAGTTATTTCAAATAAAGGTTCTTACTGTAAGGATGAATATGTACCGATGAAAAATCCAAGAAGGATCCATAGTAAATTCAGAACCTAATAAAAGGCCTGCTTTAAAAAAAAATGGTTTGTGTTTCATGGTATTTAGCCAGAGCTAAATGGAAGATGGCATAGATATTTCACATTCTAGTTCTGTATTCTCCCTTTCCCCTTCCCCTTCTTCCTTTCCCCTCTTCTCCTCTCCTCTCCTCGCTTCCCTTCCTTCCTTCCTTTTTTTGCTACCACGCAACAAAACCTTTATTAACATTTAGAATAGCTACTGAGAAAACAAGTGATTCAGTTATTACCGAAACATAATTTCCAAACTCAAACTGGGGCAAATGGCTACAGTGCAGAATAATACCATCCTTGGGCACTGTGAATTTAAGACTAAAGAATTAATAGCCACCTCTCAGATGGTGAACCAGGTGCAGAGTCAACTCTTTCCAGATGTTATAATCAGAAAGAGTGTGGCCATCTTCCAGCTGCTTGCCTGCAAGGACAAGCCTCTGTTGGTTCTACCTGTTTTAGATGTGTCTTGCAATTACTCCAAGGTTCTGCCATGCAATCTCTTGGTACTCTTTCATGTGTTGGTGATGTTTTAAATTTTCCTTTTATTATGTATTTTGGTGGGGTTTTTTTAAAGATTTTATTTATTTATTTAAGAAACAGAGAAAGTGAGAGAGAGCATGAGAGGAGAGGTCAGAGGAAGAAGCAGACTCCCCGTGGAGCTGGGAGCCCGATGTGGGACTCGACCCCAGAACTCAAGGATCATGACCTGAGCCGAAGGCAGTTGCTCAACCAAGTGAGCCACCCAGGCACCCCTTTTGGAGGTTTTTTGTTAGATATTGGGAGAGGATGAATTTGGGGGATGCTAGCCATTTGCCAAATTTAAACCTATTTTCCTTTTTAAAATTTTAGTTATTGCTAATTTTATTGGGTGTGTTATATGTGAGTTTATTTATGATTTGCCTTATAACTCCAGTATAACCATGGCACAGAAAACCTTGATCAATTTTTATTTAATTTGGTGTAGGAGTGGAATGGTCTGCTTTCCTTTTTCAATAACTCAACAATGGAAGGGATAATGGCAGGAATTTTCACTCTTACTTAAGGTTAGTTCAAAGTCTGGTCCAGACTTTATCATTAATAATGGCTATTAGAAAAAAATACTAATGGTGAACTGTAGACTATAATTCAGAAGATTCATAGCAATGTCTATATGCATACTATAGGGAATACGTCCATTTCCCCAGAATCTGGTAAGGGACCCTCAGCTGCACAATAGTGGCCTAGAAGGAAAAAAGGTGCATGGGTTTGTGTCATTAGTGATAGGTTCCTATGAGGAAACAGGAGATGACAATCTCTCTGATCTCAGAGTGAGTGGTCTTAGCAGGGATGCTCTGAGGACTTTTTGTTAATATTCCTATATCATACAGAAAAAAATCATGGTAAGCCATTTTTTTTTTCAGAAAGTGAGATGTCCCCTCCCACCCCAAGACTTAGAAGACATAACTGCTTGATAAGTCACAGACAAGCCACAAAGTCACTTCCCATTATTATATGTGATTACTGGAAACATTTGTCCCCACCTGAGCAAATACTAAGACCCTAATAGATATTTTTTAAAGATTTATCTATTTGAGAGAGGCAGGAGAGAAAGAGAGAGGGAGAGAGAGAAAGGGAGAGAGAGAGGGAAGGGAAGGGCAGAAGGAAGGAGAGAATCTCAGGAAGACTCCTCAATGAGCACAAACCCAATGTGGGGTTCAATCTCACCACGTTGAGATCATGACTTGAATGGAAGTCAAGAGCTGGATGCTTAACTGACTGAGCCACTCAGGCACCTCAACAGATATTTATTGCATGAACGAATCACAGCAAAGTGTGGGCTCAATCATTCTAAACTAATCCTTTTCTCCCCTTTTCTTCATTCTGGATAGTATCATGAGGTAAACAAGGGGTCCCATAATGTTCTTTCTAGATAAAAAATATAAACCAAATGAGTTTTCAACCAACTATGGGACCCTGATTGTGGTTCTCTCTGCAAGCAAATCAGCTGAACAACTTCTACAGAATGTTGCCTTGACAATTTAGCTCCTTCATGATAGTTCTTCATTTCCCTCATTCACAAGAGCCCAAGGGCTGCATTTACTCCACTCCCTGTTCTTGTACTTACCTATCTAAAATTACTGAAGATTTTCCTGAACTGGAAGGTAGACCATGAAGTGACTATAAGCAACTTCTGAGAAAAAGGAACCGAAGCAGTAATTTTTGTATTATATTGCAATAATTCATTCCTTGGATTCACAATGAAATTCATACAGCTACTATGGCTTCAGGTTATTGAAATAATGATATGAGTTTGAGCTAAATGCCACCATCTATGATAAGGGATCCTAAGCATATCTGAATAGGTGTGACACAGAACAACTGCCCAAATTTGGGTGATCCATATCAGATTCTTCCTCATCTGGGAAAAGCAACCTAGTCATTTAAACTAAGCTAGTCTCAAATAATATTAAATTACTATACCAATAATTATATTTCAGGACCCAGAGCCAGAGTAGTTGTGGAGCTGTGGCCAGCTAGCTCTTCAAATGCTCTGCTGAACTGCAGTGATTGGAAAGTCACATTATCTTTGCCTTATGGAAAAAGTTACTTCCAGCTTGAATTCAAAGTAGAAACTACACACAATGACACTTTATGTGGAATCTAAACATATTTTAGATTTAGATTTTAGCTTTTCTTAGAAGAGAGCTTAGTAGTTTTACAAATGGACATTAGTCCTGTTACACTGATCAAGTTGGAATAAAATGAAACTAGATCAGAATTTTGTGACACAGCATAGATATGACCTTATAAATGACAACTCTTAACCCATTTGTGGATTTTATGTTTAGGGCCTGCAATCAGCCTGTATCAAAAATTTCTTGATGTCCTTGTCAACAGCTTCTTCCTCTTCTATTAATTTCCCCATTCCTTCCTTTCTAATATCGCAGCTTCAGAACTGGTTCCCTTTCTTCAGAATTGCAAAAGACAAAAGTAAGCAAAACTAACAGCAAACCAAACTAGGTTTTTAGTTGTGTCTATTAATGTTTAGAATTCTGTAATAGGTACAATTCTAAAAATGCCCCCAAAGATTTCAAGACTCCAAATTCACAAAACCTGTGAGAGGTCACTCCCATGATTATGCTACATGGCACGGCAGACCTTAAAAACCTGAAATTATTTATATGTAACTAATTCAATCACATGAGCTTATAAAAGCAGAGGATTTTCTCTGGCTAGTAGAGGGAGAAGGCAGAAGAAATAAAAAAAAAAAACATTTAAAACATTCATAGAATTCAACGGACTTTTAATAAATTGAAAACAAAGGGGGTCACACATCAGAAGAAATGTAGGTAGCTTCTGGAAGCTGAGTCACTGAGGTCTGTTCCAGCATGGAACCAGGGACCTCAAACCCACATCCATAAGGAAATGGATTCTGCCAACAACCTGAATGAACTTGGATGCAGTTCTTCCTGCATGTCTCCAGATAAAAGCCCAGGCAGCCAACCCCTTAATTTAGAACTTGTGATACCTAAATGGAGAACCTAACTGAGCCTGCCAGATGTCCAACCAACAGAATTGTGAGCTAATACATGGGTATTTTTAAAGCCACTAAGTTTGTGCTAACATGTTAAGCAGCAATAGAAAACTAGTACAAATTCTTTTCTTCCAACTTCTTGAATGGCTGCACTGGTTTTATCCTTCAAGTCCCTGACCATGAAACTAAAGAAACATCCATCAGTTGTTCGTTATTTTATAAACCTGTTCATTTTCAGCATAATACTTAGCACAGTTTGTCAGTCTGTGATAACCTTATTTATTAGCTTATTTGTTGGCTGCTTTCTGTGAGCAAACTGTAAAATTAGTGCAGGTGAGGTTTGATTTTCTTGCTGTTATCTCTGAGCATAGTACACAGTAAGACTAGTCTTTATTTGCTGAATTGAGTGAATAAATATTGCGTCTAGTAACTTGACATTTACCTCAAATAAACTACCTTATGAATAACTTAAAGTATTTTGAAGCAAAGACTGCCCTACCACAGATTGTGTTGAAATGGCCACTTAGATATTTTAAATGATTTGGCAATTAAGTAGATTTCTAAAACCAATTATTATCTCCTGTGTCCTTTTACTCATAAGATTATTAGTTTCCTTTGGTTGCTTTCTAATGCTTTTTTCCATAATTAATTTAGCTATAACCAAATATTTGTTTTTCTTTATGTATAAAGAGTGTTTTCTGGCATTTCTTATTGCCACTTCATTCTACTACATCCTACATGTTGCATTTTATGGAAAATGACAAAACATACAAACAGATGCTTATATCAAAAATGAAACTTTGTGCTGCACTTCGGGTGATGTTCAGAGAGAAAAAAATCCTTGGGTAATTGACTTCGAAGCATGTAAGATTATACAAATTTGTCTTTAAGAGAAACTGGAAAAATTCCAAGCCAAACAATAGAATATGATGTCTTATAGCCTGACTGTATAAAGGCCACAGGAAAAAAAACACCCAGAAGTTTAATTAATGGTGGGATTAAGTAAGCAGGTACTGAAGGCTAAATGCCAGAGTAATATCCATGTCTAGAAATTAGGAATACCATAATGAGAAAAGAATGAGGGGAGAGTTTCCATGAAGAGTCCAAAAACTGGGAACTGTGAATGAATATTGAGACTTGCTGTGTACTCAGGAACAGTGAGATTGCCTGCTGCATAAACAAGATGTCATTGGTCAAGGAACTATCTGAATAAGGCCCCTAACATCACCCAGATCAGTGTTTTAAATATGGCACCAAGAAAATGACTTTGGAAGTCTTCCTAAGAACATGAGATAAATCAAGAAAATCACTGCCAGCCACACAGGAAATTGTGGACAATCCAATACTGAGTATTGCATAAAAGAGCTATCTCAAGTAGAACTATTGCTCTCTTCCCTTCTCCACTCACTTCCCCCAAACATCTGACCTTAATCTCTCTGTATATGGAATTATCCCGTAATTCCCCAAAACGTCTTGTTCTCTTGTCTTCATATTTTTCACTGGCTGCTTTTACTACCTGGAATATTCTTTTCTCTATTCTAAAATTGGATATAACAGCGGGTTTAGCATTAGAAAAGACTAGTTCTAATACCTACTTAATCATAAAGTAATTGTATGACCATTAGATAATTTAAAATATCTTAGTGTTTCCTCATCTACTAAATGGCACTGATGGTAATGCCTACTGTATAAGTCTCTAGGGCTGCCATAACAAAGTATTGCCTACTGGGTATTGTAAAAAAAACAGAAAGACATTGCAATTTCTCTTTCTCTCACACACAATACACATTCATATACAACACACACACAAACACACACACACACACACAACTTTATGTAGCTAAAATATTTCCATGTTTTCTTTTGTATGATTTCCACCTTTTGCATCTTCATGCAGTGTTTCTCTACATAAAAAGCATAATGTATGCCTCTTTTACCCATCTTTATTTCATTTCCTAAAACAAAAAATTCTGTGACAAAGAAATAATTTGCACAGGTTATATGTTACAAGTGACAGAATTCTGTTTGTCTTTTCTACAACATTTTTGCTGTCTCAACCTCAAAAAGATATTTTGAAAGCAAAACCCACCATCGTAAAAACCAGCTGGCTTTATAAAATGGGTCATTTGCTAGACAATAGTCTTGGTCAATAATGCAATGCTATTCTATATAGAGAAGGCAAGCTCACACATCAAAAGGTCCCCAAACGTTATACTTTGCAAGGACTTGTTCATAATATTCTCACAAGAAATTGCTTTTGGTACAGAATTCACTGTAGGCTGTCAAAACAAATGTGAAACTTTCTGGCTTGAAAGTCATGGTTAATACACATCTTGTTGCTACAGTGACAGCTGAAGCAGGCAGAGTTGTCCATTATAAAAGGATCAACATTAGATGGATTTCAATTAAAAAAACCCTTGGAGAATCATGAGGTCTCAAAGTGCTGCATAGATGCCTAAAATTAAAATAGCAGCAAAAAATGGACACAGATGATAAACATGTCAGGATGTGTCAACTGTATAATTTCCTACCATTTGTTTCTTTACCATAGACCTGGCTTTCATGTAAATGTATAGAAACTATATCAAAATTAAATATTTTAAATATTTTATTCCTGAATAACACCAGAGGTTCTAGCAGCCACCTTCCAAGACATGATACGGCAGACTGTCATGAGAATTAGGTGACACATTCCATGTGAGGATCTTAGAGCAGTGCCCAGCTATGAGACTTGTCTTATTTCTCACTGTCATCATTACTATTATATTAGAAATATTTTTAAAAAACATTTAAATTCAATTGTGTGTTTTTTACTTATCACCTAGAAGACTACAAATAAGAGAGAAATGTATATAATAAGCTTTTATTTTTTCAGAAGCTGAAATTGTTTACACTACTTCTTTTTCTCATCACTGCTGTCTCAATTGGCCAGTATCTTAGAACAAGTTATCTCTTTTGTTTGTGTGTCACCTCAAAGCATACATAATACAGCAATGCTAGGATGGGATCATTTGCATGTCACAGATGAACTACCTGGGGCTCTACAATACTTCTCAAGGACATCACTGACTATAGAGAAGGAATAATTTAAAAATATAAATACTTCAGAATCTAATGGAACAAATGGTGAAACTTCTGATATCATAACCAAATGCAGCACAGAGGTAATGGTCACATTACTACATTGCTTTTTACGGAGCCTTTAATTTCGAATGGTCTCAACATAGCACCATTAATTTAGGAGCTGGTAGGACAGACAGAGCACAGGGGTAAGTTAAAGATGATTTCTTAGCCTTAAAAACAATGTTTAGTCAAGCCATTTGGCTCTATTTACTTGAGCATGAGCCAGACCAGAAATAAATATACTCAGAACCTACCAAGTTTTGAGGAAATAATATTTCTAAAGAACCTCCAAGCCAGGTTTATGAGAGCTTCTTGCTGTCAAATTACCAAAACAATTGCATTCCTTCAAATCTCCACCAACAGGAACAAAGCTAAAGTTGTGTGGCCTCCAGGGAGGATAGTTTTGCCAATGCTCACCTTGTTGTGACCATGAGAGAAAATGGACAGATGTACTTCTCAGATGGAAGAGCCAGAGGCCATGGAAGGAAAGAGAAGGCAGAACTAGAGGTAGCCAGATGGGTTAATCATAGAAAGCTCTCCATTGCCAGGAAAACGCGTTCTCAGTATTCTTTCCAAACAGGATAGGCTAATTGTTCTGGCCCACACCAGATGAAGGCTGTATGGTTCCCATTTTTTCTCTTTTCTAAATGGAATTTTTTATTATAGCTACTTATTGTCTTCTTATAGTATTTTCCCCTCTTATATTAGGTACCCCAGGGTTGGGGAGCAGATAAATGTCTTTAACTTACAATTGATAAGACCACACAAGCTTCATGTAGACCTGACGAAGAGGGCTGCTGGAAACTGAGCTATATGTGGTTACCAGATGCAGAAAGCGGTTCTTAACTTTTGGTAGGGAAATAAGTATATGCATGAATGGAAGAAGGATGTGTAAAGACGTAAACAGTTAAATAGGAGCTATCACAGAGACTGTATTGGCTATCAAACATCTCCTTTCACCTTACTCCTTAAAATAGAACTCTTATTTTAATCTGAGCTGACTTTATTCATAGCTAAAAGTATACATTTCCCAATCTCTTTCGCAGGTGGAAATGGACAAGGCATATAAACAGAAATTGCTGTGTAGGATTCTATTAATTCACTTTAAGACCAACTCAAACAGGGTCAACAATTTGCCATTTCACCCTTTTCTTTCCAATCTGTAATGCAAGCATTATGGCTGGAATCCTGAAGCTTTTGTGCAACTTTGAAATTGGAAGCAACACACTAAAGACAGGTTGGCAAGTAGAAAAGTGGATCATGACCAAGATGGCCTTTATGTTGCCCTCAAACTGACTAATCTTAGGCAGGATTTTTCCTGACTGCAAGTCCTTTTCTTAGCACATTTAGTTTAGAAAATTATAATTGCAAATCCTTTCTCTACCCTTTGAAATGTATCTGAATTTCCTTAAAGCCTAAGACTCAAAGAGGTCTTTCTCAAGGGCCTGGAAACCGTCTCTATGAAATGTTAACGTCAAAGGAAGAAAAGCCTATCTCCCACTCTTCTGCGGAAGGACAGAAGCTTAACTTCAGTGGGCACCTTGCTCCAACTTATAAAACTACCTCTTGTCAGGAAAAGTGGAAAAAGTTTACTTTTCCTTTGGGTAAAGCTAATAAGTAAACACAGATGGCCTATGTCCCCATCTCCTGCCACAATAGCTCTTAAAACACTCTCCTGCTCTTTGTCTCAGTAGAACTGAGTACTGTAACCTAGTCTGTGTTATTTCCTCTATTGCTGACAATAGTATTAGAATCAATCAATCTCTGTCTGCTCATCTTGTCCAGTGAGATTTTTTTTTTTTAACAAACCCTAATGACTTTGTGGAACCACAAGTATATCTCTTACCTCTAAATATCTTTGACATGATAAAATAAACTCCTGATTTAAGTCACTATAGTCGGGGTTACTTCTAACAGGAGTCAAATGCAATTCTTAACTGATAGAAAGTTGTCAAATGTAAAAGTGAGTAAGGAAACTGGTAAACCTATGGAAAAATTTACTAGGGCCCATACAGTATATCCTGGAAGTGAACTAGTCAGAATTAAAATAATCTAATCTCCTTTTATTCTCTAAGAGAAGGATAGAAAGTATTAATTTAATTATACATGGTAAAATTTCAAAATAACCATTAAAAGATGAAATACCAAAGTACATGATTTTCAAAACTATAGAAGTAAAACTTTGACTAAGAAAATAAGGACTTAATTAATCCAAAAGAAGATCAGTAAATTAAAAATAAAAATGAAGTATATTAAAAAGCCAGAGAGATAGAATGTACAAAAGGAAGTACTTCTCCATCAGATGCTAATTAATGTGAGGTGAGGGAAGTGTTAACTTGATTGTAATCATTTCACAATGGATATGTATATAAAATCATCACATTGTATACCTTAAAAAATTCCCATTTACAACCTAGCCATATATAATTTTAATTTGCCAATCATACCTCAATAAAGCTGGAGGGAAAATTTTCTATATTCAGGAAATCTAAAAAGTACCTCAAAATATATAACATAAAGATTTATAAAACTACCAATTAATAAGTAATTGAGAAGTTAGGCAGGAGAAAACACACACATACACATGCAATTTGTATAGTACAATTGGGCTTAACTTAATAGACATATTTAAAAATCCTTACCTAACAACAGTCATAGAATATACACTTTTCTCAACCACACATGGAACACTAACACATTGTAGGTTGCAAAACAAATCTTAAATATCAAAGAATCAGTATCAGGTATATCACACCCGTTGTCCTTAGAACATAACTAAAGGAGAATAACAGCAGAAACCATTACCTGTTTGAACATTTCAAATCAGTCTTCTGAATTGACCAAAGAAGATATCCTGAGGGGAAAGAGAAAATACTTAGAACTAAATGATAATGAAAATAACATATTTTGAAACCCATGGTATGTACTTTCTTTTTTATGGTACGTAACTTAAATGGTGCTTAAGGAGAAAGATATATAAGAGTCTTAATAAGTAGTTTTAAATACTATAAATAAAAAATCGAAGGATCAAATATAATGAAGTGTCAGAGTTAAGGTGTTGAAAAAGGAGTAACTCACTTAAAAGTATACTTAAGGTAATAAAGAGCAAAAAGGTAAAAAGTAGAAAAGTGTGTAATCAGGAGGATTAAAGGTTTTTTTTTTTAATAATAATAAAATAAACAAACATCCAATTAGAACAAACCAAGAAAATGATAAAATACCCAAAATTATTTTAGGAACTGAAAAGAAATATATTAAAAATGCAGGAGAAATTATAAAGATAACATAGATGACTTCATGCTCTTGTAACTGAAAACTTCCTAGAAGCACCTAGAAACTATCTTTATAATTGACTCTAAGATAAAAGAAAAGCTGAATAACACTAGAACATTAAAAAATGAATTAGTTAATTCTTCCTACAAAGAAAACTCTAGACCCCGGTGGTTTTATAGGCTGGTACCATACAATATGAGATTAAGAGACAATATCAGTCTCATTCATAAGTGTCTAAATAATAGAAATAAAGAACACTCTTCAGTTCATTTTATAATACTAAGATTAATTTTAACATAAAAATTAGATAAGAATTATAAAATAAGGGCGCCTGGGTGGCTCAGTTGGTTGAGCAACTGCCTTCGGCTCGGGTCATGATCCCGGAGTCCCGGGATCGAGTCCCATATCGGACTCCCAGCTCTGCGGGAAGTCCGCTTCTCCCTCTGACCTTCTCCCCTCTCATTCTCAGTCTCTCTCTCTCTAATAAATAAATTAAAAAAAAAAATCTAAAAAAATCAATAAATAAATAAAATAAAATTACAGGCCAGTGTATTCAACGATCTAGATTAAAAAAAAATCCTAAACAAAATACTGCATGAATCCAAGGAAAATATATGAAAATATAATAAATCATGCCAAAATATTTATATTTCAGGAATTCTAGATTGGTTTGATATTAGAAACCGATTATTGAATTCACTGTTTAACTACTTTAACTGAATGTGGAAAAAACAAGTGATGGTCTCAACTGATGCAGAACACTCATTTGATGAAATTCAAAACCCATTTATAATACAACAAAACTTTAACAAATCAAAAATAAAAAAGAATATAGCAAATATTATACTTAGTCATAAAATATTATAGCTACTCATTTTCAAATCAAATATTAGACAGTGATGTCCAGTATCACTGTTTCAACATTATTCTAAAATCCTTCATTATGCAGTACAATAAGAAAAAAGGAAAGTAAAAGGAGATATAAAAATAGGAAAGGATGAAATTAGTGTTAGCTTCAGCAGCATATATAATTAAATTGGAATGATACAGAGAAGGTTAGCATGGCCCCTGAACAAAGATGACACTCAAATTCATAAAGTGTTCCATATTTTTATGCTAAGTGAAATAAGTCAAGCAGAGAAAGACAATTATCATATGGTTTCATTCATACGTGGAACATAAGGAAGAGCACGCAGGACCATAGGGAAGGGGAAGGAAAACTGAAGAGGGACAAATCAGAGAGGGAAATGAACCATGAGAGACTCTGGACTCCAGGAAACAATCAGAGGGTTTCAGAGGGGAGTGGAGAAGAGGATGGGGTGACCAGGTGATGTGTATTAAGGAGGGCATGTGTTGTGATAAGCACTGGGTATTATACACAACTAACGAATCACTGAACACTACATCAAAACTAATGATGTACTATTCAGTAGCTAATTGAACATAATAAAAAAATGGATTAAAGAAAAAAGGAAAGGGTGAAATTAAACTATAATTGTAGATAATTATGACTGTATACAGAGAAAAATCCCAAATGTTTTATAAATATTAAAATGAATAAAGCAGGTTAGCAAAGTGCTGGATATAAGTTAAACAAAAATTAATTTTTTTTCTATGTTCCAGAAAACAATGAAACAAAATTCCCATTATCAAAGCTATAAAAAAATACACCTCAGGAGCACCTGGGTAGCTCAGTCAGTTTACTGTGCACCTTTGGCTCAGGTCATGATCTCAGGGTCCTGGGATTGAGCCCCACATCAAGCTCCATGCTCAGTGCAGACTCTTCTTGAGGATTTTCTCTCTCACTCTCCCTCTGACCTTAAACCTGCTTGAGTTCTCTCTCTCTCTCTCAAATAAAAAAATAAATCTTTTTAAAAAAGTTATTGTGCCCCAGTCTCTTACAAACAAATTTAAAGTTATATTTGAGACTAGTAGAAGTATATTTGTTATCTTGAAAGTTGGACAAATGCTTTATGGGAAAAAAAAAGAATAAATCTTTATTAATAAACTGAAGAATACTAGATTTTCAGCTATAGAAAGATAGGCTGTTACACATGCAAATTATCTCCACATAGATCTATAGAATCAACACCATTATATAAAAAATACGAAATGATTTTTCATGGGACTTAATAATATGAATAATATGATTTGTAAATAAATATGGAAATTCAAAGGCCCAAGAATAGCTATGGTATCCTGAGAACAAAGACGGAGACCTGTCCTGCCAATCATGATGACATACAACAACACTATGATGAACTGTAATAATTAAAGTAGAGGAAGAGACAAATAGACCAATAAAACAGGATGTATTGCCAAAGCACACTTATGGTAAGTGAAAACGGGGTTATTTACAGATACATCATGGTTGTAGTTATCATCATTATCCATAAAAGAAAAAAAAACAGTTTCAGTTCCATATTTTCTTTAAATGTATAAAGTAAAACTTTAAAACTTCTATCTGGAAATATAGGAAATATTATAAGAGAATATTATCACTAGAATAATGATGAAAGGTGATTCTTCTATCCAATAAAATAAAGGGAAATGGTAGATACTCTGGCCCAAATAGAGGACATCCCAAATTTGGCTTTAATACTTGCCTGCGAATTTTATAAGTGGTATAAAAGAGGAGCATAGTTGCTGTCTGAGCCAAAATCAAGACCTGGACCCTTAATCAACTGAGCCACCCAGGCACCCCAAGGCATCACGATTTCATATAACATATTTGTTAACGTTGTTATCTATCTAATGGATCCATGTTTGTCAACCCACTCTTGGAATTATATTTACCTGAAGACTCTGGAATGCTTATTTAATTCTACAAATTATGATCACAACTATTATTACCTTAATTTTGAAAAAAAAAACATATGCAGGAAGTGATATTAGTAAAATATGGATTTTATACCATGGTAGCTAACATCAGAATCATCACATTCGGTATCAAATTTAGCTTTAACGTACTCATGTTAATTGGCTTTTTCAACTAATTAGAGATTTTCAAGTCAAGATTTAAAAGAATCCAGCCATATGTTATTTACAAGGGCTGTCCCATATCTTCTATCTCATGCTCATCTATTAAGATC
Organism: Nasua narica; assembly: GCA_028533885.1. NCBI lineage: Eukaryota > Metazoa > Chordata > Mammalia > Carnivora > Procyonidae > Nasua > Nasua narica. Next base: position 40,019,635 of record CM052811.1, read on the forward strand.
CAATTGCAGCATTCCCAGCAGGATTTGCAAGCTTGAGGCTGTACATTTCCAAGATGGCTGTTTCTGCTGATTTCCATCATAACTACTCTCATCTCAAAAGCATATGGGAGGACCAAATTAAATCAGCCTATGAGGCTAAAACTTGGATAGACAAAACCAACTAAACATACCTAAAGAACTTTTAGCCCAACCCAGTCTAGCATCAGTGGGGGGGGGGGGTGGAGATTTATATATATATATATATAAATATATATATATTTATATATATATATATATTAAAAAAGGACAAGACCTCTTTGCCCTGATCCCCAAGGTCTTAACTGCTAGTAATAATTGATCCCCAACCCAAACTTATAAAGAAAAACAGAATCTGTTCCTAATTTTAGGGACCCTCTAGTCTATCCCAAATTTGTAAGGGATATTCAGGTCTAGAAGAGGGACAAGACATTCCTACTATCCTCTCTAGTTTTTATACAAATGTTCAAAAACTTCCAATCAATGTACTCACTAAAAAGCAGGACATCACCTGGCCTTCTGCTTCTTTAAGTAAGTTGCAGGAGTTAATAGAACAGTTCAGGGTAGAACTGATCAAAGAAAGGGATAACTCCAGGTAAAACTAATGGTTCTCTAAATTAAACAATTAAGTAACTCATGAAATAAAAGTTATCCCAGGATGCCTGGGTTGCTCAGTTGGTTAAGCCTTTGGCTTGGGTCATGATCCTGGAGTCCCGGGATCGAGTCCCGCGTTGGGCTCCCTGCTCTGAGGGGAGCCTGCTTCTCCCTCTGACCTCTCCCCTCTCATGTGCGCTCTCTCTCTCTCTCTCTCTCTCTCAAATAAATAAAAATAAATCTTTAAAAAAAAAGAAATAAAAGTTATCCCATATTTAAGTGAAAATAGGTAAGGGCATTTGACAATATTGTAAGGAAAAGGACTCTTGGAAAACTAATTGCCCAGCATTTGCTCAATCACATGGAAAAAGTAAACAGGATGATGCCTTTTTCCTAAATGAGTGTTGTCCAAAGAAATAGTATATTCTCTGTGTCCACAATTACCACTATCTTCTAAAGGGAAATTATCTGAACAATTAAAGAGACAAAGGATCCCTTTCCTAGTGGACAAATGAGCAATAATTCAATTAATAATCCTACCACCATTCTGTCACCTCTTCCTTGAGGTAATCACATTGTCTTAGCAGAAGCAATTTCAATCACTCTTCAAACAACTTTATCACATCCTTTTCTGTTTCCTTAAGCCACTCAAGTAGTCAGAATTGTGGGAGATTTGTTATCTATATGAGGTGCCTGTAAATGTGGGCATATGGTTTCTTTCTGGAAATCCCATAAGAATCCCCAGCCATTTGATGACACAGATTGATTACCCGCTTTCTGACACTGCCTCTGCTGGTAGGTTAGACCTTTAAGTCTGTCCCACATAGTCTCTGAGGCAAGGATGGCCCACATGTGGGATGTATACACAAACTCTGGAAGTCTCAAATATACTGGTTATGCTTTTCTGAAAACTAGTCCCATACTCACTGTCCTCTTTGTTATCTCTAAAAATGTTACTTCTGTCAAATAGGCAAATGGGTGAGGTTATTGCTCTGTACAACACTTAAGAGACATTGATAGGTCTATACTTCTTTACTTCCCTGTAGTGCCAATGCTAATATCATCTTGTTGTCAATCTTTGAGGCAAATGCTTATTTTATAGTAGAGGACCTAAGTTTAGTATTAGGGACAGCTTCATGAGCATGCCGCCTGTGCAGGGACACAAGTACCTTGTGCTGAGAAGTGCCCTGAGCTTGGTTTCCAGTTGCTGTCATTATCTTGAATTTTTTAAGTAATTTTTGAATAAGGAGCCCCACATCTTCATTTGCACTGGGCCCAACAAAGTATGTTGCCAGTACTAGCCAGCAGTCTTTAGCATACCCATGCACCTAGACTCATAGGTATCTATTTATACGCATAGTAGGAATTCACTATTGTATATAAACATTACTTTCATAAGGGTGTAAGAAGTGCTCTCTTACTTTTTTGGCATAATCTTAGAGACAAACTCCAGTTTTGTTACACTCAAGTGTATTACCTAGATCATGGCAATATGCAAGGGAAAAATGGAAAAGCTGATCACTGGATGCGCCATACATGTTGGAAGCTTATCTCCCATTCATAACTTGGCTGAGATGGCCAAATAATGTATAGGATTAATTTATCATGCTCAAGTTTATAATTAACAAGTACAGGCAACTTTTCTCAAGGAAAAATCGTAGGAACCACTACATGCCCTTCAGCTTAGAGATTTGGTTTACTAGAAATGACACCAACATGCAAACACTCTTAAACATTATGGAACCTGATAAACACAAATACTGTAGGAACTCTCCAAGAAACAGAATCTTGTCACATTCCTCAGTTAAAAAGATAGTGTAGACCTCATCAAAATTAAAAATATTTGGGGGCGCCTGGGTGGCTCAGTTGGTTGAGCAACTGCCTTCGGCTCAGGTCATGATCCTGGAGTTTCAGGATCGAGTCCCACATCGGGCTCCCAGCTCCACGGGGAGTCTGCTTCTCCCTCTGACCTTCTCCCCTCTCATGCTCTCTCTCACTATCTCTATCTCAAATAAATAAAAAATCTAAAAAACAAAACAATGATAAAAAAATTAAAAATATTTGTTCTGTGAAAGATCTTATGAAGAGGATGAATTGACAAGCTACAGATTGGATGACAGTATTTATAAAACCACATGTTCAACAAAGAACTTGCATCTAAAATGTGTAAAGAACTCTCAAAACTCAATAGTAAAATAAACAAAAACAATCCAATTAGAAAATGGGCAAATATGCAATAGCTTGGATGAATCCGTAGGAAATTATGCCGTGTAAAAAAAAGCCAATCTAAAGATTATATACTGTATTTATTATATATGTTGGTGTATGTATATATATGTAAATATATACATTATATACACATATATGTATGTAAATATGTGCTGCATAATTTCACCTATATAACATTCTTGAGGAAAATATAAAAATGACTATTCAGAAATATAGAAAATATATTAGTAACTACTATATGTTCGGACTGGGTGAATGTGTATGGAAGGTAGAGAACTGTCACTATACAAATGCAATACCAGAGGGTGCCTGGGTGGCTCAGTTGGTTGAGCAACAGCCTTTGGCTCAGGTCATGATCCTTGAGTTTCAGGATTAAGTCCCACATCGGGCTCCCGGTTCCACGGGGAGTCTGCTTCTTCCTCTAACCTTCTCTCCTCTCATGCTCTCTCTCACTTTCTCTGTCTCTCAAATAAATAAATAAAATCTTTAAAAAAAATGCAATACCAGAGATCCTAGTGGTAACAGAACCTTGACTGTATTAATATCAATATCCTGGTTGTGACTTTGTACTAGAGTTTTGCAGTATGTTACCACGGGAAGAAACTAAGTAACGAGTAGACAGAATCTCTTTGTAGTATTTCCTACAACTGCATGTGAATAAACAATTATCTCAAAAAAGTTAAAAAATATTCTTTCACATATTGCCTTGAAACTGTTACCATGCTACATCTTAGAAATTTTTTAATCTAACGTTTGATTTTACCCATATTCCAATCAAGAAAGTCTCAAGCCAGTAATTTAGGAGTCTTGAAATAAGATGAAGGCAAAGTTGTCTATGGAGATTCAAACTTAGGCTGTAATTTCAGCTATGCTTATGGTCTGATAATTAATGAGGGCTATTAAATTAAGCAATTAATTATGCCTTTAGAGACTTATTATTAATAATCTCTGTTCAGTTCCAGTTCTTTACTATGGGCAACAGAGTTATATTTAAATGTTTTGGCTGACCTTCCTTTTTATTTAGCAGATATAAGGTTATTAAAGTAGTTATGAAGAAATATGACATCTTTAGTTGATCTGATAATTGGTATCTTTGATTCTCTAAAGGAATAATTGTGCTAGCTGACATTCAGACCACTGTGCAAATGAAAAGGAAACCAGTACCCTTACAAAAGGGTAATGCAATGCTATAGAAACAAATTATCTTGTTTAGGGGGGCTATAAACAAGACTGGATGGCTAAGGATGTAGCCACATTTGTGGTGTGATAGAAAGAATGTGCTTACTTCTACTATTTAAAATATAAGTTCAGCGAAATAACAAACTCTGAAGGAATTTCCTGCATAGGGAAATGCAAAGGCCAAGAATAGCTAAGAGAGTTTACTCTACCTGTTAGCAAAGCTTACTACAAAGCTACCACAATTTAGACAGTTTAAGATTTGTACACAACTAGACCAAAAGCGAAGGCATTTGTGTTGAGTATATAGATTCTTTATTCTCTTTTTTCCTCACTGGCTTCTTGCTTTCTGCCTTCTTTACTTTCTTATCTTCCCGATCTATGAATATTGGAGCACTCTTTAATTCAGACTTTAGACATTTTTTTCTACACTAATTTTTAGATAATTTCAGTTTTCTGGCCCTGAAAAATATACTCCCAATATTAACAGTGGTTTTCTTTACTTACAGGTTTAAGATGGATTACCATTTTTCATTTTTATAATTTACATTATTATAATATAAAAATAGTTATTTAACAAAAAATGAATATCACTAATAACAATGACAAAAAATACTTCTATAGAAGGAAATGGAAAGATTTTTTGGTTTTATAGTTCCAACCTAAAAGGAATACAAATGGTTAATAAATATATGAAAAATACCCAGTTTTCCTTTTTTCTTGCTTTGTTTTAATCCTAATTTTTTTTAAATTTACTTTTTGTTCTTATATCAGAGGGCATTTGTTCTTGCATTCTGTTGACAATATTAAACTGTTCTCTAAAATACTCTATAATCCTATATACAGGTACTCCTCTTAATCTTCAAAATTATTCTCCTTTTCCTTATAATGTAGTTTCTGCATGCTGACTTTTCCTGTTTACTCATCTTCCAGCAGAGAGAGAGAAAATGAGCGAGAAATCTATCCAGACCCTATAGTAGCCAAAAGAAATTGTGTGTCTTGCCCTTGGCTTCTCTCTCTGTGCATTTGGCATTATTCTAATCCTCTTCTCAGAATTACAGTCAAAAACAGCTAGATATAGGCACATCCCTTAGCCAGTTTCCAGTTTCTAGGCAAAAGCAGAGAATCTGCCAGATTTTCATCTAGCATAGTCTTAGTGACCCAAGACAGAGCTTCTCTTCCTCACTCTCTAGTTGTAGGGCACTCTTAGCAGTTAAAATACATTAATAATAGCAAATAATCCCCCCAAATTTAGCTTCACTTATATAATATTGATGTGACTCATTTTTGTTCTCTACTACCTTCAGATTTTTATTTATCAGATTTTTCTTTTGATTATTTTCAGAATATTTCAGTTAGAATATACTTATAAATAACTTCTTATCTGATGTATGGGTATCAGTGGTAATATTTTTTCATTACCCAACACTCAAATTTAAGGACATTTTTTTCTCTACTACATTTGTGTTCATAGAATGGTTATGTCATTAGACTTACTTATGGAAGTATTTCTGTAGAAATATCAGATTTAGTTCATTTTATAGTCAGTGAATACCATTATTCACTTCATCCCCACCCCCACCCCCAATTCTTTTCTGACTTTGTTACGGATCTATGGGAGATGAGAACGGTACAGTAGTTCTGGGGCAAAAGTCCTGTACTTGTTATCTCAACTGCATGAAAACACTCTTCCTCTCCTTGCTAGCCTATTGATTTGGAGCCTTTGGAGCCATTATAGCACAGCAAAAAGAAAATGACTTTGACAAAATTTTAGCTATGCCACTTGATCAGCCTTCAATGGGCAGGCTATCTACTTTTCTGAGTCTGTTTACTCATCTGAAAGATAGAGATAATCCCTTTGGGAACTGATGAAAGGATCACTTGAGATGGCAGCAAGTAAGGATCCAATGAATATAATTTTCATTTTTTGATTCCCTGAACATCCAAAACAGCTCATTGTCTTAAAATGTGAAAATGATTAGAATTGGAAAAGGATAAGCATTAGTGTTCCTTTATTCTTCAACCTTAGTATGTTTGCTTTCCAAAGAGACTGGCAGAGTAAATGTGATAAATAGGAGCAAGAACTCACACATGTACTATTCTCTTTTCCTTTCCAAATTCCCCTCCTAGAACTGGCAAACATGCATTTTCCTCTGAAAACTGTTTAACGCTTCATATGCCAGCAATGAAATCTTTACTGAGTGCCTAAAGGGTATGGCTCTATAATAGTTTTAGGGGATTTTATAATTGCCAAATTGTCGAAAGAGCCAAGATGCCCTTCAACAGATGAATGGATAAAAAAGATATGGTCCATATATACAATGGAATATTATGCCTCCATCAGAAAGGATGAATACCCAACTTTTGTATCAACATGGATGGGACTGGAAGAGACTATGCTGAGTGAAATAAGTTGAGCAGAGAGAGACAATTATCATATGGTTTCACTTACGTGTGGAGCATAAGGAAAAACATGGAGGACATTGGGAGAAGGAAAGGAAGGGTAAATTGGGGGAAATCGGAGGAGGAGATGAACCATGAGAGACTGTGGACTCTGAGCAACAAACTGAGGATTTGGGAGGAGAGGGGGGTGGGGGGTTGGGTGAGCCTAGTGGTGGGTATTGAGGAGGGCACGTATGACATGGAGCACTGGGTGTGGTACATGAACAATGAATCTTGGAACACTGAAAAAATAAAATAAAATCAATTGGAAAAAATAGTTCTAGGGTATTTTGAATGAGTACCCAATGTTTGGCACAAGTAGTCATAACTCTTCCTTCTTGAAGATAAATGTTGAATAGTGGAAATATACATTAACCCAGAAGTCATACACACAAATATAAAATTATAATTTTGACAAGACCTAAAGAGAGGTTAATGACTTATTAAAGACTACAGTTTGGGAATATGACCTAGTGAGAGAGGTATTGGAAAAATTTTTATAAGGAAAGGAAGTGCTTTTGCTTTGAGATTTGAGTGTTCTGAAGATTTAGAGACATAAATACAAAGAGGAAAAAGAGGCAGCAACATGTTCAGTGGCTCCATGATGCAAAAGAGCATTCCAGATTAGGGAGCCAGAAGGAGGGCGCCTGGGTGGCTGAGTTGTTAAGCATCTGCCTTTGGCTCAGGTCATGATTCCAGGTCCTGAGTTCAAGGCCTGCATCGGGCTCGCTGCTCAGCTGAAGCCTGCTTCTCCCTCTCCCATTCCACCTGCTTGTGTTCCCTCTCTCCCTGTCTCTCTCCCTCTCTCTGTCAAATAAATAGATAAATAAATAAAATCTTAAAAAAAAAAGAGCCAGAAGGATTGCCTTTATGTCCAGGGAGGCGAGAGAGAAGAGGAACATGATATTGGATGAGGTAGGATAGCTTGATAAGAGCATGTCTTACAGGGACTTTCAGAATGTTTCAGTTACCTATTACAGTGTAACAAATCACCCCATAACTTAGTGACCTAAGTCAATAACCATTTTATTATGTTTTAGATATTGTGTATCAGTGATTCAGAAAGGGCACAATGAGAATGGCCCTCCTCTGCTATATTATACCTGGGATGACCTGACTGAGGGCTGAAATGGCTAGGCCTGGAGGATCTACTTTGAAGACAGTATCTTTGTTCCCATATTTAACATCTGAACTTGTACAACTGAAGAATGGCTAAGCTGGAGCTGTCAAGTGGTGTCTAAATGTGGGCTATCTAGTATAGCAGTTTTAGAATTGTCCAATTTCTAACCTGTCACCCTAGTAGTCTAGAAGCAATTGTTCTACCAACAAGAAAGCTGCATACGGTTATATAACCTAGTCTTACAAGTCACAGAGTGTCAACTGTAATGTATTCTATTAGGTGAAACAATCACAATTTCACCTAGATTCAAGGGCAGAGAATATATACTCCAGTTCTTGATGGGAGAACATCAAAGTATTGATGGCCATGTTTAAAAATCACCACACAGGACATGTTAAGAACTTGTTGCTTTTATCCCACAAACAATGGAAAGGGTTTTAAAGATGGGATAATCATGGCCAGGTGGGTGTTTTTATAACATTGACTACAAAGCAAGAGACAGATAAGAGGAGAGCTGGACTGAAGGCAAGTTCACAAGATGGATGTTCAAAGAAGCTGTGCAGACAAATAAGACTGGTGTAGACTAAAGTGGTATGGGTGAAGATGGAGAGAAGAGCAGGACTCTGAGAGATATTTCAGAGGTTAAATCAGAGAACTTGATGGTGAATTAGGTAAGAAAGGTGAAAAGATGCGAAGGGACAAGGAAAACTCCTAGGCTTTTTGAGATGTGCTGAACTGGATAACTGACAGGTCCCCTTTCTGAGATTAGCAACAAGACTGGAGCCATAAAGGAAGACCGTGAGTTTTATTTTGTAAATAACAATTCTGGGATAACTTTGAGATATCCAGAAAAAGGTGTAAAATGATTGATTCTATAGTTCTGGAAAATAAGAATAAGCTTAGCGATTGCATAATATTACTTGGATTGGTTATCATTTTGGTGAAAATACATGATTCTGATGTTGTTCAATGACCCACTGAATATTTTTTGAGAATTTACTATGTGAACACCAGTGTAGTAGGACAGGAATTATAGACAAATTTCTTATTAAAAAATTAACATGTAGTTAACTCAGATGAGGACATGAAATGTTAAGAAACAGTAAGTCAAAATAATCCAGTACATATTTTAATGTAATGCTTTTGTAATAGATTGGAATAGGAGGAAGGTCTACTATAGCCTACCAGGAGTAGATAAGTCCAGTTCCACCTGGCCATAACTATGGGACATGTTAGGTGCATAGATGTTCAGTGATAAACATATTATGTAATAAAAATGTAGAAAATCTGTCGAGTGAATTATTACATATATTTTCATAATAGCATGACATTGTTGTAAATAGTGTGCTTTTGTTTACTATTAATAAAACCCAGTGCTGCTTCTAGGTTGTCATAATTCTCTCCAGTATAACCTCTCTTTATGATCCTTACGTCACTTTAGTTTATGGCTGGCATTATAAGAAAAGCTCTTCAATGGGGATTCAGTATCCTTTGGATTCTGATCCCTTCCAATCTTGACCTTTCCTGTAAAATGAATTGCACTTTCCAGAGATTTCTGGAATTTTATAAATGACCTTGTGACAGGAAGATGCTGTATTAAATGCATTTACTAAATGGAAGATGCTGATAATAAGTTCTAGAGCGGTGCATGTTGTGACACGTTATTGGGTCATTAAGTCAAATTAGTGAGCCATGGCCAATACTTAACAAAATGAAATAGAATATGATAGAATAAGAAATAATAACAAAAATGGGTGCAAAATAATAGACTGTATTGAAATGTGTTATTAGTACTATTCACACAAAATATTTTCAAAAGCTAAAGTTGATATGTAAACCTTGACCCCATTAAAAACAAAGCAAAGAAACAAGCTCAACATTTTGCCAAATGTATGAAGCATTGACCTCATGTGTCTCAGGCTGGATTAATTTATAATTCAGCTAGCCCCACCAGATACTCTAAAAGTCTTTCCTAATATTTGATTTTATATTATTCGTATGGGAATTTCTCTCTAAACTTTATATTTAATATTAATAAATTCAAATTTTTTAGTAATGTTGATATATTTTAATTTTTTCATACATTATAGGGGATAGTACTTTTGTATAACATATCAATATCCTCAGAAAAATGGTGTTATTTCAAGGCGGGGAATTTATTTAGTCTTACTTGTATACCTAATATCCAGCTGAGGGCATGATGAATTGTGGTAGTTTAAAGCATGTTTGTTAAGGCCATTGAATAAGTGGATTGATTCATTAATAACATACTAGGACAACTATCATTTTGTATAATCTTCCAGCTTCAACATAACAGAAAGAGGCTGGTGCTTAAAGGGCCTGGCATGCTCTTATAGAAGCTCTTCCCCTCTGTGATGACAAATAGGTTAAGTCTGGCTGCATGGCAACACATTATTCTCCTACTTCAAATCACTTGCCCCAGGCTTCACACTGTCCCTTTGAGAATATTATTCCAGTCTTCTGGCTCACCAATTTAGAATGATGTCACTATTTTCCATGTGGATAATAATAATACATATTAACCAATGAGTTTGATGGTATCTGGTCTGAAACTCTCTAGTAATCAAGCTGTGTTGAGAAACCCATCCTTCTACCTAGTGAGTCAATCTTTGTTCGCCTCCACTGCTCTTTAGGAATGGGGCAGCAATAATGAGTCCCCAGGTAGACTGAGTTGCTGTGGCCAGCGGTATTGGACATCAAACTGGCTAAGAGAAGTATGCAGCACTGATCACGGTGTGATCTGCAGACTCCCAAGGAATTCTATCTACCCTGACTGAACTCTGGGGCCTGGTATTCCATGGCAGGTTCTCACCTACACCAGCCCAATAATCCTACTTGAAATCTTATCATCACAGTGACTTCCCATATTTAAGTATTAAATTCAGGAAAATTCTCTAAAATGTCACCTTTATAATGAATGCATCTACCATTTGAGACAGATCTAAACCTCACTGTCTGGTTTGCCTGCTTAAAGACTTTATCAAATTAACCACTTTTCATTTTGGAAACAAAGATGAGAGATTGGCTAGGTAAGAGTCAGTGGAGAGAAATTCTTGCTTATATTCACATAAAGGAAACCACATCTTCCATATTTAAATATCTCAGAAATACTCCTCTTGCCCTTGTGGCCTTATTCTGAACTCAAATACTGGGGGTTTATTTTTTATATTGAAGCTGTTTCTTAATTTTCTTTCACTGAGGGATCAGTTGCTCAGAGACATCATTAAATACTTATCTATAAATAATGCTGTGGGGAACTTATGTCTCTTTTAGAAGACTGGATTCCCGCAATATCAAAGGAAATGATTTTATTTGGGGAGGTGGAACTACAGAGAAGTTGATTTATCTAAAAAAATTAATCAGATTGCACACTGAAACTATACCTTTTGAGATTAGAAATAAGGATTTGACATTTTAATTGGTATTCCTTGTGTTCATTGGGTTAACATTTCTCAAGATATCAATCTGTTTTAGTGACAGAAAATTCAACTAGATCAAAATGACAGGATTTGTAGCAGAACTATAAATCTGGCAGTAGTTATGTTCAGGTTCTTTCCTACAGTGGTAGTAATTTGCTTTTATGTCAGACAATCTCAAGGATATGGTCATAATAGGGTTCTAGTGAGTTGTTGGGATTCTGTAGGGCAAAATGGGACATGAATTAGTTGATATTTTCTATGCTGAAGTATCATTCTTATTTGATCAAATGTTGATGGATTGGCAAGGAGGACACAGCTAGGCTTTTGGAACTGAATATGTTATATTCTGCCAGGCTTATTCCGTTACTATCTCTTTGGCAGTATCTTGAAGGAGCATTGGCTTCTAACAATTAAATTATTTAGGACAGTGCTTAATTGGATTGAAGTCCTAGGGATTAGTGAATTTAGAGAGGCTACGTCAGTGAACCTTGAGCAGCAGGGCATATTTCTTCTATTTTCTGAATGCTGAAATTGCGTTTGGGAGACATTATTTTTGTTGAGTTTTAGAACTTCCAGTAAAAATATAAAAATCAGAAGTTTTATTAGATACATTAGTATTGTCAATTCAGACTCAATCAGAAAAAAAGTAGAATGAGTTGGATGTTTCTTAAAGAATTGCATATAATTTTTAGATGTTTTTATTTCCGTCTATATTTTATACCAATATATTTAATAAAAAATATTTCTTAAGTCTACTATACACTTGACAAGATAAAGGACTTGAGATTATGAAAATAATCTATTTTCTTTGCACATATTCCCACCAGTAACTTGAGGCCAAGAGTAGAGAGGGGAATGAGTAACTTACAAATCTCTCAAGGTCTGTTCAGTATTCTTTGTTAGGTAGTTATTAATGTATACTTTATTATCGTGATAGAGTTATCTAAAGGAATTTTCTTAATTATATGATTTTCATCCATCATCATTCTTAGAAAAGTCTCAACTACATAGTGGAAAGTCAGCATTTGGTGGGGCAAAGATTAATATGTGATTGTGCATATTTTTAAAGGAGAGATTTTGCCACAGCACTTTTTCTGCAGAATATAAAGATGAAAGAAAAGTAAACCTGTTGACAGATAACAAACTAGAAAGAGAGTTTAGGAGACACAAATTTTTAAAAATGGTTGAAAGGGAACTAAAATTCTAGTTAAAGATGGAAGACTGCACAATATGTTTAACACTTTTCCTTTCTGACACCTGCTAAATGACAAGGGACTTTTTTAAATTATATTTTCTCAAAGGACTAAAAAAGCTGACTAAAGACAATCCAACAACAAAATGTCAGAAGCTAGAAAACAGATGCATAGTGGCAATGACTTAGGAGCCCTGAGAAAACTGAATCCCATGCTTGAAGCAGAAAAATCTATTAAGCAATATATTTCTACATTGGGATTAACCCCCCAAAGTGTGATAAACTGGAAGGACCAGTTACCTTTGGAAGTAATGATAAAAATGGGGTAAAAAACAGGAGGACTCGTTCAAACTCTGTTTTAAGAAACAGATCCCAGGGGCCCCTGGGTGGCGCAGTTGGTTGGGCGACTGCCTTCGGCTCAGGTCATGATCCCGGAGTCCCGGGATCGAGTCCCACATCGGGCTCCCGGCTCCATGGGGAGTCCGCTTCTCACTCTGACCTGCTCTCTCTCACTCTCTTTCCTGATGAATGAATAAATAAAATCTTTAAAAAAAAAAAAAAAGAAACAGATCCCATGTCCCTTCTCAAATTCCACACTGCCTAGACATTCCCTCCTAAATCCCTAATTCTCTGAAAAGAATAAAACAAGCTGCATGACAGATTGGAACAGGTATTTGTATTGCCTAAAAACAACCAACAATCTTGGAGAAACAATTAAAATCCAAAAGATCTAAATTAAAATTGCAAATACAGAGCAAATAATTTCTCATAAAGGAAATACCAGAAGGTCTAAAATCAAAGAGATGTTCTACTTTATTAGTTATTGGAGAAATACAAATTAAACTAACACGGAAATACCACTTCAATTTTATATGGGGAGAAAATATGATGGTTAACTTCTGGGGCAATAGCAGAGAAACAGAAGTACTTTTAAAATGCTGGTGGGATTGTTAATGAGTGTGATCAATTTGTAAAAGAAACTTTCTTCCTAGACTACAAAATACAGTTTTTCAATTCTGCCCTATCTGTGTAGCCCAAAAAGACTATAACATTGATACACACAGGCATTCACTAGGTATCTGTCTAGGACTTGTTCTAAGTAGAGTTGAAGTCAACTTTGGTGTCCATCACATGAAAAATGGAATGTGTATTTTGACTAGTTGAGATTTATTAGTAGGATCATATAGTATTTGTTCTTTTGTGTCTGGCTTTTTTCACTTAGCATAATATCCTCCAAGTTCATCCATGTTGTAGCAAAGAACTGGATTTTTTTTAAGGCTGAATAATATTCCATTTTGCATGCACATGCTTGTGTCTGTATCTCACATCTTCTTTATTTATTCATCTGTTGATGAACACCTAGGTTGTTTCCAAGTCTTTGCTATTGTAAATTATGCTGCAATGAATTTGGGAGCATTAAATATGTGCAGCTCTTTTTAGTTAATCATACCTTAATATAAGTAAAAGTGGAATATGCCTGTCCTTGAGTATCACAGAGCGGTCGGAAGCAACTAAGTAAATCCACATTAAACATTATGGAGAGTGAAAAACAGGAAACAGAATGAGACATACAGCACAACACCAATTACTACACTAGAGCATATGTATACCTAAAATAATACTAAATACAGCATTTCCATGGATCAAAAATACACACGTATAAACAGAGAGAATGTGCCTATACAAGAAAAACGGTGAGGTTAGAAATGGGACTGCAGGTTCAGGATGAATGAGAGAAACTAATAAATGATGATATTGTGTCATTCAATAAGGATGATGATTAGCACAATACTCAGTCCCTGGAATCCTTTAGGCAATTGGTAAAAAGCAAACCACTAAATATCACCAGAAGGAAGGGGAAAATGCCCAACACAGTACTTGACACATAGCTGTTGCTCAGTAATTGCTTCTTCAATTGAATGAATAAATGAATTTGTGAATGAACAAATAAAAATGAGTAATACGCAGTTTATGTGCTATGCAGCTTATTATATTAGATAGAAAGTAGGTATAAAAACAGAATGTGACCAAAGAACACTTTTTCCCTCTACATAATCTAAATAGATGTGTGCTACAATGATTGATAATTGGTTTGGACTAGAGCTTAGTTATGATTATTTATGAAACTGAAGGAAACATGCAGAATTGATTCAGATGATTCCGATTATGCTGATAAAGCATGATGCTGGTTAGAATTACATTCATTACATGAGTTTCTGACCATCCTAGGGGCCCTTAGGTCTAATCATAAGAAAAGGAGACGATGATCAATTTAGAAATCTCTCTAAGGCAAACATATTTCAGTGGGAAATACATTTTCCTATCCACAATGTTTAGTTCAGCATAATTAACATGAATAATTCAGAACAATTTCCTGATACTTATTATATTTGAGAGCTTAGCAGGATCCTAACTGCCCTCAAAATGTAGTCAGAATGTAAATTTCTCAGGAAAGAGTGGGAAGTAGGTAGTTTGATTAAAACGTAATATGTATTTAGAATTAACAATATTCAGGGTCTCAACAAAATGACCTCAACAGTATTATTTTACAGAAATACATTTGCATAATCGTGGCAATGACATCTCCCTCTCTTCCCAGCTTTCCCCCCACATCTCCTTACATATTAAATTTCTCCCCTGATCAATAGGCTCTCATGGATAGGAACATGGCTTATTTTATAGTTCATTTTAAGTTGAATGCCAGCTAAATGAGGGAGTGTGATTTTAACTCTGCTTTTCTAAAAATGAGAACATTGAATCAATTACTTGTACCGGGTCATATTTGCCATATTTATTTCATTGTACCAGATGCCTTTGTGAACATCCAAGTCAGTTCCCTCTTACTGTATGTGAAACCCAAAAAGAGGCATTAGTTCATAAGTTAGGTTATAAAAGAATGGGATTTATATATTAACGTGAGATTTTTTTTTTAATTTCAAGCTCTCTGAATCAACTTGAAATCTTTTCAGTATGAAACAAAATACCTGAATAGAAATTCTTGACAGCTGATAAATGGGAGCAGAGCGACAACTAAGTGCTTGCTCTGATTTAAGGGATGAAGAGATTTTCTTTCACTGGCCTCTTATATTTTGTGTGACAACAGTTAAGCATTGCCCTGGCCTCAGAGAATTTGTTTTGACGTGGTTTTGGAGAACCAGAGAGAAGAATCTAGGGCTCTTTGAAGGTGGACATTTCAGATGACACCCATAGGGTAAAAGAAAGGGAGAGGGGCCAGAGGCAATGGTATCAGCTGCCAGTACATTCATGATCAGCTAAGGAAACGATACTTTTTAATACCACTAATATTATAGTTAAAAGTTATTCTAATTACTATATTTGCACTCCTCTAATATATTAGGAATTGTTATATCCTTGGGTATAAATTTAGCTAGCTACATCTTTCCCCTAGAGTATTTACTATTTATATTTGGTCTTCTTTTTCTATCTGGAGTTCATTTTGTTTTATTAATTTAGGAGAAGTATTTGTATGTAATATTATCATTAATTACTCCATTTATATTGAAAACATGTTTCACAGTTTATATTTTACCTTTTTCTTTACAATTTTTTCTAAAAGACTGGATGTTTTTGAAGGGTTATATAAAGATATTTATGGTTCTCTTCATTGCATTAGTCCATACTTACTCCTGGAATTTCTATGGTTTCATTTTCATCAATAAATATCTCACTTGTTTATAGTTAAGTTATTAGTTAGGGATCTTATGGACTTTAAATATAATTTTATCACACAAGGTCTTAAAAGAAATATCTGGAATAAGTTTAGATTTATAGAAAAAAAAGGCAAAGGTGGTACAGAGTGTTCTCATTATATCCTTTGTCCAGTTTTCCTTAGTGTTGACATCCTAAATAACCATTAGTATACTTGACAAAATTAAGAAATTAACATTGGTACAATATTATTAACTAAATTATAGATTGTTGAGACTTCTTTGGCTCCATTTTTGTATTTTTTACTCTCTTTTATATGTCTGTCTACTTCTATGTCAACACTAATGTTTTCATTATTGTTAATTTATAAATCATTTTATTGTCTTATGGAGCAAAGCCAAATTATTCTTCTTGACAAATTTTGCTTACTTATTCTGAATAATGGGTATATTCTTCCAAATGGACCTTAAAAATACAGAGCAAGATTTAAGAAAATGTAATGCTGAAATTTAATTTTTTCCTTAAAGATTAATTTTGGGAGGATTAATATCTTTAAATTATTTTCTTAATGCATATACTTTGAGTATCTTGGTACAGCAATCCCCCAGCTTAGGTGTGAAGGAGTACCTTTTCTTTGTTTGCTGGAGTCCAGTCCTTCTTGCTCTACTATTTTATGGAAGAAATGTCCCTGGTCCCTCTCCCTGTAGCCTGGGAGCTGACTTGACTCTGTATTCACCAGGGGATTTCTTAAATCTCTGCTGCTTCTCCCACATGTTCATCTTATCCTAATGTGATAGTTTTTAGTGAGTGTCTCTGATGTTACCTCTAGACCTTTCTATATTAAGCAGAACATAATCAGGTCCAAGAAACAGAACTACGGAAAATAGACTCTCTCATTTACTTTATAAGAAGTCTCAAAATAAGTGGTTCCACAATATCACCAAACACCCAGACTCCTAATTTACACCTTTCAGTACTACTGTCTTCAGGGTCTTTGTACATATGCATACCCCTTCATGGTCTAAGACTGATGCTGAAGTTCTAGTATGTTCACATCAGTATCCCAAGAAGGAAGAAAGGGAGTATTTAGAGAGAAGGCTCTCAGTTTTTTCTCATTGGTCAGAACTTGGTCACATAGTCATTCCTAACTAACTGGAAAAGATTGGGAGAAACATTCCTGCAAAAGGGACTGTATCCACCATGATTAGCTTAGATCAACTTGAGGTCTAGGAACAATGAGAGTTCTTGTAGGAACAATGAGAGTTCTGTTAACAAGTAATAACAGGAAGCAAGAGATGTTGGATAAATAATCACTGATGCTATTAGTGTCTCTGACACCATCTCACACACACACACACACACACACACACACACGCACACATATTTTTAAAATATTTTATTTCCTTACTTATTTTAGAGAGAAAGAGAGAGACTGAGCAGGGGAGGGGCAGAGGGAAAGGGAGAGGGAGAGAATCTTAAGCAGATTCTGCATTGACTGCAGAGCCTGACACAGTGCTCTATCTCACAACCCTGAGATCATGAACTGAGCCAAAACCAAGACTCAGATGCTTAATCCGCTGAGCAACCCAGGTGCTTTATATATATATAAAGCATTCTACACAACAGAATGAAAAACTGTCTTATAATATAGAGTTCCTATTCCATTTCTCTTTTTTGCTCCAAGTTCATTCTCACGACATCTCACTTAGGGATTCTATTTTAATATAGGTATAATTTTTTCAGCTTCAGCCTGAAGTATCTTCTTTTGATACTATCTTACATTCTTTGGGAGATCCAAATTGTGATTAATTATATTTTTTATAATTATATAGTTATATAATTATAATTTCCACTGTTATAGATGATTAAATGGGTAAGATTTTTCACAAGACCAGTGCTACAGCCACAACTTTTAGAGTAATTAAGCCTTTAGAATCAAATATGAGTTTACATTCTAAGTGGTTTTTATTGATATTAGGAATTTTTACTTAGACTAAATCCCTTTGCATTTGGGAGGTGTCTCCAATCCCATTATGAGAAGCAGAGAAGAGAGCATGGGAGCACGGCTTGCTTCCTTATGTCCCTTATGTCCCTTCTGTCCGAGAAGTTACTCATTTATTACTGATGAAGATTGATTTTAAAGAAATGGCTTCATGTGAGATTCAACTGCACATCT
The DNA here is from genome assembly GCA_028533885.1 of Nasua narica. Lineage (NCBI taxonomy): Eukaryota > Metazoa > Chordata > Mammalia > Carnivora > Procyonidae > Nasua > Nasua narica. The sequence continues at coordinate 40,037,688 of CM052811.1, forward strand.
TCTGAATTAATTCTCAAATTAAGCAGAATTCCTGATCCAATCACAGGCAATGTTTGGCCAGAGCAGGATACTTCACATGGGCAGTACTTCACATGGGCAGTTTTCCACCTACCGGTGGAAAAGTAAATTAGAAAATGGTCTTCAGGATGTACCTTTATCCCAAGAGGAAGGAGGCAAAAGCTGACCAAAGTATCTCCATTTATTACTATTAACTATGCCAAAGAAACCACCTCATTTCCCTGGAGTAGAAAGAGTAAGGGCACAGTAAGAGCAGGAAATAAACAAATTGAATATGGCTACTCAAAAGGGGAGAGTATTAAAGTACAGGGAAAGGACTTCCCCTCCAAAATTTTATAATTTCAGAGGCCAGGCTCCTCCCTCTTAGTGGTGCATTTCCATAAAGTTGCTATTTCTTTTTTTCTTTTTTAAAGATTTTATTTATTTATTTGACACAGAGAGGGAGAGAGCGATCACAAGTAGGCAGAGAGGTAGAGAGAGAGGAGGGAAGCAGGCTCTCTGCTTAGCAGATACCCCGATGTGGGGCTTGATCCCAGGACTCTGAGACCATGACCTGAGCTGAAGGCAGAGGCTTAACCCACTGAGCCACCCAGATGCCCAAAGTTGCTATTTCAAAAGTAAAGAGTATTATATACATATCAGATATATATGCTCAATTGGTCTGGCTGTTAATTGAATGAAGGTATCACAGTATCACACTAAGACGGCTTTTGAGATTATCTACTCTAAACCCTGAAGTTTACATAACTTAAGATCCACAAGCTTACCTGACCATCTGTATTCTTGTCCCTCAGACTGACTTGCCAATTAGTGCAAAACCCAGACCAGAACCTGGGATCATTTCCAGGGTAGTGCTATCTTCACTACAGAATACAGAAACTGGTTGGTTGGTTGGTTGGTTGTTTTTTTGTTTGTTTGTTTGTTTGTTTGTTTGTTTGTTTGTTTAGAGGCAGGGTGGGGGGTAGGACAAGAGGGGTAAAAGGAGAGAGAGTCTCGTAAGCAGGTTCCATGCCCAGAACAGAGCCTGATGTGGCGCTTGATCTCATAACTCTGAGATCTTGACCTGAGCTGAAATCAAGAGTCAGATGCTTACCTGACTGAGCCACCCAGGCGCCTCTTATAACTATTAATAACTAATTGTCTTTTTTTAATATTTTTTTATTTGTTTAACAGAGAGAGAGAGAGAGAGACAGCAAAAGAGGGAACTCAAGCAGGGGGAGGGTGGAAGAGGGAGAAGCAGGCTTCCTGCCAAGCAGGGAGCCCAATGCTGGGGCTCAATCCCAGGACTGTAGGATCATGACCTGAGCCGAAGTCAGACGCTTAAGTGACTGAGCCACCCAGGCCCCCCAGTAATTTACTGTCTTTAAAACGAAAATGTGAATTATTATTTCAAAAATTTTAGTGCTACTATTTTCAAGTTTTATTCCTTTTTTTGTTAGTTTCATTAATATGGCCATATATTTATCTATACTTTGCTTTGTATTGTCCCTATGAGAAAGACCTGGTGTGTAGAAGATGGCCAGTACTGTTCTCCAGGACTGTGAAACCTATGTGCAGAAGGCTTTTTTATCACAGTTCTGATTAATATTGTCTAACCCTAGGAAATAAGAAAATAAACTCACTATTAGATAATCCTGTTTACTACAAAAGCGTTTTTTTTTAAAGATTTTTTATTTATTTATTAGAGAGAGAGAGACTGAGAATGAGAGGGGAGAAGGTCAGAGGGAGAAGCAGACTTCCCGCAGAGCCGGAGTCCGATATGGGACTCGATCCCGGGACTCCGGGATCACGACCTGAGCCGAAGGCAGTCGCCCAACCAACTGAGCCACCCAGGCGCCCCAAAAGTGGTTTTGACTAAAGTAACCTCACACTTTTAAGAAACATCTGGCACTGAAGGGGCACCTGGGTGGCTCAGTCTTTGGGCATCTGCTTTCCACTAGGGTCATGATCCCAGGGTCCTGGGATCGAGCTTTTGTCAGGCTCCCTGCTCAGCAGGAAGCCTGATTCTCCCTCTTGCACTCCCTGCGCTTGTGTTCCCTCTCTTGCTGTCTCTCTTTCTGTCAAATAAATAAATAAATAAACTCTTTAAAAAAAAAAATCTAGCGCTGAAATAGTGGTATATCGAATACTGTTATAATTTGCCGAACTAAGATTGATTACAGTAGTTGGGGCAATGATATATAAGTCCACAATTTCAATATAGCAATCTTGGAAATCACAGAGACAACAGGAAACAATTCCTTGTTTTGTAAATAAGCTAGGACAGAACAGGCCAGTGGTAAGCAGGTCTCAGCTTCTGAAGACATGAACAAGAGAGGAATTTATGGCAAGAGGACGTAGGCTAGTCATAGTTTAGGGCTGCTGTGATCTTCATGTTACTAATTCCAAGGATTCTTTAGGAAATTATAGTAAAAACATAAGTGAAGTGAGAGGCGAGAAGCAGGAAATCTCTCTTTTAAAAGAATCACAAGATATATTCCATCCTGAGCTTATGCTGATGCTACTTCTTGCCCCTTTGTCTACTGTACCTCCAATAAATAGGGCTTATATTAAAAAGCCTTATTGACAGAATAACTAATGGATGCCTATTCTTCTCCATTCCTATCTCCTATCTTCTCACTTCCTTTACCATATTGCCTTATTCCAAGGAGCATTTGATCTTCACAAAAATTCTGGACTGAATGCCTATCTCTTGCCTTTTTAGTATTAATACTCAGATCTCTAGAACTAATACAAATTTTACCTCAAACTTTCACTCAGAAGATATACACTCCAGTTAGCATGCTTGTGAATGTACCAGAAACATAAACATAAAACAGTGTGTCCTTAGCTCACATAAACACTTGTAGAGTGATGAGGCAGATTTTAGAACTAGGTGATTCATGGACTAAAGCACATCCTTAAGGACTCAGGTCTTTGGTATCAGTTGCCACTCTGCTATTCTGCTTCTTATGGTTCTTGCTTATGAATGGGGAAGAACTGTCTCTAAAGTTTACACTCAACTTCTCCTCTTAAGTCATTGGCTAGAATTTAGTAATATGCTCATTCCTAAACCAGCATCTGGTAAGCAAGACTGGAGCTCTCTAGAGACTAAGATTTCTCAACTATGACACTACTGACATTTGAGCCCAGATAATTTCTTTTTATGGAGAGCCACCCTACACATGGCATAAGGATTAACAGCATCCCTGAATGCTACCCACTAAATGCCTTACCTATGTCCCCAGTGTGAAACACAAAATATCTCTAGACTTGCCAAATACCCCAGAAGGAAGAAACTGTCCCTGGTTGGGAACCGCAGCTTTTGACTAACAAAATTATTTCCAAAAATTAAAGATGAGCTGAATTTCCATTATGGCACCCAACTCAATGAGAGGCAGATGGCTACTCTATCCAAAGCAAGATTCTTTTTTTTAAAATATTTTATTTATTTGACACAGAGAAAGAGATCATAAGTTGGCAGAGAGGCAGGCAGGGAAGGAGGGGAAGCAGGCTCCCTGCTCAGCAGAGAGCCCGACGCTGGGCTCGATCCCAGGACCCCGAGATCATGACCTGAGCCTAAGGCAGAGGCCTTTATCCACTGAGCCACCCAGGTTCCCCCAAAGCAAGATTCTTTTAGAATAAAACAGAACACAATGCTAATATATGGATAATCCACAATGTAAGCTATATGTTTAAATTAAGTCTTGCTTCAATAACACTAATGATAAACAACCTAGGTTCATCTTGATACTGCCCAGTCAGGCTGCTATCCATTGTCTTAGTGGCTATCAAAGAGAAAGATCTATAATGAACAAGAACTAGAAGAAAAGAAGGAAGCCTTAATATTGAAGGAAGCCTCGCTCCTTATGAAAGATCTCATTTCTGTCATTGGCCGTATCTGCTCAGTAGGACTACAGCCTACAGCTCCTCATGCCTGAACAAAATAAGCAGTTTTCAGTTATGCACATTAACACATCACTGTTAGCATTTGAGATCTGTCAACAGCTGCAGGATTTTCAGAATGTTGGGGTAAGTATGGAATATGGATAAACATTGCACCCTTTGAACAAACTAGATCACTTGATACTTGAACTGACCTGTCCTTTTGTATTTCTATCTGTCCAAATATCCACTAGCAGGATCTGTCGTGAAGTCACAGTGAATCTTTTGCTGTGCCCTCTCCTCAGGCACCCATGAACAATTCATAAGATGTCCTCTAACGTGATTTACCATAAAGATGACAAGTAGACGATACATGATAGGGGCTCCTGTGTGGTTCAGTCAGTTAAGCATCTGACTCTTGGTTTCAGCTCAGATTATGATCTCAAGATCCTGAGATTAAGCCCCACCTTGGGCTCCATGCTCAATGAGGAGTCTGATTGTCCCTCTCCCTCTGCTCCTCCCCCTGTTCTCTCTCTCTCTCAAATAAATAAAATATTAAAAAAAGAAGATACATGCTAATTGTTCTTGTGTTTACTGGAACATAGCTCAGGATAAAACCCACTCACAACCTATGGAGTATTATTACATGCTAGCATTAATTGTGTTTTTTTGTTAGGCTTTCCCAGGTACTAGCCTGAATGCCTGAGGCACAGATTTCTGTTTTAATGTTAGCAGATACAGATATCAGGCTGCTTTCCTCTGGACTTAATATCACTTGAATCACATGGTGACAATCCTGTTATTTTAAAACAAGCAATAGTCTCAGTTAAGGAATGCTTTTGACATGGTTTAAATTTTTAGTTGAAATGGACACCAGTAGAGTAACAAATGGAGTTGCAAATTTGTGCATTCATTCATTCATTCACTCATTCATCACACATGTATTTTGTAGGAACTGTGTAAGTTCCTAAGATCATGATAGAAGCATGATCTCTGCTATCAAGGAACTCAGGGTGTAATGTGGTAAAAAGTATATAAATAAACGATTAAAAAGTGTCATAAGAGGAATGGAACAAAATGTTGTCAGAGGACAGATACAGTAAACCACGAAGAGTAATGTGTAATTCAAATTTCCTAACAGGAAACAGGGCACATTCAAAGAATTAACTGAAAAGAACACAAACAAAATAACTATTTACAGTGACTTGGACTAGATTTGGAGAAACAGTACACAATGGTGAGGCATCCAGGGACAAGCAACAGTGGAAGCCAAACAGCCAAGAGGCAGGAAGAGAATGCCACTGGAACTCACAAACACTGCAACCACAGGAAAGTGACTTCCCAAAGCACCTGAGACCTTGAGTAGAAGAACAAGAGGAAGGCAGCGCTATCCAAACGGTGGTCCAAGAGAGGCAGAGATGGGTGAGGGGGGAAGTGTATAGAATAAAGAGTCTGACCTTTTGCACTTCCTACATTGATTTTATGTTGCTACCTCTCATTGGCTATATCCTACTAGAAAAAATGGGAGTATCATGATGTTCTCTATGAAATCAGCTTCTTGGCAGATATGGAAAGAAAAAAAAAAGGCAAAAATGATAAATCTGTTGCATGCCAGCAGGATGGGATACATGGAGAGAATGCCACTGGTTGGGCACAGGCAGCTGAAGCCAGGTTGAGAAGGGCTCTGGGCTCTCATTTCACTTCATTTACTAGAGATGAGAAGACATTGGCAGAGTGAAGAAAATTTGGTTTCTTCCTTCAACTTTTCCCCTTGTTACATAACTAACCTCAGCAAAAGACTGTATATACATACGCATGTGTGCATTTTGCTTTCTTATTTGCATAAAGAAATATTTTTCAGAAGTTAAGGTGATTTTTAAAAAGGGCTTTTTGAGAAGACTTGCAATATTATTTCATAGAAGCAACTACTATATCTGCAAAGAAAATATTTTTAATAAGAAAAAATGTAACTGACCAAGATAAATAAGTTTATAATCAGACAAAAATTGCTTTATTGACTTTCAGGTTCCTAGAGAACTCATAAGAGATTAGTAAGTTTTTTTTTTTTTGAGATTAGTAAGTTTAATATCAATGCAGATCCTGGTGTTCAGCTCCTCGTATCACATATTAGGTTGATCGGAGACGCCCAGATGTTTCAGGTCCTTATTAAAATTAAGGTGGCTTAGTGTGCTTTGAAACATGCTATTTTGCCCCCACTCCCATTTCATCTGGGCTCCAGACAACTGAGGTGGTTTTTTTTAAAAATGCTTAGAATAATTGGCCAAATATTTATGTATTTCCATCAGTTTTTATAATTAGATTGGCTTTTTTCCCTCCAAGCTTAGTTGGAAAAATAACAAAGGATGAGCTGTTTGTGTATCATTAATCTGTATCCTCATTAACTAAAGTAAGATCTTTAGTCAACAGGAAGCGATTGGGCTAATGACGGTTTCTGGCTGTTTGATTGTTTATCACTCTTTCTGTCATTTTTCACCCTCTACATCCCTTTGATTGAGCCAATTGTGAATATAAGCAATCAATAAAACTCCAGGTGCCATGACTTGGCACTTCTCTTGCATATATTATGCGAAATGGGGGAAATGAAACTGTAGTATAGTTAATCAATAAATAGTTTAAGAAAAAAGAAACACAACAAAACCTCTGAAATTTTCCAAGCCAACATAATGAAGCTATATTTTGTGGGTATGTATCTGTACAGAATTATGCCTGGAGCATTATTTTGGTAGAACAAATATGTAATATGAATTCAGAAGAGGTATACTTTAGTCATATATGGATTATATATGCCAATATATATTCCATTAGCATCAATTTCTTCTATAAATCATGTGCACATGAGCATTTTTAGCAATTGACAAGTTCTGAACAGTGTTAATAGATCTTATTCTTTTTCATATACTAATGAGGAAAGAATATTAACATTTGTTTTGGTACCTAATGTATCAATCAGCCTGTAAGTATTTGTTAGGCAGGTTATCCACTAGCTTATATGCAATAGAAAAATAATTTTCCTTCATGATTCTTCTTCAAATAAAAAATGGATTACAGGGCGCCTGGGTGGCTCAGTTGGTTGAGCAACTGCCTTCGACTCAGGTCATGATCCTTGAGTTCCAGGATCGAGTCCCACATCGGGCTCCCAGCTCCACGGGGAGTCTGCTTCTTCCTCTAACCTTCTCTCCTCTCATGCTCTCTCTCACTTTCTCTGTCTCTCAAATAAATAAATAAAATCTTTAAAAAAAAAATGGATTACAGAGGCAACCTGAACCACTAAACCCATGCAAATTTTAGAAAATATACCAAATTATTAAATATCTTTAAAATTCATTTTAAAGTTTATTTTTAATAAAAACTGCATATGTTTAAGTTGCACAACATAGTATGTATACTCATAGTCTAATAATTATTACTGTCAAGCTAATTAATATATCCATCTCCTCACATGGTTACTTTTTCTCAGTAAGAGCACCTGAAATCTACTCTCTTAGTCAATTTCCATATCCAGTAATTATTCACTTTAGCCATCTTGCTGTACATTATATCCCTAGACCTATTCATCCTATAAAACTGTAACTTTCTGTCCTTTGATCAACATCTCCCCATTTTCCCTACCTTCCCACTCCTGGTAATCACCATTCTACACTCTGCCTCCTTACTTTTTAGTTTCCATGTAACAGCAGTCCCCCTCCTTATCTGTACCTTCACTCCAAAGTTTTAGCTATCCTCAATCAACCACAGTTCAGAAGCATATGATTCTCCTTCTGACTTATTGTCAGAAGGTCAATAGTAGCCTAATAGTACATCACAATGCCTAGCTCATTCACCTCATTTCAACTCATCATGTAATCATTTTATCATCTCACATCATCACAAGAAGACTACAGTACAATAAGATATTTTGAGAGAGAGAGAGAGAGACCCCACATTCATATACTTTTACAATAGTATTTTATTGATATTTATCCTGTTTTATTATTAGTTATTGTTGTAAGTCTTTTACTGTGTCTAATTTATGAATTAACCTTTATCATAAGTATGTATGTAGAGGAAAAAACAGTATATACACAGTTCAGTGCTATCCATGGTTTCAGGCATCCACTGGAGGTCTCAGAACATATCCCCTATGGATAAGGGAACTACTGTAACAGCCTTCCCAACTTACAATGGTTTAGCTTAACATTTTTTTACTTTACGATAGTGTGAAAGTGATACACATTTAGTAGAAACTATACTTTGTGTTTTAAATTTTTATCTTTTCTCAGGCTATGGATATACAGTACAATACTCTCTCCTCATACTAGACAGCTACAGTGAGTTGCAGGTCCCAGTCAGCCACACAATCATGAGGGTCAACAACCAATACACCTAAACCATACTGTACCTATACAACCATTCTGTTTTTCACATCCAGCACAGTATTCAATGAATTACATGAGATATTCAACACTTTATAAAATAGGCTTTGTTTTAGATGATTTTGCCTAACTGTAGGCTAATGTAAATGTTCTGGGCACATTTAAGGAAGGCTAGGCTGAACCATGATGTTCAGTAGGTTAGGTGTATTAAATACATTTTTGACCTACAATATTTTCTACTTATGATGGGTTTATTGGGATGTAACCCCATTGTAAATTGAGGAAGATCTGTATAAGTGGGATAATGCAATGTTCGGTTTTGTGTGTTTTGTTTTGCTTCTGTCTGGCTTATTTCACTTAGCATAACATCTTTCATGTTCATCCATGTTGCAAATGGTAAATATATACAATGGGGTATTATTCAACCTTAAAAAATAAAATGAATTTTCTTAATTTCAGGTATAACATGTGATAAAGGTAGTTTTAAATGAGTGCTAATAAATAAATAACAAGACAATGAAAAGAAAATCACCAAGCTTACATAGTGTAAGGTGAACATAAACATCTCTTAACCTATCTATAGTGATTAAATTTTGGAGCTCAGCAACTGAAATATGTCAACAGGAATATCAGGGGTACATCCTTGGTTTTATGACCTTAGCTTTAAAAACTTACCAATTTTGTGATCAGAACCCTTTCATTTATAAATAAACCCTTTAGATTCAGAAAGGAAGAGAATATTTTGGTCTCTGAAGTCAATTAAAAGCCTGCAATCTGTAACTACGTTACGACACTGTCTGGAATACAGAATTTAGAGTCAGGGTTGAGTGTTGTTGAAATGTCTGCTAATCTGGACACTCTACATCATCACTGGAACTTCTGTGGCTCCTTGTCCCTCTTTACCCTACAGAGTAGAGAGCTCGTTTTGAGAAATGGCATCACTGATACAGATTTTTTACACCTGGCCCTGTTAAATTTGAAGAGCCCACCGGAGACCTACTCCTGAGTAGTGACTCTGTCACCATGGCTGTGTGAATGACAAGGATAATAGAAAGACACTGAGAAAGCAGATGTTGCTACACTGTCCTTGCTGCGTGACTTAGAAGCAGGGAAGAAAAAAACCGAATAGCAGCATCCGCTGAGAAGCTGGGGTTGATCTTGATTATGCCAGAGAATCATCTCTTTGCTACAGTATAACTGTGACAGAACAAGTCAAAGCAGCCTGCTCCCAGTCAGTTCTGCTTTAATGGGTTCAGTGGGCTGTGGTCCGGAGTTCTGTTTCCTATTTCTTATTGAACCCCAAATGTAGACTTGTAAAGATTATATAAGAATCTTTTAATCATGTGCCTTCTTCTCTGCTTGCTTCTTCCCTTCTTCCCTTTTTCCCCTCTTCTTTTATTTGTTCTACATTCAAATTATGCTATGGATTAGACACTGTAGAAACACTAGGGATTCAGTGGTAAATAAAATAAACAAAGCCTCTGTCCCCTTGGAGCTAGTGAGAGGAAATAAAGCATGTAACAAACAAATAAATGTAATATAGTGATATGCACTAAGGAGAAAAATAAAGGAGATGAGGTAATAGAAAATGTTATTTTAGATGAGGTTGTTGTATGGTCTTCCTAGGGCTGCTGAAGGAAATTACCACAAACTTGGTGGCTTAAAATTACATAAATTTTTTTCCACAGCTCTGGAGGTCAGAAATCCTAAACCAAACTGTTGTCAGGGCTGTGCTCCCTATAAAAGCTCTAGGGGAGAATCTTTCCTTCCCTCTTACAGTTTCTTGTGACTCCACATGTTCCATGCTTGCATTTGCGTAACTCCAATCTCTGTCTCCATCTTCCCATGGACTTCTGCTCATCCTGCTATATTCTCCCCTTCTATCTCTCTTAAGGACACTTGTCACTGGGCTCACTGGGTAATGCAGCACAATCTCATCTACAAATCCTTAACTACATCTACAAAGACACATTTTCCAAATAAGTTCACATTCACAGTTTCTAAGGACTAAGATGTTGACATATCCTTTAGTGGTGTCAACTAACCCACATTAGTGGCCAAGAAAGGCCCATCTGATAAGTTGGTCAAGGAAGGGCTTTCAGAAGAGGCCAAAATGAAAACATTATGAAACAGAAAATATATAAATCTCATTGTTCATTCAAGAGGGAATTTATAACTTCACAGATGTTTGAAAACATCTTTGAAATACTCTAAAAGGAGTTCTACACTCTCTTTTCATTCTCACTTTGTAAAAATACGAGATTACTGTTCAACATTCATCTACAAATATTTTTATTCTAGTTTCTGGAATTTCTCTTGGATTACCACCACTGTATTGATTTCAATAATATATCAGGGCCCTGTCTAAAGTATTAACAATTCCAACACAGGGGCCAGGAACAAATAAAGCACTGGAAGCTTCTTGAATTTTAATCACAGATTCTTATTGTGATATTCACAGTTTTATGCAGTTTTCTACCACAATAGGACTTCCCTCAAGCTACCTCCAATTCTATGCTTAAATTTTTCTTTTTGCATATTAATAACATCCTCATTCTTCAAAAAAATGCATGTTTTCCTCAAAAATCCCTAACAGATATAAATGTAATGTGGAGGTACGAACTGAGAAAAATTAAGAAAAGGTGGAGATGTTCAGGGGGTTATGAGGGATGAGAACAAGGTGAATGAGCAAAGGACTGATTACTTACCAAAATAAAATTAACCAACTTTAAAATGTAGCTATGAACTGACCATGACAACTGTGGATTTTAAATTCTGGCAGAAAGTGTCTTGCTAAATGCAGGGAGAGATAGATAGATAGATAGATATATAGATAGATAGATAGACAGACAGACATGTATATATATTTATTATTTTTTTAATGAAAAGGGATTCTCATTTCTGCTTTCTAACAATAATTTATCATATTGGAAGCAGAACAATTTTATTACATGGCAGAAAACAACATGAGGCAGATCTGTTTTAGATTCTTCAAGGAAATTTTTTTACTCATTGAAATAATATTTTACCTCTGACGCAGCTCTAAGGCATAGAGATAAGGAGGTTGGTTTACTATTGTCCTTCCCTCTTCACAGATTCTGTGGCTATTATAAATAATGCTACAATGAACACGGGAATACAGTTATCTCTTTAATATAGTGATTTCATTTCCCTAGAATATATACCCATAAATGGGTTTGCTAGATCATACAGTTCTACTTTTAATTTTTTGAGGAACCTCCACATTTTTTTCCATAATTTTAAATTCAAAATAATTCCAAAAATTGTTACGATTTACATTTCCACTTTTTTACTACATAATTTGCCCGCATGTGTTACTTCTTATCTTTTTGATAATAACCACTGTAACAGGTGTGAAATGGTATCTTATTATGGTTTTGACTTGAATTTCACTGATGAATGATTTTGAGCACCTTTTCATGTACTTTTGTTGGCCATTAGGGTATCTTCTTTTGAAAAACATCTATTTACATATATATATTTGCTTTTGAGTTGTATGAGTCCTTTATATCATCAGATACACGGTTTCCAAATATTTTCTCCCATTCTGCTGATTTGTCCTTTCATTTTGTTGATTATATCCTTTGCTGCCCAGAAAATTTTTAATTTAATTCCACTTATTTATTTTTGTTGTGGTGGCCTGTCCTTTTGGTATCATATCTAAAAAATCATGGCCAAGATGAATGTCAAGGAAATTTTTCCCTATGCTTTCTTCTAGGAGTTTTATGGGTTTTTTAGTCTTTTTTTTTTCCGTTTTAATCCATTTCAAGTTAATTTTGGTGAGTAGTATAAGACAGTGGTCTAATTACATTCTATTGCCTATGAATACCTGGCTTTTCCAACATCATTTATTGAAGGGACTATCCTTTTCCCATTTTGTATTCTTGACATCTTGTCAAATATTATTTATTCATATATGTGTGGGGTTTTTTTTAGACTCTTGATTCTGTTCCATTGATTTAGGTGTCTATTTTTATGCGAGCACTACACTGTTTTGATTACTATAGGTGTATAATAATTTGAATTCAGGACTGTGTGATAATTCCAGCTTTGTTCTTTCTCAAAAAAGCTTCCACTATGCAGGATTTTTTTGTGGTCTCATACAAATTTTAGATTTTTTTTTCCTATTTCTGTGAAAAATGCCATTGGAATCTTGATAGGGATTGTATTAAATCTATCAATTGCTTTAAGAACTGTGGACATTTTAATGATACTAATTCTTCTGATCCATGAACACAGCATACCTTTCCATTTATTTGTGCCTTCTTTAATTCCTTTCACAAATGTCTTATAGTTTTCAGTGTATTTTATGTTGTATACCTCATTTTGTTAGGAGAATAGTTCTTAAATGTTTTTACTACATACACAATAGGTATCTCAATGAGGTGATAGGTATGTTAATTTTCTTGTGGTAATCATTTCATAATATATATATCAAATCATCATTTTGTAACTTACATTTATACAATTTTACTTGTCAATAATACCTCAATAAAGCTGGAAAAAAAGAGTCAAATGGACAGTCACTGAAAAATAACTTTAGTCATTGAGTTGTAAGCAGCAGATGAAAGATAAAAGCTGTGAGACTATTTTAAAACAAAAATGGGCAAGAAGACAGAAACAAAGAAAATCACCTGAAACAGTATCATCCTCAATGCAGCGCTGGGATGGCACTCCATCTTGGCGGGACTTCTGGCTGAGGTTCTCAACTTATAAAGGAAAAAAAAAATCATTCCAGATAGCTGCTTCTCTTGCTTTTTTGGATTTACTCTATCAACCATACTGATCTCCCACTTAGCGGCTTTTCTCAGACATCAAATAGTCTTCTGTTAAAAGCCATGATAAAAATTTTTAAAAAGGGAATCGATGAAGAAAATGGTAAAGAGCCTACAGTTGTCAGTTAAAAAATTATAATTTTTGATCAGAAGATTGTCCATACAGATCATATTTATTTAGTCCATTGCAAAAATCACTTAAACTGATTTAGGCTTAAAATTTATAGGCCCTTGTATTTTTTTATAAGTATTTCTTTGAGAAATAATTTTAAGAATTTATTACATGTAATATAAAAATATTATTGAAATTTCCTACTAAAAAAAAGCTTAATGATACATATCTTACTGTCACCTCAGTTCCTGTGCCTATTTACAAAATGTGGAGATAAAAGAAAAGTTTGTGGTGGAAGCCAGATGAGAGTCATCCAAATGGCAGTGACTTTCAGAAATTTTTTATTCTTGACAGAAACAGATTACAGAAGATCCGTCATGGCTGAAATGTAATTAATCATTTTGAAAAGAAGTGTCACTTTAAACAAAGTAAGTGGAAGAAATCTTGACCATGTGAACTGATCTTCACCCCAACTTCACCTAAGGCAATCCCAAGAGTTCAGGGATGTAAGGCTAGAAACAAGAATTAAAATCATACTTTCATTTTCAAATATTAGGGACTACAAAGTATTGGAGCATCAGCAAAATTTTGAAAAGAATTTGTACTCCCAAAATTCCATACCTAGCCAACTTATCACTTATGTGTGAAGACAGCCAAATGAAATTTTCAGAAATTCAAGTCTCAAAACATAAATAACTGACCTATCCTCTCTGACAAACAAAGCACCCTCTGAAGTACTCCAGCTAAGCCTGGTGGTGGGTATTAAGGAGGGCACGTATAGCATGGAGCACTGGGTGTGGTGCATAAACAATGAATCTTGGAAAACTGAAAAAATGAAATGAAATGAAATAAAATAAAGTGAAACCAATAAAAATAAATAATAATAGGAAAGTCATGTTATAATAGGTCATCTTTTTTTTTAAAGATTTTATTTATTTATTTGATAGAGAGAGATCACAAGTAGGCAGAGAGGCAGGCAGAGAGAGAGATGGGGAAGCAGGCTACCCTCTGAGTAGAGAGCCTGATGCAGGGTTCAATCCCAGGACCCCGAGATCATGACCCAAGCTGAAGGCAGAGGTTTTAACCCACTGAGCCACCCAGGCATCCAGTGTCTTCTGCCCATTTCTTGATTGGATTATTTTTTCTCTGGGTGTTGAGTTTGACAAGTTCTTTATAGATTTTGGATACTAGCCCTTTATCTCATATGTCATTTGCAAATACCTTCTCCCATTCTGTCAGTTATCTTTTGGTTTCGTTCAGTTTCCTTTGCTGTGCAAAAGCTTTTGATCTTGATGAAGTCCCAATAGTTCATTTTTGCCCTTGCTTCCCTTGCCTTTGGTGATGTTTCTAGGAAGAGGTTTCTGCCTCTGTTCTCCTCAAGTATTTTAATGGAGTCCTGTCTCACATTGAGGTCTTTCATCCATTTAGAGTCTATTTTTGTGTGTGGTGTAAGGAAATTATCCAGTTTCATTCTTCTGCATGTAGCCGTCCAATTTTCCCAACATCATTTGTTGAAGAGACTGTCTTTTTTTCTTTGGACATTCTTTCCCACTTTGTCAAAGATTAGTTGACCATAGAGTGGAGAGTCCATTTCTGGGCTGTCCGTCTATTCTGTTCCACTGATCTATGTGTCTGTTTTTGTGTCAATACCATACTGTCTTGACGATGACAGCTTTGTTATAGAGCTTGAAGTCTGGAATTGTGATGCCGCCAACTTTGGTTTTCTTTTTCAACATTCCTCTGGCTATTTGGGGTCTTTTCTGGTTCCATATAAATTTTAGGATTATTTGTTCCATATCTTTGAAAAAAATTGATGGTATTTTGATAGGGATTGTTTTAAATGTGTAGATTGCTTTAGGTAGCATAGACATTTTCACAGTATTTGTTCTTCCGATCCAGTAGCATGGAACATTTTTCCATTTGTCTTCTCCAATTTCTTTCATGAGTACTTTATAGTTTTCTGAGTACAGATTCTTTGCCTCTTTTTTTAGGTTTATTCCTAGGTATATTATGGTTTTGGGTGCAATTTTAAATGGGATCGACTCCTTAATTTCTCTTTCTTCTGTCTTGCTATTGCCCTACCATAGAACCTTTGATCATACTGTTTCCTCTGCATAAAACCATGTCTCATCCTGCTGACCTCCTACTATCGCAGCTGGACCTCTTTAACCTCTACTCATTCACCATTTAAAAATAAATGTCATTACTTCCCAAATGAAGACTTCTTTTATCCCCAGGGGAGATCAGGTCTCATCCCACATGTATATACTCCTTATCACCTTGTACTTAGGATACCTTTATGGGTATCATTACTTTCCTTACCTTTATATGATTCATTACTTTCAAAATCAAATCAAATTATATATAGGGACCATATACATTGGATGTAATTTAATCCCTAGAGCCTAGAAGAGGGATGGTACTTACTAGTTACTCAGTAAACACTTATTGGATGATAAAGAACAAATAAAAATGAGGCTACAGAGAATATGCCTAATGTAATTACTAATGTCAAATAAATAGTTTCAATTTAAACCTTACTGAAAGAAAACTATATATTAACCCACTGAGCCACCCAGGTGCCCCCTAAATAAGATATTTTAAGAATAAACTTGGGGGGTGCCTGGGTGGCTCAGCAGGTTGAGCCTTTGCCTTTGGCTCAGGTCATGATTTCAGGGTCCTGGGATCGAGCCCAGCATCAGGCTCCCTGCTCAGCGGGGAGCCTGCTTCCCCTCTCCCTCTGCCTATCTCTCTGCCTACTTGGAATCTCTCTCTCTGTCAGATAAATAAAATCTTAAAATAAAAAGAATAAACTTGGCATTAAATTCACACTAAAAACATGAGAAATCAAAAAATTTTAGATCATTGATGAGATGTCCAAAAGCTGGTTCTATCAAAAGACTATTAAAACAGATAAAACTTAAGAAAATCAGAGAAAGGATGTAGGGAGGTAAAATAGAATTTGAGAAAAGGTGATATTAAAAATAAGGCATATTTATAGAAAATAGAAAATTAATATTTAGTAAAATACCATGTATAATTAATGGAACTGAAAATATTATTCTAATTGATTTCTTAATATTATCTCTGGTATGTTGTATTTCTAATATAAATTTTAATTTTTCAATATGCTTTTTATAAATTATTTTCTCCAGATTTGTATACCAAATACTGATTATGAACATTTGCTTCTATATTCAGAATTATATGTATTATACAATGTGTACTGTGTTTTGTGCTTGTTAGGTTTTGATTTTAGGAATATGCTGGATTTATAAAAAACAGTAGGAAATTTTATTTGGATTAATAGAGATTTTAAATTAATTATACAATTTACATGTAAATAGATTTAAATTTAAATAAAAGTTTCAAATTAAATAATAGCTTCTACTTGAATAGAATTGTAAGAAATACTTAATCAGTGTATATTAAAATAACTCAAAAAATATATACAAGTGCAGTCACACAATAATATCACTAACATTCCTACCACTTGGAAGAAAAAAGAAAACCATTTTCATCATTTGGTGATTATTTTTCTAGATGTTTCTTTTTGCAGATATATACATATATATAATGTAGATGCACGAATAGAGACAGAAATTGCCTAAACAATACAGGAAAACTTCTATAGCTTTGCCCAGACATATTTGTACCATAGGAAAAATGTGGTTTCATGTATTTTCACAAAGTACTTTAAATTTCCTGCTGATTAAATTGCAAGAAATAAAACAAGGCAAAGTTTAATTTAAAAAGAACTTCTGAAATTTATATATATATTTATAAATATATATTTCTTATTTACAAGAGATACTACTATTAAAAATTCATATAAAATTATAAAAAGAATATGAAACTAAAACATATGAATCATGGTTTTAGCTGTTCAACTTCACATTTTAAAATAACTGTATAACGTAATGAAAAAATTAAGAAATTAGCATTCTTAACAGTCTTTGCACTGTTTTTGCCATCTACAGATTTTGACTTTTCCTCATTATTTTCGTTTTTTATGATTTGTACATTTTACATCCCACTCTGTAACCATACTTACTACAGATATTAAGGCAATTCTATATTCAGTTGTACCTAATTATACCCAGTTATATCCAGTCCTTGTACCCAGCTCCTCTATTTTCAAATTTATTATCCCAACTTTTGACTCAATATGTGTATTTTGCTGTTAGTTTTTTTAAGAGAGTTTACAACAGTTATGCTTTTTTATATACCACATGCTAAAGAATTCCCAAAACATGTAGAATAACCTCTTACATTTCTCTGTTTGAACATTACAGGGATGGTTCCACTGTTTTCTGTTATTAATCTTTGACCCCAGCTTCTCAGTTCATATTCCCTTGCTGAGTTTGGTTGATGACTAGTTTTATTAAGATGGACACTTTATCCCCTGAATTTAATTTGCTTCTGTTTTTATTTTAACTTAAAAAAAAGTAACTTGGTTAGTATAATATTTTGACCACATTTTCTTTCCATCAGTGCTTTATATACATACTACTCCAGCTACATCTGGCTTAGAAGTTGCTCTGGAAAAAAAAAAAAAGAAGTTGCTCTGGAAATGTCTGTGCTTTGGAGATGTCTGTATAGTAATTATTATCCCTGGGTAATGGCTTAATTTTCTGCCTCAATGCCTGTTTTTCTTCTTTTCCTCTCTGGATTTTAATAATTTAACCAGGTATTTATCAGTGCAAACTGGTCTGTATCAAGTTTCGTGTAATTTAGTGCCCTATTGATGAGACTTATTTATTTGCTTTTTCCTACTACATACTGGTATTTTTTAGGTGCCACTTGTTGGGTTACTGATTTAGGAACACTTTTTTTTTTTTTTTTTTTGCTGTGTCATGTCTGTTAATGTAATCTCTAATTTTTTATAGTGATTTCAAGTCTATTATTATAATTTCCCTGTGGCTATGACAAGCATTCTTTCTATGTGAGTAATTCAATAATCAGTCTTAAGCTGATAAGAGTAGGCAGTTAGACATGAGATAGAGGCAAGAATGGTGAGTAAGGTGTTACACAATAGGATCCTGGGGGGCACAACATGCACATTAGAAGACTAGGAGCACAACATCCTGACTTGGTAGCTTTCAAGATCCTGAGGCTAACAGACCAATAGCCAGAGGTATAAAACTAGAATGGGCCCTCTCTTCTTCTGTTTCTGCCCCAAGGTAAACCATACACTCATCATAATGCATTTGCATTGCTGTGTAGCCTAGCCCACTTCCTCTTCCCTGCTATGAGGGAAAGCTGTCTCAATAGTTCTAGTGCAAACTTTGTAGGGTCAAAAATTCCCCCTGCCAACCTGTGAAGGAATCCCCCAAATGATTGGAAGCAGCCTCCATTAGAGAACACCATGTCCAGGACCCAAGACTACTCAGATAAAAGGAAATGATCCTGTAGCCTGAGGGTAGTTGCCAACTCTAGGCTTGCCAGCACTCCCGCCTTGAAAGAATACTGTGCTTAATAGATTGCTTTGCTGTTTTCCTTCTGGCTGTCTTATTTGAGTACAGATCCTCATGTAAATCTTTTGTGGGGAATTCAAGAACCAAGACCTTCATTCACAGAACACAGACTCTCCCACCAGTAAAAAAGCCATATCACATCTGATTTCTGGTGATTTTAAAACATTTACTGGTTTCAAGATGCTGTTATCGTGGTATTCAATTTAATTCTGTATCTTTGTACTATCCCTTCTCACTTCATACAGTTGATTTATGATCTCTTTTAATTTCTTTTTACAAAATTATTCAGGTTTTCATCCATTTCTTCAAAAGAATGAAACACTGGCAGGGGTGTACCTTCATTCCTTAGAGTTATAATAAATTCCAAATACATTATTTATCATATTATTTTGCTACTTTCTTCTTTCATTTTCTTCAATTTCTTAACCACTTTTTTGGTATAATTTCCTAGTCTTAAATTACTGTGTTTATTTGTTTTCCTCTGTAAAAGATATGCTAAAATTTTAAATTTCTGTTTCTTTTCTCTGTAAGAGATGTGCTAAAAGTCTATCTGTTTTATTGGTTTGATCAAAGTACTTGGGTATACTTGTCTTTTCATTTCTCATTCCCACTCCCACCCATGGTCATTTCTTCTATTTGATCTTGCATAATTTTTAAAATTTTATACTTCTCTACTGCCTTCATATTGCCTATTTCCCCTCCTTCCTTTCCATGAACAGTTTCCTGGTCTCAAGGGAAGTGAAATAAATACTAGAAGAGAATCTGTGCTCTTTTCTTCACTGCAGCATTATTCACAATAGCCAATGAAAACAACCTACATGTCACTGGACAGATGAATGAATGGATAAATAAATTTCCTTAATGGAATATTATTAAGGTTTAAAAAGAAGAAGATACTGCCATTCGTGACAACACGGATGAACCTGGAAGATACCATGCTAAAAAAAAAAAAAAAGCCAGACACAAAGAAAAATACCCTACAATCTCAATTATATGTGGAATGTAAAAAAAGTTGATTCATAGAAGCAGAGAGTAGAACAGTGGTTACTAGGGGTGGAGAGCTGTTGGTCAAAGTATACAAAATTACAGTTATGTAGGATGAATAAATACTAAGACTTTAATGCACAACATGAAGACTACAGTTAGTATTTTATTATACACTAAGAAGGTAGATTTTAGGTGCTCTTACCATACACACACAAACGGTAACTATAACTATGTAAGGAGATGGATATTTAATGATGATTACTATAGTAACCATTTTACTATGTATATCAAAACATCGTGTTGTACACTTTACATATATATAATTTTTATAAACGAACAAACAAAATATATATATTTTTAAAGTTTCCTTGATCTCTCACTCTTGCTGTCATGTAGAAGCTACGAAATGGGGACTCTCTTTCGACTGGGAAACAAACTTACTTCTTTTACAATGGAAGAGGTGAGCCTTCTAAGCTGTTCCTCTCTAGTGTACCTCCCTATCAACTCAACTATTGTGCTTTTGTGACCTTGCTCTTGGCTGTATTGCAAATGACATTCTCTCTCCAAAATTTTTTGCATCATCCTTGAAACATTTTCTGTTTTCTACCTTAAAAAAAGAAAACAGAAGTATTCATTGCATCACATCACATTCTTCCTTTACATTATCATTCAGCCCTGACCTTCCCTTCTAGTTTGTCTTACCTACTCTTAAAGTCAAATTTCTTGAAAGAAATGTCTATATGCATTTCATGTGTCTCCCTACTTTCTATTCATTATCAAATGCCACTAATCTGGATTCTGTCTTCACTGATCCTCTAGAAACTTCTATTTTTAATGTCACCAGCAATTTTCATGTTTTTTTTAAAGGTTTTTGTTTATTTGACACAGAGATAGAGAGTACAAGTAGGCAGAGCAGCAGACAGAGGGAGAAGCAGGCTCTCAGCTGAGCAGGGAGCCCGATGTGGGGCTCGATCCCAGGACCCTGGGATCATGACCCAAGTCGAAGACAGCCGCTTAAATGACTGAGCCACCCAGATGCCCCCAATTTCCATGTTTTAAAATTCAAAAGCAACTTAAAAAAAAAAAAGATTGATTGATTGATTTGTGTGAGAGAGCATGTGAGCAGGGGGATGGGCAGAGGGAGAGGGAAAGAAATCCTGAAACAGACTCCCTGCTGAGCACAAAGCCCAATGTGGGGCTCAATCTCAGGACCTTGGGATCATGAGCCATACCTGAGCCAAAACCAAGAGTCAGGGGCTCAACTGACTGAGCCACTCAGGTGCCTCTAAAAGCAACTTTTTAAACTGTTGCCCTGCCCACTGTCCCTTTCTTAATGTCTTCCCTTTGCCTGATTTCTCTGATATAAAATGAATTTCCTTCCTAATCTTTTTGTTCCACTTCCTCTAAATCACCATTTTTTTATATCCTCCTTCTAGTCCTTAAATATCAGAGTTCATCATTATTTTGTCTTAAGTCTTCTTCTCTGCTAACGTTACATATTTTTCCTAAGTCATTGTATTAATCCCAATGTTGGTAATTATTATGGCTATGCTTACAACTCTAAAATTTCTTTCCAACTTGAGGATCCAATATTCACTTTATATTGATGTCCCCAGTTTTATGAAGCCACATGGTTCAAGTGCTACATAGCTAAAATTACATATCATCTCAAAACCAAATTTTTCTCTAGTCATGTTAGTCATTAGTACGTTTTCATCATTCATTTAATCTCTTATATTCAATACAGTGCTTGCCATCCTCTGCCTATGCAATCAATAACAAAGTCCTCTAGATTCTACCTAGAATAACTCAAGACTTTATATATTTCTCTACACACACACTATCAAAACTCTAGTTTAAGTCCACATAGGCTTTCACCTGAAATATTGCAATAGCCTCATTTTTTTTCCACACACAATGTCTCTGTAAAGTTCATTCCTCCTTACTGAAGCGAGAGAGATGTTCCAAAAATAGAAACTATATCATGCTATGTTTGGGTTTTCCTTTTGTCTTTATGTTAAAAAACAAGCCATTCCCATGCCCACAAGATGTTCACTGTATGACTACCATTGACTTGCCTCCCAAATCTCATGGTAGCTTCTTCCTCATCGCCTTTTCCAGTTACCTTTCTTTTCATCTATTACAACATGCTCTTCCTCCTCTTGAGATCTTTACACAGACTCTTCTTTTAGCTTACAGTTCTCTTAAACCATCCATACTTAACACACACCAAAATCAAACCTCTTTTCACTCCCATTCAGCAAGTCAAAATCAATGCATTTGTCAAATCTTACCTTCAACCTCACATATTCAGATAGTATTTTTCTCCCCATCCTGACTAGGTGAGCCCTCCTCATTATACTCTTCCGTAGCACACTGTGACTTCTATAAGTTATCCCAGTTCTAATTAAATGTAATATAAAAATACCTGTTTAGTGCCTGCTTCTCAATTTAGACTATGAGTTACTTAAGAGCAGGAACAATGTCATTCTCTGGGATATAGTCTCAGTACAAAGAATAGCATCTGAAAGGCAGGGATGTGATATGAATTTGTGGAATACAGAAATAATAATTTAGTGTATGATAGATCGCCATCACTTTCCTGCTTTTGGAAAGCAAGAATACCAGCAGTCTCTCTCTTCCTTCTGGAAACTATCCTCTACTCTTACTCTAGGCAAAGCTTTTCCATTGCTATAAAGGCCAATAGTTAAGGCATCATTCTAGTGTTACTTGCCATAGCATTTTACCATTATTTCAACAAATCAATACATTCTGGTATAATAAAGAATGCTGAATTAATTAATTTTCCATACAGACTTCAGGCAGTGGAAAAAGTAAATTTCTTTTTTTTTTCTTTTTTTTTTTTTAAAGATTTATTTATTTATTTGAGAGAGAAAGAATGAGAGTGAGAGAACATGAGAGGGGAAAGGTGGACTCCCCACAGAGCAGGGAGCCCGATGTGGGACTTGATCCTGGGACTCCAGGATCATGACCTGAGCTGAAGGCAGCTGCTTAACCAACTGCCTTGAGCCACCCAGGTGCCCCAGAAAAAGTCAATTTCTTATAGTAAAAAACAAAAAACATGGGGGGGATATTATGGACATGGAAAGCTAGAAATATATGTCACCTCAATAGCTGAATAGTTATTTAGTTTTAAGTAAATGAAAATACATAACACAATGGCTTAATTACTTAAAACACTTAAGGCAATTTCATTACTTTTCCTAATTTATTTATAATCAAGTTATTTGCAATGCAATTTTATTTAAAAGAAACACATCTAAGATTTTTCCTCTGTCCAAAACTAAGCTTTATAAGATTTCACCTTCAGAAGGAAGATTTAGTGTAAGTAGATATATAACATTTATATATTAAGCCAAAATGATGTCTACTCTCTCTCATTTTACTCATTTTCAGTTAAAGGCCATTTTTTTTTGTTTTAATTTGATCAAATTGTTAACATTGGTTTCACCTTCTCCAAATACATTAACCTGGCATAAATAGTATGTCTTTTAAATTGATGTTGCTCCAGTTAATGATAGAGACTATTAACAACTCCAGTTTTAAGAAGTGCCATTAGATAATGAATTGGTCCTTTTCTTGGTTTTAAAAATGGCCTTGGGAAGGCTTATCATGATGAAGTCAATGATTTCTTCTTAGAATGAGGATTAAAGAGTAAGGACAATTTTTGACAATAATCAAGACCCAGAATAGAATTTATCTGTAGAAATATTAGGAATATAAAGAACCACAGAAGCTTCAAATAGTGTAACAAGAAACTACAACAATAGGTAAATTAAGAGGAGAAAAAAAATCATTGGGTTTCCCATTACTATATAGTAAATCATTTAGTGAGCAGAATTTAGACTCCTTGGACACCATTACTAACTCTTTTAAAAGGCAAAATAGTTTTCTTCTTAAATTTGGAGGAAATTTACATTTTTAAAGTTTCAATTTAAATTTGTTTTCTCCTCTGGCTTCTGTTTCATTAATAAAGGTAATGATAATTAAGTTGTCAATTTGTCTAGTTTGGGTGACATATACATATAAATTCTTATAGGTATAAATATATTGCATATTGTATTTCAATCAAGAAATGGTATTATTTCTTTATATAGGCCCTAATTAAAGTATATAAGATGATAGTGATATTAAGATGATAATAATGATAAGAGGTTAACATCCATAAAGGAAATATTGTTGTTAAAAGTTGTTCTAATATAAATACTAAATCATTTGATTCTCACAATAAGCTTATGGCGAAGGTACCATTACTATCCTCATTCTTTTAGATGAACACCTAACTTCAAAGATTTGCTCAAGGTCAAGCAGCTGTTATGTATACATACAGATACATTCATGTTCAATGAATATTTTTAAGTACCTATGCTATGTAATATGTTATATAAGTTCGCACATTTTCTCTTTTTATCCTCCAATATACCAGAGAGGGAGATAATATTTAATCCTGACTCTTTTAAAGAAGAAATTGGGGTATAGAAACATTTAAGGAACTTAACCAACAAAGACTAGAGGGACCTGAACCCAGCATCCAGACTCAAAACCTGAATTCCTATTACTATGCAACACTGTCTCCAGATATATCTTAAATAGTATTGGGATTTCCAAAGTGATAAAACACTAATTTTCACATTTTTGTTATACTGAGGTCATATTCAATAGTATTTAATGATCTACACAATGATCTTCTGCCCAACACATGCTAAAAGAAAGCAAAGGTTTTAGGTGTGTTCATTGGGTAGGACCATTGCTATATAATCTAAAGGTTCAAAAAGAAAAGAAAATCTCTAATTATGATCTGACATTTTATTTTTCAATATGCCATGAAAGTTGACCTTAAGAAATCTGTTTTAAAGTGAAGAATCAAAATGTTCTCTTTCAGTATTTTGTTAGTTTGTTCTTTAGGCTTCAGATAGCTTCTGCAGTTCAGCTGAAAAAGAGAATCATAATATTTGGGAGTAAAGTTGCTGAACTGTCCAAACTACAATCCTGTGTTATTAATGAGCTGGCACTGTTTTCAAAAATTTGAGAAGGGGGGCACCTGGGTGGCTCAGTGGGTTAAAGCCTCTGCCTTCAGCTCGGGTCATGATCTCAGGGTCCTGGGATCGAGCCCCGCTTCGGGCTCTCTGCTCAGCGGGGAGCCTGCTTCCTCCTCTCTCTCTGCCTGCCTCTCTGCCTACTTGTGATCTCTCTCTCTCTGTGTCAAATAAATAAATAAAATCTTTAAAAAAAACAAAAAAACAAAAATTTGAGAAGAAAGGATTAGCTGAGGCCAAGTTCATCAGTCACTATACAGTCCCACATGTGCCTCATATTGATTGGAATTAAAGAAGAAAGAGGAATAGTGGCATGGAATTGTAGAATCATGGAGTAAAAACAGCATTTGACTGAGAATTCCAGTTCTGGTTCTACCTCTAATATGGTCTTATAAACTCTCTAGTCTAAATTTCCCTTAAGGCTAAAATCCAGGAGTCAGAGTAGACTATATTTAAGGTCACATACTGCTTAACAAATTATGTTTCAATAGCAATGCCTATACTATTGGAGATGAGATGGCTAATTTCTGTCCCTCCAGCTTTAAATGAAAATGGACAAGTAATCTGACATATCTATGATTCAGCTTTCTGGTATGGAACATGAGAAGTAAATCCAATCTCTTGTATGTATGTATCTCCATCAGGGCTGTCCAGTAGAAATATAACATGAGCCATCACATGATTTTTAATTTTTTAGTAGCTATATTAAAAAAGTAAAAAGAAACAGGTGAAATTAATTTTTATAAGATATTTAATTCAACATTATCATTTCAGCATATAATCAATACAAAAATGCTGATGATATATTTTATATTCTTTTTATGACACTGTCTTTGAAATCTGATATATATTTTACATTAAAGCTTATCACAATTCAGACTAGCCACATTTCAAATGCTTATTAGCCATGTGTGACTAGTGGCTACTAGTAGCTAGAATTAATTATATAATCTATCACAGGATGTGACGGAGATAATGATGCAGTTAGTATTATAATTGTTTTTATAATCTGTCTTATCTTATTTATACCATTCACTACTATGGCGTTTAAAAGAAGAAAACACAAAAATAGAAATTATAACTACAACTTGGAGCTTACCATTTTAAATTAGACATGTGTATAATACCACACCCTGAAAGTGAAGGGCAATAAGTAGAGAAGATGGAGGTTAGGCTTTAAAAGTGGAAAAACCTGAATCAAGGCCAACCCTCTTCATACAGGAGGCACATACATGTATGCATATATTTGTGTGCTTTCCTTTCATATAGTACTCCCTCTGAATTATATTTCTCTCATCTGTAAAGTGAGAATAACAACACTTTACATGTAGGAATACTAGAGTGATTGCCTGGCATATAAAAAAATTCTCCTCAAATATGATTCTCTTCCCTCAGCATACTCTCTCCCATCTCTTGCATTTGATTCAATCTTTGTCACTCTTCAGGATCTTATAGCTGCCTACAGAGATACCAAGCATAGTTAAACAAGTATTATATCACAAAATTTAAGTACCCTGGCACTTTGTTTCATATAATTTAAGAGCTGATGGGTGTCCTTTATTTATAAATAAACATCTGTGTAACTCCCATCAGCCAGTTAATTTTATGAACTGCCAGAGAAGTTAGCAGTAATAACGTTGATAGTGATGCTAATTCTTACCAACACTGAAGGTGTACATATCTACCCTACATACCTACCTATGACACCATGTTGGGAATTTTGCAGATATTTCATTTGATTCATAAAAATAACATGGTGATATGACTATTGTTTTTTTTCTTTATTAAGTCAGAAATGGAGTTTTACACTTTGTCAATTTTCTGAATAACAAGTCTGCCTCTAAGCCTGTGAAGTTTAAATTTTGTCATGTTGCCTCTCAACATCCAGACAAGAATTTCATCAAAGTATCTTACTTTTTCGTAGAATCAAAGAATGCTGGGGAGAAGATAGCCTAAAAGTTCATTTTACTTCAATTACTACTAATTCAATAGTAGAATCTACCCTTCAACATTCTGCACATTTGATGATCTAAGAAGAGACTAAAATTATTTTGAAATCAAATGAGGAAGGTCTTGTACTCACAGGTATACAAATATTTTATAATGGTTACAGTCCTTTAAACAGAATGCCTGATACTGGTAAATAGATAAAAAATTAAGAAAATATAATGAATAGTCAAGAAACAAACCCAAGAAATATATGAACTTAATATATGCTGAAGTTAGCAATTCGAGTCTGTGAGGATAAAATGGGTTTTGATACATGACATCTCTTGCTGGAGATTATTATTTGAACACTTCTCCTCAGTGCCTGGCATTTTCTATGCATTGTCTCATTTGATTTTAACAATGATCATAAGGTTTTAAGTATGAATATTATTTAAAATTTGCAGGTCAGACAAATAACTTGGAAAGGTTTAGTGACTTCCTTGTTCTCATGCAGAGAGAAAATTGCAGAGCCCAGGTCCATACTCAGATATCTTTGATAATAATTTTTGTTTTGTTTTGTTTTAAAGATTTTATTTAGTCATTTAACAGAGAGAGAACACAAGCAGGCAGAGAGGCAGGCAGAGGCAGAGGGAGGAGCAGGCTCCCTGTGGAGCAAGGAGCCCGATGCAGGACTCGATCCCAAGATGCTGGGCTCATGACCTGAGCCAAAGGCAGTTGCTTAACCAACTGAGCCACCCAGGCGTCCCTAATTTTTGTTTTCTTAAAAATCAGAAAGATTTCTCCCTGATGTCTTGAAGAGAAGTCTGACCATCCCTTGATATGTATCCTTTTACAGGCCACTTAAATTTCCACTTCTTTTTAAAAATACAGTTTTGTTTCTCTTTCTCTCATCTCTTCCTCTTCATTTATCTTGTATTTCTTCTCCTCCTGCTTTTCGTCCTTCCACTCAATCTTCTTCCTGAACATGACTGACCTCAATGACCCCATCATTTCCTGTATCTCCTACAGAAATTACGGGTTTTGGTGGTGATGGTGGTTGGTGTTAGCTGGGGATCCCTCCCTGACATCCTAGCTATGGTTTTTTTTTCTATGTGGTAAATCACATGCTGGTAGGTTCCCTCCTCCAATCAGTCGTGCCCATATTTGCCTGAGATATAAATATGAAGTTTCTGGCATGAAAATGGTATGGTAGATTGTATTTACCAAAATTGACCACACATTTTTTTCCAGCTCATATGCAAATCCAGAGTCTTAGTGATTCCCCTAACGAGGAGGAGTTTATTGCCCTCTGAATGACCTGGATGGATTTTTCTCATTGTTCTATGAATACAATGTGGCATTAAGTGACTGTGACATCTGAGAACTGGTCTTGAAAGTGATACAGTTTCTGCCAGGCTCTGTTGAGATTTTAGCCTTTGAAGCCTTAAGCCACCAAATAAAAATCCAGCTACCCTAAAGCTGCCGTTCTGGAGAGAACATGTGGAAAGAACACCCAGCTAGAAAGGGGTTTTCTAGAGGAGCCTCAGCTTTTCCAGTTTAATCGGCTGATTTTATCTTCCCATCCCAAGTGTCAGAGGCATAAGAGAGCGGAGCCCTGCACTGACTGCAAAAACATGAAACCCTGAATGATGACTACCTAGCTGAGGTCAGTCAACTTGAGAACTATGAGACATAAAAATATAAAACGGTTGATATTTGTTTTAAAACACTAAGTTTGGAGTTGATTTTTTTTATGAACTAATAGATAACTGGAACATATAATAACTTCCTAATATTCATGGTGAGATATAATTTTTAAAATATATACAAAATTCCTATTATTATTTCCATGGAAATTTAAGAGAAGTGGAGTTCTTTCATTTAAGGTCCACATTTTGTACTATAAATCTCTCTGGTTTATTTTATTAATTGGGTAAAAAAAGCTACTGATCCATTTTTCATCTGGTCGTCATTGAATGGTATGTTGCAGACTTTGCACAGGGCTTATGTGGTTTCATAATTAAGCTTTTTAAATTAATTAGGCCAATAAAAACAATTAAATCACAGAAAGACTTGCTGGGTCACTTGGTCCAAGTTCCTTCCCACATTAATAAAGTTTTCAGAGAGAAGGCAATGACCACCAAGTGTCAATATGTGTAGAAGATTTCAAGGTCTGGGAAAGAGAATGAGGATCCTAAATTATTCCACTTAAACTTATGAATTCTTCACAATTTGGGGGACCTGCCATGTTTACTTTTTCACTAATAAATAACATCATGAATTATTGAAGAAGAAAGGTGATTTTTATAAACATATATTGTGATTATGAAATCTAATGGAGCCATACATTTATTTTTAAGTCAAAGAGACTAAGGGAACAAACCTAACATCTCTATTCTGCTTGGTGCAAAGAGTAACTGTAAATGTTTTCTGACCCTGGCTAATGAATGTCAGGACTTCAACCTTTCACACAATGAGTACTAAGTATCCCTTTTGCCCTTGATCTGCAGCTCCAACTCTGTGCTTCCCACAGGACAATTCACAAATAGAAGCCCTTGCAGTTTCATTTACACTTTGTCTGCTTAGGCTGCTTTGTTCATAAAGTGTAGCACAAGGCCTATTAAGTAATACTCAGGGAATGTTAGATGATGGTGATAGTTATGATAACAGCTATGATGATAATAGATTTTTTCTTAAGTCTTCAGAGTTTTAAGAGTATAGTTTATCTGGTTCTTTTTTTTTAATTTTTAAGGTAGATGTTCAGAATTAATAGAAATTTCTCAAGCTGAAAGAGTCTCTGATGTTCAATTTACTTGATGCATACTGCATAGAAATGTTTATACATTAAAATATAAATTATGTAATATATAAAATATATCTGGTAATAAATGTACAATGAAATATCATTTTTTAATATAATTTCACTAATCATTCCAAATACTAAGGACATTCGTCTATTCAACTATCCTGAGATTTTAAAATTTGAACTAAAAAGACATGCATTAAGCTGTCCAAGAATTATCCATTAATAGATTGAAAGAGACCACAGTTCTATGGGTTCCAGCAATTTCTGAAGTGTGTATTATGGATGCCAAGACTAAGAGACTATCCTCTGACCTAAATAAACCTGAAGCATTAATTTTAATGGAAGTTTCCACTAAAAATAAACAACAATTAAGTGAAGAAAGAATGTGACCTTCTTTAACTATAAAAAGACTATATCTGAATAGTGTAAATCTAATTACACAGACAAAAATACCTTTTCACAAGAAGAAAAAAATATCTTTGAATACTGAAATAAGTACAGATATAGTTCCCAGGAGTGTTAGGACATTCACAAAATTCGTTTTTATAACTGCAACTTTAATGATTGATAAGTGCCTTTTCCTTATCTATCATTTTTTGTATCTATCAACTGAGATAATTAAAAGATCCAGTTTACTTTTCATTTCTAGCACATTTCATTTATAGTAATATTCAAACACCATACAGTACTGAATTATACACACTTATTTTAAAAGCCGACTATAGTCTGCCTTCAGCTCAGCTCAGGTCATGATCTCAGGGTCCTGGGATTAAACCCCTGGTCACTGGGCTCCCTTCCTGGTGGGGTGGAGGGGGGGTGAGAGGGTCTGCTTCTCTCTCTCCCACTGCCCCTCCCCTACCTCATGTGTTTGTGCATGTGCACTCTCTCTCTCAAATAAATAGAAGCAAAGAAAAAGATGAAACTCATTATATATCAAGAAAACTACAAAAAAAGTGCTAGCAAATTATGAATGTGATAAATCCTTTAGAGTTGGACTCAAATCTTACCCTATACAATATATTTTATAGAGCCTAAAAAAGGAATGCCCAATTCTTTTCACTTACTTCTCACCCCTACAATTTTCAATTAGACAATGCCTCTTTTAAATGTCATTTTAAGGGGCGCCTGGGTGGCTCAGTTGGTTGAGCAACTGCCTTCAGCTCAGGTCATGATTCTTGAGTTCAGGGATCGAGACCCACATCGAGACCCACATCGGGCTCCCAGCTCCATGGGAAGTCTGCTTCTTCCTCTAACCTTCTCTCCTCTCATGCTCTTTTTCTCTGTCTCTCAAATAAATAAATAAAATCTTAAAAAAAAGTCATTTTAAAATTCTAAAATTATTTTTTCATAAGATTTAAATCATCTATTTGAACCCTGAACATTTCTAATATTCTTTAAGCATAATATTCAACAATAGCTTAATCTCATTAAGTTATTTTAAAAATTAATGTTATTCTTAAGATTAATTTATGGACAGAATATTCAAATACTCAAATCGTTCATTCCAAATAACTTAGTCTAATGGGGCCAAAATAAGGAATTATTGAATTTTTGATGTTTTCTAATTATTATTTGCTAAAGAGTAGATGATATAAAAATTAATTTTATCAAGTGGTTGGGAATAATTCACAAGGTTAAAGAAAAACAGGGAAAGATAATATAAGTACAATGACCTAGTTTCATCATTAAGAACAATAACACTTATTAGACTACATAGAGGGTAGTATAATCCTAGGAGCTTTTCAGCCTCATGAGTGAGAAAAAAATGATCCCTGCTAATGTTTATATACAATGGACCCTAGTGCCACCAGGGTCTGTGTGAGGATGAAATCGCTTACCAGGAAAATTGTGAAAATCAGTAGAGTTTATTCTAAAATTTACAAAGTCTAAATTTTAACTTCTATATTATTCAATGTTTCCTCCTAATGGGAATATGGATATAGTAAAGAAGGAAAATGAGATTAGAGATATGGAGAATGATATGGAGATTTTGATATGGAGAATGCCATTCACTAATTTAACAAAGGTTATTGAGAAACTATTACATGCAAAAACTGCATTAGAACCTACTGGAGATATTTCTTTCCATTAACTGAACCCAAACATCCTAAAACTCATGACATTTTTTCCTGAAAACATAATAGATAGAGATCATTCTTTCATTTCCTGCTCTTCATGCACTAGGATGAAGACAGAGTTTGCTTTTTATGTGAATTTAGAACATTAACCTATGACTACTGCTCAACATTCTTTCTTCGCTTCAAATCCAGAATGACTTTTATTTATTCTAATTGGTGATCTCAACAATTTAGTCAATAACTGCAATAACCTTCCTGTTTTCCTCTCCATTCTATTCATAATTTCTCAGCAACACATTAGTAACTCACTACTCTTGACCTCATCATTATCCAAGTGGAAAATTCAGTAACACTGTATTGTTCTTTTTCATCACATGTCATTTCTACTTCACCTTGGCAAAACTTGGATCTACTAGGCATGACCATTTCTTATAAAACATCCTCCTTTCCTTTCCCTCATCCTCTACACTTACTGAAATTAGTTTTAACCTCATTGAACTCTATTTTCTAAACCCATCAGTTACAATATAACCACAAATTCTTATATCTCAGCAATTTCTTGGGCTCTTATTTTAATTCTGCCCTCCTAGGTATTCAGAATGTACTAAATCATAGATTTTCACAATGCCTGTCTTAATAATCTTCAGATCTATTGCAAGCTCACTTCTCATTTAAATGTCAAGTAGTAGTGTTCATGGCCATGAACCTTCTATTTCATTTAACTTTATCTTTGCCCTTGCTAGTGCTCAGAAATGTTTTACTTCCTCCATCACAGAAAAAGCAGTAAACACAAGTAATCAAAATGAAAATATTGAATTAGTTCAATTAAATATTGGTCTAGATGTTCACCAATTTGGGCTAAAGTTTGGGCAAAGTGTGGACACCTGGGTGGCTCCACTGGTTAAACAAAGGCCTTTGGCTCAGGTCATGATCCCAGAGTTCTGGGATCAAGTCCCACATTGGACTCTCTGCTCAACAGGGTGTCTGTTTCTCCCTCTGACCCTCTCCTCTCTCATGCGCTCTCTCTTTCAAATAAATAAATAAAATCTTTAAACAAAATAAAAAAAAATAGTCTGGACAAGGTGCAATGAGACAGATGATGATATAGATGAAAATATATACTTTAGCTGTTATGATTTCGGTGCCACCTCATACAAACTCCAACTGAAATTAAGCCTTTTAATTGAATATATACTCCTGTTATTTATCATTAGAGAAATCCAAACAGAATTAGATAAATTCTATCTGGAGCTATAAGATGCTAGACCACAAAGGCTATGTTCTAAGAATAAGGATCTTAAGTCAGGAAAGTTAAAGGATCTATTAAGGCTACAAGTGAAAGACACTGATCAGTGAGGCAAGATGAAGACAGCTGTCTGCCAGGCAAAACAGGAAACACAGAACTAGATAGAAAATTCACAAAAATGCATAGAGAAGAGAAGATTAACCTCTCTTATAAAGATGACAAATTATGAAATAAAGTATTATTAACTACATATAAATATATCTGAATAAATACCCTCACGATACTATATACAAGAATATCTAGTATCTTGATGAAGAAAATTCAAAACTTTAAATAGGATTAAATAATAAACAAAAACATATGCCCTCCTCCAAATGATACCACTTGTCTCATAGGTTAGTTTACCAAATTTTCAAGACGTTGATCATCTTTTTATGCAAATTTTTTAGGGAATGGGAAAAAAAAGAAAATCTTCACAACTATTGCATTTCAAGTATCCTAAGATTCACTTTTGTTTATATGAAAATATTTCTGAAATTATGATGCATCTTACAACTGATGTGATTAAGAAAAAAGCATTCAAAGTTTAAATGACATGATTTCATTTTTAGTAGTAATAAAATATGGGGCACCTGGCTGGCTCAGTCAGTGGAGCATGTGACTCTTGATCTCTAGGCTGTGAGTTCCAGCCCTACACTGGGTGTAGAGATTACTTAAAAATAAAATCTTTTAGGGGCACCTGGGTGGCTCAGTGGGTTAAAGCCTCTGCCTTCAGCTCAGGCCATGATCTCAGTGCCCTGCATCAAGCTCTCTGCTCAGCAGGGAGCCTACTTCCCCCTCTCTCCCTGCCTGCCTCTCTGCTTACTTGTGAACTCTCTCTCTCTGTCAAATAAATAAATAAAAATATTTAACAAAAAATAGTAATAAAATAATGGTATATCTTACAATTAAATGACATCTTAGGGTCAGTGAAATAATCATAGTGCTATAAAAACTAATATAATGATTACACCTGTATTTTCCTAATGTTATTCCTATTTCTGTTAGTTTGAAATTACTGCATCCTTAATGACTTCAAGTAACATGAATTTAGTATCTTATAGTTCTGAAGGTCAGAATTCTGAAATGGGTTTCACTGTACTAAAATCATGATTTTAGCGTTTCGGCATTCTTTGTTAGAGGTTTTGTTTTGTTTTGTTTTGTTTTTTGCAGGCTCCCTGCTGAGCAAGGAGCCCGATGTGGGACTCGATCCCAGGACCCTGGGATCATGACCTGAGTTGGAGGCAGCTGCTTAACCAGCTGAGCCACCCAGGCATTCCCTTTATTAGAGGTTTTAAGGAAGAATATATTTCCTTGCCTTTTTTTTTTAAGATTTTATTTATTTAATTGAGAGAGAGCACATGTGTGCAAGTGCAAGCATGAGTTGAGGGAAGGGCCAGAGGGCCAAGCCGACTCCCCGCTGAAAGAGGAGCCCAATGCTGGGCTCAAACCTAGGACTGTAATATCATGACCCAAGCTGAAGTCAGATGCTTAATCGACTGAACCACCCAGGTGCCCTCATTTCCTTGCCTTCTACAGCTTCTAGAGGCTGCCCACATTCCTTGGCTCCTGACTCTTTCCAGCCTCAAAGCTTGAATGCCTGGTTGAGTCTTTCTCTCATAACATCACTCTAACACTGACTCTTTCACCTTTCTTTTCCATGTTTTAAATATGCTATGATCCAGGGCCCACCTGGATATTAAATTTTTTATATTTTCCTGTCTTAAAATCAGATGATTAGCAACCTTAATTCCATCTGCAACCTTAATTCTCTCTTTCCCTGTGACATACTATAGGTACATGTTCTAGGTATTAAACCATGGGCATCATTGGGAGAGCAATTATTTTGCCTACCACAACACTCAAATTAGATAACACTGGAATAAGTGTTGACTTGTACTATATGAACACAGGTGCAAAACAGCAAATATAGTATTACAAATCAATTCTAGAACCATCTAATATATAATATCTATATATAGTTCACATATATACATAACCATGAATGTGTGCATGTGTTATGTGTATATCATGATGAGTAAAGTTTATTCTAGAAATGCAAGGATAGGTCAAATAATAAAATTTATCAATATAACTTCCCACAGGGGTGCCTGGGTGGCTCAGTTGGTTGACTCAGTTGGTTGGCTCAGTTGACTGCCTTTGGCTCAGGTCATGATCCTGGAGCCCCACGATCGAGTCCCATATCGGACTCCCGGCTCTGCGGGAAGTCTGCTTCTCCCTCTGATCTTCTTCCCTCTCATTCTCAGTCTCTGTCTCTAATAAATAAATAAAAAAATCTTAAAAATATATATATATAACTTCCCACCATTAAAAGGTTCTCGAAATACATGAAAATTTAAATTGATTCAATCAATTTATTCAGGAAAATAACACAAATTCATAATTTTAAAAATTATACCTGCTAATTAAAGGAAGACACTTCTTATTAGAACTATGACATGCAACCTAATTTTAAAAGTGGTACAATGTGTGGGGCGCCTGCGTGGATCAAATGGTTAAGCATCTGCCTTTGGCCCAGGTCATGATCTCAGGGTCCTGGGATCGAGCCCCGCCATTGCCATTGGGCTCCCTGCTTAGAGGGGAGCCTGCTTCCCTCTCTCTCCCTGCCTGCCTTCTCCTACTTGTGATTTCTCTCTCCATCAAATAAATAAATAAAATCTTAAAAAAAAAAAGTGGTACAATGTGAAGAAACAAGAAATGTTCCTCTTAGAAGTGACAGAGTACATTATGTGAGTAGAAGTTCTTTTTTCTTTTACTCTCTAAATGACACTAGGAGCTGGCAACAAGAAATTTT
Organism: Nasua narica; assembly: GCA_028533885.1. NCBI lineage: Eukaryota > Metazoa > Chordata > Mammalia > Carnivora > Procyonidae > Nasua > Nasua narica. Next base: position 40,073,285 of record CM052811.1, read on the forward strand.
TTAATGCAGTAAAATGAATCTAGAATCGACCTAATAGCAAATATTCCATTTACGATGAAAACTTTAGTACAGAGAATCAGCAACAAAATGAGATGCATGTCTGCTCTCAAATCAGTTACTCAGGTTTAGTAATGCAATAACAAGAGAAAAAGAAATCAGATACAAGAAACAGTAACCTTCAAAAATTACTGAAACCCACAAAATATACCCAAATAATTGGAATGTTGTTTTAGAATAATAGGAAATATTACTATTTTAATAATGTCTATTATCCCTAATTTCTCCTGCAAGTTCAACATAATTTTTAAAAATTATTGAAACAGGGCGCCTGGGTGGCTCAATGGGTTAAAGCCTCTGCCTTCGGCTCAGGTCATGATCTCAGGGTCCTGGGATCGAGCCCCGCATCGGGCTCTCTGCTCAGCGGAAAGCCTGCTTCCCCCTGTCTCTCAGCCTGCCTCTCTGCCTACTTGGGATCTCTCTCTCTCTCTCTCTGTTAAATAAATAAATAAAATCTTAAAAAAAATTATTGAAACAAAAAACTAATTAAAAAATTATCAAAACAAAACAAGGAATTTCATGAAAACGAAAAGTGATCCTAAAATTCAAATGAAAGAGGCAAGTTCCCAGATGATCAAAGATAATTTTGAAGAATACATTGAGAATGTATATCTTATCAATAGCAAGACTAATAATAGACATAATTGGACAGTTCGGTATCGTCACAGTGATAGATAAGTATATCAGTGGAATAGATTGTGAAATAAGACAGATTCACACATGTATGGAAATAACATATGCCAGGGCTGACATTGCAAATCATTGGAGAAGGAAAGTATAAATATCAAATTCTCCAAAAAGCGCCATACTCAGGAGTGAAATCTTCAAATATTTCTGCTAAAATGAAAAATGAGATTGGATGCCTGCTAAAACTGATTTTATTCAACACTGCACTGCAGGATTTAGAGCCATAAGAAAAGAAACTAAAGGATAAAGAAAAGATAAAAGAATTAAAAAGAAAGAATAAACTCATTTAATAAGCAACTGATAGGATTTGCTGAACAAATAGTTTAAAAGTATGCATATTTTGGGGCACCTGGGTGGCTCAATTCCCTAAGCCACTGGCTCAGATCATGATCCCAGGGTCCTGGGATTGAACCCATCATTGGGTTCCCTGCTCCACAGGAACCCTTCTTCTCTGTCTGGTCTCCTCCCTGCTTGTGCTCTCTCAGTCGCTATCTCTGTCTCTCTCCCTCAAATAAATAAATAAAAACTTTTTTTTTAAAGTATGCATATTTTTAGAATGAATAAAATTCTGCAAATTTTCTATCAATATACAACAAAATTTTAATAGTTATAAAAGTTATAAGGCATCTTGCAATAAACATGATCAAATATGTGCAAGATATATATGACAAAGTTATTAAACTTTATTGAAAGATTTTAAAACATAAAACCAATGGACAGATTCACCATATCTGTATTCAGGAAGACTCAGTCTAATAAAGATATTTATTCTCGTCAAGTTTAATGTGATTTCAACCACAACCCAATGGAAGTTTTCATGTAAATTGATAGGCTAATTCTACAATGCGTGAAAAATGCCAAGAGGCAGAATTACCATGATGCCCTGGAGACTAAACTGAGTTAAGGACACTCGCTATTTCAGATATCACAAACTTTACAAAAGTACAGTAATCAAACTATGGTGTTGGTTTAAGTGATTACTTTAGAAATACATTGGAAAATAATAAGAAATGTAGATAAATATGTATTCGTACATACACTCATACATGGGTATTAGTTACTGTTTCACTTAAAGTAACAAGAAATAGAAAATGTCTAACAGCAGATGTTTGGTTTAATTAACGATAATTATGTGATATACAGAGATGCCATTTAAAATCAAGAGGTACCTACCTTCCTTATAAGCAAACAATGAATCATGGAACACTACATCAAAAACAAATGATGTTGTATGATGACTAATACAACATAATAAAAATAAAATAAAATAAAATAAAAATAGTAAAATAAAATGGCAGAAGGAAAGTTTTAAATCATAAGATATTGGCCATAATATATTGTTTAATGAAAACATGATAAATATTATTGCATTTAATTTTTGAAATATGAAATGTGTGCATATTTGCATGTCCATATATCGATATAGCTATGCATAGAAATAACCAAAAATATACAAACTCAAACATGTATCCATTTTCATGTCTGTGTGGTGGGACTGAGGTGCTATGTGGGCTTTTAATCTATAAGATTACTTTGCAAGTATTATTTCGATAAAACATTTAGGATCATGGAAAAATGCTTAGCCTTTAAAGTCTTCAAAATATACATAGAACATAGAGCTCATTCAAATTTTAATATAAGCAAAATTAAATTATTTGTATGTATGTTGGAGTGTAATGTTCTTTTTATATTTTCTCTATGATAATTTTAACTTACACAATTTTTTCTTATTTTCATTGTTACCACAAATGAATATTGCAGCAATTTTGGTCAAGAATACCTGTTGACTGCCTGACAAAATGGGTTGGGTGCATTTATTATCAGTGGGTTCTTTGTTCAGATGATATCCACAATGACTAGGTTCTGAGAGAAGAGGCAAAATGCACAAAGAGGGAGCAAAGGCAAGGAGGATGACCAAATTAGAAATGCCTACTAAACACTAGCACATAATTATAAAGTTTTCATTTTGTAACAAAAAAGAAGGAAGGCAATTATATATAAATCTGCTTGACCTCAAAAATATTTCTCTATACTTGTGGCCATGTATAGCTTAAACCTTAATCACATTCATAAAACAGCTTCTTGGCTGCTTTTAACACTTTAATGCTATTACATTTCCCTTTGTTTAGAAGAAATTAAAAGCAATGTAAAATGCATGCAGTTCTTTTGGGCATAATAAAGTGAACTCATGAAGCTGAGTCTCGTTTCTCTGTTTTGTGAACTCTAACCATTTTATCTAATGATAGCTCAACCCTACCCAGAAGGCTTTAACAGCATTTCCAAAGAACCACTCCTTTCCCACTTTGTGGTGGAATATCATGTGGCTTGGACTTAGACAAGTAATTAAACTCCAACAGAAAACCTTGGTAACATTTCAAGCTGTTTTGCATTAGATGCCATGAACCTTTTCTCGCTATTGGAAGGGAAATACTACCCAGATCGAATTTTTCTACTTGGAATCACCCTACCTAAGTTTAGAGAAAGAAGTTTAACTGACTGAAAAAAATGAAAACAAACAAAAAAATTCTAAGAAATATGAGGTCTCCAGTCTGTAAGAAAAACCCTAAAGAATCCAAATCCTTGAAAATATGCAGCCACATTGCTTATCACTGCAGTACAGGCACAGGTCTTTTATCTCAGTCTCTAAGACTATTGCTCTATTTTTTGCCATCAGCTTTAGGAGATCTGTACATCATACTCTTCAGCTTCTGCCAGGTTTTCTGCTGAGCATAACAGTCCCTCTAAAACCACAGCTTGGTTATCTCACTTGTGCTGCAGCCTTAGTAGTTCAAAGTCCTCTAATGTTACATATCAGTTTGCTTTGCACATCTCCACGGTTAGGGAAATATTCAGAGTTCCATGTCATTACATTATTTTTAAATTCTTTTCCTGGTTCTTCTTTGAAGACAAAACAAAACAAAGAAATAGGCTGTTCCTTATCCACCCAAAATTTCTGTATTATGATTAAATTCCCTTTGCCACACTATCATAAAGCTTTACTGACACTCTTCACCATTAAAAGACAAATGCACAGGTACCTTATACCTCTGGGAGGAGGGGGACATAAGTAAGAGAGAATACCTCATGTTCTAAATAAATTTAATACTTATTTCAATTCTAATCGATCTAATACCAATCTAATATAATCAAATCTATGCTATTCCACCTGTACCAATATTCCTATTTCATAGGTAAAAAAACCCGAGACTTAGATTTCATAAATTATTCAAGGAGATGAATGGCACAGCTGGAACCTGAATCATTTTCATCTTTTCTTTCTGTGAGGTACTGTTTTTGCCTTTAACCCCCAGTACAGAGCATGTGAAGAATTTGGTAAGTGCTTGGTGAATACTGGCAGTGATCATTATTATTATTTGTTATCATTATCAGAATGAGCTATCAACTGGAATTTTTTTTTAAGATTTTAAATATTTATTTGAGAGAGAGGAGAGAGAGCAGAGTGGAAGGAGGGGCAAAGATTATGGGATACAGACAAGCAGACTCTGCACTGAGCATGTAGCCCAATGCAGGGCTCTATCCCACCACCCTGAGATCATACCCTGAGCTGAAATCAAAAGTTGGACACTCAACTGGCTGAACCACTTCGGTGCCCCATTTTCCTATGTTCTTTGACTGAGGAAGGCCTCCTTGCCTTTCTCTCTCCAGAAACCTCCTATATCATCTTTAAAATACTTGAAATTTCACTTCCTCTCTGACTTCCCCAGGTGAATTTAGACACCTAATTTACATATGGCTATAGTATGTCCTAAATATACTGCAATGTTGATTGTAAACACATGACTCCTCCACTAGGCTGTGAGCATCTTCAGGTAAAGGTGCAAGGACTTTCCACGTGGATTAGAAATAGAAAAGTTATCTCTAACCAATACAATGTAAATATTTTTTTTCTTTTAGTTCATTAGTAATGTTATTTATTTATTTACCTGGAATTTTTTTTTTTTCTGTATGTTACACAGTAGAAGCATCTAAAAGATTATTTATTTATTTATTATCATTTATTTATTTAAAGATTTTATTTATTTATTTAAAGATTTTATTTATTTATTTGACAGAGAGGAAAGAGATCACAAGTAGGCAGAGAGGCAGGCAGAGAGAGAAGGGGAAGCAGGCTCCCCGCTCAGTAGAGAGCCCAATGCAGGGCTCGATCCCAGGACCCTGAGATCATGACCTGAGCTGAAGGCAGAGGCTTTAACACACTGAGCCCACCCAGGGACCCCTAAGAGATAATTTATTGATGTCAGTGTGAATCTTCTCTTCTTATTGTTTTGAATTGTCCTAACAAAGATTTAATGTCATAAAATAGGGCTCTGTAGTTACTTTAACTCATTCTTTTTAGTGATCTTTCACAATAAATATCTTTTCCCACAAAATACAAAAGCCAAGTCACTTTCTTGGCATCATCCTGGTGAAAAAATAATCACGTTTGGAATAATAAATATGGGATGTTTAGATCTGGGCATATGTTATGTTATTTGCCAAGGCTCTGGTATAGCATTTGTTATCATATTGATTTTCCTCAAATCCACTCACAACCCCAGTACTATCTGAAATATATTCCACCTTTTTGACACAACAAAGAATTATTTCTAACTGATAGAAATCAGGTGGGAAAACATTTGTCTTTTTATTATTCTGAATAAATACTTAGGGTTCTAAAGGAAGAAATTTAAAAATAAAATTATTTGGTAAACTGCTGAGTATCAGAAATCATCTTCAATTAGATGTTCAAGACATATAAGTGACAAACAATATGTAAATAGTAGACAGACAGACAAGACTGACTGACAATCAGATAGAGGTTTTGGTATCTCCAATATCATGATCAGGACTGCCATCGGAATATGATTTTTTTTTTAATGGTGAAAAAAATCATGTTAGATTTTTCGGAAAGCAAAGTACAATATTCCTTAGTTTTATATGGTAGTTGCCTTTCTGAAAATTCAATGTATATTAAAACAATGCAAAAATATTAATTGTAGGGGCGCCTGGGTGGCTCAGGGGGTTAAAGCCTCTGCCTTAGCTCAGGTCATGATCTCAGGGTCCTAAGATGGAGCCCTGCATCAGGCTCTCTGCTCAGGGAGCCTTCTTCCCCCTCTCTCTGCCTCCTCCCTGCCTACTTGTGATCTCTCTCTGTCAAATGGATAGATAAAATCTTTAAAAAAATTAATTGTATTTATGTAATGGAGTTAAATTCCGTATGCATCTTTGAGTGAATTTTTTAATGCCACCCTTTCCTTCTGAATATAGCCCTCAGCCAGGGCACATGGCTTGGCTGGACTTTGGCTTTACTTGGCCCCTTGGCCAGGCATCCTTGTGCTATAGACAGACATTGCAGAGGTCCTTGTTTTAGCTTCTAATAATAATAAAAAGTTTTCATTTACTTTAAGACATTATAAAGTCTTTTTTAAGGCTGAAGAATATTTCATTATTTCTTACCATAGGCTAGAATATTTTTCATTACATAGGACTTTTCTGTTCACTGTAGTGCAACTAGCATCATTGACCACTGCAGATTTAACTTCAGTAGCTCCTACGTATGCCAACTAAAAATGATACACAGGTCTCTAAAACACATTCTACAGAGTGGCAACACACCCACTGAGAACCACTGCTTTAATCTTCACTTCTTTGGTCTTCAAATAGGAGAAACCATGCTCTCATATACTTTGGCACACCTTGGATTTTTTAAGAATTCTCTATTATGCTTTTACTTGAGCCTCACAATATTGCAGGCAACTGACAGAAGAGATGTTTTTATTCTCAATTTAAAGATGAGAATGATAAAGTGACTCTGTGTAACTAGAGAGTTTCAAAACCACGATAAGACCCCTGTTGTCCTAAAGGGGTATTTTCTTTTTTTCTTTTTTTTCAATTTAATTTTATATTTTTTCAGTGTTCCAAGATTCACTGTTTATGCACCACACCAAGTGCTCCATGCAATAGATGCCCTCCTTAATACCCACCACCAGGATCATTCATTCACCAGCCCCCTCCTATTCAAAACCCTCTTTGTTTCTCAGAGTTCACAGTCTCTCATGCTTCATCTCCCCTCCAATTTATCCCAATTCACTTTTCCTTTCCTTGTCCTAACTGAAATAGAAAGAAATTGACAGCCTGAATAGGCCAATATCTAGTAATGAGATTGAAACAGTGATCAAAAACCTCCCAAAAAACAAGAGTCCAGGACCTTTTTTTCTTTTTTGAAAGGTAAAATATTAAAGAGCTCTTTTGTTTTCTATTCATCACTTTTGACAATAGTCTGTCAGTCACTTTAATATAAAATGTGTCTAAATCTTAAAAACAGTCTCCTTAGCGTGTTGGAGATTGGTGTTTTATTATTTTTCAAAGCAAGCATTGGATGATTTTTAGAGAGTAAGATCTAATCGATGTGGATGGTGGGCAGCAGATGGGAACATAACTGGTCTCTGAGTTTTGACATTGTCATCTCCCCTTCTAGGTTTCAGGCTGTCCCTTGTAAATCTAGTTTTTCCGGATTCCCTGAGGAATTCTATCAAACATTCAAAAAAGAAATTATACTTATTCTCCTGAAGCTGTTTCAAAAAACAGAAACAGAAGGAAAACTTCCAGACTCTTTCTATGAAGCCAGCATTACCTTGATCCCCAAACGAGGCAAAGACCCCATTAAAAAGGAGAATTTCAGACCAATATCCCTAGTGAATATGGATGCCAAGATTCTCAACAAGATCCTAGCTAATAGGATCCAACAGTATATTAAAACGATTATCCACCATGATCAGGTGGGATTTATCCCTGGGATGCAAGGGTGGTTCAACATTTGCAAATCAATCATTGTGATAGAACAAATCAATAAGAGAAGAGAGAAGAACCACATGGTCCTCTCAATTGATGCAGAAAAAGCATTTGACAAAATATAGCATCTGTTACTGATTAAAACTTCAAAGTATAGGTATAGAAGGAACATTCCTCAACATCATGAAGTCTATCTATGAAAAACTCAATGGGGAAAAGCTAACAGCCTTCCCTTTGGGATCAGGAACACGTCAAGGATGCCCACTCTCACCACTCTTGTTCAACATAGTACTAGAAGTCCTAGAGACAGCAATCAGATAACAAAAAGAAATAAAAGGTATTCAAATTGGCAAAGAAGAAATCAAACTCTCTCTCTTCACAGACAACATACTTTATATGGAAAATACAAAAGATTCCACCCCCAAACTACTAGAATTCATACAGTAATTCAGTAGTGTGGCTGAAGGGGTATTTTCTTATAAAGTACTTCCTCTTCAGTATATATTTACATCTAATCACCTTAGCCAGAGATTTGAGTTCTTGGCTGACCAGAATCATTACAAAGAGTATTTTGAATTCAACCGTTCTCTTGTTTTAAGTCTTATTCATAAGTGTTTTAATCTGTTCAACCTAGCTTGCCCCTTTAGAAGCTGATATTCGCAATTACTAATACTTGTTAGTGAACTAATGCAGTGAAAATTGTTCTTATTTTTGAATTTAAAGGAAGAGTCAGCTGTAGCTGCTGCTTTGCATTTTGGCTGATGGAAAATGAGAATGCTTGCTTTGATTTAGTTAGAATAAGATTTATGACCCCATCCTTGTCTTAATTTCATAGTTCTTTTAATGCCAAATTTTGCTTTAAAAATATTTTCTCTCTCATATTTGGATTGGTTCATTGCTTACTCACCCCCCAGCAGGAATTAATTAATGTAATTATTTTTTCATTCACTCAACAGCTTTTTTTTTTTTTTTTTTTAATTGCAATCCTCCTGTGTAGCAAGCATTGTGCTGGAAAATAAAGATATACAATGACAAAGATACAGTTCCAGACCCCAAAGAAAGTGTAGTCTTTGGGAAAAGACAGAGGAAAAATAGTGTAATATAAACAATAATATTATAAACAGTATATTATAAACAGTAATAAGCATAGAATGGGCACTTAACCTGTTTTGGGGAAGTTGAGAAAGACTTCTCAGAAGAAATGACATCTACCCTGAGACCATAACAATGAATCAGCTTTATCCTGATTAAGATGATGAAGGATATTTTAAATAAGATAAATTATTTGCAAAGGTGTAGTGTGTGCATCTGATGGATTCCAATTAGTTCAGTAAGATTGAAAAGGAAAGAGGTAAAGCTTAGACACTAAACTGAACCTGTACCATATCTGGTTTCATAGGGTGTGTCAAGGAATTTAGGCCTCATCCTTAAGCCATGGTGTCATGGATGTGAAATGGTCAGATTTCTGTTTCATAAAATTCTGGATGGCTGGATTGTATAATGCAGAAGTTTGTGTTGGAGAAACAAGCCTAAAGGCCATTGAAACAATACAAATAAAAAGTGATAGTAGACTGATAGCAAGAACCTTAGCAGATATTAGGAAGAGAGAAGCAACAGGATCTTGTGTTTGATGAGATGAAGGCTTGGCTGTGGGTAAAGGGAGAAAGAAGAAAAAGAAAGAAAGAAAGGAAAGAAAGGAAAGAAAGGAAAGAAAGGAAGGAAGGAAGGAAGGAAGGAAGGAAGGAAGGAAGGAAGGAAGAAAGAAAGAAAGAAAGAAAGAAAGAAAGAAAGAAAGAAAGAAAGAAAAGAAAAGAAAAACGGATTTTTAGAGTGACTAATAAGATTGAAAGGGGTACCTTTCCCTGATATAAGAAACCCAGGCAGGGCACCTGGGTGGCTCAGCGGATTAAAGCCTCTGCCTTCGGCTCAGGTCATGATCTTAGGGTCCTGGGATCGAGCCCCACATCATGCTCTCTGCTCAGCGGGGAGCCTGCTTTCCCTTTCTCTCTGCCTGCCTCTCTGCCTACTTGTGATCTCTCTCTCTCTCTCTCCCCCCGTCAAATAAATAAAATCTTTAAAAAAAAAAAAAAAGAAACCCAAGCAAAACTGGTACGATAAGTATTGAGTTCAGTTTTGATTATGTAAACTGAATTTGAAGAACCTGGGGAACATTTAATTAGTGACATACAGTTAACATTTAGGTGTAAGGATGTGGAGTCCAAGAGATAGGTCCTGGCTAGAGATATAGTTCATAGTTCTGAGTCATCCGGATGTAGAGAATATAAATCAAGGTTCATGAACTAAGTTATGAGCATGAGATTTAGACCCAAATGGCTTAGGTTTAATTCATGAGTCCTTTCTATTTTTGTAACCTTGTGCAAAATACTTAACTTTTCTCTACTTCAGTTGCTTCATCTGTAAAACATGTATTATATAATATCTATTTGATGGTTCTCTTGAGCTATTACTCATAACACATTAAATAGTACCTGGCTTATGGTAAGGATTAAAAACATTTGTTATGTACAAGAAATGTAGCTTTCTGTCTCCATAACTCTACTTTGGTTTATTTATATATCCCCAGTGTCCAGAACAGTGGTATGTGGCACATAATAAAGGATCAATAAATAATTGTCAAAAAATAAATAAGCTACTTTCTAATATGAAATTCCATTTTGGAACGGTGGCAAAAACCTAATCCCAAAAACATCTCTCTTCAACTTCGTTTGGGCAACACTTAAATTTCTGAGGGAGTATGTAGTACTAGGACATCAAAGCAGAGGTGGTGCAAGATGATAGAAACAATTAGTCTTCCAGAATATGTGCCAGAAGGAATACATTGTCTGGTCTATCTTCCTGCCTGACCTTTTTCCCATTGGGTTCCCATGAGACATATCTAGTTCTCACCCACATTACTTACTTATTAAATAGCAAATATTAATTGAGCATCTAATTATGTGCTTGACATGTTCTAGGAGCAGGGGAAATAGAGGGGAAGAAGACAAAGTTCCTGTCCCCGTGGAGTCCATGTTTATATGTCTCCTTCTGTTCACATGGTCACTTTAGATTCGGAAGCTCCCTCTACTATTCTGGTGTCATTTTGGGATTGTATGGGGTACACTTGGCTGCTTCTGCAACATTCTGGTTCCAGGAATCTTTGTAGGATTGTCCATGGGTCATGTGCCTGGAGGGATCAAGCAGACATTTTCTCTTTCTGGATCATTCCACTCCCTCTGGTGTCATGCAGGGTCTTTCTGCCCTTTCACTTAGGGGCACCCCTGCAATTGACTTCACCTCTTTCATTCATCCCTCCAGCTGAAGAGACGTTTTTTTTTTTCCTAATCCTGGTTGGAAAGAAGGACCAGTCTCTTCCCATTTGTTGTCCCAGACATTTTTGTATATACTGAAAATACTCTCCAAAGACTCAGAGGCATATCTGCCCGATGCCTACCACATCTCTCTTTTGAGGAAGCACACTCAGAGACACTCTCTACCAAAGAGGGCATGAGGAGAACATTAAAAAAGACGAAAGACACACCACTTGATACATCAAAACATTATTCTGTCACAGGCATGTAAATGATAACTTGAAACATGAAAGCAGATGACATTATTACTTCATTAAAAATTCAAGTTTACCAAACCGCTAATGGAATTGATTTACTTTTACTCATTTTTTTTTCTTAAAGGCTCATTTCCCTTAAGCTTTTCTTTACTTATTAAATGTCAATATTTCGTCATTACAACTTTTAAAAATATTTTTTCACTTACCTTTTCTTCCTTTCTTTCTTTTTTTCTTGAGAGTTTCACCGAGCCGGCAAAAAAGTCCTGAGAGGAGCAACAAACACCTCGGTGCCCTGATGCCAGAGACTCCCGGTCTTTGAAACCGCCAGGGTCTGGTCCACGCCACCTACGAAGCAAACTCGAATCCTCCTGGACGTGCTTTGTCTTCCCCACTCAGAGTCAAAGTGCCGTGGCAGCGTCTCGCCTCAGGCGCCCGCCAGGTGTGGGTTGTAGCTGCGCAGGGTCGAGACTGCCCGAGGCCAGCACGGGCAAACGAACTGCGCATGCGCTCGCTGCGAGTCTCTCGCCTACCCGGATTCCAAGGACCACTTACTTTTCGTTAGATCGCATGGAAATATTCCCGTTAACTTGACCAGTTTTCTTTTTCCTAATGCCTTGTTTCCCCAGCCCCACTCCCAGGTTTTGCACTCATTGATAGCTTTGAGTAAGTTTGGTCACCTAGCAGGTGACTTTTTAAGAGCATTTAAAATTCTTAATCTCTCCATCCGCTATCAGTGGATAGTCAAGCCAGATTCTGGCATTTGTTACAGTCTAAATTTTCAGGAGGGTTTTCACTCCTCCCCGCCCCCTTGAGTCATCACTGAGGAAAGCCAAAGCAGCGTTCAAGATCTCGTTTTTAGGCTTTTTCTTTCATAAATGAGATAATTAAGGTCAGTAGGCTTGTCTCGAGTTCTAACCAGTGTAGTGAAAGCTGGAACTACAACGCAAGGCCTCTGCTTCCCCTTGAGGATAAACTTCAATGGGCCAGAAAATTACAGGTAAAATGATAGAAAATAAAGTAACAGGTCTCCCTTTTGTGGCACATAGCAAAATTTTATCTAGGTTAATAAATCTTGAGATGTTAAAAAAAAGAGCAACGTGAGTACAATTATAGCAATATTACCCCATACTTCCAGCATGTGAACTGAAGCATAGACACGTGGGAGAGGCAAACACCCTAGTGATGGTTTGTGGATGTATGGTGCTTACTCCTTGTTGTCACTGTTGTACCGATGTAAATGCAATCCTCAATCAGATTGAGAATATTATTCTTCTCATTTTACAGATTAGCAAACTAAGGTGCAGAGAGGGTAAAAACGAGTTCAAGTTCACATATAGGCAAAGGATAGAGCTAGAATTTGAACTCAGATCGGTTCTAAGCAATCCTTCTATCTTCCACAATACTTCATCATAAGAGGGTTTCATTTACAAAATGATATAAAAACCACTACTATGTTTAATTGCCTTTAAAATTATATTTCAAATTAAAGATTCAGTTCCTGATGAGGAAATAATGTAGAATCTATTAAGCCACAAAGCAACAGTTGTTATTAGCTAAGTTAATTTGTTATAGACTAATTTCTATTTCAGTGCTTGCTAAGGAGGAATGGTTAATAAGTCAGACTTTTTTTCTTCATTGTAGTCTTTTATTATCTAATCACGCTAATGACAAATAAAGGTATTTGGAGACTCTTTAAAAAGATTTATGTCATCTAAGACATTTAAGACTTATGAAATCCACTATAGGCATTATGTGAGGAGACAGTGTCCTATAGCGTAGGTCAGCACAGACAAGAAGCCAGACCCTGGCTATCTCTAGGGCATAGATCATATCTCATAGGGCATAGAGATCACTCATCCATGCTTCATTCCTGGATGCTGAATACCAAGACAGTCACACAAAGAAACAAGGACAGTTCAATCCCTTGGTGGTGCTAGTGTTGATTTCTAGGTTTCTGCAATGGGATGCCTCTTCCTGCAGAGTGATTCTGGCTCTGTTCTTCCATTATGCAAAGTTACCCAATACCTTTCTAGGAAACACCATTTCTGATTAGAGTAACTAGAGTAAATTTCTGTTGTCTGTAACCAAGAACTATGATTTGAACAAGGCATATAATCCTTGCTTACTGAATAATTTCTGGTTTATAATATGGCCTCAGGACCTGTATATCCCACTACTTGATAATCAGGGCTCAGTTGCTATGAAATATTGGCTTTCTTTATTGTCACTTCAACAGTAAATATAAGATTTATCATTTGCATGTATATATTTCCCAGAAGATAGCTTTAGTATATCATAATATATTTCCACTTCTTACCTTTATTCATATCTTACTTCTTGGAAGTTGGTGAGGGCTCAGTCAAAAATTGTTAATTTAACTTAGACAAAACAGTTCAAGAATAAATAAACTATTTAAAAATAAGGCCTAAACTGAATCACTAAATTCTATACCTGAAACTAATATTACTCTGTATGTTGACTAACTGGAACTTAAATAAAATCTTGAAAAAAAATAAGTTCCAGCTAATGTTAGTTGGTAGAGTTTGTTATTTGCTTATTTTTATGTTTAAAGAGAGACTATTAGTGTACCTCAATATCATTTTTCTGATAATATTGGAACACGTTTACTGATGTTACAATCTCATGTTCATGCTTTCACATGAGTATCTTAAAAATAAAACAAAATAAAATGAAAATTTAAGTAAATACATTTAGCCTTTTAACAAAAATATGTCATAGCATTTGTTTATAGAAATAGAATAATCTTGGGCACCTGGGTGGCTCAGTTGGTTAACTGTCTGCCTTCAGCTCATCTCATGATCCCAGGTCCTAGGATGGAGTCTCCACATCAATGAGCCCCTCTCTGCCCCTCACCTTGCTCCTCGCTCATGTGCCCGCTTTCTCTCTCTCTGTTTATCTTTCAAATAAGTAAAATATTTTTTAAAAATAGGATATTCTTAAATTATCAAACAAATAATAAACTATCACATAAATTATAAATTATCATATATCAAAAACAAAACAAAACAAAACACCCCTTCTGAGAGGAATCACTTCATGTAGAAAAAGTGAAAGTCCAGAAAATTATTCCAAAATCTTGTTTCCTGTGGTGGTTTTACCTCATTTTATTTATATTTTATATTTTTATTTTAATTTAGATCACCTAATAATTTAAAAATAATATGAGTCTTTATAGTACACTGCCACATACCTTTTTTTTCCCCCCTGGAGTAATAGTATACATTCTTCTGCCCAAATTTATAATCCTGTCTAGGCTACACAAATAAATGACCAGTAAAATATTAATTTTGTTTGATCTGTAGAGATACCGCATTGAAAAACATATTATGTCATCACAGTTCCATCGCAATAAGTATGAGATGTATTTCTTATTTTATGTTTGTGTCTTCTATTTTGACCTATATTTGTCCTTATCTTGGTAATTGTTTTTCATAAAAGAAATTGCATTATGAATAATCACATTTATTGACTTACTATGCTTAAATTTTAATACATATATTTCAGTTTACTCAAACTAATTTCATATTAGAACTGTCATTTTTAAGTCTTTGTCATATATTTGCAATACCTGTTAGATTTTTAACACTACTAAAAAAAAGCGTACTAAGGAAAAAGTAAGACACTGAGATATGGTTGATATTTCACATGGGTTTTTCACTTTATTCTCGTGACAAAGATTTTCATCTCTCATTTATTCATGTATCCAACAAGCATTTAATGAGTTGCTTCTGTGCCAGGCTTTGTTCTATGCAATACTATGAATAAACAAGTGTTGTGAAAATTTCATTTCAGTGGAAAGAGACTGAAAATAAATGATAAACATAAGAAATAAGTAAATAACAAGTTTACTGGAGGTGATAAAAGCTATTGGGTGAAAGCGGTTGTAAGTGCATTGGGAAAATGAGCAGCTTGCATTTTAAACTAGGGTAGTAAGAGTTGAGTTCAACTGTAACTGAACGAACATGAGTTCACTCGTGTGTCAGAAACTGCACCAGGTTAAGTTGTCCACAAAGAAAACTTGTTTGCAGCAAATAAAGAGATCACAGGGAATGGCTTCCAAAACCATGACTCCCTGAGAGAGGGTGAATGGGTTCCTTTTGTTTAGAGTTAAGATGAATATTTAAGTCAGGAAGCCTTGTCATCGTATGTAGAGGTGGGCATAAGATCATGCATGCACCTTAAGGAAACATGCCTACACATACAGTAGAATGTTATGTAAATGAAGCTGGTGCTTCTCCTTGGATAGAGATTTTAGTATTATTTTGAAGTAAAGGTGATTGTAGGTCATTCCAGAGGTCACTTCACAGTCCATCTATACAGGTTCCTATCAGGTTAGGCAGAAAGGGTCTGGGTGATCTGGGCCAGTGGGAAGTCTTACCAGGGCAGTCCATCACCTGGGGGGTAGTTTCAGGTTTCATCTGACTGAGTTAAGAAAGCCAAATGAAAAGGTTAGGGGGAAAATGTAAGACAAAGGTTAATAAGTACAAGCAGGGGTGCAGTAAAGGCCAAGTCTTGGGGTCTGGTTGGTGATAAAATGAGAAGATAAGATTTTAGCATAAAATAGTGCAGAGTTAGATGTGGTATTTGGGATAAGAGTAACTCAGCTCAGACAGAAGAAACAGGCTGGGTAAAAGCATGAGGGCATATATATATGTAAGGACTAGTAAGGGGGCTGGTGTGGTAGAAGCAGAGTGAAGAAGGAGAGATGAAGGGAGAGGGAATGGGCCATATCACACAGAGTTGCCAATGACATGATTGGACTTACTGCTATAGGTCAAGTTTCTAAAAGGAGACTTCGTACTGTGAGAATATATTTTTGGAGAAGAGGAATTCCAGGAGCAGGGAGACCAGTGAAGAGGCTATTGCAGTAGTCCAAACTAGAGATGATAACTGGGACAGGTGATGAAAAGTAATCAAATTTTGGGCATATTTTGAAGTTGGAGCCAAGAGGGTTTGCTGATTACGGAGAGTGGGATGTGAGAGAAATGTCAAGTCCAAGGTTTTTAGCCTGAGCAAGAAATAATACACCTTAGATACTTTTTAAGGGAAATAGATGTAGATATGTTACATTCATTTCAATAGCCATTTAATGTACTATAGTAACTGTACATCATACTTTGTTTATCTGCTTTCTTGCCAATGGACAGTTGGTTACTTTCTAACACCATAAATAATGCTTCAATAAAAAGTTTTTATGTGAAGTTTAAATAATTCTGCAACCTTTAAAAGTACTTGACACATTATTTATACAGTTCCTGGGGAATATTTGAAATGTGACTTAGTTTCTAATTAATAATTTTTCATTAGCTCTGAACAGAGAATTCACTGACCAAAATGTCCTTAATGTTTTCTTAGTCTTGACAAATCCTTAGCCAGGCTTCTTCCTGGCTACAGACACTTGGTTCCCCTTTTCTTAAAGCATTTACTTTAGAAGTCTTGTCAATGCAAATCTTTTCTCTCCCCCATTGAGATGTAAATCTTTTTAAAAGCCTCTTGCCACTTTCACAACTCTGGAATGTCTTTCTCCTGGAACACCTAAGAACCATCTCTTTGAAATGCAATCATCAAGGAAAGAGCACTCCTCTCTCCCAGTCTCTGTGGGAGAGTATGAGCCTCAATTTGGTAGGAGCTATGCTTCGCATTGTAAAACCACCTCCTGCCTGAAAGGCCAGAATGTACTTTTGAGAATGGCCAATTAGTGATTTATGATACCCTCATTCCAGCTCCTAAAATCTCTTCACCCCTTTCTTTCAGTGGCATTGAGTTCAAACTTTAGTTCTAGCCTCTCTTCCTTATTGCAATAACTTTGATTAAAAACTTTTTCAGTTATGCAAATCAGGACTACAATTAGATATCACCTTACACCTGTTAGGATGGCTATTACCACAGGACAAGAAATAACAAATGTTGGCAAGGACGTGGAGAAAGGTAACCCTTGTACACTGTTGGTGGGAATGTATATTGGTATAATCATTACAGAAAACTGTATGGAATTATCTCCAAAAATTAAAAATAGAACTATCATATGATCCAGTAACCCCATTTCTGAGTATATATCAGAAGAAAATAAAATCAGTATCTCAAAGACATATCTGCACCCCCATGTTCATTGCAGCATTATTTACAATAGCTAAGTTACAGGAACAACCGAAGTGTCTCTTAAACAAATGGATAAAGAAATTATTGCCTCTCTCTCTCTCTCTCTCTGACACACACACACACACACACACACACACACACACACACACCCTGAAATACTATTCAGCCATAAAAGAAGAAGAAAATCCTGTCATTTTTATATGATATGGATGAAACTGGAGGATATTATGCTAAATGAAATAAAATAAGCCAGACACAGAGAAAAATATTGTATGGTATCACTTATATATAAAACTTAAACAAACAAAGGTTGAACTCATAGGAACAGAAAGTACATTGAAGTTGTTAGGGTCTCGGGGTGAGGAAAATGGGGAGATAGTGGCAAAATTTTAGTTAGAAGACAAATCCTGTGAACCTCATGTATAACATGGTAGCTATACTTAATAATTTTCCATTATATACATCACATTTGCATGAGAATGGATCTTAGGTAATCTCATTAAAATGAGATAATACACTAATTTAATTAAATTGTGACAATCATTTCATAATGTGTACATATATCAAATCATGACACTGTACACTTTAAATAGAAACAATTTTGTCTATCATACTTCAATAATTCTGGAAAAATATTCAAAAAATAAAAACATTTTTACCTGTTTAACTTTGTCCAGTGAAATCATACATTTCTCAGGGTCAAAGCTGAGAGCTTCCTCAGAAAGAAAATATTACCTTAGAATTAACACCCTCCCTTAATCATTCCACTTTCCAGCTTTTCCTATGCCATCTCCAGGAAATGATCATATTGAATACCTTCATTAAAAAAGAATTATGCGTATGGTATAACCTATGTTTATGGAGTTCAGAATAGCCTTACATGGGGCACCTGGGTGGCTCAGTTGGTTGGGCGACTGCCTTCGGCTCAGGTCATGATCCCGGAGTCCCAGGATCGAGTCCCATATCGGACTCCCGGCTCTGTGGGAAGTCTGCTTCTCCCTCTGACCTTCTCCCCTCTCATTCTCAGTCTTTCTCTCTCTAAAAAAAAAAAAAAAAAAAGAAAAAAAAGAATAGCCTTACATTATAAAGTTCCTAAAAAAAAAAAAATCACTGTCCAGAAATGATTATTCAGCAAATAGAGTGAACCAAGATCAGAATTTCTGCTTCAAAAGTGATAATTAGTTTTTTTTTTTAATTCTCAACAATGTATATAAGCTAAGATTGCCTGGAAATATTATTTAAATGTATTATCAAACTGTATTGCTCAAAAGTAGCATTAACTTTGAACATTATTGTCTATACAGTTTACTCCACTATTTTGGTGACTGGAGAAAGAAACATACAAAATCTTTATATAGGCTCTGTATAGCTTTAAAAATATTAAATTTTATACTGTAATCAGTTTGTAAAAATTTTAACAGAAAGAGTAGAAATCATCCACAACCATTGTTTAAAGGCCAACTGTTGCTTACTTTTAAACACCATAAGAAGTTTAAGTTTTATTCTTATACTGAATCCACTGTACTACACTGTGAAATATGACCGTCCTATATATAATAAGTTGCTTTTAGATATTCTTTACAAGTTTATTCTAAAACGGCTGTAACTAAAGTGACTCCTGTTTTAAATTTCACAGTACTTCATGTGTATATGAACATATTCTGTAATTCTTTTATTTGTGAGTGGAAGACCTACTCACTAAGAAAAAGAAATCCATAAAAAAGTATAAAATAAAAAAATTAGAGTTCCAGAAATGATTTTGTACCCAGCTGGGTACTCTGTGCAACCAGCCACGTAACACAATGTTAAAACCAAGGGGCCAAATTGCTTTTGCTCTTTTAAAGTAAAGGTTACATTTGTAATCATTGTCTCACAGTATTTTTATAAACTGGAGTTGTTAAATTGTTTCCTAACAAAACTCAGGGACCTTTTACATAAACAATAAATGTTTTGTTTTCAAAATACAAAGTTTATTTTTGAAGTAAAGGTTTATGTTGCATGAAGTCTCTAAGCCTGAGAATGCTTTCAGCTCTGGGAAATTCTTGTTGGAGCCCAAAAGTAGCTACTATAAGCACTGAAGTACCCTCCTGGGTGTGACATTCCCAGCTTGATGACTTGATGGTTTAATTTACTTATATGGTGCTCTTCAAAGTGATTTTGTAGCTTTGGGTAGGAAACTGAAACCAGAGTTACTGAGCCTCAAATAAGTGAAATTTACACTTATGAACACTGAAGATTGCTATAATCATTTTCAGGGTGAAAAAAATTTAACCAGTGACATCAAAACTTCAAATATAAAAAGAAGTTTTACTCTGTGATTTAAAAAAAGCCAATGAATTAACTGAGTTCAGTTCATAGGAAGAACTATTGGCAAATGATTTAATTAAGGTCATGTTGACTGTCTATTAACAATTAAAATAATTTGCTTAATTTGAAGGAAGACTTCTTAGAATAATAACATCCGTTCTTTCTTTGCTTAAAATCTAATTGTTGATTTCTGCATTCAAATCTGTCCAGTGACTTCCAGTGGCATTTTATTCAAAATCTCATGGATCATGCAGGATGACACTGAAGGAAGAAAATACAAAAGAGTTTTGAATGAAAACACTCACAGATAAAGTAATTACTGCTAATTATGGAGCAGAATTGAGAATAGAGCCTAATCATTCATCTGCTTTTGGTATTACCTGGCTTTATTTTTCAAAAGAGATAGAGATTGGAAAAGTATCAGAAAACTGGAGCTCTATCTCTACCTACCCTTTGGGGGCTCATCTGTAAACTGGGACAATAGAGAGAGTGTTGCTGCCTCCACCTTCATTTCGCCCTCACAAAAATGTATATTGATACAGAGACTCCAAATTGTATGCAATAGAAGAAAGAATTCAGAACTGCAAATGCTAAAAATTTATAGGTTAACAAGGAGGATATCTATTATCAGCATCATATCTGTCCTTAGAGCAATATATACATTCATAAATAGTATTGTCATATGAGAGAATAAAAAATGAATACAAGAATTTAGGAAGAGATAAGTCAAAAAAGCCCAAAGCAGAGGAATAGATTAAAGTAAATTATTTAGAAACTAGGATAATTTAATTGATAATCAAGTTTTCTCATATAAAGATTTATAAAAGATAACTTTTTTTCAAGTAGTAAGGTAAACATAGAGAAACTGAAGTGTAAATATGACCTAAGTGATGAAAAGTAAACTTAAAATCTAATTTAGAGAAGGTACTGCTAAAATGCACTTCTTCTAATAGCCTGGAATAATTATGTGAAATAGATTTTTTTAAGTATCACCAAATTTGTCTACAGAAGCAAAAGAGCTCTCAAATAGGTTTCTATGCCATAGACACCATAAAATTTTTAAGAACTATCTTTGAAATAGATGGTTTTGCTGGAAAATTCTGTCAAAACTTTGAGGAATACAATATTGGTTCCTTATGCAAACAGTTTATGAGCTGCTACATAAACAGAGAAATCTTCACAGTGCAATTTCTGAAATTAAACTATGTATAAGATTTGATTAAGGTAAAATAATGAGAAGTTCTAAATAACAATTTTAATTTTGGAGTCCTATCCTAAATAATGGTAAATTATATTTCATAAAATAGTGAAATAATAACACAGCATGACTATGTAGAGTAAGGACGTTTTATTTCTCTGAGAGGGCAATGTATAGCAGAGGGCTAGCCAATCTCCAAGAACTGTGTATTTGTAGTTATAAATTATTAAGGAGTTGGGAGTGTTTGTAACTGTAAAAACAAAAAACAAAAAACATAGCAAATCTTCTATGTGTGATACCCAATAGAAGACTATGGAATAAAGTTATAGTTCTTCAACTAGAATAAGCAGATAAATTAATCCATCATAGTGGAAATCTAAAGGCAGTTTCAAGTATCTTTAAAAATTTAGTACAAAATAATCATAATACTTTAAAATAATGTAAAAATATTTTTATACAATTAAGAGTATTGAGCCAAAAGATTTATCATTTGGGGGTGGGGGAGCTTGAATCCTGCTTTATTCTTTAATATTCTCAGGGTAAAGAATATATATACAACCCTATAGCACAAAATAAATTCTGGTCTTTGAATGGTGCAGGTCTTTCTAAGCATGACTCCACACGTGCTAACTTACTATATATTTGAATCCATACAATTTCTTTAAAACTTCCTTATATTAAATTGATTTTAAATATATTAAAAAGTTCATGAAAAACCTGTAAAATACATTCGCATGAAGGTCAATTTACTTGTATTTTTAAAAATAAAATCTTATCAAATTCTTGCTAAATGCCACTGTTCTGAGAATTTTACATGGCTTATTGCAACTAGTGATCACTCTCAGCTAGTTGACCCCTCGGTCCCCTCCCCAAATATTCACCAGAGGAAACTGGTGTTCAGAAAGATTTAGTATACACGCTAATGTTATCCAGCCCATTATTAAAGTCAGGATTCAATTTCCAGTAGCCAGCCTATCTGGATCCAAACCTTCTCCTCAGGGCCAGCTTCATGGGCATGTGACCTGTGTTACTGCACAGGGCTCCACACCTAGAAGAGCTCTGAGTTTAATGTTGTTCTCCTGCCATCTTGAAATTCTTAATTTTTGAACAGGAGAAGCTGCATTTTCATTTTGCACTAGACCTTGTAAATTATGCAGGTGGTCTACCTTCACTTACTCACAATACTATGTGTGTGCATGTGCATATGCTTGTGTGTGAGTGTGTGTGTATGTGTGTTATAAAATATTTCACCAAGATGGACTCACTGTTTCCCTTAGGTTGCCTAAACTTTAGACAGGCTTTACCTTCCTGCCTCAGGCCCCAACTTCCCTTTTCTTAGAGTATTTTACCTCAGAAAACTTGTAATGGTGAATTCTCACTGCCCCTTTGAGTTATAAATCTTTTAAAAAGCCTCTTGCAGGTTTTATAACCCAGGAATGTCTTCCCCAAGGATGTGGGAGCTATCCATTTGAAATGCAGTCATCAAGAAAGGTAGCACCCCTACCTCCTAGTTTCTGTGGAGGGAACTTGCTCCAAGTATAAAAGTATAACTGTTGTGAATATAGGAGAAAATTTACTTTTGTTTTAGGTAAAGCCATTTAGAAACACAGGCAGCCTAAGATTCCCCATTCCAACTCAAATACTCTCCTGCCTTTTGTCTTATCAGTGTTGTTAGGTATCTAGATTTGGTATCTGCTTTCTCCCCTATTGAAGCAATAATTTCAGAATAAATTTAATTTTTTGGCTTATGTTGTCTGGTGTCACTTTTTTTTTTCTTAACAAAAGAAAGTCTATGTCTATGCATTATCTTTAAGCTAAAAGTTTTGGTTAATGAAACCAAAGTTTGGTTTACCAAACAATGTTTAGTATTCCCATAGTCTACCTAAGGCAAAGAATATCAATAGCAAGACCATCATTAAAAAAACCACACACACACACACACAAAACACTGCATATCATTTCATGATGTAGCTAGATAATAATTTATGTAGTAAAGTTTGTGAGGTATAAAAGATTTCGGAATTGTATCAGTTTTGAATAAAATTGTTATAAACTTTTGTTCTAATGAATTCATGTGGAATAAAATGTGGGTAATTTCTAAAAATATAAAATTTGGGTATAAAAATATTAATAGGATTTTCCAGTTTGTTTAAAAATACCATAATATTTTATTTTGAACTAATTTGTTTGCAACTATCCAAAAATCCTGCCTCTCATAAAATTTTTGTGACTTTAAGAACCATTGCTAATTCTAAACAGACAAATTGGGTGCGTGGGTGGCTCAGTTGGTTGAGCGACTGCCTTTGGCTCAGGTCATGATCCCGGGGTCTTGGGAATGACTCGCACATCGGGCTCCTCGCTCCATGAGGAGTCTGCTTCTCCCTCTGACCTTCTCCCCTCTTATGCATTCTCTCTCTCTCAAAAAAAAAAAAATCTTTAAACTGAGACAAATTACTAATGTAAAGTTTGCCAATGGTAATTTTTTGTTGCCATCATTCATTTAAAATTTATTGTTAAGAATTACAGCATTTAAAAATTTAACACAATCCCAATTAAAAGTACTATCAGTTTTTCTTTCTTTAGAAGTTTAGTAAGTCAAATATAAAATTTGTTTGTAAGAACAAACAAGAAAGAATGGACAGGAAAATCCTGAAAACAAACAAACAAAAAAAGCAAAAAAGAGGTTTCTAGTTTTGTTATACATTACATTATACCATGAAGAATATAATATTAGTAATGGCACAGACTCGGAAAAATTAATGGAAGAGAATAGAACATTTGGAAAGAGAGCTAATTACACATGCAAATTTACTAAATGATAAAGATGCCATCCCAAATTAGTAAAGAAAAGTAAATTTTTACTAAAAAAGAATATAAAAATATATAATTGGATCTAGCCTATGCATAATATATCACTATAAATTCCAAATGGATTAGAGTAACACATGATACTGAAGCAGGAGAGTGAGGTTCCTGTCTCACAAGTCCAAAGAATGAATCTCACTGACAAAGGAGAGCAAAGCGATAGAGTTTTATTAAGCAAGGATACAGAAAAAGCTCGCAGGAAACTTGCCAGTGGTTAGGTCAGTGGCCTAGAAGTAGACATGGCACTTACACATCATGTGAGAGTTTTTGTTTCTGTGACATCTATGATCTATAGGCATGTATTGCTAGGTCAGGTTAATCTTTTTTTTTTTTTAGATTTTATTTATTTATTTGAGAGACAGAGAAAGTGAGAGAGAGCATGAGAGGAGAGAAGGTTAGAAGAAGAAGCAGACTCCCCGTGGAGCTGGGAGCCTGATGTGGGACTCAATCCTTGAACTCAAGGATCATGACCTGAGCCAAAGGCAGTTGCTCAACCAACTGAGCCACCCAGGCACCCGGTCAGGTTAATCTTTATAGTGAACTTCTCCTCTGATCAGTTTTTGTGGTTATTTTTATTTTCTGTGTTCACAGTGTAATTATTAGAAAAACATTTCAACCCTAGTAATTGGGATAGGGTGGTTTAAATTTTCCTGATCTCTGTCTTTGTTCTGTCTCAGCACCTGCATAACAGAAATACCGTTCTTGCCTAGTCAGGGGCCTCCTGTTTCTCTCTGCATACACCTTAACCCTTTCCCTATTTAATACCATACAAGTATCATAAAAATTGTAAGAAACACAAGAGAATTCCTTTATGAGCTGGAATGGGGAAAACTTTCCTAACCATTTTACTAAATCTGCGGGAGGCAGAGAACATAGATAAATAGGACAATAAGCACAAAAGAAAATTTTGCACATATGCACACACACATAGTCAGCATAAAAAAATTTGTGTTAAGAAAAACATTTCTTATATTAGATTCAACGTTTGATATTCTTAATATACAAAGAACTTCTAAAAAAGAAGAAAAGTCCAACAACTTTTTAGAAGAAATAAGTTAGAGATATGGACAGAGAGATCATAAAAAATTAAATGCAAATAGCTATTAGCCACCTGATAAAATGATCACTCTGGCACATAGCAAAAGTAATACAAAGTGAAATTACAGGAGAATAACATTTTTCACCTATTAAATGGGCAGAAATTCAAAAATTTGACAACATACCCTGCTGGCAAGACTGTGGGGAAATAGGCACTCTCATAATTGCTGGCAAGAATACAAACTGGTACAACATCTAGGAGGGAAATTTGGCAATATCTAGCAAAATTACATATGCAATTACACTTTGATTAGCGATTTTACTTCGAAGAGTCCATTTCAATGACACACTGGTTAAAAAATAAAAAAGACAGATGTACTATTTGTGATAGTAAAGAACTGGAAGCAACCCAAACATTCATCAGTAAAAGGCTAACTGAATAAAATATGATACAGTAACTAAATGGCATACTATGCAGCTATAGAGTCAGGTATCTAGCTATATATTTTGATGGAACAGTCATTAAACTATTTTCAAATAAAAAAAGCAAGAAGAGCAAAATGTTATGATATTTTAAAAAAACATTTAGAAATCTGAGACATTTATGTATTTGAATATATATATATTTAAATGAAAGGACAATTTATAAAGTTATTAAAATGGTTACCTATAAGGGGAGAGAGATTGGAACATATGGGAACAGAAGATAGATAATTTATGTAATTATAAGACAGAATTATATGGAAGAAAAAAATGCCTAAATATCAAAAATCCAAGTAAAAAGAAAGAAGAATCTACGTGTGTATCTAGTTGGTGGAATGAGTTTACATAAACTATTTCAAATTACTTTTAAAACAAGTATTTGAACAACAAATATTCTTGTGGGATATTCTCAGGATAAAAAGTGGAAAAACAGGTTCCTGGCTGGCTCAGTGGGTGTAGCATGTAACTCTTGATCTTGGGGTTTTGAGTTTGAGCCCCATGTTGGGTGTAGAGATTACTTAAAAATAAAATCTTAAAAAAATATCCTGTTTTGTTGGTTTTGTAATTTATTGGTTTTGTTATTCAAATATTATGTGGGATACATTTGAATTAAAATTATCAGTATGAGCTCATGATATATTTTATCTGTAAAATAGTATTTACCAACCTGTACAATGAAAAGATATACAATCAATGGCACTTGTGATGCCCAGATTGAGTTCCCCAAATACCATTTTCCACTAACAGAAAACAGGACACTTGGGAGAAATTATGAAATCCACATCTGGGACAGTAAATGTACAAGATAAAACTTAAAAATGTACCAGTTCCTTCATTTGTAAAATGGGAATAATAACAGTACTTTCTCTTGGACTCAGGAGAATTGAGTAAATACTCCCAACTTGTAAAATAATACAACAGGCTCAGGCTCAAGGTAGTACCACAACATGGCATCTCCTACATAAATTCACAGAAAAGCTGGAAGTATATAAATGAAATAGCCTTAGGTGTTAAGATTATATTTAATATTATTTTTTTACTTTAGTTTTCTATAATTTTCTGAATGTTTATACTAATATATGATGATATATTAGTATATACATATATTAGTATACATGATATATTAGTATATTAGATATATCAGTATAAATGATAAAAATAATGGTGATGTTAATGTAAAAATGAGAGAACCAATTTGAATGCACAAGAAAATATGGGTCATGTATTTTCAATATCTTTGCAAGATAGAAGTGGAGGGAAAGGGCGTGTGCTTTAAAATCAAGATTGGGGGGATGCTTGGGTGGTTCAGTGGGTTAAGTGTTTGCCTTCAGCTCAGGTCATGATCACAGGGTCCTGAAATCAAGTCCCACATCAGGCTCCTTGCTCAGCAGGGAGCCTGCTTCTCTCTCTGCCTGCAGCCCCCCCTGCTTGTGCTCATTCTCTCTCTGTCTCTCTCTCTGATAAACAAACAAACAAACAAATAAATAAATAAATTCTTTAAAAAAATAAAATCAAAATGGGTTTTAATTTTAGCTTAAACTGTTGGCTTGCAGAGTGGTGTTAGGCAGGTCAGATGCCTTCTTGGGGTGTCATGTTTTTTAAATGAATGACTAATTTTTATTTTTAGTGGTGATAGTGTATCTGCATCATAAAAATGTTGTCAAGAATAACAAGAGAGAGAATCCAGAAGAATTCTGAGCACATAGTAGGACATAAATAGAAAGCAGCTATTTTAAATAACACTTTGGAAATTATATTTTTTTGAAAAATTATAAATCTTGCCAAATAAAAAGATATTAGTATTTATACCTTTTTGCTTTTAGAATTTCCTCAATTCTATTAACATACCTTCTCAAGTGCATCTTGGGTTTTTTTTTTTACCCCTGAGAAAATAAATTTGTAAAGGCCACATTTTCTATTACTTTTATCTTTATAATCACTCTGCTTACAAGAGAAAGCAACAGCAGTAAAAGCAAATGCAGACATGAAATTGTTCCTTTTCCCCTTCACAAAATGATCATTACTTAAATACTATACATTAAAAAAAATAATATTTCAAATGACTGTCCCTGAAATTATTTTGGCTTTTTCAAAAATATTTGTCCTCATCACATTTGCAAGTTCTTCCTCTACAGAATCTGCCATTTAAATATGTTATTATTCATCAAGGACCAATTTTGGCCCAGTTATATGAAGCTTGCTAGTGCTCAGAATTTTCTGTCTGATGGTAGCAAAATGGAAAATTAAACTGGAAAGTTTCCATGGCCTAACCTTTTCCTATTAGCATTTTTCCCTCTTTTCTTGTTTCCTAATACCTTGGCATGCCCTGATCCTTTCAGCTAATGGAGCTGCTAATATAGAGGGGAATAAAATGACTGGGCAATTTAATCTCAAAAAAAAAAAAATAAGTGCATTTGCTGGTACTAGTATATGACCCAGAATTAAGAGAAGGTAATACACACACACACACACACACACACACACACACACACTAAATTAAAAAAATAATGCATGATTCCCTTCAGTGTAGTTTTACCTGAGAACTGGTCATGAAATAAGGGTAATTATATTGATCCTGAAACAAATGAGCATTTTAACATTGGGAATGTCACTTTAAGAATCTGGTTCTTCATTTTGTAGGTCATGAAATAAGATGCTGACAGATTTGTTTTATTTCTTTATTTTATCCAGAGTTGCTAATGGGATACATGGTAATGTAGGAATTAAGAGTAAACCCTTGAGCAAGGGCAGACTTAGTAGATAGAAGTTGTAGCTCACCCTGCAACAGAGCTGTGAAGTCTAATGCAGATGGAAAGCAAAAGAGTGCTTCTTTCTGTATTCTTGTGTTGTTCCCTCCCCCCACCAGCCTCATCCCTCCCCATGGAGCATTATTCTTATCCTTGAACCAATACCATCCTGTCTTGATTATTGTGGCTTTATAGTAACTTTTGTATTCAGGTAATATGAGTACTGCAACTTATCTTGATACTGCAGAATTGTTTTGACTAATTTAGGTTGTTTGTATTTCCATATAAATATTAGGGTAAATTTATAAATTTTGACAGAGATTGTGTTGAAACTGTAGAGCAATTTGGGGAGAATTCTCATCTTAAGAATGTTGATTCTTCCAATCAGTGAACATGAAATGTCCCTATTCATTAAGATTTTTTAAAAATTTTGCTCAGTAATGTTTTATAGTTTTCAGTTTTTATGTTCTATACTTTAGCTGTTAGAATTTGTTCCTAAGTATTTTATCTTTTTGATGCTACTTTATATTAATTTTTCCCTAATTTCATTTTCTTTTTTTTTTAAAGATTTTATTTATTTATTTGACAGAGAGAAAGAGAGAGATCACAAGTAGGCAGAGAGGCAGGGAAGAAGCAGGCTCCCCACTGAGCAGAGAGCCCAATGCCTGATGCCCGGCTTGGGGCTCAATCCCAGGACCCTAGGATCATGACCTGAGTTAGAGGCAGAGGCTTTAACCCACTGAGCCACCCAGGTGCCCTCCCTAATTTCATTTTCAAATTATATGTTGCTAATACTTTGAAATGCAATTAATTTCTGTATATTGATATTTACATATGGAAATCACATAAACTATGAAAAAACATTATTACTTCTTCACATCCAATCTGCACGTTGTTAATTTTTTTTTCTGTATTGCACTGTCTAGAACCTCTAAGGCTCTGTTGAAAATAAATGGTAAGAGTGGACATCCTCAATTTGCACACCCTGCCCCTAGTCCCTGTTGGGCAAAGAATATCCTGAGCAGGGATGACTGTTGAGTGTCCCATTTTCTCATTGCTGTAATATCTTATGCATCATACCTTTGCATGCAATGATCCATGTGTTGGGTATAAATTTTGAACTTGAAGATTATATCCAAATATGACTAAAGGCTTAAGAATATAGATAACACTGGAATATTATGCATTTTAAAGGAAAATCTGAAATTATTGACAAAGAGAAAGAGAGAAGAAAAGGGGAGAAAGGAGGAAGAAGGGAGAAAGAAGGAGGCCCTCAAATAAGACAAATCTATTTCAAAACAGAAAATTACTTTGTCTAGTCATATAACTTTAGGAAATTTACTTGTTTTATCTGCAAAATGGGGGATTATACAAGTAATGATCTCATAGTCAAAATTAAAAGATTATCAATGAGATTCTTCACCTAGGAATGAAACTTGGTGACTCCCTACATAATTGTTAGCAGTTATTATTATTCAGCCAAGATATTACCAAGTAATCACATTACCAATTCTCTTTTAAGAAGCAATACTAAAAACTTGCTGTTTCTGTTTATTTTTAGGTCTACATACATAAGAAACAAAATTCCTACTAAATTTTAATAGAATTTTCACATGTATTTATTTCAAATTTCTATGGGTCAAAGTAGTATTTTTTCCTTTTTTTTACTGATATATAATTGATATATAACATTCCCTTGACTTTAGGCATATAACATAATAATTGGATTATTTGTATATATTCAAAGATCAGCACAGTAAGTCTGGTTAACAGCCATTACCACATACAGTTATAATTTTTTTTTTGTTTTGAGGAGAACTTTTAAGATTTACAATCTTAGCAACTTTCAAATATATAAAACAGTGGTGTAAACTGTAGTCACCATGTCATACATAATATCCCATGACTTATTTAGAGTAATATGGTTTTGATTCTGGGAAACACACTTTAGCTACAATGACAATGGAAATTGAATGTGAGTTTTGACTTTTAAAAATTTGTAAAAGCAGGTGCCTGGGTGGCTTAGTTGGTTGAGCAACTGCCTTCGGCTCAGGTCATGATCCTTGAGTTCCAGGATCGAGTCCTCCATCGGGCTTCCAGCTCTGCTCCCAGCTCCCAGAAGAAGGAGTCTGTTTCTTCTTCTAACCTGCTCTCTCTCACTTTCTCTGTCTCTCAAATAAATAAATAAAATCTTTAAAAAAAATTTTTTGTAAAAGCAAACATATTTTGAAAGATAATGAATTTGGGTGCCTGGGTGGCTCAGTGGGTTAAAGCCTCTGCTTTCAGCTCAGGCCATGATCTCAGGGTCCTGGGATCAAGCCCCACATGGGGCTCTCTGCCTGCTTGTGATCTCTCTCTTTCAAATAAATGAATAAAATCTTTAAAAAAAAAAAGATAATGAATATAGTTAAGTGGCCTTTTTTCTAGGACTATTCAATAAATCTACTCTTACTCTGCCACTAGTGTGTGCTATTTATAAAAATATGTTATTATTTTTAAATGACATTTTTAATATATTACTTTTTAAGAAAAAATGTAAAAATAGTAATTTATTTGTCTAGTCTAGTTAAGAATAACAAGGGAGGGACACGTGGGTAGCTCAGACAATTAAGCATCTGCCTTAGGCTCATGTAATGACCTCAGAGTCCTGGGACTGAGCTTGCTCAGCAGGAGTCTGCTTCTGCCTCCCCCCCTCTCTCTCTCTGCTCTACCCCCTGCTCATGCTCTCTCTTTCTCTAATAAATAAAATCTTAAAAAAAAATAAAAGTGGAATAACAAGGGAAAAAAGAAAAATCAAAAAGATAAATTATGGAATAAGAAAGTTCATATAACAATAGTTATGGAAAGTATTAAAATTTATAAAATAATTATACATGCAAATTTGGCTAAAATATACTATCTCATAATAAAAAAAGTCTAAGTAACAGAAGAAGAATTAGTATATTAGCTGGTCTGATGAAAAAAATCACAGAATATGCTAAAAAAGTCAAAGAATTATGTCTAAAATGTCTAGTCTTATGGTTTTAAAATGAATTTATTTCAAAATTTATAGAAAATTTTTCTTTGATATGAGTTATTCCAGAATACTAATGGTGAGGCAGGCATTCCTAGCTAGTCTTTATAATGGAACAACTTCTGGTAGCAACAACTAATAGGAGCCACACTCCTCCACACATACACAAGGCACAGAAGGTGAATGATAATCTGGATTTAAATGAGTAATCAAGATAATATAGCTACTTACGGCACAAATTTGGTTTTGGTTTTAGATTTTTATGAACTCAAGCCCATAATTTCCACTAAGTGCTCAAATGCCTCCACTGAACGTTTATACTTTTTGTAATTTGAATGAATAAATGAATATGAACAAAAATAAATACCCTAAATAGAATGAACATCATTGGGATGAGAAGGCAATAGGTTATTTTTAACATTTCATAGAGTACATATAAATCTAACTTCCAGAATTATAGCACCAGTTATCATAGGGATAGATGTTTCTGTCAATTTGAGGATGGTATCAAGGAACTAGTAGAGCGATGAATGTCAAATATCAGAGCCACAACATTCAAATTGAAAATTGTAGTAAGTAATGAAATTTGATCATTGATTAAAAAAATAGTTGATCTGTTAGTAGCAAAGAATAAGTGGCAAGATTGGTAACTATTACACTAATTTTCAGGGCTACTTGCTTTTTAAAAAATGAGAATTTTAGAAATTTCAATGTTTAAACCAAAGGAATAAATCCTAAGTGTTCAGTTTCAGGAACTCTGTCAAACAGTGGACAAAATCCTCAAAATTTTTCTTGAGTGCCTCTCTAATAAACCTATTTAGATGACTACCTAATCCATGTACATGTTAGACTGCCTTGTTTTGGTATTTATATGATAGAGTAAATCTTCTGAATCCTTCTTTGGTTCTATTTATGACACTACGTGAGGCCATTTTTGATGTTTATTATGACAATTTGAATAGTCTATGAGGTAAATGTGATTAACTATAATGCCCATCTTTAATCACTCAGGTGATAAAAGATAAAATGATGACTGATAGAGCAATTGGCAAACATTGGAGACATAAAAACTAGCAGATCTAAAATTTTGTTAAATTCAGAGTTATTTCATTCATTACCATATGAAAACACTTAGTACAAATTGAGGCTTGGCAGTTGTTTCATTCTGTCAAGAGGTTTGTATAAATAACACACTAGAGCAAGTTATTAATTATTTCCCTCCCTTCCATTTTATGATTATCTATAAGAACTCACTTTGGTATGGCAGTTTTCTTCCTTTCATTATGTATATATAGGCACACACAAAAATTATGCCATAGCAATCACAATTTGTTTTTTACATTTTATTGTGAGCTTTCCATAGTCTAAATGCTTTGAAAAATGAATGCATAAATATTTTTATGGTTCAGTGCAAAGTCATTAAGGTGTTAAAAATTTGAAAATACTGTCTTCAGAAGGGCAGTCTGAATTTTGTGTTACTTTAAACATCACAATACAAAAAAAAAACATCACAATACAAAACAGAATGTCACTGAATACAATCAAAAGGCAACAAATAATATGGATTTTTAAAATGTCAGTGATTTGTATTTAGTAGTAGATATTTATTTTTTCTAAGCAGGTAAAATTAGCTTTCATGCAAAACAAAACAAAAAAAGCCCCAAACACCAATTTATTAGTTCCTTTCTTGTTATTTAAGCTCTTGTTCTTGTAAACACAAATTCATTCATAGTACTCACTAAACCTAGGATCATCTGGCAGTACAGTGTATGATAAAATATTATATGTCAGATTAGATGGTCGGTGGAAAGACTTCCTTCTGTATCAGTATGTATATTTGAAATTTCTATTATTTAACTAAAGTCTCCATTATTTCATTGGATTCTACTATCCCTTCCATTCGTTTTGTCTTCTGTCATCTATTTGTCTATCTATCATCTATGTTTTTATTTAAATTCTAGTTAATTCTGGGTTATGGACATTGGGGAGGGTATGTCCTATGGTAAGTGCTGTGAAATGTGTAAGCCTGATGATTCACAGACATGTACCCTGGGGCAAATAATACATTATATATTAATAAATAAAAAGTAAAAAAAAATCTGGTTAATTAACATGTAGTGTAATATTAGTTTTAGGAGTAGAATCCAGCAATTGATTCATCACTTACATATAACACCCAGTGCTTATCACAACAGGTGCCCTTCTCAATACTCATCACCCATTTAACCCATCCCCGATCGAACTCTCCTTCAGCAACCCTCAGTTTGTTTTCTATAGTTAAGAGTCTCTTATGGTTTGCTTCCTTTTCTCTTTTTTTCCTCCCTTCTCTTATGTTTATCTGTTTTGTTTCTTAAATTCCACATATGAGTGAAGTCATATGGTATTTCTCTTTCTCTGGTTAATTTATTTCACTTAGTATAATACATTTCAGCCCCATCCATGTCATTGCAAATGACATGACTTCATTCTTTTTTATGACTGAGTAATATTCCTTTATATACATATATCACATCTTCCTTTTCCATTCTTCAGTTAATAGATGTTTGGGCTCTTTCCATAATTTGGCTATTGTTGATAATGCTGCTATAAACATCAAGGTGCATGTGCCTCTTTGAATCAGTACTTTTGTATCCTCTGGGTAAATACCTTAGTAGTGTAATTGCTGGGTCATAGCGTATATCTATTTTTAACTTTTTGAGGAACCTCCATATATGTTTCCCAGAGTGGCTACACCAGTTTGCATTCCCACCATCAGTGCAAGAGGGTTCCCCTTTCTCTACATCCTTGCCAATACCTGTTGTTTCCTGTGTTGTTAATTTTAGCCAGGTGTAAAGTGGTATCTCATTGTGGTTTTGATTTGTATTTTCCTGATGATGAGTGATGATGAAAAGCATCTTTTCATGTGTCTGTTAGCTATTTGTATGTCTTTGGAAAAATTTCTATTCTGGATGTGACTATCGCATGAAATTAATTCAATTATGAATGAAGGGAAAAATAATTGTTAGGAAATTAACAAAATGTTTTAAGTCAACAAAGTATTTACTTTTCACCCGTTTTATAAATCTAAAATATTTTAGAAACCCCAGATTAAATTATGCGCACTGCCTAAGCCATAGCTTTTTCACTGTTGTGAAAAATCACTTTGACATATATAGATAGTGTTCCTTTTTTTTTTTTAATCTTTTATTTATTTGAGAAAGAGAGAGTGAGCAAGAAAGAGAGCACAGGTCAGGGGGAGAGGCAAAGGGGGAAGCAGACTCCCCACTGAGCAGGAGCCTGATGAGGGACTCAATCCTAGGACCCTGGGATCATGACCTGAGCCAAAGGCAGATGCTTAACCAACTGACCTACCCAGGTGCCCCTACAGATAATGTTTCATAGACTAACAGAAAGATGAATTTTAAGATCAAGAAGATTTGAATTTTACAATTTCTTAACTCCTTGGGGACTTAGTTTCCCATCCTCCAAAACTAAGGTACTAAACTTGATTCCTGACCTTCAAAATGGGGATATTAATTTCTGACATTAGCAACATGGAAAACTAAACTAATCCACTACATCCATGAAATATTGGGAAAATTTGACAATTTAAAGCACAAATAGCAGAGTTCCACAACATCAACAACAACAGAAATATACATTTATTTGTGGGGAGCTGATTTTCAGGATTGGAAATGAGGGAAACTAAAAGTCACAGTGGGAAGTTCCTTCTGATGATTCTATGGGTGCTGAATAAATGTTCTATGAGCAGGACCTAAGGTATTAATCAGTAGGGAACTGAGATTCCCAAATAAAGCCAAGTTCTTCAAGGAGAACTGAAAAAGCTTTTAGAAAACTAGGAACCAGAATTAAATATCTCAATCTGATAAGGGCATCTATAAAAATCCTAGAACTGATATTATATTTGGTAGTTACAGACTGACTGTTTCCCCCAAGATTAAAAATATGGCTCTCATCACTTCTTATTCTGCAACACACTGAATCCCTAGTATTATAAAGCAAGCAAAAATGTAAAAGGCATATAGCTTAGAAAAGAAAAAAAAATGAAGATATTCATCATCAACATGATTTTGTATTAAAATGGAAAAGCTGAGTTCTTCCCTACTGTGTGTTTCTTTTCTGTGTGAATCCTCTCTTACACACACAAAACACTTCATTCCTGACACTCTGGTCACCAAATGTGTGAAGGTTTTTCCCCATATCAACAAACAATTCTTGGGTACCAGGAGGGTGCCCTGAAAATTCAACTCAATTCTGACACTACCTTACCGGGAGATAGCTTCAGATTCGATAGGTTAAGGGCTCACTTTCACAATACTGCTCCCACTGCACTCCAGATGTCAATCTTAAATATAGGCCCCTGAGTTACCCACAACTTTTGTCCAGTTTGGCTACAAATAGGAGGTTCCCACATCCAAATCTCAAATTTGATTAACTTGCTAGAATGGCTCACAGACTACAGAAACACCTACTTATGTTTACAGTTAATTAAAGAATATGATAAAAGATACAGATGAACAGCTAGATAAAGAGATACATAGGGTGAAGTCTGGGAGGGTCCTAAGCATAAGAACTGTCCCCCCATGGAATTGGGTTATGTCATCTTCCCAATGTGGTTTTGTTCACCAATCTGGAAACTCTCAGAATCCCCTACTAAGATTTTATGGAGGCTTACTCACATAGGCATTATCAATTATTAACTCCATTTCTAACCCCTCTAGCTTCTTTCAAGTATGGTGGGTGAGGCTGACAATTCCAGGCTTCTAATCATGGGTGGGTCTTTCCGATAACAAAGTTCTCATCCAGTAGCCATCCAGGAGCCCACTAAGAGTCACCTCAGTAGAATAAAAGATACTTCTAGTTCTTTCATCATTTAGGAAATGACAAGTTTCAGAAGTCCTATGTCTGCAACTGGGGATGAAGACCAAATATATATTTCTTTTTTTTAAAAAAAGATTTTATTTATTTGAGAGCCAGAGATAGCTACAGAGAGTACAAGCTGGGAGGAGAGGGAGAAGCAGGATTCCCTGCAAGGCAGACGTGAGGCTTGATCCCAGGACCCCAGAATCATGACCTGAGCTGAAGGCAGATGCTTAACTAACTGAACCACTCAGGTGCCCCTATATCTTATTATAAGTCAGAATATCACACCTATATAGAAAAATCCCAAAGAAACATCAAGAAAACTATTAGAACCAATATTAATATTAGAAATGTTGTAGGATACAAGGTTCAAATGCAAAAATCAAGTTACAATGAATAGTTAGAAACTAAAATTAAAAATTAGTACCAAAAAAACAGTACTAAAACTTGGTACTAAAAATTAGTATGCTAAATCCTACAATATACTTATGGAAGAAATCAAAGATTTCCTCAATAATGGGATATATACTGTGTTCATAGTTTGGAAAAATCAATATTGTTAAGGTGCCAGTTCTCTTCAAGTTTACCAGTAGATTTATCAGAATTTCAGTCAAAATTTCAGAATGATTGTTTATGAAAATCAGCGAGGTGATTCTAAAATTTATGTAGAAAGATAAAGGAATGAGAATAGTTTAAATGATTTTGACAAAGAATTACAAAGATGGAAGACTCACAATTGGTTATCTATATGAAAAATAAAAATGAAAATTTCAATACCTTGTCTTCTTTTTGTATTGCAAAAAAAAAAAAAAACCTATATTTTTATACTGGGGGAAGGGAGTAGAAAAGAAACCCCTATAGTAGGCCCTACTCAGTGGCAGGTTCTTGTTCCATAGGATTAAGGAAGACTTTGAGGAAATAAAAGTTGTTTGGCAAAATCCAAGTGTGTTGCTTTGTACATCATGATGGGTAGAGGGCTGAAGTGAAGTGTGAAGGCCTCTCATACCCTCCATATTGCCTCAGACTATGTCCCGGAACCCTGGGGCAGAGAAAGCACCACTTTCATTCTGGCTTCTTGGGATTGTTGATGGCTATGTAGTGACAGAGAATGACAAGCAGGAAGAGCAACATGCTCGGCATGTTGGCGAAGATGGCAAGCTGCATGTCTGTGATCATCCTGATCAGCTGGGCTCCCCGCGATCTGGTCTACATACTAGCTGGAGGTAGAAGTCTCCTCAATGCCTTGTCATATAAAAATCAGCTCATAATGTATCATAGCCCTAAAAAATCCCTCAAACTATAAAACTTCTGGAGAGACACTGGAAAACATTTTTGTGACCCTGAATTAAATAGTTCTTCTATATAACAACAAAAATAGACCCCTAACAAAAAAAGTAAGGAATTGGATTTCATCAAAATTATAAACTGCTGCTCTTTAAAGGAAAATGTTAAGAGAATGATGAGATAGGACATAACCTGGGAGAAAATATTTTCAATAACTATATATAATAAAGAATTTATAGCAAGAAAATATAAAGAACTCTCAAAATGCAATGAAGTGATATTCAAATCAATATCATGTAACAAAACTTTTGAACACTTCAGCAAAGAAGATATCCAGATGGCAAATAAGCCCATGAAAAGATGCTCAGCCTCAGTAGTCATTAGAGAAAAATGAAAATTAAGAGCACAAAAATATGTTATTACACAACTTTTAGAATGGATTAGGGGCGTCTGGTGGCTCGGTCGTTAAGCGTCTGCCTTCCCCTGAGGTCATGATCCCAGGGTCCTGGAATGGAGCCCCTCATCAGGCTCCCTGCTCAGCAGGAAGCCTGCTTCTCCCTCTTCCACTCCCCCTGCTTGTATTCCCTCCCTCACTGTTTCTCTCTCTGTCAAATAAATAAATAAAATCTTTAAAAAAATTAAAAAAAATAAAGAATGAATAATTAAAAAACAAACCAAAGCAAACAAATGAACATTCAAGGAAACAGATACAAACATAACAAAACAAAAACTCCATACCAAGTATAGACAGATATGCAACATTGGAATTCCCATCGAGTTTTGGTGGGAATGTCACATATTATAGACCTTTTGGAAAACACTGGAAATTTTTTATATAGCTAAATGAACTTACTACCCATGAATTAGACTTGGGATTTTATCCCTTTTCTCTGGGTACACATGACTAGTCAAGATGGATGTAGGGAAACATGGATTTTGTTGGGAAAAAAGCTATGGAATCTGAGAAGTGAAGTTCGTACTAAATAAAGTAGAATTAATTAATAAGAACTAATTAATGAAAAATTAAAAAATAAAGATCAAGTAGTCACAAATCAAAACTAATATAAATACGTAATATGAAAAATGTTAAAATAGTTAAAAAGAGCTCAAATATGGATACATAACAGAATGAACATAGCCCAAGATTAAATTGGTATACTGTACCATCAAAATGAAGAACTGTACTACAAAAACATTAGAAGTCCTAATTTAAGGGGCACCTGGGTGGCTCAGTTGGTTAAGCGGCTGCCTTCGGCTCAGGTCATGATCCCAGGGTCCCGGGATCGAGTCCCACATCGGGCTCCCAGCTCCATGGGGAGGCCACTTCTCACTCTGACCTTCTCCCTTCTCATGCTCTCTCTCACTCTCTCTCTTTCCTAATAAATAAATAAATAAATCTTTAAAAAAAAAAAAGAAGTCCTAATTTAAAAAAATAAAAATTGAAGATACATCGAAAATTATAACTATGAATCCAATAGAAGGAAAATATAAATCAAAGAGAAGACTGAGTTGAAGAAATAATGACCACAACATTTTAGAAGCAAAGAAATATTTAAAAAATTGGACAACAATAAAAAAACCCCAGAAATTAGGATAGCATTTTAATAAAAGCCTTGACTAAAAGAAAAAAAAAATAAAGTTACACTTCAAAGTTTTGAAGGAAAAGAACTGCATCCTACTATCTTATAACTGCATCACTATCTTCAAAATAAAAGATTGAAATACAGTATTTCAAACATAGAAGATAGGAGAACAAACAGGAAAAGGAAAAAAAAGAAACAAAACAGGAACTATGCAACAATCCCTCATCATCTTCTTATATCCATGTACAGAACTAAAATTCCATATGCTGTCAGTAAGGCAGGGAAGCAAGGAGGTGAGAGTATACAAAGGGGAATTTGTTGTTTAGGGAGATATTATAGATATTTAAGCATGAACAGAAGAAAAATAAATGAAAGTGTCATTGTTAGGGGAAATATCAGACAAATAGAGATGAAATGATTAATTTTCCAGCAATTACAATTCATTTTAACTAATTGAAGGTAGTAAAGAAGGAAAAAAGAAAAGAAGGAACAAATGAAAATGTGCAAAATACAAAGCATGAACCAAACACATATATCTCAATATAACAGTAGTCACAAGAGATTAAATGGGTTAAATTCAACAATCAAAGTGGAGATATTCTCAGACTGGACAATCAAATGAGATTCAATACTTTGTAGTTTACACTAACAAACTTTAGGGGTGCTTGGGTGGCTCAGTTGGTTAAGCATCTGCCTTTGGCTCAGGTCCTAGGATTGAGCCCCATGTTGGGCTCCCTGCTCAGCAGAGAGCCTGCTTCTCCTTCTTCTCCCTGCTCATGTCCTCTCTCATTATCTCTCTCTCTGTCTCTCTCTCTCTCAAATAAATAAATAAATAATCTTAAAAAAGAACAACAAAATAAACTAACATATTTAAAAAACTCTCCAGAAAAAATTTTAAAAAAAGGATTAAAAACGTATTATGGGCAGTGAGAAGAAAGCTTGGATAACACATTTAGTTTCAGAGTAGAATAGAATTTAAGATGAAAAGCACAAGAAATAATGAATGATATTATGTTCTGATCAATTAATACAATGAAGAAAGTATTGCAATGGCCTACATATATGTATTTAATAGACTTCCTTCAAAATAATAATAGCTAGCAGGGCGCCTGGGTGGCTCAGTTGGTTGGGCGACTGCCTTCAGCTCAGGTCATGATCCCGGAGTCCTGGGATCGAGTCCCACATCGGGCTCCTGGCTCCACAGGGAGTCTGCTTCTCCCTCTGACCTTCTCCCCTCTCATGCTCTCTCTCACTCTCTCTCATATAAATAAATAAAATCTTTAAAAAAAATAATAATAGGTAGCAAAGATAAGGAAAAATATAAATCAACATTAATTTTGGGATTTTAATCATTGTTAGAAAAAAGATAAAGCCCCCCCCAAAAGAGAAAGCCCCCCAAAAGCCCCCCCACATTTCATGTGTGTGTATGTTGTGTGTATAAAATAATAATATCCTATCAGTGGAGAAAGATAGATAGATCAATCAATCTTATATAAGATGCAGAGAAAGCACTGTCTTCTTGAACAACACGGTCATTCATAAAAAGCAGCTGTATATGAGGCCAAAAAGAAAGTCTCAGAAATATAATAAATATCAGAGTGTACTCAGAACCACAGATGGGTTATTTATTTATTTATTTATTTATTTATTTATTTATTTATTTTAAAGATTTTATTTTATTTATTTTAACAGAGAGAGAACACAAGCAGGCAGAGAGGCAGGCAGAGGCAGAGAGAGGAGCAGGCTCCCGGCTGAGCAAGGAGCCCGATGTGGGACTCGATCCCAGGACGCCGGGACCATGACCTGAGCTGAAGGCAGCTGCTTAACCAACTGAGCCACCCAGGCATCCCTATTTTTATTTTAAATGTGTAGAAATGGCCTCCATTTTTGAGAGTATTCTGAGTTTTGTCATACATACATTTATAACAAACATTGGCATAGATAATAAAACCTATGTATTTTGGGAGTCAAAAACTCATAAATCATTTTTAGATAACAAGGTGAGATGATGTTTTTTATCTGTTTAAGCAAGGACCACAGAGCCAGTCCACCTAATAACTAACACCCTTTTCCTGTGTTTGCTGAGAGCTGCAGTCACAGAGCAACCTTCTCCAGGGCTCACTTCTGGCTTCTGCTGGCTCAGGATGGTCCTTAAGTGTCCTGGAAGGAAGCTGTGACCTGTCTTGGCCCAGGAATGGTGTGCACCCCCTTAGTAGTCCTATACCCCTCCTGCTATCTCCCTGAGCACCTGTATCTTGCTCTGAATGCCATGAGGGAAAATGGAATGGCTAGGCCAGCCTATAGGGACCATGGAAGTCAAAACAAAATAACCCCCATTCTAGATCATGACAACTCAAATTCTTTCTTTATATTAATAATTTCATACAGTGTAAATAGAGCACACCTCACAGGACACATTTTACAACAGTGTCTATATTTTGTTCCATTTACAACGATAAAAGAATATTTAGTTGGCACATATAATTATTCTGTACTATCAGTCACTTAGCTTGGGAGGGTCATGCTATTAAGAGTGAGTTCATTTTGTGTAAGTGAACAAAACTATGTTATGTGCATATAAAGAGTAAGAAAAAGCACAAAGATAAGGAATATAGAGAGCAATTGTTCAACTGAATTTGAGTTTAGTCACTGCACATAGACCTAGGAGAAGAAATAAGTTGTCTATATGCTAAGTAAAGAGTTTTGTTACCAAAAAGAAAGCCATAGAAGATAGAACTTAAAAGATTATTATCTATCCAAATGTGCTTTTCAGTTGCACTGAGCTCACCTAAGCTCTACTAACAGCAAGTTTCCTCTCATAAACTTGCCACTGAAACTAATATTTTTATGAAAGAAGAATGAGTCTTCTGAACAAGAGAGCACTGGTTGATAATCATTTCTATATTTTTAATGTAATAGTATTTAGTATTTTGGAAAGGCTTAATGACCTTGCATTATATTTAGGGAGAAGAACTGGTTCAGAGCAATGCCACTTGGCTAGAGCTTCAGAGGTTGTTTCTTAGGTAAGTCAAAAAAAGCAAGAAGCCAGAAAAAATGTGACAGAAACTGCTAGCATAGGGAAACACAGGTAAAGTACAATCAAGGATATTTGAAATGTTAATGAGGTCAACTCTGCCATTCCCTAGTGTGTACCCCACATAGAATGTTTTTGTCATTATATCTCAAAAATGAACAGTTTGGTTTGAAACTTTATCAACCTTTATCAATATATCAATAACGCAGGTCAAAGAGTAGCTCTTTCAAATACTATTAATTAAAAAGAGCACAAGTCTTCATTTACACAAGCTGATTTTTTTATGGTTTCAGTTGTTGCTGATATGATGAGATGCACCTAATTTTTTCTGTTTGGTGGGATTATTTTGTTACTTAATAATGAGAAGAAGGTGATTTGTCTTCTGAGTTGAAGGCTAGTGCAAGAATACAAATTTTGATTCCCTAAGGAAATTTAATGTTCATGTGTTCTTTTCTTTCTAACAAAGCAGAGTTGAGGGTAGTTTGTCTATATTTAGGAAAGAGATTAAATAGCCTCTGCAATCCATTCCAGAATTTACCAATTGTATCTGACGAGCTTCTCCTTTTAATTAACCCTAATCACAACTCACTGTCTTTATTTCAGAGATGGAGAAAAACCAATCAGTATTTTTCAGCCTTTGTTTTCCTGATTTAACAATTGTGGTTCTTACAGTTTGTCACTGAAGCTTGTAAGAATATTTTACCCTGAATTTCCAGTCTTTCTCAGAAGTGTATCTGGAGTAAAGTTTGTTCTTTTGGAATACGTTTCCCTGCTAGTCCCTTTAGAACTTTCCTTTTTAAAGTTTCAGCTCAGATGTTAGCACCTTTGTGAAGTTCCCTTGACTACTTCCTGACACAACTGTACATTGAATATATTTCTATTTTTTAGAAATTATCATTTATTCTCAGTGTTCACATATTTGTCTTTGAACTCTGTTTTGAGCAAGTTACTTGGGAGTAGTTATCTTCTACCCCTGAAACTCCTTCCACCCATCCCCTTCCTCACCATCTGGGGGTTCCTAGGGCTTAGAATGGGATAAACTAATCATTTAAATATATTTTCTAATGATTGAAGAAGGCACATGAAATCAGTATTCCTTTCTTCTCACATTCCCTGTAATCATGTGTAGAACTTCTCTTACCCCACCATAGATTCTTCACATCCCTACACATAGCACAAAGCAGACGGCCAAGACTCTCCTTAACTAGGTAATCTCTATGCTAAGTCTGGAAAGCATGTTCTGATGCATAGATGGAGGTGGAATAATTTATTTCATCATTGCTCTGAAAACATCTTTACAATTATCAATGTTGCCCCCAAGGAATCTATAATTAGATATTTTAACAACATAGTCACTGTGTATTCAAGGCTTATTACCTAAGAATTGAAAGTCCAGAGGAGATATATACAACTCAATATGTGATTTAGCAAAAATTATTTTTTCTTCAATGATGTCTTTTTAAAGTAATTCAATAA
This sequence comes from Nasua narica, assembly GCA_028533885.1. Lineage (NCBI taxonomy): Eukaryota > Metazoa > Chordata > Mammalia > Carnivora > Procyonidae > Nasua > Nasua narica. The sequence continues at coordinate 40,116,397 of CM052811.1, forward strand.
ACAGGGTATATAAGTTTAGCTAGCTTTTATGATTTTAAGTTAAAACTATAAATAAATCAACTCTGTAAAAATGTTAAAGATTAAAAATATTTTATCTAAAATGAGAAAAATATCAACTTTATGTTTTGACTTTGAGAGGCAGAGTAAATCAAAGTATTCTAATAGCCACTATAAGATGTCAGAGGAAAGCTGAATCTAAAATCTTAGTTGTTAAAAATTAACAAAATCCAGCAAGATTAAAAATTTAACTTGCTTATATTAAGTTACTAATACTATGGAGCATTATTTTCTATAACTGATATCACTTTTTATTCTCCTATACCCAAATATGGAAGGAGCAGGATAGGGAGTTAGAAGATAGATATTCATACTTGTCACTCAGTGATAAATCAGTGAGCACTGGTTTGAATTATCATTTTGATTGAAGTCTTTCCCTTTTTGGTAAATATTGCATCAGTAAGAAATAAAATCTTAGAGTCTTCCCTTCCTCCCTCTCTTCTTTCATAATATGGTACCTGGATGTAGTGGAAATCAGTCTTCACAGTGACTGTTGGCAGGAGAGAGGAAGTACAAACCCTGCATTTCTCTACTGGGCTTCAGTCTACACTGACTTCACCTGTGACATACCAGGTCCTGTCTGGGTTTTGGGTATGTGCTGGTGTCCAGTGCTGCTGACAATTGGCCATATATTTGTCGATCTCTTGTCATTGTGTTTTCAACACATAGCAGCCTCTCCTTCCTAACCATAGGTCTCTGGTAGTTCCTTACCTATTTTTCACTGGTCTACATTCTGTGCGCAAACCATGGAGAAGCACCTATATTATCCCATGTGATTTATTTCACCTATCCCCTTCCACCAATCATGCTTATTGCTCTGGTACCATTTTAAACATAGCACTAAGTAAAAATGGAACCTCTCCTGAGACTTGTTTCTCACCCAAACTTCAGGCTATGCTTAGGACAATAGGCTGCTGGATCTAGTATTATCAGGGTTCCCACATATGTCTGGATATTTTCATTAGTTACAATTACTTCTCTTTCCCACCGTCTCTGAGGCAGCAAAGGTAGAATTTTTACCTTTTGCATTTTTCACCAATTTCCCTTCTATCATATTATCACTTAACTCTATCATCACTTACCATCAACCCTCTTCATAGTAGCTGTACTCAATCTTTATTGTGCAATAGAATCACCTGGGGGGCTTAATGAAACATACATTGTTAGGCTTCACTCCTAGAGTTTCTTATTGAATAGTTCTGGGAAAAAGCCCAAGAATTTACATGTGTAAAAATTTCAGGATGATGCTAATGTTACTGGTCTGGGGCACATGGACTGGGGAGCCCTGTGGGCCTTGAGGCCTTTGCCCAGTCTATCCCTGGGATGTCACCATAAGTTCTCACTAGGAAGAATTCAAGGACATATCAGACACAAGAAAGAATTCTAGGATAGATCAGACACAGTGGTTGAGCAGTATAAGTGGGAAAGTTTTTAAATAAGAGTACATGCTTCAGATGGGAGAGAGGGCAAGCTGAAGGAGAGTTGCACACCCAGGGGTTTGGGTCTCTATCTTTTATTGACAACTGTTAACTAGGGGGTGGAATATTTATTACTTGGGGAGAGAATTTCCTTGGGAGCAGGGTTTCACAACTTTTCTCCTTTATTTGGTCATGGTTTCTGGCCTTCTTTGCCTTGTGCCTGTCTGGTTTGATCCTGTTTCTGGGGACTTTGTTTTTGGAGTGTTGCCAGGACAGGTGTCTAACTTTAAATAGCTAGCCATGACTCCTCCTTTGCTGGCCTCCAGGCATTTTGTTAAAACCTAATACAGGGGGATGCCTTGGTGGTTCAGTTGGTTAAGCAGCTGCCTTGGTCCTGGGATCGAGTCCCACATGGGGCTCCTTGCTCGGTGGTGGCAGAGCCGGGGGAAGGGGGACTGCTTCTCCCTTTGCCTGCTCTGCCTGCCATTTCTCCTGCTTGTGCTCTCTCTCTCTGATAAACAAACAAACAAACAAATAAATAAATAAAATCTTCAAAAAACCCCAAAAAACCTAATGCAAGAACCACATTTTGAGAAGCCTTGACTTATAGACAAGATGACATTCAAGTTCATAAGCATTACTTTTTTAAAACAACTTAATTGAGGTATAGTTGATTCTGATATTGTGATTTATAATAGGAAAGCTATATTTGGAAAAAAAAGAAAGATACATTTGGTCTTCATCCAACATTTCTGGCACAGAGCTTCTAAAACCTTTGGAATATTCTAAGTGAGGAAAACAGTAAAGGTGTCTTTGTTATGCTGGTGAAGTGACTTTTGGAAATTCCCTCTGGATGGGGAACTAGTTGCCAGGAGAACCAACCATGTGATTAGAACCAACCATATGACCTCCAGAATGGAGAGGAATTGGGGGTTGAATCAGTAGCCAATGGCCAATGATTTAATCAGTCATGCCTATTTAATTATGCCTCTATTAAAACCCAAAAGGATGGGTGTGGAAACCTTTTGCATTGGTGAATACATGGAGATGTGGGGAGAGTGGCACTCTCTCTTAGGAGCATTGAAGCTCCATACCCCTTCCCACATTCCTTGATCTGTATATCTCTTCATCTGGCTGTTGATTGGTATTCTTTTTTTTTAAGATTTTATTTATTTAGTTGACAGAGAGAGACAGCAAAAGAGGGAATACAATCAGGGGTAGTGGGAGAGGGAGAAGCAGTCTTCCCACTGAGCAGGGAGCCTGATGCAGGCCCAATCCCAGGACCCTGGAATCATGACCCATGCCAAAGACAGATGCCTGATGACTGAGCCACCCAGGTGCCCCTGATTGGTATTTTTTAATATCTCTTATAATAAACTGGTAATTTATTGAGTAAACTGGTTTCCTGAGTTCTATGAACCACTCTAGCAAATTAATGGAAGCCAAAGAAGGGGTCATGGGAATCTCTTATTTATAGCTAGCTGATCAAAAGCACAGGTAGCAACTTGGACTTGTGATTGGCATCTGACCTTGAGGGCAGTCCAGTGGGATTGACCCCTTAAACTGTATAATCTAGTGCTATCTCCCGGTTAGATATTTTCAGAATTGAATTGCAGGAACCCTGGTGATGTCTGAGAGATGCCTGGTGGTGTAGAGGAAACTTCACCTCATACATTGGAATTGTTGACCAGAATTGTATCGGTATACAAAAAGACTGCATATCAACAAAACCTGACTTTTAAAACTATTATCTTGCAAGGAATTAAGAAGAAAAACAGTCAAAGTTGAGAAATGATTTTGTTTTTTTAGCTGGTAATTCATCCTTGCTTTGCTTCATTGAAATCCATTGATTCAAAAGGAGGGAAGCCAGAGGGCAAGAGGATTTTCAGAACATGAAATAATATAAAAATTATTATCCTTTCTAAAAAATGAACAAAGAAACTAAGATGGAGACTATAAAACAATACCTACATTACTGGAACAAAGGAATGGCCGCAATCCTATGCTGTAATCTTTTAAAAAGTAGTGACCAGGGAGAGAGAGAGAAAATAGAGCAATAATAAAGCAGTGTCTACTTAGTTTTCCAAGAAGGAGTGCAGAGAAGCTAATGGGACACAACCTCACAAACATTTCACATTTGGAAAAAAGCAGACTGAGATGATGAGGCAGACAGAAGGAAAGACCTGAAAACCTCTGAAGAATGAAATCCTTCTCAATCACCACAGAGTTCATCAGGCACAGAAATTCCCAAGATGTGGGTTTTCCACATTCTGTGAGGAAAATGAGAGACACACCAACCAGTATAAATGTGATCTTTCAGAGATAATTGCTGCTCAAAACAGGCCTGAACATAAAAAAGAAACTAAGGGTGTGATCTATGGAGGAATTGGGCAGCCTGGAGGGAAGAGGGGCCCACAAATAACAGCGTGGCCCCAATTTTCAAGTTATCCTTGTCTTTTTTCTTAAACTGCTATGTGGGAAAAATGAAGGAGTGAAACAAAGGTTGAAAAATTGGGGAAGGATAGTGTGTCAAATTTGTATTGCTGTGTAATAAAATTGCCACAAACCTAGCAGTTTATAATAACTTGAATATATTATCCAAAATGTTTAGTAAATCAGGACATGACTTGCTGGCTTCTCTGATTTGTGTTGGTCTCACAGTCTACAGGGCAGATGTTGGCTAGCTGCATTCTCATCTGGAGGCTCAAGGAAGAGTGCACTTCCAAGATCATTCAGGTTGTTGGCAGAATATGCATTCTTTGCTACTGTGTGACTGAGGGCTTCAATTTCTTGCTGGTTGTTGGCTGTAGTTTGCATTTGGGCTGTCCACAGTTCCTTGTCATGGGGGATAGCTCAAACATCCACTTACTTCATCAAACATGCAAGGAGAGTTTCTGACTCTAGTGGGCTAAGATGAAGTCTTATATAACAATCCTTTATCATGGAAGTGACATCCTATCATCTTTGCTATATTCTATTGGTTACAGGTTAGTCACACGTCCTGATCAAAATCAAAGGAAGGAAATTTCTCACAAAAGTATGAAGATTAGGAGATAGAAATCATTGGGAATCACCTTAGCATATATCCACCACTACCAGTTCTATTAAAAAGAGATCCCAGGACCCTACACTGAATTAAGTAAATAGTGTACGGTGTAGGCCCAACATCCCCATTCCTTAAAAAAGAAGATACTTTACATCTTCAGGTGGTATTAAATGTTTAAAGAAATTTCAAAAGTCATATCTAAGCAGTAAGTATGACTGCCTGAAAATCCAGTTGAGCTTTCCCTTAACTGCCCACTCTCTTCTCTCAGACACTGTAAAGGTACGTATAAAAAATAATACTTAACTCAAACTGAATGTCTCAGGAGGAAGAAAACATGGTACTCAGTAATGTGGAACAGAGTAAATGAAATTCACATGCACGATATTGAGGCCAAAAGGAGGCCTAGAAAAATCAAGCATCCACTCTAGGAGAAAATATAACCCAAGAAACAAAACAAAAAATTTTTGCTTAGTGAGGGTTTTGCCCTATGGAAGATCTTACAGACAGCATTATGAGGGTGAAAGGAAAAAACGAGTGAAGCAGTGTGGCAAAGACTAGGACAATGCTTCTCAAACTTGAGGAGGTGTCCAGCATTGCTGAGGAGCTTATTGAAAACAGATTGCTGGATTGAGTAGGTCTAGGGTGGGACTTAATAACATGCCCTTCTCTTAAGTTCCACTATGATGCTGATTCTGCTAATACAGGACAACACTTTGGGAACCATTATAACAGGAGTGGGTTATATTTTTCAGAATTGTGTTTTATATTGTAACAAGACATTTAATACTGTTTTTCTGTCATCTGTATCAGTTTGATTCTGTAAACTAGCTGATTTGAAATACTGGGATTACTATATATTCTGTTCCTGGTCATTTTTAATTTTTTAAAAAAAAAATTCTCAATAGTATATGCATTCGGTATAGTAAAAATACCTGATATGTTGGGACACAATTATATGAGAACATATATAAATATACTTAGAATAATACCTAGCACTCACAGACAATAAATGCTGTTTTATTTCCTTCTTATGTGACCAAAAGAAGAATGAAAAATTGTATTGTTGATCTGAAACCAGTTATTACAATACTGGTCCATGTATAATTTTATTAATATCTATAATTGAGATCTCAGAATTTACTAAAAATTTTGTTAAAACACATTTTGTCTAAGAATATGTGCCTTTCCTTTCAAACACCCTTTGATGCTCTTTTCTGGTTAAATACGTGGAACAGAAGTCCAATTTATATTATTTGTCAGAGAATGTGTCAGAGTAAGTAAGTAAAATGACTTAATGACAAAATTTTCCATTAGCAACTTTAAGATAGGTCCTATTTCTGCTTATCCTGGCCACTCCATCATAATTTAATTTCTGACACCTTTCACTGTGATTATGTAATTTCTTCTACTGGTCCTCAAACTAAAGTCATACCAGATTCAGCACTACCACCGCGAGCTGACTTTAAAATGAGTAACAAATTATAATACAGATAAAAGTGTATAAGTAATAATACAACAAAGTAATGAAGATTTTTCCATGAACAGCCTTGTACCATCATCTTTCTCTGCTCTTACCTGAGATAATTGGGTGAGAGTGAAGACAGTGATAATAAGGAAGGGAGCTTAATGAGCCTTAATATTTCTAGGAGTCTACAGAATAAGGATAATGAGATCTTCCCTACCAGCACTACAAGATTTTTGTGTGAATCAAATAAATGATGTATGTAAAGGTTCTCTGAAAAATGTAAATATCTGATTTTTAAATAATCACTCTATAAATAAACAAGACATTCTCAGTATACTTCGGGAGGAACTAAAGGTCTACAAAGGGTTTCTCAATTTAATAGCAGAGACTAATATGACATATTGAATGAAAGAAGAAAAGGAAGGTTAGAACAAAAGAAATACTGGTAAAATATGAACACAAAATGATAAATTAGACTCATTTAATTTATACCAAATACATATAATCAAGCTAGTTCAAGGGAACTAAATTGCAATTTTTTAAAACTATGCTAAAGCAAAATGGATGTGTCCTAAAAGTGGTAGCTCTCTCAGAAAGAGGAAATTAAAAGTGAATGGATAAGCAAAGACAAGCCAAGAAAACTATAGTAAAAGGAGGACATTAGAATCACCATATCATCAGAGGAGAGTAGAATTCTAAATAGCATGTATCAAAAAGGAATGAGCCATTTCATATATGAGAATGGCTCTGTATCTGTATTAGTCTCTTACTACTGCTATAAGAAATTACCACAAATTTAGTGGTTATGGAGCCCAATTTATTTTCTTACAGTTTTAGAGGTCAGAAGTCTCAAAATGGTCTTACAGGGCTAAAATCTGCATGTCTATATTCTTTCTGGAGATTCTAGAGGAGAAATCATTCCTTTGCCTTATTTTATTTATTTATTTAGCCTTTGAAAGCCTCCTGTATTCTTTGGTTATGGTTCCTTCCTCAAATTCAAACTTAGAAGAATATTATCTTCCAATCTTCCTCTCTGATCTCTGTCTCTATTGTCATATCTCCCTCTGCCTCTGATACGCCTGCTTCCCTTTTGTAAGAACTCATGTGGTTAGATTGGGTCCAATCAGATAATCTGGGTTAATGTCCTCATCTCAACAGATGTAACCTTAATCACTTCTGTATAACCTCTTTTGCCATGTAAAGTAACATAGTCATAGGTTCCTGGGGATTAAGCTGTAGACATCTTGGGGGGCCATTTTTCAGCATACTACAGTGGGGTAGATAGAAGCTATCCAAATGTTCCTCTCATTCTCTGCATATATTCTGGATACCTTATTCTTCCTGGACAGTGAAAGTCAGTTGTTTTTATATCTTCCTAATTTTATCCATGAGAGTTTGTAGCCACTAGTAAAGGGTTCAGTTCAAATACATAAATAATTGTCATAAATCTTTTAATGTCAAATGATATTAACTTATTTATTTATTTATGAAAAGCAAATGATGGAAATACAAAAAGTGACTGATGTAGAGGCCAAAAATATCTCTTAATTCATGGTTTTCTTCTGATAATAGAAAAACAAAAGACAGTGAGTAATAAAATATTAAAAATAAATTATTTTATATTAAAATAATAATGTAATCATGTATTATGACTATGATAGTAAAACATGGAATAATGGAAAGAGAGCAATAGGCAAGGGGAAGGTTGTTAATAGGGCTACCATAGATAGATTGCTAAGATATGGCCTTTGCCTGAAGGTGATTTGACAAAAGGCCAAAAGTATGTGTGACAGCAAGTCATAAAAATATGTGAGTTCTATGAGGCAAGCATTTTCCAGATACAGTGAACAGCAAGGACAAAGGCCCTCATGGACAACAGTCCTGGTTTATCTGAAGATCAGACAAGCCTGAGTAGCTAACAAGGTGAAAAAAGAATGAATGGTAGGGAAGGTCGTGAGTGACCTTGAAAGGTGTTATTATTATTATTTTTTCTGAGTACTATGGAGATCCACAAGAGAGCATTTAGTGTAAGACTGTGTAAGAAGAAAACCAACTAAGGACAATAAGCACAAGGTTTTATAAGATTTTGCAATGTGAGAACAATTCTAAGATGAGTGCTCTGGGAGGCTATAGAGCTTAAAGATACTATAGAATAGATTGGGGAAGGTCAAAAGTTTAGTTTCTTTGAGAATTTTGTTACAGTTAAAAGTCTCAAAAGGTATGGAAAATTTTATATTAAGTTAGTAATGAGACAGGATGTAAAGGTGGTTAAGACTAGGGTTCTGGTTTAGTAGCCATTGGTGGACAATTTGGGTTTATTAAGAAAGATGGAGAAGAACGATATGCTAAGGTCCAGTAAGGGCTACCAAGGAAAACCTTCATTCTTTCAAAACCTTTCCCAGGAGAGACATCATGTACTTTATTTTCAAAAAGAACTTGTTTTATCTGTGGATAACTGATTGGAGAAGGCAGCAGAGTGGAAGAGGGAAACCAATTAGGAGGCACTTTAATGGTGCAGGTAAGAAGTAATGGTGGCTTAGGCTAGGAAGTACTGACACAAGTGCAATGACACAGCTGTCCCACCCAATTGCTGTTAACTTATCTTCTTTTACAAATGAAAAAAAAATACATATGACTATGTGAAAATATTACTAAGGCCTTCCTGGGGCCAATGCAAGCACAGAGCTCTTACATTTCAAATTTATGAGTTTCATAGCATATACATCTCTGTTGAGAATAGTTTGGTAATGTGATAAGGATAAAAGCCTGATAAGGCTAAGAGAACATAGGAGAGGAAGTGAAGACAACAAACTTAGATACTACTTTCAAGGACTTTGCTTCAAAAGGGAGCAAAGAAATGGAATGAGAGTTTACTAGTTGGGAACATGGGAGAGAAAAAGCTTTATTATCATTATTATTATAATATGCTTTGAGATGTAATGACATGTCTCTACGCCTCTGGAAATGATCCCGTAGAGAAGTATAAACTGATGACGCGGTAGAAAAAGATATGTTAGAGGTACCAAACCTTTAAACAGAGCCCTTGAACAGACTATCTTTAAAGAGAAGTAGGGATACACATTAATTGGCATGTAAGTGAAGACAGAGTAGGTGGTTATAAAGTTAAGGAACTGGCATAGTAAGATGAAGAAGTTTTCTTCTAAATTTCTCTATTTTCTAAGTCAAATACCCATATATGAGATCATCCTCTGAGAGGTTTCAGGACCAAAAGTGATAAAATTGCAGTCTGGAAAACTGGGAGAATGAATTGATAAAGAATATGTAATGAAATCATTGAAATTACTGAGGATCCACCCAATGTTTATGGGTATAAATTTAAAATGAGATTTGTCATCTTGTTTTTAGTATTTCTCTAGATAGATTCAGCTGCTTGTGCACAGTCCCAGAATTAACACAGTGGTGGATTTAACCAGGATTTGGATTTTATCATGAGAGAACACTGGATGGAAGTGTGTGAAAGAAGTAGAGGGACTATGTAAGGATAAAATTACAGAGATGAGCTATAGAATCTAAGTTGGATAAAGGAGGAAGTGAATTTTTAGGCAGCTTATAAGCAATGCAAAACATAGCAGGATTAGTGATTGGAAGGCATTGGTGAGACCAAATAACTTTTGAAAATGGTTTTATGAAATTATATATAGGAGAGATTGATGAGCTGTCATGAGTGTGCCAACTTTGTAACTAACAAAAATCATATGCATTTTAGTGCTTATGAACATTAAAAAAATCATTCATACATGAGCCATAAAAAAAATTTAATAAATTTTGAAATTAAAGAACTGAACAGAAAAGATTCCTTGAAAAAAAGAATTGCCTTAGAATAGAAAATAAATACAAAAGTTAAAATACAACTCTACTAGTTAATGGTTGATTTGTTTTTAAATTTAATACTGTCTTTTGAACAGTAGATGTTTTTAATTTTGATGAGATCAAATTTATCACATTTTGTTTTATACTTAGTGTTGGGTCCCAAGAAATATTTTCCCACTTCATGATGGCAAAGATGTTTTCCTGTTATGTCTTAGAATCTTTATAACTTTAGCTTTTATGTTTATGATCCATCCTCCATTAATATTATTGTAGGATGTGAGGCAGGGCCAAGGATCCCCCTATAATCCCATACAAATATCCAGTTGTTACATTTCCATTTGTTGAAAAGATTATCCTTTCTTCATTGAATAGTTGTGGTACTCTCCTTAAAAATAAATTGACCATTTTTTTTTTTTTTTGGTTTCTTTAGTCTATATACTTGATGTATCTGTTACTCCTTACAGCAATGTTACTTTGTCTTCATCTTCATAGTAAGTCTTGAAATCAAGTAGTGCAAATCCTTCAATTTTGTTGTTTTAAAAATTGTTTTATGCTGTTCCATTGATCTATGTGTTTATTTTTGTGCCGGCATCATACTGTTTTGATCACTACAGCTTTGTAACATAACTTGAAGTCTGGAATTGTGATGCCTCCAGCTTAGCTTTTCTTTTTAAGGGTTGCTTTGGCTCTTCATGGTCTTCTTTTAGGATTGTTTGTTCTGTCTCTGTGGAAAATTTGGTATTTTGATAAGGATTGCATTAAATGTGTAGATTGCTTTGGGTAGTATAGACATTTTAACAATATTTGTTCTTCTGATCCATTAGCATGGAATGTCTTTCTATTTGTTTATGTCATCTTTGATTTCTTTCATCAGTGTTCTATAGTTTTCTGAATATAGGTCTTTTGCTTCTTTGGTTAGGTTTATTCCTAGGTATCTTATGGTTTTGTTGCAATAGTAAATGGGACTGATTCCTTAATTTCTCTTTTTACTGATTCATTTTTGGTGAGTAGGAATTTGACAGATTTCTGTACATTGATTTTGTATCCTGAAACCTTACTGAATTCATGTACCAGTTCTAGCAATTTTTTGGTGGAGTCTTTCTGGTTTTCTATATAGAGTATCATGTCATGTGCAAATAGTGAATATTTTACCTCTTCCTTGCTGATTTAGATGCCTTTTATTTCTTTTTGTTGCCTGATTGCTGTGGCTAGGACTTCCAGAAATGAACCCACAACTATATGGTTAATTAATCTTTGACAAAGGAAGAAAGAATATGCAATGGGAAAAAGATAGTCTCCTCAACAAATGGTGTTAGGAAACTGCACAGCAACATGCAAAAGAATGAAACTGGACCGCTTTCTTATACCATACACAAAAATAAATTCAAAATGAATTAATGACCTAAATGTGAGACAGGAAACCATCAAAATTCTAGAGGAGATCATAAGCAATAACCTCTTTGACATCAACCCTAGCAACTTGTTACTAGATATGTCTCCTGAGGCAAGGGAAATAAAACCAAAATTAAATTATTGGGACTTTATCAAAACAAAAAGCTTCTGCACAGTGAAGTAAATAATCAACAAAACTAAAAGGCAACCTTCAGAATGGGAGAAGATATTTTCAAAAGACATATCTGATAAAGGGTTAGTATCCAAAATATATATAAAAATAACCTAAAAAACTCAACACCCAAAAAAAGGAATAGTCCAATTAATAAATGGGCAGAAGACAAGAATAGACATTTTTCCAAAGAAGACACACAAATGGCCAACAGACACATGAAAAGATACTCAGCATCACTGATCATCAGGGAAATACAAGTCAAAACTACAATGAGATATCACCATACACCTATCAGAATGGCTAAAAAACAACAACACAAGCAACCACAGGCTTTGGTAAGGATGTGGAGAAAGAGGAACCCTCTTGCACTATTGGTGGGAATGCAAACTGGTGCAGCCACTCTAGGAAACAATATGGAGGTTCCTCAAAAAGTTAAAAAGAGAAATACCCTATGACCCAGCAATTGCACTACTAGGTATTCACCCAAAGAATGCAAAAACTAACTTGCATTCTTTAATCCCACTAACTTGAAGGGATACATGCACCCTGATGTTTATAGCAGCATTATCTACCAATAATAGATACAGGCCAAATAATAGAAATAGGCCAAGTGTCCACTGATTGATAAATGGATAGAAGACATGGTGTGTATACATACACATACACTACAATAGAATATTATATCTATTTATTACATATTACATATAATATATATTATGTATATATATACACACATACAATAAATATGACTCAGCCATCAAAAAGAATGAAATCGTGCCATTTGCAACAATGTGGATGGAGCTAGAGTGTATTATGCTAAGGGAAACAACTCAGTCAGAGAAAGACAAATACCACATGATTTCACTCTTATGTGGAAATTAAGAAACAAAACAAACCATCATAGGGAAAATAAGAGAGAGAGACAGAAGCAAACTTAGAAATATACTCAACTACAGAAAACAAACTGATGGTTAGGGGAGAAACATGGGGGGATAGGTTAAATGGGTGATGGGGATTAAGGAGTGCACTTGCTGTGATGATCAATGGGTTATATGTAAGTATCAAATCACTGAGTTGTACACCTAAAACTAATATTACATTGTATGTAACTAACTGGAATTTAAATAAAAACTTAAAAAATTGTTTTAATCCTTACTTTTTCTCTATAAATTTTAGAATCAGTCTGTCAATTTCTAAAAGAGGAAAAAAATGTGGGGTTTTGATTAGAATTATATTTAACCTATAAATCAATTTAAAGAATTGCTATTTATTTATTTATTAGGAAAGAGAGAGAGTGAGAGAGAGCATGAGAAAGGAGAAGGTCAGAGTGAGAAGCGGACTCCCCATGGAGCTGGAAGCCCGATATGGGACTCGATCTAGGGACTCCGGGATCATGTCCTGAGCCAAAAGCAGTCGCTCAACCAACTGCGCCACCCAGGCGCCCTAAAGAATTGCTATTTTAAGAAGATTGATTATCCTAATTCATAAGCATGATATATTTCTTCATTCACTTAGAATTTCTTTAAGGTCCCTGTGTAACATTTTGTATTTTTTCTGTGTATAGATTTCACATATCTTTTGCTGAACTAATTATTAAATATTTTGTTTGATACCAAATTAAATGGTAATTTAAAAAATTTTCCTTCTCAAATTGTTTATTGTTAGCATTTATAAATACAATTGATTTTTGTATATTGACATTTTCTCTGCCAGATTGATAAATTCACTTAATAATTCTAGTAATTTTATTTTTATTTTAATTTTTGAAGACTTTATTTATTTGAGAGAGAGAGAGAGTGCACATGCACAAGTGGGGGGTGGGGCAGAAGGAGAGGGAGAGGGACAAGCTGACTCTGAGCAGAGAGCCCAACAGGCGGTTTGATCCCAGGACCCTGAGATCATAACACAAGCAGAAGTCAAATGCTTAACCAACTGAGCTACCCAGGTGCCCCTGTAATTCTAATAATTTAAAAAATAGTTTTCTTAGTCTTTTCTACTAAAACAATCTTTCTACCTGCACGCAGAGACAGTTTTTACTACTTTTTTCTCTCCAAGATTTAAGTCTTTCATTTCTTCCTTAAATTACTGAATCAACTAGAGCCTCCAGTGCATTGTTGAAATGGAAGTGGAGAAGTGGACATCTTGGCCTTTTTCCTGTTCTTAAGAAGAAAGCACTGAGTCTATTAAAAGTATGGCCTAGTATAAAGTAAAATTAAAGGGCCCTCAGGTTAAAAAAATTATTATTTCAAGACAGCAACTACATTGTACAAAGTTCTATAATTTCTCTTTTGTCACATTTTTGTCTAATTTTGGCATTGTGGTTACACTGGCTTCACAAAATGAGTTGAGATGTTTCTTCTATTTTCTGTATGTATATAAAGTTGGTATAAATCATACCTAAAACTTTAGGACAATTCACCAATGAAGCCATCTAGGTCTGGAGATTTCTTTGTGGGGAACTTCTTAAAATTACTATTTTAATTAAATTATAATAATTAAATTATTATTGCTATGAATTAATTTTCTTTTATAGACATAGGCCTATTCAGGTTTTCTATTATTTTTAATTGTTTCTATCTGGTAAATTGGTGTATCTCATGAAATTTGCATTATTCAACCAAAGGGGCAACCTTTCTCCCAGAAGGGCTTTAGCATTCCATCTATGAAATTCTAAGATCTCTGTTTTTCAGCTCAGATTCCAAACTTCCACTCAGCCAAAAGACTGATATCATTGATCTTATTGGAAGTTGAATTAGTTGGGTATTTGGTTATAGCTTACATAATTCAAATCATTTTTGGCTTCAAAGGCTTTGAAGGTGGATTTGGGGTTTCTCTCCCTCCAGATGACCTCTGAGACCAAATACCCAAGTATGTTAGGTCCCTAAACCACAAGGAGTCAAGTAGGCTATGTCTCATACTGTCTGCTAGATTTACAGACACTCCCAACCTAGCAGTCCTCTCTCTGCTTTTCAGCCTTGCTCAGCTCTATTTACTCTGCAGAATTCCCCTGAAAAAAGTACTTGGCAGAGATTATCTTTGCCTTCTCTTCTCCTCTAGTTTTCAACCTGAAAGACCAGCCCACAGATTTCTCAAGGTTTCTCCTTTTTGTCCTCTGAGAGACTGTCCTTCTCTGAGGGCGTATTTCTTTCTACACCTGCCCTAACCTCATCAACTAGCCCTAGATGTGGAATGTCCCTAATCTTTAGGTCTGGAGAGTTTGGTTCTTTTAGTTTTCTTTGAATCCACAGCTTACTGCTGGTTTTATAACAAATAATGACTCGTTTTTCTGGTAGCTTACTGTTGTTTCAGCAAAAGTGAAATCTTTCATGTTCTTCTACATCCTAATCAGGAATGAAACCTCCCCCTTCATATTGTTGATATCTTTTTCATTGTGTGACAATTTTGCAGGAACAGTTCTAGAAGATTTACATGGATATAAATTTTAAAAATGGAAGATTTTTAAATTTTTTTAAAAAAGATTTTATTTATTTCTTTTCAAGAGAGGTAGAGAGAGAGAGAGAGAGAGAGCAAACATGAGTGAGAGAAGGGGCAGAGGGAGAAGCAGACTCCCCATTGGGCAGTGAGCCCGATGTGGGACTTGATCCTGGAACCCTGGGATCATGACCTGAGCAGAAGGCAGATGTATAACTGACTGAGCCACCCCAAGATATTTTTTCTGATAATTAAAAATTTTTAATCATAAGCATGACAGAGACACATCCAAGATAAATAATAATTACTTCATTTTTTTGGCATATTACTACCTGTTAAATAATTTCAGAAATTCTCCTTATTGTGAAATCACTAAACATAAGGGCAGTGATAATGCCACATTTAAATGTGAAGCAAGCGGTCTAAAATACTATAAAAATATCTTACATAATAAAGTCTATCTGTCATGTAATTGTGTTATTTCCCTTTACTTTAATATTTTGACATTACTATGTTTATACTTCCAAATATCATTTTAGAATAATTTATAAAAATGACCCCATATTCCATCTGTTGTAATAAACTACATATTGTCAACTTTTAATATGTAATTATGATAACTGATCATTTCTATATTGTCATGATGCTGTACAAATTTAAATTCTTCTCATGCTCATATTTTATTCTGCATTTTCCATTATTATGATAGTAGTAAGGTGTTTAATTATTTGTATTCCCATATTATTTATTAAGATGGTTAATGTGATACTGAAACTTTGTTGTTTTTGATTCTTTACTGAATTTGTGTAATTCTTCACAAATGCAAGGTTTTTATTATATATCTGGAATAAAGAGTACGAAGAATGTTTGTCTTTTACTATCTTTCCACTTGCTTTCCTTCTCTATTATGTGTATATTTTATAAATCCACAGAGACTGGAATAATTAGGCTTCCTGGACAGCTGCAATACTAAACTTTCCATAAACTCTTAGTGGAAAGATAGCTTCAAAACACTTCCTTTCTTTTACCTATAATTTCATCTTACAGTTTTCTATAAATCCCTCTATAAATCACATGGGTTCTGCAATTTTTTAGCACTTGCTGTTTTTCCCCATTGTTCAGTAAAACTGCCAACTACAGTGTTTTTCAAAATGTGGTGAACAGTAGTAAGAATTTCATGTATGAATACAAAATAGTCTGGGTTCTCCGCACTCTCAATGACCAGGTAGAACGAAGGGAGTTCTGATAAGTTGTCATGCAGAGTGGGGCCCCTTGCCACGATTGTGTGAAGGAAAAGCAAGCAGATGGTCCGTTTAGTTAAAGCTCCATGTATTAGGACTGTCAATCAGGCATCAGAAAAATCACACGCAAGGTGATGCAAATTATCATTGTTGCAAATAACCTTGAGCATTTTATTATACAGGAATGTTCATAGGCAACTGTACTATTTATTCTACCATAAAATCATAGTTTTGTTAATACCTTAAAAATGTAGTTAAGTTCTGACTTTAAAGATACTTTGTAATAAAGCTGAGAAGTAAAAGAAATAGTTTTTTTTTCAAAGCTTAGCAGTTTTTTTCTATTGGAACAGTATATATATGTGATATATACTGAAATATAGATCTCCTATCGGTTCTGTTTATCCAGAGAACTCTGACTAAATCAGACTCCAGAAACAACTTGCCCAGAAAAACTATTTCTTACTTGTGGTAGGATAAATACTAGCCTCCCAGAAGATAGCCATGTCCTAACCCCTATAACTTATGAATATCACCATTTACCACATAAAAGTTCTTGAAGTGGGAAGATTATCATGAATTATCTGAGTGGGCCTTAAATGCTGTCACATTTATCCTTACTATAAAGAGACTGAGGAAGGTTTAACAAGAGGAGAGGGAATGTGATCACAGAGACAGAGAATTGCCTGGTGTCACACAAGCTAAGGAAGGCTGACAGCCACCAGATGCTGGAATATGCAAGGCACAGAATCTGCCTTAAAGCATCCTGAGGGAGCACATCTCTGCCAATACCTTGATTTTTACTCAGTAGAACTTATTTCAGATTTCTGGTCTCCAGGACTGTGAGAGAATAAATTTCTGTTGTTGTAAGCCACAAAGTTTGTGGTAAATTGTAAGAGCATTACACTCACCATTAACGTGGATCTCCCTTTATGCTGCTTTCTCTTTTCTCTAGAGTTATTGATAGAAGGGGAGAGAATGGGGAAGGATATTACTGTTGTTGCGTACTCCTCTGTGTCTAGGGCAATGCAGGACATTCAAAATACACTGTCTCATTCCCTTATCTTCCCTGAGTATCTTGCTAACATGATAGAGCAGCAATCATGGAAATTTGTGCCCCTTTAGATCATCATGCTAACACAATGACATCATTAAATTTCTTCAATGGCTACCTAGAGCCCCGTACAGGCAATACAACCTGTTGGCCTTTGAACAAATCTGGCCCAGGGAAAATTTTGTTGGCTAGTATTGTGTATTAAACTCATTTGAACTTGGAGAATTTTTAGCAAGAAATGAGCCAGGTCTCCAGTAGTTCATAATTCCCGCTATTCAATACTGATTACTACTGCCAACTTCACAGAATCACATTTCCACTCTGGCCTCTGAAGACATTTCAATGTGTAGATCTGTTCTAAACAGTTCAGCCCAGGGGCGCTTGGGTGGCTCAGTTGGTTGAGTGGCTGCCTTTGGCTCAGGTCATGATCTTGAAGTCTCGGGATCGAGTCCTGCATCAGGCTCCCTGCTCCGTAGAGAGCCTGCTTCTCTCTCTCCTTCTGCCTGCCACTGTGCTTACTTGTACTCTATCTCTCTCTGTCAGATAAATGGATGGAGTCTTTAAAAAAACAAAACAAAACAAAAAAAACAGTTCAGCCCAAACTCCTAAAAATGTCATACCACCTCTTTCATGGTTGTCCCTATTTATTGGTCAAAACATGGCTTTTTCTTCTTATATTTTCTTTTTTCCCTCCTGTTAAGTGGTTTTTATTTTTTCAGCTTTATTTAGGCATAACTGACAAATATATATTGAAGGTGTACAGAGTGATATTTTGACATATATACATACTGTGAAACGATTTCCACAATCAAGGTAATTAACATATCATTGTCTCACAGTTACCCTCTTCTGTACGTTAAGAAATCTTAAGATCTAGCAAATTTATAATTTGCATTATAATTAGCTACAGTCACCATGTTATTAATTCAGTCTTCAGAACTTACTAGTCTTAGTGAGTTTGTACACTTTGCTTTTGTGTGTGTGTGTGTGTGTGTGTGTGTTTGTACACTTTGATCAAAATCTCCCCATTTCCTCCTCCCCCATTCCCTGGTTATCACCATTCTACTGTCTGTTTCTATGAGACCAACTTTTTTTTAGATCCACATGTAAGTGAGATAATGTATTTATCTCACTTTATGTGAGATATGTATTTATCTCACAGAATCTTTCTGTGTCTGGTTAATTTTACTAGCATAATGTCCTACAAGTTCATCCTTGCTGTAGCAAAAGGTAGGATTTCCTTATGTTTTATGTTATGTTTATGTTTTATGTTTACATTTTTTTCATTCTTCTGCAAACGGACATTTAGGTTTCCCTATCTTGTCTATTGCAAATAATGCTGAAATGAACATGGAATACAGTTACCTCTTCAAGGTCATGATTTCATTTCATTTGAATATATATACCCAGAAGTGAGACTGCGGGATCATATGGTAGTTCTATCTTTAATTATTTGAAGAACTACCAAACTGTTTTCCATAGTGGCTGTACCAATTTATATTCCTAACAATAATCTACAGGGGTTTCTTTCTCATCACACTCTTTTCGCTTTTTTTTTTTTTTTGAGAGGGGAAGGAGCAGAGAGAGGGGGAAGAGAATCTCAAGCACAGAGCCCCAGGTAGGGTTCTATCTCAGGACCCTGAGATAATGACCTGAGCTGAAATCAAGAGTCAGACTCTTGACCAACTCACCCACCCAAGTGTCCCTTTTTACTCTTCTATCATAGCCCTCCTGACAGGTGTGAAGTGATAACTCATCATGGTTTTGATTTGTGTTTCCACGATGGTTAGTGATGTTAAGCATCTTTGCTTACATCTCTTGGCCATTTGTGTACCTTTTTTGGAAAAAAAAAAATATCTATTTATGTTCATTGCTCATTTTAAAATCAGGTTATTTGTTTTTTAAGAGTTCCTTATGTACTTTGGATATTAACATCTATCAGATAAATGGTTTGGAAATATTTTCTCCTGTTTCAGATGTTGCCTTTTCACCCTGTTTTTCCTATGCTGCACATAAAATTTTAGTTTAATATAGTTCTACTTGTTCATTTTTGATTTTGTTGACTGTTCTTTTGGTGTCATATCTAAGAAATTACTACCAAGACCAATGCCAAAGAGCTTTCCCCCCATGTTTTCTTTTTGAACTTTTATGGATTCAGGTCTTAAGATTGAATCTTTAATTCATTTTGAGTTGATTTTTGTGTATGGTGTAAGATAAGATAATTTTGTTCTTTTGCATGTGGATAAACAGTTTTTCTAACACCATTTATTGAACAGACTATCCTTTCACCATTGGGTATTCTTGTTGTCTTTGTTAAAGGTTAATCGGCCATATGTCCACGGGTTTATTTCCTGGTACTCTCTTCTATTTCACTGGTCTATGTGCCTGTTTTTTGCTGGTAGATGTGTTTTTATACTATCTTGATTTTTATAGCTTTGTAATATAACTTAAAATTAGGAAATGTTGTGTCTCTACCTTTATTCTTGCTAAAAGTTGCTTTAGCTATTTGAAGCATTTTATGGTTCCATACAAATTTTAGGATTATTGTTTCCAATTCCATGAGAAATGCCAGTGAGATTTTGATAGGAATTGCATTGGATCTGTGGATCATCGTGGATCATATGGACATTTTGAGAATATTAATTCATCAAATTTATGACCATGTGATACCTTTCCATTTACTTGTGTCTTCTTCAATTCCTTTCGTCACTATTTTGTAGCTCTCAGTGTACAGATCTTTCACCTCCTTAATTAAACTTATCTCTAAATATTTTATTCTTTCAGATGGTATTGTAAATAAGATCATTTTCTTTATTTCTTTTTTGGATACTCAATTGTCAGTTTATAGAAAGCAACTGATGGTTGTATGTTGATTTCATATTTTGCGGCTTTACTGATGGTGTTTATTAGTTCTTACAGTTTTAGGATTTTCTCTATGTAATATCATGTCATCTGCAAACAGAGGCTATTTTATTTCTTACTTTCTGATTTGTATGTCTTTTCCTTCTTATTCATTCCTAATTGCTTCAGCTAGGACTTCCATAATTTTGTGGATTTAGAAATGGTGAAAATGGATACCCTTGTCTTGTTCCTGATCTTTAGAGGAAAACCTTTCAGCTTTTCGCTGTTGACTATTGTGTTAGTTGTGGGCTTGTCATATGTGGCCTTCATTGTAACGATGTACATTCCTTCTGTACCTCTTTGTTGAGAGTTTTTATCGTGAAATATATTGAATTTTGTTAAATGTTTTTTTCTGCACCTATTGAGATAATTGTATCATTTTTAATCCTACATTCTGTTAATGTAGTATATCATATTTATTGATTTATTGAATGCTGAAATATCACTGCATCCCAGGGATAAATCCCACTTAATCATTGTGTATTTTCCTTTTAATGTCCTTTTGAATTTGGTTTGTTAGTATTTTGTTGAGGATTTTTATATTATGTTCATTAGGGATATTGGCTCGTAATTTTCTTTTCTTATAGTATCCTTGTCTGATGTTGGTACCAGAGTAATTGTGGTCCTCATAAAATGAGTTTGAAAGTGTATTCTTTTCTTCAAATTTTTGGGAGTATTCAAGAAGAATTGATATTAAGTCTTTTTTTAAATGGCAGAATTCAACAGTGAAGCTAACTGGTCTGGGGCTTTTCTTTGTTGGGAGGTTTTTGACTCCTGATCCAATCTCCTTACCCATTCTTGTTCTGTTCAGATTTTCTGTTTCATCATGATTCACTCTTAGGAGGCTTATGCGTCTAGGCATTTACCAATCCTCAGTTATCCAAATTTTTGGTGTGTATTTGTTCATCATGGAATCTTATAATCCTTTGTATTTCTGCACTATCACTTGTAAAATCTCCTTTTTGATTTCCGACTTTATTTATCTGACTCTTCTCTTTTCTCCCCTTAGTCTAGCTAAAGCTTTGTCAATATTATTTATCTTTTAAAAAAACCCTAACTCTTAGGTTTTTTTGATCTTTTATATCGTTCTCTGGTTTCTATTTCATTTATTTTTGCTCTGATATTTGTCATTATCTTTCTTCTACAAACCTTGGGCTTATTGTGTTCCTTTTTCAGTTCCTTAAGATGTAATTTTAAGAGTTTAGTTGAGATCCTTCTTTCTTTTTAATGTAGACATTTATTGCTATAAACTTTCCCTTAACTGCATCTCACAAGTTTTAGGATGCTGTGTTCCTATTTTCATTTGTCTCAAGATATTTTTTTTGATTTCTCTTTTGATTTCTTCTTTGACCCACTGGTTGTTCAACAGTATTGTTCAATTTCCATATATTCATGATTTTTCCAGTTTTCCTCCTATTCTTTATTTCTAGTTTAATACCATTTCATAGGGACACATCCAAGAAGCTGGCCATGGAAGGCGCAAGGTTAAGACATGTGGAGTGTTTGGGGGTACCTATGGGCCATTTGGAAGGTTAGATGAGGTATTCCACATAGCTTGTGGATGGGAATCCGGATAGAGTCCATGAGGATGTTAACAAGATCCATGGCGATTTGTTGAGTTGGGAGCATTTTTTGTTGTGGAAGTCCTCACCTCCCTTCCTTGATCCCAGTCTTTCCCAACTATTTAGCTTGTTGATCTCCTCAATATTCTGGTTGAGTAAAATAAAGGAAGTGGGCCTCTTAGGGAGCATCCTGCACAGTGGAAGATGCCAGGTGCTCAATCACTATGTTTTCACATTTTACAGGGGGGAAGTCACAGACCAAGGAGTCTTGGCATTAAACTATGTTGCCTTGGGGAAGAGGTAATGAGGTAAAGTAAAACTGTTCTTCTTAACTTCCTTCAATGTAACTATTCTTGGACTTTTGCTCCAAATGGTGTGCTGGAACTTCTCCTCTGGATTCCTGGATTCCCACGAAATTACATTAGTATATGGATGATTGTCAAAATTGTTTTCTGGGAGTATAATGACTGAAAACACCTAATCTGCCATTTACTCCCTCTCACACTTTTTTTTAAAGATCTTATTTATTTATTTATTTGAGAGAGAGAGAGAGAGAGAGCACGCACATGAGAAGGGAGAGGGTCAGAGAGAGAAGCAGACTCCTGCTGAGCCTGGAGCCTGATGCGAGACTTGATCCTGGGACTCTGGGATCATGACCTGAGCCAAAGGCAGTGACTTAACAAACAGAGCCACCCAGGCGCCCTTATGCTTTCAAGAGCATGTTTTTTCAGCCATAAAAGAAAACCATATTTCTGACCTTCTACAAAATGTCTCACAGGCTGCTCCAATAGCATGTAATATCTTCCTTGCTCCTGAGGCCAATTCATGTCAAGACTCAGTTTAAATTTTATCTGTACCATAAAAATGTGTTCTGTTGGCTTCCACCTGAATTTTGTGCCCCTTCTAAATGCTCTCATATCATTTATCACTCTATTATAATTCTTAGTATTATGTATAATTTATAGCAATTATTTATTATGCAGTAACAAACAGGAAGCTATTTAAAGCAGGGATTACATCTTATTTGTATTCCCAACACCTAACATGGTACCTAGAGCACATGTATATTCAAATTTTTGAATAATTTTAGTTCACATAATAACCTATATGAGGTAGATATGATGTGGAAAGTTTCTTATTCTGTATGTGGAAATGTTCCTACTTGGAATATGCCATTGCACTGAGTTCAGTAAATCATACTCTATTCAATGTGATTGGATTTTTATTTTCAATGGTTAATTATACATTTTTTTGTGGAAACATCTAAGCAGTGATCATGGAAATTCATGCCTCTACAGATAACAAAGAAACTGGAAAATTCTAACTCCTAAATATCTTCTCTCTTCTTTCAAGTGTTCTCTGGGTAAAATAGTGAACCACATTCCCCAAGTATTTGATCCAGGAGCTCTGGATGTGGGAGTAGAAAGAGGAGAGGAATACTCAGATTTAGATGACAGGGTAATCTATGCTTGGATGTAGGGTATTTTTAAAGTCCCAACTTTCTGCAGATGCCATGTTGAGTAAAGCTGAAGACGTTGCTGTGACCGGCTTCCAGAGGCAGCTATCATATTTTTTAATATTTGTGTTCTTGTGAAATTTGGACTTCTATCACTAAGGCATTACTACTTTGTATAGTAATTAAGTTCCTACTGTACCACTTACTCTTTTAGTAGTCCCATTCCAATACATAGGGCAAATGGACTTAAATTCTCAATCAGGAGTTGGCAAATGTTTTCTGCAAAAAACAACAAATAGTAAATATTTTCAACTTTGTGGGTCCACATTCCTGGCTATATTGCAACTCTTCGACTCTGTTGCGGTAGTCCAAAGAATCTACAGACCAATATATAGACAAATAAGGATGCCGGTGTTCCAATAACACTTTATTTGCAAAAATATGTGATATGTAATTTTTGCCTGCCACAAGACATAGTTTGCCAACTCATGGTTTAGAAATATCACAGAAGATATTAGCTTTTTCTTGGTGCCTTTCCCTAGGACTAAATATTTTAAACACAGGTCTGTGATATCTATAAACTAAAATTATCTCAAACCCAAATCTTGAACAAAAACCAAAAACATATTTTTTAAAATGTGTAAATAGCAAAACAAAGTAAGAATTTTCTATCTTAACAGATAGATATCAAATAGAAAGAATCACTCTGAGAAAGCAAAGCAAATGTTATCCAGTTAAATAATGTCATTGCAAGAAAAAAACAAAATATATGTTTTGATTCTAAACAAAATCGATAGGAAGACTCCCACAAGTAAATGTCATAGTCAAATTTCTCGATTACTGAAAATGGAGCAGAAAAAAATCTGCAGTTCTATAGGAGTAAACAAAAGTAAGTTAATGTAATTTTTCTACAGCATTATGTCATAAAATAATTTTTGAAAAATTTGCAGTGTTCTAAGAAAACAAATTCATGAATAGATTTTAAAAAATAAGACCAGTTTATAATTTTTGTAAAGACCAAAGAGCAGGAATTTCTAAACTACTAACCCCTCCAAGTATCTTTAAGTGATTCGTAATGTCAGCAATATGAATGAGATTATAAGTAAGATATGGTATAAAAGAAAATATAAGATGTAGTAAAGTCAGAAACATTACCTAAATAATTTATGTTAATATAGTTATGAAAATGATACATATATCAAGTTTTTTTTAAAAGAGAGAACACACAATGCCATAAACAGCCATCCAGATTAAAAAATTTAGTTCATCAAAAATATTGGAAATGGCCAAAAAAGATAATTAAGCCTGCAAAATATATTTCCTCAAAGAATAATACAGTGCAATAATCATCATATAATGTTATAGTCCTAAGATTTTGATAAAGAACATGAGTTTCAACTATCTTTAGGTTCACCACAGTAGAATAAAAATAAAATTTATAATTCCCAAATCATTTGAGAAAAAATGTATTTGTCCAAATTATATAGTAAAAACATTCTCCCAAATTATTTGTCAAAGTAGAAATAAAGTCTGCCTGTAGGGGTACCTGGGTGGCTCAGTTGTTAAGCGTCTGCGTTTGGCTCAGGTCATGATCCCAGGATCCTGAAATCAAGTCCCACATTGGGCTCCCTGCTTGGCAGGAAGCCTGCTTCTCCCTCTCCCATTCCACCTGCTTGTATTCCCTCTCTGTGTCAAATAAACAAATAAAATCTTTAAAAAAAATCTGCATGTAGAGAGTAAAAAATGTAAATAAGACAATCTAAAATTATGAGATGAGGTACAACCAAAATAATAGGCATAAGGTAATTTACAAAAAATAAGATTCTTAATATTCATCCCAAGAGCATGGTAAAATGAGATAGTAAGTGATCCAATAAAACTAAGATGAAAAATTAATAAAAATGGATAAATTCGTCATTAGGAAATGTAGAAAAGTAAATATGAGATCTGGTTCTCTTATTCATAAAGAAATTATAGAGATTTCTCAAAAGACTAAGCAAGAAAACTGACATAACATTAAATCTTAAAACACAACATGTGAAACTGTATCCTCTTTGTGTGTCCTATTCTTAGAGTATTAGTTGCAAAGATGCTTCCTCTCCCCTCTTCCCCGTTCTATATAATGTGAAAGATTAAAGTAGATTTCTCTAAAAAATTGAAATGAATTGTCCCTAATGTATAAAATATCCTTGCAATAGATCACCCATAATAGAAAGAGACTAATTCATTATGTGTCCTCTAAAGTGTTAAGCTCATAATGTAAATTTATTACATGATTAACTAGATTTCATCCTCATATGTTTGCCCAATTTTCTCTTGTGTTATTTATCTTCCTTTTTTTACTGAATTGTAGGGGTATTATATATTTAAGATACTGATTTTTTGCCTATTTTATTTATAGCAATGTCTTTCCCACGTTAATATTTCTCCATTTTTATAAATGATTTTATTTATTTATTTGACACAGAGAGGTCACAAGTAGGCAGAGAGGCAGGCAGAGAGAGAGGGGGAAGCAGACTCCCCACTGAGCAGAAAGCCCTGATGCAGGCTTGATTCCAGGACCCTGAGATCATGACCTGAGCTGAAGGCAGAGGCTTTAACCCACTGAGCCACCCAGGTGCCCCAATATTTCTCCATTTATTTTTTTATGACCAGAAGTTCTTATTTAAGAAAAAAAAATATGTATATATGTACATATATAATAGCAGTCTTTTCCTTAATGATTTTTGCTTTTGCTGATGCTAATCCTTTATTACTCAAAGGAAAAAGTATTCATTTAGGCTGATTTTTAAAATATTCAAAGTTTTCCTTTTCACATTTAAATATTTATTTCATTGAAAATTGGCAAAATATTTTACAATGAAGTACACTATTGTGAAATGCCAGAATAGCAATTGAAAGGAAGTCTTAAACATGTTCAGAGAAAACTTTCAAAAAACCCAAACACATTACATAAAGGAAAGTGGACTCAAAATAGTATCAGATTCCTAAGCATCAACTCAGGATGAAAAAAGACTGTAGAACGATGCTTCAAAATTACTAGGAAAATAATTTTCAATCCAGATTTTTTTCTTCTCTCATTCTAATCAATTTTTGTCTATTTTTTATTTTGTCTATTTTTAAGTGTTTTTTGTTCTCTTATTTTCTTATTATTGTGATCTGAAAGTTACTTTTATATTCTGGATGCAAATATTTTTATCAGATACATGATTTGTAATTATTTTCTCCCAATCTGTGGCTTGTCATTCTACTAACAATGTCATTTGAAGAACAGAATTCTTATTTTGATGAAGTCCAGTTTAATCATTTGTTCCTTCACAGATAGAGCTTCATGGATAGTTAGGATATCTCTGCTTAATTCAAGTTTACAAAGATTTTTCTCCTATAATTTCTTCAAGAGGTTTATAGTTTTTGGTTGTATATTTGTACCTCTGATCCATTTTAAATTGAATTTTGAATATAGTATGAGGTATGAATTAAAGTTATTTTTTTCTGCCTAGAATATCTCATTGTTTCAGCACCATTTATTGAAAAGTTGGTCCATTATCTACTGAATTTCCTTTGAATCTTCATTTAAAATTGATTAGATACATATATTTTTTCTATCTTTGTTCTGCTAATCTATTTATATAACTATTATTTAATACTATACGATCTTGTTAATAAGCTTTTTAATTCATCTTGAATTAAGGTGAAATTAATCTTCTAAATTTGCTTTTTTCCCAAAGTTGTTCTAAGTCTACATTTTTTTCAAAAAGTTCAATAAAAAGGTTAGAATCAGTTTATCAATTTCTACAAAATAAAGATTTCTTTTGCATGAAACCTGCAAGTGAACCTAGGGACACTTAGCATCTTAACAATATTGATTATTATACCTGTGAAGTTCTGCCTACTTTTGTAATTCACATTACAAATCAAACAGGGTATTTTACTGAGTGACTCTAAAGAATAACGCACTCCTATCTTACAATGTAACTATTAAATGTAACTATTTTGGTAAGACATTTATCTCTGTGACATATTTATGTTAATTAATTTCTTGGAATTTATGATAAAATGTACAAAACATATATAAAAAGAAATTTTGTGTATTTTATTTTGCTTCAAGATAACATACTAAATAAAAATTAGAGTGTTGTCACACCACTTGTGTTTGAAATTTGAGGCCATCCCTTAACATCTCAGCATAATTCCCAGTAACTAAATTCTAAAGATCTACCCATTAATATTCTTTTTTTTTTTTAAAGATTTTATTTATTTATTTGACAGAGAGAGAACACAAGCAGGCAGAGAAGCAGGCAGAGGCAGAGAGAGGAGCAGGCTCCCCGCTGAGCAAGGAGCCAGATGTGGGACTTGATCCCAGGACGCTGGGATCATGACCTGAGCCGAAGGCAGCTGCTTAACCAACTGAGCCATCCAGGCGTCCCTACCCATTAATATTCTTAAATGGATCTTTTTTCAAGCTTGTCAGCAGGGCTCAAATGCATTTTGTTATAGTAATGAAATATTTTACATAAGTGGTAAAATCACTGTTATTGCTTGAGATTTTACACCAATTGGAATCATTTTGAAAGTACTGATAATTTGTATCATGTAAAGTAATCACACTCTATGAAGCTGTGACCTATTAAAAAGTTTTACTAGATGATACTTTTTCAAAATCCTTTTCAGTGTTGTCTGAGGTTTTGATACATATGATGCTTAAGGGAGGTTATTATACTAAAAATAAATGCTCAATTAAAATGTTTACTTTGGGAAAGTTGCATTTGAGATAACTAAGTAAAAATTTCTGGCCCAGGGACATTCTCAGCAAATTCCTACTTTCTCTCACCTCCATCACCATCAGAAACTTAGAAGTGGAATGGATTGTTGAGTGAGAGCAGAGAAGTGAATTCCAATTACTCTTGTAGCTAGGGTCCTGACATTGGGTATATTTGAATTTGTGTCACAATAGATTTTATTTAGTTCCCTACTTGGAAACATTATATAAGTGACCTAAATACTATTTAGACCCTGATGTATTTGACAGAGACCATAAAATTGTTCAGCTTTGGTCTGCACCTCCCATCTTCTGAGCCTCACTTCTATTCTCAGTGGGCTATTCACCAAGGAGTCCCTTATCCCAGCCTCCCCGACTCTGCATTTCTATTTATTTTCCCAGTGTAAAAGTTTAAGCCTGAATTAGTTTGCTATAACAAAATACCATAGACCAGGTGGCTTAAACAACAGATATTTATTAGATCCAGAAGCTGGGATGTCCAAGATCAAGGGGTCAGCTCATTTGATTTTGGTAAGGACTCCCTCATCGGCCACCTTCTCACCATCCTCACATGGTGGAAAGAGGGCAAACTCTCTTCTTCTTATAAAGCTATTCCTATCATGAGGGCCCACATTAACAACCTCATCTAACTCTAATTACCTCCTTAAGGTCCCAAATCTAAATACAAATATATTGGGGTTAAGGCTTCAACAATTCAGCAAAACTAGGATGTGGTTGTCGTGAATGAAGGTGGATTTGTCTTGTGCTCTTATACATCTGACAGTGGCAGGCAGGCTGGCTCTTTGAGCTTCCTTTCTGTCCTAGACCTAACAGACACTTGTTTTCTTGTGCTTGAGGAGATATACTTGTTCTGTGGCCAAGCACACTGGTATACGGTGTGCTATGCGGCGTTATACAATAGTATATGGTGAGTGTTATTGTGGTGAATTTGAGGCAATATCTAAATGTCCCAAATGCCATATCACACATAAGAAAGCCAAAAAAAAAAACAAAAACAAAAAAAAACTAGTACTAGTTCTAGTACTAGTAACACTAATACTAGAAATTAGTAGCAGCAAATCATGTATTAATCCAGTCTCTTTAAAACTACTTATTAGCAGCTTATTAACACTGTTTATTTGCCCACTGAATCTCTACCATTACATTATGAGCAGAGGTTGGAAAGTGAATAAATTATAATCCTCACTTTCAAGGAATTTAAAGTATTCTGTAAAATTAAGTGTTTTAAATTAGAGGGAATTGAATCTCATAAAAAATGCATAATCATAGTAAAAACAGTGAGAATTTATTTTAAGCCTAGCATATGACAACTGTAGTAGAGATTAAAAAATTTCCTTTTTGAACCTCTCACATATCATATGAAAGAGGAATTATTGTATCTCTCTTATTTAATAAGCTATTGAAAAATAAAAGAGGTTGAAGAACATAAGGAGGTCACATACCAAAAACGATGAAGCCAGAATTCAACCACGCATATTGTCTACTAACTTCCACAGCTTAACTTCTTTTTTGTTTACCATTTATGCTATGGAATAGAAGAGATCACAAATGTGAAAAATTTACTCAAATACTGAATTTACAGAAACAATTGTGATTGTAATTCTTTTACTAGTTTCCTATATTCTTTGGTTATACAGTTAACACCTTAAAAATAAATGTATCATAAATGCATTAAATAGCCACTATTGATTCAATTATGATATTTTACTCTTATCTTCAATATGATACGCTATTTGCTGGTCTTAGTTGCTTAAATATTTGAATATAGAATACAAGAGTTTACCTTTAGCAGGCAATTACAGAGAATCTAGGTTGTATCTATAGCAATAGACTAATGATTTTAGATATGTAAAAGGATTATAAAGTGAAGTCTTTGCAAGAAATTGAGAGTAACTCATTGGAGAGATAAGACTTTAATTCATAAAAGCAAAATACAGGAAGAGATTTAGAAGTTATTCAGTCAACTTTAATTTTACAAATGGGAAAACTGAAGCTCAGATGTATTGATCATCTAAGATTAGAGTCGGTAGTGATTGAGTTTGGACATAACACAGGCCTGCTAATTTGTAGTTAAGTTTTCCTTCCATGACCCCATTTGAAATAAAGATCAATAAAATTATTATGATGTATAATAGCTTTACATATGTTAATTATCAGAGTCTTTCCATTCTAATTTGTACCATATCATTTTCACTGGTGGCTTTCTCTTCACTATTAATTTTGTATTCACAATAAAAAGCTACTAAAATGCCTTATTTAATAATTTATTTGTTATGGCTCTTACAGTTTTCACTTAAAAATCTTTTTTTTTGTGGTTCATGGTAAGTTTTTTTGTTGTTGTTGTTAAAGATTTTATTTATTTCTTTGACATAGAGAGAGCACAAGCAGGCAGAGTAGCACACAGAGGGATTGGGAGAAGCAGGCTCCCCCCGAGCAGGGAGCCCGACATGGGACTTGATACTAGGACCCTGGGACCATGATCTGAGCCGAAGGCAGTCACTTAACCAACTGAGCCACCCAGGCGCCCCAGTTTTGTTTTTTTTCTTAAGGTTTTAATGCTAGCCTGCATAATGTGGAATAAAACTTAATTAGTTTTTTTGAGTGGAAGTTGTATTTTAATTAAAATACATTACTCCATCTTGTCACCTAAACTAAAGCAAGAATTTAGAGAAATGCTCATAAAGGACTCTTTCTGTGGATATAGCTACATTGTTGCAGATTGAGCCCCTTACAAATATTTAGTCCTGTATTTTTCCACAATTACATTTTTGAGCTTTAGATTTTTTGAGTTTTTTTTCCTGATAATACAAGTTAAAATGCTCAACAAGATTGTTAAAAGATTATTACATTTCCCCAAATAATTCTTCATCACATATGTAAATTTCAGAAGCTGTGAAAATGAATACAAATTAGAACATCTGAAGAGAATGAATTATGTAAAACAATTCATTAAATGTATTATACAAAATTGCTACTTTCTTTGGAGTTTAGAGGAAATATGAGGGCATTTCCTAGGGCTCCCATAGATTACATGGTTAAATTTATATCCTTTTAGGGAGCTGGAGTCACTGTTTTCTGTTGTAAAGCTAGGTATGGGTTATTATAATTACTGGCACTACAGATTTATTTTTAATTATTCATAAAAGTGATCTAAACAATGGAATCCCCAAATGAAAACACACGGTGCTGTTTTAGAAGCCATCTGTGACTGTTTGAAGCACCAGTGAGACGCCAATTTTGTTTTTTATGCCAATGCAGGAACATATCAAATTAATGAGTTATATATTTTTCAACATATGATTTTTTTTCCAGCAGGGATATTTAAACATCATATGTGTAAGATATAAAAATATCAATGTTGCTGTGATGTGTTAATGGGAAGCAAACATAATGGAGACTTCAAAAGAAGGTTAATATGAACTCATTTGATATAATTCAGCAATAATTTTCCTCCACTCCACATTTGAAATTTGGGAAACATAAAAAAGAATGGCTCAGTGTCTAATAATCAACTGAATGCAAGTTATTTCCATTTAGTAGATGTTTAAGGGAGCACTCCTTAAATTTTGAGATTATTGATGGATTGACCATAAAAGGAATAAGCTTCTCATAGTTTCTCTGTGACTGATATTTATTCCATATCTTGGTATTTGATCTCAAAACGTCTATTCATATTGAGCGAAGTGTGAGATGTGAGAAGTCTGCAAGGATATCCAGTGGGGACTTTTTTCTCTGTAGTGTTTTCCTTTGTTCCTTGAAACTCTTGAATCAGATTTCCATATCTTTTTTTTTCTTTGCCTTTTTTATTTGTTTCATCTGGATTTTATACCTCACTTACAATAAGACTATTTTTTTTATTATTAAACTTACAGCCACAGAGAAATCAGCCTCATTCTGTTTGATATTGCTAGATTTGTCCTTGGGTTTTCCATTTCTATTGATTTTTGAGCAGAGAAAAGAGATCCAAAATGAGAGATCTCCCTTTGCTCTATGGCTTACCCTGACCTCTGAAATTAATGATTGTAATGGAGCCTAACCATAGTCTCCTCTATTGATCTCACACCACACAGAATCACCATATCACAGTTGGAGGCTGGGAATCATTTTAATATTTTCTTTTTGGTCTTATTGAATATAAGTCTAAAACAACTGCTTAAAGGAGATTCAGTATGTGGAATCATGATTTAGTTTTTAAAAACTATGCTGAGAGTTTATCCATTTTAACATATTCCTTTGTATCAGTCAGTATTTGGGAAGAGAGGATTTAAATCCTTGCCCTCAAGTTGTAATTTTTCCTAAAGTATAATTTATCTTGTTTTGATGTCTCATCATCAACCACAAACATCTATTATTGGTCTGTGCCACGTTAATACAGTGACAGTCCCAGGAGCTATTAAGGTTTATAGGACTATTTTATCTTCCTATAAATTGTCCCAGAGCAGTGTGTTTTTCCTTGCTTCTAGGCTGTCACTTCTCAGTACTCTCTGTGTCTCCAGATACCAGTCAATCTCGGCCTCCTATTTTCATGATTCTAATATGCTAAGGGATTAGATACAGCTATTAAATCTGTCTTTTCTTAAAGTGAGTTTCACAAAAACTCCTCCAGAATAAAGAGCATTTTTAACATGCAAACTGTTATGTCTATCTCGGTTGGTTTTTAATAAGGCTTGGTTTTTCTTGGTTGTTGTCATACGAAGTTTTGACCAAAGACTCAGGTCTAGGTTGGGAAAGTATTATTCTATAGTTTTTTAATTATGATAGGGTCTTTTACACATAAACATTTTGATCTAATTTAATAAAAAATCTTATAATTATTAATATGGCCACATTTTGCTAGATATTGGGGACACAGAGACAAATTATATCCATGTTTTATGAGCAGCTCAACCACTAATGCCCTCTCTTCTCCCCTACTAAGAAGGATAATCTGCCTTACTGGGTCCATAGGTTCAAATGCTAATCTCAACCAGAAATTTTATCCAAGACATACTTGACACAATCTTTAATCTGTCCAGCTGACACACAAAATTAACCACCATAGATAGGTAACATTTAAGTAAATGTAATGGGATAAGCAATGCAAATGCAAACTGGGACGCAGATATCAAGAAATGATAAATGAGGAAGACAAGGTACTATTTGTTTTTGAACTTAGTGGTTGACTAGAATTTCAATGATTTAAATAGAAAGGAGATATTCAGGAGGACAATTTACAGTTCTCGGAAGGCAGATAATTCTAAGCAGTTTAGTGGAATACTTGAATAAAACTGAGCAGATCGATTAGGACCAATAGAATGCTGGTTATCTTTCATAGTTTCTAAAAAAGGTAATTATGTGCTTTCGAATGAGCATTAAGTAGAAATATATTAGTGAAAGTGAATTTTATTAGTATAGCAATATGGTAAAAAACACCCTACTAAGACAATATCATGAGGAAATAGAAAATCTGAACCAATAAATAATGAGTAAGGAGAATGAATTGGTAATCTTAAACTTCCAAACAAAGAAAATCCCAGGACCAGATAGCTTCACAGGTTAATTCTAGAAAATATTTAAAGAATTAATGCCTGTCCTTTCAAACTCTTCCTAAAAATTGAAGAGGGGGATACATTTCCAAACTTGTTTAACAAGGCTAGCATTACTATTATACCAAAAACAGATAAGGACACTACAAGAAAAGAAAATTATAAGCTCCAAACCATGATGAACATAGACGTAAAAGTTCTCAACAAAATACTAGGAAACCAAATTCAATGGCACAGTAAAAGGATCATATGCTATGATAAGTGGGATTTATCCCCTGAGATGTAAGGACAGTTTAACCTATGAAAGTCAATGTGACATACTACATTCTAATAATAGAATCAAGGACAGTACTCATATGATTATCTCAATAGATGCACAAAAAGTATTTGACAAAATTTAATATCCTTGTATGATAAAAACTCACAACAAATTATGTATAGAGGGATGTAATACATATAATAACAAGCACCTAACAACATACTCAATGGTGAAAGCTGGAAGGTTTTCCTCTAAGATCAGGAAAAAGATAAGGGTGTCCATTCTTACCACCACTATTCAACATAATACTGGAAATCTTAGTGAGAGTAATTCAACAAGAAAATAAATAAAAGGTATGCAAATCAGAAAAGAAGAAATTAAATAGTCTCTATTTATAAATAACATTATTATATTATATATAAAATATACAAATAATGTACAATATATATTTATATAATATATAAAATATATAAATTATATACATATAATATATATAAAACCCTAACTAGTCCGCCAAAACAAACAAAAAACTTCTTAGAATAAATGAATTCAGTAAAGTCGTTCAACCTACAAAAATCGGTTGTGTTTCTATATAATAACGATGAACTATGTGGAAAGACATTAAGAAAACAATCCTATTTACGATAGCATCAAAATAACAAAATACTCAGGGATAA
The DNA here is from genome assembly GCA_028533885.1 of Nasua narica. Lineage (NCBI taxonomy): Eukaryota > Metazoa > Chordata > Mammalia > Carnivora > Procyonidae > Nasua > Nasua narica. The sequence continues at coordinate 40,150,665 of CM052811.1, forward strand.
ATTTAACCAATGAGATGAAAGATCTGTACACTGAAAACTTTAAGACATCAGTGAAAGCAATCGAGGACACAAATAAATGGAAAGATGTTCCATGTTCATGGATTGGAAGATGTGATATTGTTAAAATGTTACACTACAGAAAATTATCTGCAGATTTAATGCAATTCTGACCAAAATCCCAATGACATTTTTTAAAAGGAATAGAAAAAATTATCCCCAAATTACTATGAAACCACCAAAGATGTCATATAGCCTAAGCAATATTAAGGAAGAATAAAGCTGGTGATATCATACTTCCTAATTTCAAAACCATATTATCATGATAGTACTTGAAATAACATCACGAATTACAAAACTATATTGTCAAAACAGTATTGAACTGGCATAAAAACAGACAGATCAATGGGACAGAACAGAAAGCCAATAATAAATCTATAAATTAGTCAATTAATCTTTGACAAGAGTGCCAAATAATACACATTGGGGAAAGGATAGTCTGCTCAATAAATAGTTTTGTGAAAACTGCATATCCACATGCAAAAGAATGAAACTCTTTTCATTCATTCCAATTTCATGGAAGATGAAATTCTTCCATCACTCACAAAAATTAACTCAGAAAAATTAAAGACTTATATGTAAGGCATGTGATTATAAAACTCCTAAAAGACAACTTAAGGCAAAAGCCCCATACATTAGTCTTGGTAATGATTTCTTGGATATGACATCAAAAACACGGGCAATAAAAACAAAAATAAACAAGTGAGACTACATCAAAATAAAAAGCTTCTGCACAGCAAAGGAAATGATAAAGTATATAAGAAACTTATACAACTCAATGGCAAAAAAACAAATAATCCAATTAAAAGAGGGCAGAAGGGGGGTGCCTGGGTGGCTCAGATGGTTAAGCATCTGCCTTCAGCTCAGGTCACGATCCCAGGGGCCTGGGATCGAGCCCTGCCTCAGGTTCCCTGCTCAGTGCGGAGCCTGCTTCTTCCTTTCCCTCTGCCCTTCCTTCCGCTTGTGCTCTCTGATTCTCTATCTCTCTGTCAAATAAATAAAATCTTTAAAAAAAATGGGCAAAAGATACGAACAGAAATTTTTTTCAAAAATGATATACAAATGGTTAACAGGCATCTAAAAAGATGTCCAAAACAGTAATCATTAAGGAAATATAAATCAAAACCACAATAAGATATCACCTCTTTTAGAATAGCTATTTTCAAAACAACAAGTGTTAGTAAGTGTTGGTGAGGGTGTGGAGAAAAGGGAACATTTCACACCGTTGGTGGGAATGCAAACTGGTGTAGTTACTATGTAAAACAATACGGAGGTTCCTCAAAAAATTGAAAATAGAACTGCCATTTGATCCAGAATTCCATTACTCTGTACATATCCAAAGGAAATGAAATCAGTGTCTTAGTTATCTGTACTTCCATGTTCATTGAAACGTAGGTTGACCAATAAGGAATATATGGCATTATTACTTTTAATTTTCACAGAATATGACAAATAATATACATCACTGCAAACTATATTTAGAAAACTGTATTTCTTCCATTAAAAGTTTATTTAATACATTGCTTACTAGAGTCCCTTTCTTGCAGTAGTATTTGAAGAATCTATCCTGATTATTGGCTATAACCTGACTCTATTACAAGATATTGATTAAATGGTTTCAGTAGATAGGGTAGTACATGTGACAACTAAAAAAAAACTAAAATGCCTAATTAGGAATAAACAGAGAAAATACCATGACGAATAATGTCATTTAAAGCTGAGTTACAGTACCATTTTGACATTTAGTGCATTAGAAAGTGGGAGCTTCTAATTACACAAGCATGTATCTGTTTTAGAAAATTTTAAAATTACAAAAAAGTTTTAAAATACTGGGTTAAAACATATTGAATCTAATTCAAGTCATCCAGAAGTAATTGCTATTTTTATGTATGTCCTTTTGTAACCATTACTAAAAGCAATTATGCTCTCATTTGTAACTGGTCATTTTAATATTATAATATACAGGAAATTTTTGTTTTTGTCATTAAATTTTCTTCTGTGACATATTTTAATGTCTACATATTTTATTGCATTAACATACCTAGTGTATTGAACCAGTTTTTGAGTATTGTTTTTTGAATTGTTTTAATTTTTTTCACTATTCTGAGTACCACTGATTGTCTTTAATTTTTTTTAACATCTTAATTTAATTTTATTTTTTTTAGTGTTCTGAGATTCATTGTTTATGTACCACACCCAGTGCTCCATGCAACACGTGCCCTCCTTAATACCCACCATCAGGCTCACCCATCCCCTCGCCCCCTCCTCTCCAAAACCTTTAGTTTTTCTCTGAGTCCACAGTCTCTTATGCTTCATCTCCCCCTCCAAAAAGTTTTCTAAATATTTATATTAGTTCTGTGTGGTAAATTACTGAAATCAGAATTGTTCACATTGTATGCACATTGTATCAGCTTGATACTGTAATACAGCTTGATACTGTAATAAATCACTTTAAACTTTAGTGGACTGAAGTAGTACAAATTTGTTATTTTGTTCTTTAGGACAACAGAAGTGAAATGGGTCTCACTGGACTAAAGTCAAGGTATCATTGTGATAACATTGGCCCTGCCTGAAGAATTCAGAATAATCCTCTAAGATGAGCTAATTAGCAAAATTAATTCGAACTGCAACTTTAATTTGCTCTTATTATATAACACCACGTTCACAGTTTCCAGAGATTGGGTCATCTATTAGATTTTTGGGAGACCCATTATAATGCTTACTACAGCACTATAGTGCTTACTACACATATTTAAAATAATTTTTAATGGTTACTTTTTATTTTTCTTTAAGATTTCATTTATTTATTTGAGAGAGCACAAGAAGGGGAAGTAGCAGAGGGAGAAGGAGAAGCAGGGTCTCTGCTGAGAAGGGAGCCTGATGGGGGGCTCAATCCCAGGACTCTGGGATCATGACTTGAGCCCAAGGCAGATACTTAACCAACTGAACCACCCAGGCACCCCATAATGGTTATTTTCAAATTGACCCAAGAGAATTTTATACTTATAAAATTCTAAAACTTTTGACATTTTGTTGTAACTTGATTCTTCTCTAATAGCAGATTTATTGAGATTTATTGAGATAGAACTGAGATACAATTCACATAAAGTGAATTCACATAAAGTTCACCTTTTTAAAGTATGCAATTCAGTTATTTTATTTCATTAATGTACTTATTTTAGTATAGTCATAATGCTATACAACTACTACTTTGTTCTGGTTTTTATCAATTCCAAAAGAAAAGCCCCATGTTGATTAGGAGTCACTCTACAGTCCTCCCTCCTCCACACATGTATATAAACATACTTGTGTCAAGTCTAGCTCATCACAACTTAATGTATTATTACTTATATTTATTTCAGACCATTACTTAGGGTTACATTTTGCATCTCAATATTCAATGCATTTAAAGTTTATTTTGCTATATGCTAAGAGGTAGAGATGTACTTTACTCTTTTCTAAGATATAATAATAGTTGCTGTACCATTAATAAGAATGAAATATGAAATGGATATTGATGAAATATCATTATCCATCAAAGCAAATTGTAGCCAACACAAAATCTTAGTGGAGAGGGATTTTTTTCTTGGATATCTATTGGCTCATGTTAAGTAGGCTATGTAATTTTATAAGATTACCATTTTCTTTTTTTTTTTTTAAAGATTTTATTTATTTACTAGAGAGAGACTGAGAATGAGAGGAGAGAAGGTCAGAGGGAGAAGCAGACTTCCCGCAGAGCCGGGAGTCTGATATGGGACTCGATCCCAGGACTCCGGGATCATGACCTGAGCCAAAGGCAGTCGCCCAACCAACTGAGCCACCCAGGCGCCCCAAGATTACCATTTTCTTTTAATCATTATGGCATAGTGTACAATAAAATTTCAATACTAAAATATATATTCAGTTTTCATTTCAACTTTTTATTTTTATTTATTTGTTTATTTATTTTTAAGATTTTATTTGACAGAGACAGAGAGAGATCACAAGTAGGCAGAGAGGCAGGCAGAGAGAGAGGGGGAAGCAGGTTCCCCACTGAGCAGAGAGCCTGATGCAGGGCTTGATCCCAGGACCTTGAGATCATGACCTGAGCCAAAGGTAGAGGCTTTAACCCACTGAGCCACCCAGGCACCCAAACTTTTTAGTGAGTTTTTCCTACATTACATATTCTAGAAGTAATATATCATTTTTTTCTCATTAAAATGTACTTGAACAAATGGTAAAGACATAGAAACTTAAATATAAGTTATTTCGTTAATTCAAAAATGGTATCTCTTCAACATTGTCTTAACATTCAGTAGCATTTTACATTTCAATTTATTCAATCTTTTTCTTCTGTCTTACTATTTTTTATCGTATAGCTCTGAACGTTTCTTTAAAGGCTATACTTAAATAGTATTTATTTATTTGAATGCTGTTTAGAAGATCAGAGAGGTTTCAGAATGTAAATGACATTTGATTTTTAAGCAGGACTTAAAGCATACTTATAATTTGGTTATATGGACATGGAGAAAGGTAGCAGAAATTGCCCTGTAAAAACCTCGGGGAAGAGCATATGTGTTTGTATTTATAAATAAATAAATAAATAAATAAATAAATAAATAAATAAATAAATAAATATATATCTAGAGAGTAGAGTATGTAAATGGATTCATTCTTTTGAAATTATTTAGTAAAAACTTTGGCATCATAATTAGAAATTACATTTTGGCAACTCTACCTGATCTTTGTCATTATGCAAATGTTAAATGGTTGCTCTCTGCAGTTTCTTGTAGATATTTGGTAGAAATAATGAATAAGAATTGTTAAATCAAGTCACTAAGTATTTAATTTTGGATGACCTTTATTTCCATTACATTCATGCAATATGTTTAATGATCTATTTATAAGACCATACTCATTTTCTCCACTTAACAGTGCATTGAAATAATTCTGTAAGAGACAAGACAAATCAATAACATAAAAGTTCAAATCTTGAATTAAAATGAATTCTTTGTCTAATAAGTAATGTTACTGTCAGATATTTTATTAAAATATTCTGACCTATAGGTGTCCGTGATTTTGTGTGGTTTAAATAACCAGAACCTGAAATTTCATTATAATTGAGTTATTCATTTTTTGATTAAGTTAAGAGCTAAGTATTTTTCAGAAATAAAAATAAAAATAGACCAGTAGGATAATAAACCATCCTAACAGTTTTCTACTATGGATCATTTTCTTTGAGGACATCAAAATAATTTTTCTCAAGTCAAAAGGTTAACATTCTTCTGAGCAAGAAAAAAATGACAAATTTTATCAAAAATAATTTTTCTTTTATAATCATTAAATTTATGATAAATAATCCATGCACGACAATTCTTTTTTTTTCTCCCCAAATTTGTTTATTTTAATTTTTCAGTGTTACAAGATTGATTGTTCATGCACCACACCCAGTGCTCCATGCAGTATGTGCCCCTCTCGATACCCACCACCAGGCTTACCCACCCCCCCCACCCCGTCCCCTCCAAAACCCTCAGTTTGTTGCTCAGAGTCCACAGTCTCTCCTGGTTCAACACCCCCTCCAATTATCCCCCATTCGCCCTTCCCTTCCTTCTCACGATGCCCTCCATGATTTTCTTTATACTCCACACATAAGTGAGACCATAAGATAATTGTCTCTCTCTGCTTGACTTATTTCACTCCGCTTAATCTCTTCTAGTCCTGTCCATGTTGATGCAAAAGTTGGATATTCATCCTTTCTGATGGAGGCATAATATTCCATTGTATAGATGTACCACATCTTCCTTATCCATTCATCTGTTGAAGGGCATTTTGGTTCTTTCCACAGTTTGGCTATTGTGGCCACTGCGGCTATGAACATTGGGGTACATGTGGCCCTTCTTTGTACTGCATCTGCTTCTTTGGGGTAAACACCGAGTAGTGCAATTGCAGGGTCATAGGGTAGCCGTATATTTAATTTCCTGAGGAATCTCCATACTGTTTTCCAAAGTGGCTGCACCAACTTGCATTCCCACCAACAGTGGAGGAGGGTTCCCCTTTCTCCACATCCTCTCCAGCATTTGTTGTTTACTGTCTTGTTGATTTTGGCCATTATAACTGGTGTAAGGTGGTATCTCAGTGTGGTTTTGATTTGAATCTCTCTGATGGCTAAAGATGATGAAC
>CM052811.1:40156980-40216113 GCA_028533885.1 Nasua narica
ACATAGAGAGAGAGATCACAAGTAGGCAGACAGGCTGGCAGAGAGGGAGGGGAAAGCAGGCTCCCTGCTGAGAAGAGAGCCTGAGGTGGAGCTTGATCCTAGGACCTTGAGACCATGACCTGGGCCGAAGGCAGAGGCTTTAACCCACTGAGCCCCACCCAGGTGCCCCCATAAAGGACAATTCTTAAAGAGAAGAGGAAATGAAACTCAGTGCATCTAATTATAATAGGATTAATTGGAATAATTATAAATTGAATATGCTAATTAAAGCAAAATCAAGATGACTGAATTTAAAGCAAAATCTAAGTATCTTTATTATGACCAAAAAAAGCAAGAGATAAAGAGAAATAAGACTATTAAAAAGCACAAATGTAAAAGGAATAACTTGAAATACTCATATAAAACAAAATAGAATTTGTAATATCAGTATCAGAAAAGGGAAAATTCCAGGAAAAAGATCAAGAAATAAAAAATGAGAAATTACATGATCCTATGTAAAATTTATAGGGTCATTAATCTTTATCTATTAGTACTTTTCTATTTTATGGCCCCATATAATACATTTGATGAACAAATACATTTGTGCTATAAAAAAGATAGAAACTTCTGTGAAGACATAGATATTCAAATAGAAACATTGAAATAGTCCAAATTTTTAAACAGATTTAACATAACTATTGACACAGAGGAAAAGATCTGAACAATTCTACTAATGATATTAGTCTATTAATATTTTTGAACTCCAATAACAGAGAATAAACTCTATTTTCATGTGGCTATAGAACATTAGAAAAATATTTATTTGTTTTAATCCACAAATTGAAAGAAAATAAACTTCCAAATGAAGATTTTTATACATTTTATAGGCTATAATCTGTGTATAATGACATAGAGAATTAATCACATAAATTTAAGTAATCCCTCAGAAAAGTGTCCAATACCAGTATAAAACATTCTCCTAAGTAACTTTTTGATAAAAAAACAAGTTAAAAACAAAACAAATCAAAATAATTATTAATTATGGAGATCATACACACTTAAATAACAATCTGCTTTTCTATATAACAGAAAATTTTGGAAAATTAAAATTAGGAAATAAAATGTCATATAAAAGAAAATTTCTGCTGTTAGTAATGACAGAGTAAGTATCCACAATATCTATATCTAGTGCAAAGGTAACTACCTACAGTCACCAGAGAACAAACAGAAGCAGACAGACCTGGTTGGAGAGTACACAACCGGGGAAGAGGAGCTGAAGAAAATGAGTTAAAGTTTTTGTGATTTTAGGCTGAGATCTGATGCTTTAGGCATACCCTAAATATCCACCACATCAGTGTGGGTGCCAATGGGAAAAAAACTCACAATATTTCTGTCCTGGGAAATTAGAAAAGTAACTCTAGAATATTGTGACCCCTGGAGATAATAGGGACATCTCAGAAAATAAATGGGACAGAATACACAATTACTGTCAATCCACATTTCTGATTATCCTCAAAATCACACATAAACAGAAAACGACTCAAGAATACCTTAGCTAAGGACAGAAGATCTGAGCTGAGACTGTAGGTGTCACCCAAGAAAAGTTGAATGTGCAACTCAAATCCAGCCAAAATAATTGACTAGCAAGAGAGACAATCTCTTCAGAGAAAAATAGCACAACCTCAGGATAAAATCCAACATTATCTGACATAAAAAGAAAGACGAGTGTAATACACTCTCAAGAGAAAGGTAACAAACTGATACCACCTTAGAGATGACTCAAGCAAATGTAAAGATAATAATTCCCAGCAGGAAAATAAAAAATTTTTTAAAAAGCCAAACATTTAAAGAAGAATTAATACCTATCCTCCTGGAAGAATGGAAGAAATGGAAGAAAATGGAAGAAAAACTTCTAAACTCATTTTATGAGGCCAGCATTACCTTGATCCCAAAACCAGACAGAGATCCCATCAAAAAGGAGAATTATGGAATGATATGCCTGATGAACATGGATGCAAAAATTCTCACCAAAATACTAGCCAATAGGATCCAACAGTACATTAAAAGGATTATTCACCAAGACCAAGTGGGATTTATTCCTGGGCTGCAAGGTTGGTTCAACATTTGGAAATCAATGTGATACGATACATCAATAAAAGAAAGAACAAGAACCATATGATACTATCAATAGGTGCTGAAAAAGCATTTGACAAAGTACAGCATCCTTTCTTGACCAAAACTCTGCGCAGTGTAGGGATAAAGGGTGCATACCTCAATATCATCAAAGCCATCTATGAAAAACCCACAGCGAATATCATTCTCAATGGGGAAAAACAGAGAGCTTTCCCCGTAGAGTCAGGAACACGGCAGGGCTGTCCCCTATCACCACTGTTATTCACATAGTACTAGAAATCCTAGCCTCAGCAATCAGACAACAAAAAGAAATAAAAGACATCTGAATCAGCAAAGAAGAAGTCAAACTCTCACTCTTTGTAGATGATATGATACTTTATGTGGAAATCCAAAAGACTCCATTCCAAAACTGCTAGAACTCATACAGAAATTCAGTAAAGTGTCAGGATATAAAATCAATGCACGGAAATCAGTTGCATTTCTATACACCAACAACAAGACAGAAGAAAGAAATTAAGGAGGCTATCCCATTTACAATTGCACCCAAAACCATAGGATACCTAGGAATAAACCTAAACAAAAAGGCAAAGAATCTACTCAGAAAGCTATAAAGTACTCATGAAAGAAATTGAGGAAGACACAAAGAAATGGAAAAATGTTCCATGCTCATGGATTGGAAGAACAAATACTGTGAAAATGTCTATGCTGTCTAGAGCTATCTATACATTTAATGCAATCTCTATCAAGATTGCATTAACTTTTTTGGATTAACAAGATTACCATTAACTTTTTTCAAAGAAATGGAAGAAAAAATCCTACATTTTATATGGAACCAGAAAAGACCACGAATAGCCAGAGGAATGTTGAAAAAGAAAACCAAAGTTGGTGGCATCACAATTCCAGACTTCAAGCTCTATTACAAAGCTATAATCAAGACAGTATGGTACTGGAACAAAAACAGACACATAGACCAATGGAACAGAATAGAAAGCCCAGAAATGGACCCTCTGCTCTATGGTCAACTAATCTTTGACAAAGCAGGAAAGAATGTTCAAAGAAAAAAAGATAGTCTCTTCAACAAATGATGTTGGGAAAATTGGATGGGCACAAGCAGAAGAATGAAACTGGACCATTTCCTTACACCACACACAAAAATAGACTCTAAATGGATGAAAGACCTCAATGTGAGACAGGAATCCATCAAAATCTTTGAGGAGAACAGAGGCAGCAACCTCTTCAACCTCAGCTGCAGCAACTTCTTCCTAGAAACATCGCCAAAAGCAAGGGCAAAAATGAACTATTGGGACTTCATTAAGATCAAAAGCTTTTGCACAGCAAAGGAAACAGTGAACAAAACCAAAAAACAACCGACAGAATGGGAGAAGGTATTCGCAAATGACATGTGAGATAAAGATAAAGATTTAGGTCCAAAATCTAAAAGAACTTATCAAACTCAACACCCAAAGAACAAATAATCCAATCAAGAAATGGGCAGAAGATATGAACAGACATTTCTGCAAAGAAGACATCCAAATGGTCAACAGACACATGAAAAAGTGCTCAACATCACTCAGCATCACGGAAATACAAAACAACCACAGTAAGATACCACCTCACACCAGTCAGACTGGCTTAAATTAACCAGTCAGGAAAAGACAGGTGTTGGCGAGGATGCGGAGAAAGGAGAACCCTCCTACACTGTTGGTGGAAATGCAAGCTGATGCAGCCACTTGGGAAAACAGTATAGGGGTTCCTCAAAAAAGTTGAAAGTAGAGCTACCCTATGACCTAGGAATCGTACTATTGGGTATTTACCCTAAGGATACAAATGTAGTGATCCAAAGGGGCACCGGCACCTGAATGTTTATAGCAGCAATGTCATGGGGGGAGGGAGGGGAAAATGAAACAAGATGGGACTGGGGAGGGAGACAAACCATAAGAGACTCTTAATCTCAGGAAATAAACTCCGGTTTTTTGGGGGTGGGGGGAGGGATAGGTTGGCTGAATTATGGACATTGGGGAGGGTATGTGCTATGATGGGTGCTGTGAATTATGTATGATGATTCACAGATCTATACTCCGGAAACAAATAATACATTATATGTTAATTAAAAAAAAGCCAAATAGATGTTTTAGATTTAAAAAGTATAATATCAGAAATAAATTCACTGGATATATTATATATGTATGTATATATATATATATGTAAATATATATGCAGAAATTATAAAGGAAAGAGTTAATGAACTTGAGAGTAGATCGATAGAAATTATTCAATGTGAAGAACAGAGAGAACCAAAATGTTGAATTAAAAACAAAGATTTAGGTCTATATTAATCAGGTTGAACTGCCATAGAAATACACCATAGACTGGGTGGCTTTAATAACAGACATTTACTTTTCATAGTTCTAGGGGCTAGAAGTCCCAGACCAGGTTCTGCCACAGTTAGTTTCCGGTGACAGCTCTCTTCCTGGCTTGCAAGAAGCCACCTTCTCACTTATCCTTACATAGGAGAGAGAGAGAGAACTCTGGTGTTTTGTTCTCCTTTTAAAACAGCACCAGTCCTGTAAGATTAGTGCGTCACCCTTATGACTTAATTTAACCTCCTTGAAGGTTTTGATCCCAAATATAGTCACAGTGGGGGTTATAGCTTCAACATACGAATTTTGGGACAATTCAAACATTCATTTTATAACAAGGTCGCTTTTAGTATCACAGTCTAACCAGTCTAACATATGATTGGAGTTGCAGGAGATGAGACAGAACTTGGAGCAGAAAAAAAATCATGAATTAAAAAAAAAAGCCAAAAATTCCCAAATATTAAAAAAATAAAGATACTTAGAGATAAAACACGATTAATGAAAAGCAAACAAACGTGCCAAGGCACTTTATTGGAAAATTGCTAGAAGCCAAAGAGAAAGAGCTAAAGGTTAAAGAAGCAAGAGAAAAAGTATATGAGAACAATGAGATTCATTGAACTACTTTCTCATCAGATACTACATATGACAGAGGAAAATGCTAAAAATATCTTAAAGTGTTGAAAGAAAAAGAAATAACCTGTCAATCCAAATCCCATATCCAATGAAATGTGTTTCAAGAATGAAGGCAAAATAAATTTCTGATGTAAGAATACCAAGAGAATGGACTGTCAGAGACCTATACCATAAGAAATCCTAAATGAAGGAGGTAACCAACAAGATGGTGGATTAGTAGGTCCCAACAGTTGTTTCCCCCACAAAAACAAACAAACAAACAAACACAACAATAAATAAATTACTAAAAACTGACATACAGCTTTGGGAAAGACATGGGCTACAATAAAGAAGCAGGAGAAATGCTGAAGAAGTGAAAACTGGAGGGTAGCTTCATAGAAAAGCCTAGGAAGCATTTTACCTATATCGAGCCATTCCCTAGTCCAGAGTAGCTCAACTCTCAGGAGGGATGCCCTCAGAGGGATTTCATTCACAATGAAAAGAGAGCTGGAGAAACCTAGGAAACATCACTGCCTCGGATATTTGCAGCCTTTGCTACTGAGGACTCCCACAGTCTTCACCAACACTCAACCTAGCTGACAGAGCTGCCAGCTCTCCCTGCCTCTGTGTTTTCTCCTGGTAGCTAGAGCTATCACTGTAGTGTGATATGTGCCTTAGCTGTGACCTACTCCCTGAGATCTGGGTGCCACAGAGCCTTGGCATCTGCGGGGCTGGAGCTGCTGCTGTTTTGAGCCCCACCTCTGGGTCCCAGGTCATGACTTTGATCTAACATTACCTGGACTGAGTTGCCCCTGCTCTGCGTTCCTCTTCCCAAGTCTCTACATGTGGCCCTCATAGGGCTGTGCTGCTGCCATTTTGTGACTATACTCTGATACTAGACTTGGGCCTTTGACTCACCATCCCCAGCCCATGCCACTACTGCACCTTGCTCTTTGGGCCCAAGACACCACTGCTACCTGTTCTCTCAGGGCCCATGAAGCTGCAGCATTTCACTCCCCCACCCCACCCAAGTCACTGTGGAGAGTCCCAAAACCCAGACACTGGTTATACAAGAGATCCATACACAGTCATGCCTTAGGCTGAAGTAGGTGCACCAGGGTCCTGGTAGTTTCACATGTGCCTAATCCAAGAACCTTGGCTCCACTGTTGCTCTGACTACATGTGCACCAGACAGGATGTCAAGAGAGATCCCCTCAGCTAGAACTACCTCCCACTGGTGAAAAAAAAAAGAGGAGAACCCCAGCAGCCTTCACTTTTGAGGACCCCAAAAGCCCTAGCTATCACAGCCATACATGAGACCTCCAGTCATGGTCACAGAAGACGCGTATGACCTTTGCTAACATTGATTTCAACTGATGGAGCTGCATGAAGACTATGCTGCTGTGCCCTCTTCGGGATCAGAAATGGTGCACTGCACCCCATGCAGCCAGTGCCCTCACAGCCAGCCACCTTTAGGTGAAAGTCTTTCCCCACCAAAGCCATTATGAAAAAACTGAAGAAGTTGATAGTCCCTCAGATGTTCAGACATAAATGCAAAGGCATCAGAAACATAATTAGTGAGAGTTTGCTTCTGGGCTCTCTATCCCATTTCTTTGGTTATTTTAATGCCAGTACCATCCTGCTTTGATTACTATGGCTTTGTAAATAGTCGGAAATCAGGAAGTGTGACATTCTCCTTTGTTCTTCTTTCTCAGCATTATTTTGGCTATTCAGGGATTTTTGTGGTTCTGTAAGAATTTTAGGATTGTTTTTTTCTATTTTTGTGAAAAAAAATGCCATTAGAATTCTATTAGGGATTGCATTGAATCTATACATTGTTTAGAGTACTATGGACATTTCAACAACATCAATTCTTTGATTCCATGAACATGGGATATCTTTCCATTTATTTATGTCTTCTTCATTTCTTTTATCAATGCCTTATAGTTTTCAGCATACACATCTTTCATCTCCTTGGTTATATCTGTTTTCAAGTATTTTATTGTTTTTTAATGCTATTATAAGTGAAATTATTGTCTTTATTTCTTTATTTTTGTTTCTTTATTTCTTTTGTTAGTGTATAAAAACACTGCTGTTTTGTATGTTGAATTGTATCATGCAAATTATTGAGTTCGTTTTTTAGTTCTAACAGTTGTTTGATTAAATATTTAGGATTTTCTCTCCATAAAAGATAATGTCATGTGCAAACAGAGGCAATTTTACTTCCTCCTTTCCATTTTGTATGCTTTGTATTTCTTTTCCTTGCCTAATTACTATGGTTAGACTTACAGGTACTATGTTAAAGAAAGTGGCTAGAATGGGGATCCTTGCCTTACTCCTGATCTTAAAGGAAAAGCTTTCAACCATTCACCATTGAATATGATGTTAGTGGCTTGCAGATGACAAATGAAAGGACACTATTGCAAGAGTTATACAGTATAAATGAAGTTGTGTAATATCACTTAAATGTAGATTGTGATAAATATATTCAATAAACCATAGACACTACTAAAATAGCAATCAGAGCTTTAGCTAATAAGCTAAGATAATCTGGAGTAATAAAAATAATCTAAAAAAGGGCAAAGGATAGTGGGTCACATAGAAAACAAATAGACTTATAGACTTAAATCTAATCATCTTAAGAATCATATTAAATGTAAACCAGGGTTCAGCAAACCTTTTCTGTGAAAGGCCAGACAGAAAGTATTTGAGGCTTTCTAAGTCATGTATTAAGAGCTGAACTTTGCTATTACAGCACAAACACAGTCATAAGTGATGTGTAACTGCATGTTTGCTGGCTGGATTTGGCCTGCAAGTCAGGTTTGCCCCACTGATCAATAAGTTTCGACTCCCAGTCTAAACATTCCACTTAAAACACAGAGATTGTTTGAATAAGCAGCAAGTGATAACTTTTTCTGCTTACAAGAAATATACTTTAAATATCAAGTTACAAATAGATTAAAAATAATGGAAAAAGATAAAGTATGTTAATATGAATCAAAGGAAAGCTGGGTTGGTTAAATCCCATTAGTGTATTTTGCACTATAACTCCAAAATAACTTTGAGGTTTTGTTATGTGGCAACAAAGGACTTGGAAATCTCTCATGCTTTTCTTGGATCACTCTCCTCAAGGGCAGGGTGACCTGGCAGGTAGTTGGAGGCATGCAGGGACTTTATTTCTCCATCAAGGAAAAGCATTCCAAAGAGGTAGTGGTGGGATAGGACACAAAATACATTGTTTTCCCCTGTGACTTTTTAAAAAATCAATTTAATAAATACTTCCTCCAATATATGGAGGAGCCTAGAATATCTGAAAACTCTTGTCTAGAAGTGAAGCTTGTCCTTGGAGATGTGTGGCTATTTTCTATTACATTGCCTTTTAAAAAAACAGCTCTTGAAATTGTCAATTTTACTTTTTCTTGCTTTGTAATTATTTTGTTTGCCTTTATTATTTCCTTTCTCCTACATTTATTATGTTTGTTTCATTATTCTGTTTTTAATTGGTTAAAAACGATTCCATTATTGCAATTCATTCATTTCATAATTAAACTACTTGAATTTTGCATTAAATATATTTTAATTTTCTTTTCAGTTTTGTTATTTTCTAAGTAATCTGTAATTGGAAGTAGTTCTGCTAATATCAACAATGTATTTAAAAGGCTGTTTTTATTTAACTTCTAAATGTTTTTACTGTGATTTTTGTGGATTGCATTTGGAATTTTATTACTCATTGCTCATAAATTCGTTTTACTGTAGTCACAGAATATAGACTACATCAAGTTTTAAAAATTTAATGAGGTTTAATTTCTTAGTTTACCAAAAATTTTATAAAATTTCAAACACATTAAAAAACAAAATGTATTTTTGGCAGAGTATAATTGAATATATTAGTGTCCAGTACCTAATAAATATTGAACTATTTCCCAGTGCTGTACCAAAATGTCATTTTAATTCTCATGCTTTTAGTTACTATAATGAATTTTTAAGATTAAAAATATGTTACTAGTGGTAAATTGTATATAATGTGTATTTCACCATCATAAAATATACAGGTGAAAAGATGCCTTATGTGTACTCCATTATATGAAAGAACCGTATTACATTTAAAATTGTATGCAGGCATTTGTGTGTGTTACAATTATCCATCATAATTTTTGCTGTTAATTATTTCTTTATTGAACATACCATCTAGTAAGGAAAAAGAAACAAACATATGTGTGTGTGTATGTGTGTGTCCATGCATAAATATGTGTATACACAGATATATACGCTTGTGTTTATGTGTATGTTACATTTGTATGTGTTTCTGCATATATTTGTTTAAATACACACCTTTGTAAGTACATACTTATAATTTATGCATATATTGTCTTATTTATTTATGAAATGTTGAGTAGCACTTTTCAATACATAAATACTTGGAAAAAACACAAGGTAAAGTAAAAAATAGAGTGTAACAGATTTGAAGGCTTTTAGATGAAGGGAATATTTCTCTGAAAGGTGACATTTCAATGGAGTCCTGAATGAAGAAAAGTCAATAATGAGAAGACCTAGGGCCTGAGCATTCCAGACAAAGGGAGCAGCTGATGTAAAAACCTGTAGGTGAGAGTGAGCTTACAGAGTGGTAAGAATAGCAAGAAGGTCAGTGTAACTATAGTAATCATTACAATAGCAGGATAGAAAATCATAGAGTAATAATATCAGATTAATGTTGTAAGTAAATCTCTGTGGCAATAACCAAAACTGGAAAAAACAGTTTGAAAGCTTTGATATTTGTCTGGGTAAGCCATATTTGCTCAGAATAGGTGGTAACAGTGGGGGTGAAGAAATGCAGTTACTTTCAAGATAAAACTGACAGCTCTTTAAAATTCACTGGATATACAGGATAAGAGCAATGGTGGAATTAATGATTTTAGTCCGAGCCACTGATTCAAAGTTGATGGGGAACAAAAGAAGAAAGACAAAAACATATATTTGAGCAAAGGCAAGATTTCTGGTTTGTTTGTTTGTTTGCTTGTTTATTTATTTGCTTGTTTGTTTCTTTATTTTTCAGTTTTGTATGTTAAATTTGAGATGAATAGTACATATGCTAAGTAGAGAAGCCAAATAGGCAGTTGGATAGATGGCCCTGGAGGTCAAGAGGAAGGTCAAGAGAGAGGTCAGAGCTGGTTTGGGAATTCATAGGGTGCAGAGGGAATTTAAAGCCTTATGGCTTGATGAGATCACCAAGGGAGAGAATGTCTGAGGGTGAAGGTTGGGTATCTATCGAGTAGAAGTGGCACAAGAGAAATCTAGAAAGTAAAGCAAGTGGGATAGAAAAAAAAAAACACAGGAGAATATTGTGGTCCATTTTCAGAAAAGGATGTGAGAAAAGGAAGAGGAAGGGATGTGAGGTAAAGTAAGGGAAGGAATAAGGAGGAGAAGGAGAGGCAAGGAGGAGAGACGGGAAGAGATCACTTGCAATTATGATGTGGGAACTTTTTAATTTTGAATCACTGATGTTCACTATGTGGACAATCAACTGTAAGAGGTTTGCTTTATGTGTTCTGTTACTTCTAACATCCAATTTGGTAGAAATCAATGTCTATATATCACCACAGACCTATGAACTTTGACTTCTTGTTTCTGATTTGATGACAAATGTGAATAAGTATTTGTTTGCGTTTCACTTTTGAAATAAATTAAGGTCCATTATTAAATGGATTGATTCTAGGCTCTGGTCCCATGTTGATTATTTCAAAATTTTAATCACCCATTAAGTCATTAGATGATTGTTTTGCCAATGGGTGATGATGTAATTAATGATTTAAGTGGGTTTCATCAATCATATTCAGAAAGTCAATTCCTAATTCTCTCAAAACACAACTCAGATTCTTAATGCCTTTTATTCTGTCTTATGTGGTGAGGAAAAATAGTTCAGTGTTCTCTTGGAAGTAGATGAGGATCCCTTATTTATTTATTATTTATTTATTTTTAAAACTGGTAAGTGATATAAGCAGGCACCCAGTTTTTATATGGAAAATGTTTGTAGGATTAATTGAAGTCATATCAACATTAGAATAATTCCTGGAATATTCCATGATATGTTTCCTAAGGAAAATTATTTCTCCATTTGTGCAGCCTTGAAGCCAGTTGATTGTAATAATTACTGTACTGTATTCTGTTATTTGATGACATGCTATTCTTATGACAATATTTTGAGTATTTTTATGGAAATCAATGATGGAAATACATGCAAAGGTCTTAGTACTCAATATTTATCTTTTATTAGTGTCCAAATTACAGAAAAATTTATAAAGCCTCATGGACTACATGCAAAACTGTTGATTCAACACACTGAGAGACATTTAAATATGATTTTCTAATCTCTCTCGATATTCTTCATGAAAACATGGAGTTTCCAGTTTTGAAAGCTGTGGCATATCAGACCTCAATCACCTAGTTTAATAATGGATATGACACTTTTTTTCTTTAAAAGGGGCTTTGCGATATCTTTTGCTGGCCTCTAATGCTTTAAGTTTGAGACTTTCCAAAATTGAGAATGTTTCACAGAGTTTTTTTTCATTTTTAGTAAGAAGACATTTAATTCTAAGGAAGAAAGGATAAAATGAAAACTGAGTGTTGACAGATAAGGGGGATTTCCAATGATAGAAAATGGAATGAGATGCATAAGTTGTACCAAAAAAGAGGGGCCTCTAGGTAAGAGATATTGTTTTCGTTAACCTTTTAGTGGTCTGACCAATAGATAATCCTAATACTATCTGTTAATTCTTTATCAAGTCTTTACTATGTACCAATTGATACTATGTACCAATCACTGCTCTAAGTATTTTATATGAGTTAATTCATTAAAGTCAGGGTTTCTCATTCTCTGCACTGACATTTTGGGCCAAATAATTCTTTGTTGTCTGGGTTGGGGGGGATTTGAGGGGGGGTGTGGTTGTCCTGTGTATGCAGAATGCTCAGCAGTATCTTTATACTTCATCCATCAGATGGCAGTAGCAAACACATTATCCTCAGATGTAACAACTAAAAATATCTCCAGACATTTGTCAAAGTGTCTGGGGGAACGAAATTCCTTCCTGTGATCCACTGATGTAAGCACTGAAACAATTTTTTGAAATACTTACTTTTGTTCTTTCCATATGACCTTTAGTGAAATGTAGATAAAGATAGTTTTAGTACCTTTCCCAAAATCACTCAGCCAATAATCAGATACCTAGGATTTAAATCCAAGCACTCATATTCTTAAGTACTGTACTATTCTATTTCTCATGCTTTCTCCAAGGTAAGTAAGAGCTTATGCAACTGAAAAAAGAAATTACCAAAAGAAAGCTGTGATCAAACTCTAGTTTGTGGTATTCCCCATGTATGTCACACTTATTCTAAGATTGGAGACATTGTAGTTGGGTAATGTCTGAGAAAGATACAAGATGTCCCTTGAGCTGAACCTAGATGGTGAAGTGGGCCGAAAACCAGTAGGACACAGTGATTTAGAAAAACATACCTTGTTACATGGTACTCTTACATGGTACCATTTCGTAGATATTTGTGAGTTGCATGCTTTTCCTTAGGTTTTATTCAAATGAAAAATAAAACAAAAATAGCAATAACAGAATATCCAAAAATCCGAATGCCAAAAAAAAGTGTCAGTCATATTTGTTTTTTCACTACACGAATTTTATCATCTGGCTTCCTTGTAATTCATACTACAGTCTGGGGCTTTGAAGATAATAAAAATGGTGGTATAAAAGTTGCACTTGTTGATTTTATAACAGTTCTTTTTTTGTTATGTTGGTTTCAAAAGCTGTTCATACACTTATGCTGACTATAATTTTTCAGTCAGGGTAGTTACGAGCCCCCAGAGTATTCTAAATGACCCGAAGCACTTGCTTTTAGTTCCTAACTGACATTCATGGAAAACATTAGGGGCATTTATGGGGATACCAACACATCTCCTACAAAATATTCTGGGAAATCAATTAATGAGGAGCTACAATGTCAATCCACTTTGGGATGGGATGCAGCCAATTTTTGAGTAATGTGTGTTCTAAACATAAAAGGCTTCCTGTACTCTCTTTTAATTTCAGGAATTTCTAGCACTTGCTATTAGTGCTGACAGATTTCTGTCTGTGGTAAGTATGGAATGAGATCAGCATCTAACTTCTCTGAATTTCATGTCCTTGATAACTGCACTTGCAGTTATGAGTGGAGAAGAGATTGCACATACCCGAAGGTAAATGTCAATCCACATGTTCAAAGAGCAAATAAATTACTTGGGCCAGTTTTCTTTTTTGCATGCTGGCACCAGGAGATCCTGGAGACCTAACTGAGGTCCTAATTTCAGTTTCACAACTATCTACCTGGGCCATCCTGAGAACATGACTTGACTTATCTGAAATATAATGTCTTCATCTGTAACATAGGAGTTTGATTATAGGATTTTAAATTTCTAAAATGTAGTATTTTATGATTAATCATTTTCTTCTGTGTGATGTCTTGCTTTGCCATGGTTTCAGATAATTTCTAAAAAATATTTTAAGCTAGAACCATTTGCAGGAAGAGATGATAACCAACATGGTACAGCTGAAAATTCTGATGAATACTGAGTCCTCAATCTTACACAATATCTGAAATTTCAGTCTTACATTTTAAGTTTTTTCTGTTTTAAGGACATTGAATTTTTATAGATTTGTTCTTAGACTCTGTAGTTGGGATATGGATTTTGCTATTATATTATTCTATATTTTCATTAGTCAAAAGTTGAGGCCTTGAGGGAATCAGGAAATTGCTAAGAACATATAAAACTCCACCATAAATAGACTTCCCAGAGACCCTAAACCTAAAACAACCTGGAATGAGGTATGGATATAAAAATAAGTACTGAACATAAGCCAGAACCTAAATTTTGTATTGGACACTTTTAATTGGTTTCTAAGTCAATTTCATATTGGGACTTAGAATTTCTGATTTTAGGCAGATACGATTTACCCTAAGGCTAAAATAAGACAATTGATTACTAAAGAAACTGAAGAATCTGTTGCAAGATGTCTAGGACTCCTAATGGGGAAGACAAAGCCAGAAAGTAAGTTCATCCTCAGTTCAGCGCTTGGGATAGAAGAAGACATACTGTAACATGTCTGAAGGAATCCTACAAGTCATACTCTACCAGAGGCTGCCCATACTACACAAGTATATACTATCTTGTTAATGGAATACTTTGGATATGCAGAAGAGTTACATGTAGAATAATGTACACCAAACAAGATAACACTCAGATAAAAAAATATAAACTATTTTTCCATAGTCATTACAGATATTTTTAAAGAAATAAACCTTACAAATAGACATTTCTCTAGATTCTTTCTGAATCTCCTTTATGTTCAGTGAAGTCATTGCTACCCTGATGTTTCAATATATTTATGATCCCTCTATCATCCATAATATCTCTACACTTTAGCAAGCAGAAGCTAAGATACAAATTAATATTGATTTATGTGTTATTAAAATTTACATTAAAGACAGCACTTTGCAACTTCTTGCAATCATTTAACATTAAATTTTTGAAAATAATCCAGATTATACATATAGATTTAATTCAATAACTGTATTCCTTTAGAGCATTTCATCGTATAAATATGCTATAATTTGTGCATTCAAATATTGGTAGGTACAGAGATTATTTCTAATTTATTGGTTTAGCAGAGATTGTCACAACGAACTTCTCTGTACATAGGTTTTTTTTTTTTTTGGTTACTGATTTATTTATTTGATGGAGAGAAGGAGATCACAAATAGGCAGAGAGGCAGGCAGAGGGAGAGGGGGAAGCAGGCTCCCTGCAGAACAGAGGATCCACGGGGCTAGATCCCAGGACCCTGAGATCATGACCTTAACCCACTGAGACACCCAGGCACCTCTGTACATAGCTTTTTATTCAAATGTGTAAAGGATTCGGGGAGTCCAAAAGCTAGTGTCTCCCCGTGGCCGTATCTAATTCTTGAGTTCTCTTTCAACCTAGAAGCAGGGCTAGCCACTCTGGGCTGAATAACTCTCCAGGAGTTCTTAGACAATTGTTGACTATTGAGGAGGACTTGGGAAAGATACTCTAAAGTCCTTATGGTCTTAGTTTGCTAGAGCTGCCACAAAAAAAGTGCCACAGAATGGCCCTCATTTATGTTCTCACAGTTCTGGGGGCCAGAAGTCTGAGATCAGGATGTCAGCAAGGTTGGTTTCTTCCATGGCTTCTCTCCTTGGTTTGTAGATGGCCACCTTCTCATGTCTCCTCACAGCCTTCTCTCTGTGTGTATCTGTGTCCTCTCTCCATAAATACACCACTCGTATGGTATCAGGTCCCAACCAAGTGACCTCATTTTAACTCAGTCACCTCTTTACAGACTCTACTTCCAAATACAGTCCTATACTGAGGTACTGAGAATTAGAACTTGAACATAGAAATGTGGCAGGGGAAGGCACAGTTCAGCCTAGAACACTTGCCAAGTTCACAAACGGAGACTTGAGGGAATTTGAATGTTAAAAAGAGGTAACCCTTAGTCTTTTTAAGTTATTTTATTGTCAAATCATTACCTATCACCAATGACTTCATATCTAATGTTATGTCAACTTACTCTGGCAATTTTGTTTCAACATATTAATTGAATAAAAAGAGGCATGCGGGGGTCCCAGTGGGGGAAAAAACGTGTAAAGGATTCATATAAGGAACAAATATCAAAGTGGAATTTCTGGTCATAAAGTATATATATATATATATTTAACTTTAATAGAGGTTTATAGATTAACTTTCCAAAGTGATTGCAGTAGTTTGAACATTCCATGGTAGAGTATTAAAGTTCTCTCTCTCTCTCTCATCTTTGTCAATAATTGAGGTTATCAGGGGAAAAAAAGTAATTTGTGTGATCAGACTTTCAATTTCTCTGAATCTGAGAGCTGTAAGATCTAATCTTAATATTCATATCTCACTTTGATATTCCATATATTTTGATATTTTATATTCTCATAAAATTTAAATTCTAAATAATCAGTTGTTGTAATATTTATTTCTACATTTAGCTAAGAGCTATTTGGGAAACTAAACAAAAAATCTTTTTTGACTTCCTGCAGGAAGCGGGTGGGAAAAATAGCAAAGCCCACATCCCTGGGAACTTCCCATGGCAAGGGCTGGCTTACTGACTCTGGGCCTGCCCAGACCAACCATGCCCCTTCCTGGTATGGCTAAGGGCTTGCAGATTCTGAAGCTATTTGCTCCTCTGTGTGACCTGAGAGCACCAGCCCTGGGGCCTATTCCACTGGACCTTAACTTTAGAATAGAAAATTTTTAAAATAGAAAATAGAATGTAAAATGAAAAATAGAAAATAGAATAAAAAAGCCTCAAAATCTTCTTTTGAGAAGGTTTACTGGTTATTTATAGATATATAATACAAAAAAAGAATGCTCTCAACTCTCCTCCCAATATCTTAAAAGAAAACTTACTCTGTCACAACTAGACATTCTATGTGTAAAATGATTAGGGACATATGATAAGCAGAATTAGAAAATCACATGTCCTTGATACTCTATGTAGAAAAGTCCAAACTTGCTAGAACTGATACAGGAACTCAGCAAAGTTGTAGGATATAAAATCAATGCACAGAAGTCTGTGCATTGCATTTCTATACACTAACAATGAAACAGCAGAAAGAGAACTGAAGGAGTTGATCCCATTTACAATTGCACCAAAAAACATAAGATAACTAGGAATAAACCTATTCAAAGAGGTAAAATATCTGTACTCTGAAAACTATAGAACACTTATGAAAGAAATTGAGGAAGACACAAAGAATTGGAAAAACATTTCATGCTAATGGATTGGAAGAACAAATATTGTTAAAATGTCCATGCTACCTAGAGTAATCTATACATTCAATGCAATCTCTATCAGAATAGCATCAGCATTTTTCACAGAGCTGGAATAAACAATCCTAAAATTTATATGCAACCACAAAAGACCCCAAATAGCCAAAGTAATGTTGAAAAACAAACAAACAAACAAACAAAGGTGGAGGCATCACAATTCCAGACTTCAAGCTATATTACAAAGCTATAATCATCAAGATAGTATGATACTGGGACAAAAATAGATACATAGATCAATGAAACCGAATAGAGAACTCAGAAATGGATTCTCAATGCTATGGTCAACTAATCTTTGACAAAGCAGGAAAGAATAGCCAATGGAGTAAAGACAGTCTCTTCAACAAATGGTGTTGGGAAAATTGGACAGCCACATGCAGAAGAATGAAACTGAATGACTTTCTTATATCACACACAAAAATAAACTCAAAATGGGTGAAAGACCTCAATGTGAGACAGGAATCCATCAAAATTCCAGAGGAGAACACACGCCGCAACCTCTCTGACCTCGGCTGCAGCAACTTCTTGCTAGACATGTCTCCAAAGGCAAGGGAAACAAAAGCAAAAATGAACTATTGGGACTTCATGAGGATAAAAAAACTTTTGCACAGCAAAAGAAACAATCAATAAAACTGAAAGGCAACCTGTGGAATGGAAGAAGATATTCCGAAAAGACATATTGGATAAAGGGCTAGTATCCAAAATCTATAAAGAACTTATCAAACTTGACACCAAAAACCAAAAATCCAGTCAAGAAATGGGCCAAAGACATGAACAGACATTTCTTAAAAGAGACATACAAATGGCTAACAGACACTGAAAAAATGCTCAACATCACTTGTCATCAGCGAAATACAAATCAAAACCACAATGAGACACCACTTCACACCAGTCAGAATGGCTAAAATTAACAAGACAGGAAACAACACCTGTTGGTAAGAATGTAGAGAAAGAGGAAAGCTCTTACACTGTTGGTGGGAATGAAAACTGGTGCAGCCACTCTGGAAAACAGAATGGTGGTTCCTCAAAAAGTTAAAAATGGAGCTACCCTACGACCCAGCAATTGTGCTACTAGGTAATTATCCAAAGGATATAAACATAATTATTTGAAGGGACTCATGCACTCCAATGTTTATAGCAGCAATGTCCACAATAGCCAAAACATGGAAAGAGCCCAGATGTTCATCAAAAGATGAATGGATAAAGAAGACTGTCGTATACAATAAAATATTATTCATCCATTTAAAAGAATGAAATATTCCCATTTGCAATAATATGTATGGAACTAAAATATACTATGCTAAGTGAAATAATCAGTCAGAGAAAGACAAATACCATATGATTTCACTCATATGTGGAATTTAATAAATAAAACAGATGAACATAGGAGAAGGGAAGGAAAAATAAAATAAGATAAAGACAGAGAGGGAGGCGAACCATAAGAGACTCTTAACTATAGGAAACTAAGGTTGCTGGAGGGGAAATGGGTGGGGGTTGGGGTACTTGGGCAATGGGCATTAAAGAGGACACTTGATATGATGAGCACTGGGTGTAATACGGAACTGATGAATCACTAAATTCTACCCCTGAAACTAATAAACTAATAATACACTACATGATGACTAAATTAAATTTAAACAAAAAAGTAAAAAAAAGAAAAGAAAAAATCACATGTCTTATAAATGCCCTTTTGTTTAAAAAAAACATAGAAAAGAAATGCCTCTGGAGAATACTCTTGGAAATAGAATTATTAGATCACTTCCAGAAGCAATGCTAGGAGATGAAGCAGGAGGTGGTAAGGCAGAAGAGAAAAATGATTCAATGCTAGACTGCTCATATTTAGAAGACATTTTCATATTATAATTATTATTTTGTGTGTATGCTTTGTTCCTCACTACTGAATATATAGTTGACAATTTTAAGTATTTAAAAATGTATATTTAATATTTCTAGATGTTCTGAAGTATCTGATGTATGTTAAAAGATGTATCAAAATACACATTTTATAAATATTTTTTTGTTAAAATTCAAATGAAATACAGTTGACCCGTGGGACGCCTGGGTGGCTCAGTCAGTTAAACATCTGACTTCAGTTCAGGTCACGATCTCAAGTCCTGGGATCAAGCCCTGTGTGAGGTTCCCGCTCAGAGGAGAGTACGCTTATCCTTCTTCCTCTTCCCCTGCCCCTCCCTCTGTATGTGCTCTGTCTCTCTCTCTCAAAATAAATAGAATCTTAAAAAAAAAAATACACTTTACCCTTGAACAATACTAGTGTTGGGGCACCAACTTCTTCGTCAGTCAGAAATCCATGTATAGGGGCACCTGGGTGGCTCAGTGGGTTAAAGCCTCTGCCTTCAGCTCAGGTCATGGTCTTGGAGTCCTGGGATAGAGCCCCACATAGGGCTCTCTGCTCAGCAGGGAGCCTGCTTCCCCCTCTCTCTCTGCCTGCCTCTCTGCCTACTTGTGATCTCTCTCTCTGTCAAATAAATAAATAAAAAATCTTAAAAAAAAAGAAATCCATGTATAACTGTTGACCCCCCAAAATTAACTAGTAATAGCCTACTTTTGATAAGAAGTTTAATGATAAACAGTTAACACATATGTTGTATGCTATATGTATTATACACTATATTCCTACAATAAAGTAAGCTTTAAAAGAAATGTTATTATGCAAATCAAAAGGAAGAGAAAATAAATTTACAGTACTGTACTATATTCATTGAAGAAAAAAAAGCATATAAGCAGACCTGTGCAGTGCAAAACCACATTGTTCAAGGGCCAACTGTATTGTCTGTTGGATATGGGTTTACTCCATACAGACATAACATGAATGGATGTGATATATTATTAACCCCAGCTCTTGCATTCCCAACTGCTATCTACTGGGCTAGCCAAGCCTCTTGGAGTGCTCTCTTTCTAGCTACTGCTGTACCAGCCAACCTCTGAAGCCTTGCCAAAGGAGGGGAGAGAAGCTGGCATTAACCAGCAAGCTCGTGGCTTATGAATCTTCGCCTTGGCCCTAGTGAGTCCAGGAGTTTAATTTTATTCCTCACTTTTCCACTTTTTGTGGAAATTAGTTCCCTCCCTCCATTTTCTGTGTGAATGCTATGGTCATTTCTCCAATTGTCAGAAACAAAATTGAGCCCTGGCTCACATCAGCCATCCTGGAAAGTATAGAATTTGTTACCCTTTCAACAGCAGCAACTCTAAAATGTCTAAATAGTAAAGGTTGAGGAACACCAGTGAGAATTGATATAGATGGATGGATAGATAATCTCCTTTGCAGCTGCAGTTCCATAGTTAGACAAAATGAAACAAAGAAAAATCACAAATTTTATGTTTTTTTGTGGTGGGTTTGGTAGGGTTGGGAGAGTTTAAAGAGGCAAAAGCCATGCCTCAATATTGTACAGCTTCCCAGACAGCCTTCAAGAAGACATGGAAAATAGGAAATTTACATGTATCATCCAAGGAAGAACTTTTCCAGAAATATATTGTCTAATAATTTCTAGAATTAGAGAGAGAACATTTCCTCTGGTTACAGTTCAACTTATTAGAGCAGCACAAATTAGGGTATCCATTATAATGGATACTTCAAGGAGAATTTTTATGAGGTTCAGGGATAGTGGAGGGAGGGATTCCCACTAGAAACAAAGTTCTTAGATTTCATTAGACAGTTATAAAGTAGAGGTCTGAAGCAGTAAGCCTTGAAAAGTACCTCTGAGAATTTGGAGGGGAAGACATACAAGTAATGTGCTATTTCCTTGTATACCTTGTACACATGAATAATAATAAGATGGCTGGATACTTTTTTAGTCTTTTTAGTTATCACAATCTTTTCTTCCCCCCTCTTGGAATCTTAGAGCTATGCCCCAGACTGATGCTTTTGCCTTGCTTTTACCATTAACCATTTTGCTCGGTTGTTCCACTGTTTTCGTTTTTCAATTTATTCTTGGCACTTGCATCATTTATTTCCTTAATCTTTTTTTTCCTTGAAATTAAAATAATTCAGTAAGAAATGTTTCATACGAACATCTTATTAAGTTTGGCTTGTAGAAATGACCTATTTTTTTTAGATAAGGAAGTAGTTTCCCAATTATTGCTTTAAATATGATGTCTCCTTATCTGTTCGTATCTCTCTTTGAAATTTGTAATATTCATATGTTGAATTTCTCAGCCCTTTCTCTTTTATACTTCAGATTCCTCTCTATTCTCTATGTTTAATTTTGTTTTGTGTAGTAAACTGTATGTCATTCATTATCTCAATTCTATTTTTGAATGTTGTATTTATGTTTTCATATTAGAGAAATCTAACTGATTTCTAAGTCATCACATTTTGTAGCTATAATGACCTTCAGACCTTGTTGAGAAACATTCTTTAAAATAAGGAGATGGTTTCAATTTTCTTGTTCCTTTTTGTAAGTTTCCTTCATAACTCTGGTAACTTTTGGACTAAATTTGCTTGTGGACCTAAAAGGACACTGTAGGTCACTGCTTTTTTTTTTTTTTTTAAGATTTTATCTATTTATTTGACAGAGATAGAGAGATCACAAGTAGACAGAGAGGCAGGCAGAAAGAGGGGGGAAGCAGGCTCCCTGCTGAGCAGAGAGCCAGATGCAGGGCTAGATCCCAGGACCCTGGCTCAGGTCATGATCCAAAAGCAGAGGCTTTAACCCACTGAGCCACCCAGGAGCCCCACTTTTTTTTTTTTTTGCCATTTTCCTATTTGTTTTAAATTAAGTGCTCATTTTA
The DNA here is from genome assembly GCA_028533885.1 of Nasua narica. NCBI lineage: Eukaryota > Metazoa > Chordata > Mammalia > Carnivora > Procyonidae > Nasua > Nasua narica. Next base: position 40,178,722 of record CM052811.1, read on the forward strand.
CTGTTTTAATATATACAAGCAGAAATTTGAGACAAGGATGAATTTGCTCTATCTTGTTACCTATATGATAGAAGGCTCTAGAACAATTAGAATTTTATTTAAAAAAGTATTCTGATATTTTATAGGTGGTTTTGATAGTTCTCTAGAGAGTATGCTTTACTATGTTTAAAAAGGGTGTGAATTGAGGGGGCTTTAGAATTGTGTCATTCTCATATCAGAGATCCCTATTTTAAGAAGGATATTGACCAGAAGGGAGGGAGCAACAAAAATGATAAAAGCATACTGAATTATATCTAGGTACCCTACAGAAAGTAAAGCAGGGGAATAATAGAGCAGTTGTCATCAATTATTTGAAAGGGATAATATACTTATTCTACTGTGCTCTGAATGGCAGGAAGTACAGTGAGAATATTTTATTTACTAAAAGGAAGACATTTACAATACTTAGAACCCTTTGTTACTGGAGTTGTTAAAGCAAGAGTTGGATTGAATGTGGGAGAGGCTGTATGGTGCTGAGTGGGAGATTTTTTTGCAAGATCTCATAACAGTCCTTTTCCTTCTGAGCTCCTGTGGTGATTCCACTAAATATCATGTTTAATTCCACCAGACTTTTAAGGTTAGAGAGCATTTGTTCTAATCCATTCAAATAAACCTTTATAATTAAAGGAGTGTTTGAATTGTGAAATCTGCAAAGTTAAATTTCATTGCATTTAATTTAGTAAAATTAAAATGCCTAGTGACATCCTGGTTAGAACATTAGCCATATTTAGACTGGTAATTAATGTCTAATTGGACACTAGTACTCAATTTAGTAGTAATGAAATAATGTCTAAAAATACCAACTGGTATTTAAAAAGATATGTGATATATATCCTGAAGCAATTTTCTTAAATGCCAATTATAATCTGACATTTAGAGACTGAGCGATGTGATTGCTGATGAAAGTTGTACTGTGATTCTATGGCATATGGCTATGCATTCTTATTTAAGGGATATAAAAATATTTTGCATAATATATAGGTATTCAAAAAACAAATATTTTACTACTGGGAAGAAGGGATTTTTAAACTAAATATACTGTATAACATAGAAAGAGAGAAATAAATGACTTTAAAAATATTGATATTTTATTAAGAACTTTAAGATAAATTTACTTTTTCTTGAGGTTGAGCATGTTTAGACAGCCTCTATCATACGATTAAAGCAACACATTCTGTATAATTTTCTATCTTATTTCTGCAAAGATTTTGAGTTGGAATTTGATTTCTGGTACTGATTATGAAACAATTATATATTGTCAGTTAAATATACATTCATATATTTTAATTGACAATTGAGAAAAAACATCTTTTTTTTTAAATATTTTATCTATTTATTTGACAGAGAGAGATCACAAGTAGGCAGAGAGACAGGCAGAGAGAGAGGGGGAAGCAGGCTCCCCATTGAGCTGAGAGCCAGATGCAGGGCTCAATCCCAGGACCCTGAGATCATGACCTGAGTTGAAGGCAGAGGCTTTAACCCACTGAGCCACCCAGGCACCCCCAAAATATTATCTTTGTATAATATTTGATAAATCTAGTCAGAATGTGTTTTAGAAAGACACTTACCATAATATTTCTCAAAGTTGAGCCAAGGAATAATTTATTAGAATTTTCCTGAGAAAGAGAACTAATAGAGTATATATATTGTTCAAAAGAAAACCACAGGCCCAAATGGTATCACTTGGACCAGACCAGTGGTTTAGACCAGACCAAGTCTGGTTTAAAACTGGGTTTAGTACCTAACCTAACTAAAGTTTCAACCTCCCCCCAAAATATAAGTCTTTAACCAGTCAGTCAGGAGTTTCCCCATCAGCACCAATGAGGTAATCTGTGGCATAGGCCTTGTCTATACTTCAAAGGAAGATGAGGTAATTTGCATAATAAGGTCCCCTCCCCTTTCCCCTAAGGAAAGGTGTTCTTGCTTGGAAAAATTCTTTTTCTTTTTCAAAAAACCTTTCTTTGCCACACCTTCCTTTTTATAAAAACCTTCCATTTTGGGGCACCTGGGTGGCTCAGTGGGTTAAGCCTCTGTTTTAGGCTCAGGTCATGATCTCAGGGTCCTGGGATGGAGCCTCCATCTGGCTCTCTGCTCAGCAGGGAGCCTGCTTCCCCCTCTCTCTCTGCCTGCCTACTTGTGATCTCTCTCTCTGTCAAATAAATAAATAAAATCTAAAAAAAAAAAAAAAAAAAACCTTCCATATTGAACAACACCTCAGAGTGCCCCTGTATTTGTAAGATGGGATGCTGCCTGATTCATGAACTGTTTCACAGAGCCATTTAGGTTCAAATTCACTAGGTTGAGTTTGGTTCTTAACTATATATATGTACACATGAATATATGCAGAGAGAAAGAAATCGGTTTATTTTGAAGAATTGCCTCAGGTAATTATGGTGGCTGACAAGTCCTGAGATCTGTAGGTAAGTCAGCAAAGTGGCATCTCAGGAAAATGGTGGTATTATTTCAGTCTGAAGTCCACAGTTCCAAGGCCTAAGAAAAACCAATGTTTTAGTTTGAGTCAGAGACAGGATAAACCCGATGTCCCAGTTTAAAGGCAGTCTGGCAGGAATTCTCTCGTATTCAGTGGAAGGTGAGCCTTTTGCTCTATTCAAGCCTTCAACTGACTGAATGAAGAGCATATACTTTAGGGAAGGTATCTGTTTTATGCAGTCCACTGATTTAAATGTTAATTTCATCTAAAGACATCCTCACAGAAACACCAAGAATAATGTTTGACAAAATATCTGAGCCGCCCACGACCCAGCCAAGTAAACACATGTAACAGACTATAACAGGTAGTATTTTCGGTCAAGGCCAAACATATTCTTAGAAAATATTTGAAATGAGTGCGACAGGATTCTTTATGTTATTGTTATAAGCACATTGAAAACTTTTGGCAAATTACTACTCTAAGCTATCACAGTCATTTAGAAATCAAAATGAATCAACTAACCAAACAAAAAAACTGTAAGTAAGGTCACCACAAAGGTGACCTAACTTTAAATAATGCCCTAGGTAATTTTTTTAAGTACAAAATAAAATTGTCAGCCCCCTGTCATCATCATCATCATCATCACCATTTTGAAACAGTTCATTGTATTTAGAAACATAGTATGACATTATTTTGGGGATAAAAATCTATATTCATATTAAAGCACTTTGGGCCCAGAATATTTCCTGGATCTTAATTAGAATTATGATTACATGACCTATCAAGAATTGGGGGCATAAGTTCCTAAAGAGTACTGCATTAAGCAAAGATTTTGTATAAGGAGTTGAACAATCATTCAGCATATACTTTCAAAAATAACAATTTCAGAAGATGAAACCTTGTGTCTCAAAAGGTAAACACTTCAAGGTTAACATAACTTTCCTGTTGAGTTCATTTCCCGTGGGTGTATCAGGCAATTGCAGAGGAACATGACAGTTAGTATTCAATATAGAGGTAAAAAATAATGCTGTTACCACAACAGTTAGCATTTAACTATATGCTATTTATGTCTGCTATTGTTTCATGTGTATTATTTTGAATATTCAGGCTTCAAAGTGTGGCTCATACCAAGTACTATGCTCGACACATAATAGGGAATCAATTAATATTGGTCACTTGATAAAGCTGTGGACATGTATCTGTGACATTTCTGTTTGCAAGTGGATTTTTTTTATTCCAAAACAGTTATCCATAGCAATAAATCACTGGACCAACAGATAGTAACATAAATGGCTGTGATTTAACCCAAGAGCGAGTGAACTCTAAAGATATTTCTTGTTCCCTAAAGCTGGATCTATGTAAAATAAAATCACAGGTGTTCTACCAGAGAAATACTCCATAAACATTGGATGCTAGAACAGACAACACATTTAAGTCAGAACTGAGCAGGAGGAATATAGGCAGAAGACATTCAATAGTAAATATTAGAATGAATTTAGAGTAACTATTAACCAGATAGTCAGTGAAAATCAAAGTTAGGGCTAGAAAAATGTGGATTATAGGATGTTCTGTCAAGAAGAGTAAATTATCTAATTCAGTTAATTAATTCTGGAATCTTGATGATATGAGATTCCCTTTAAAAGCTGCATTGCAGGGTGCATTTCTACCAATACTGGAGAAGCTATCTGATCTTGACAGGAATTATCCTTAGGGGGAAAGAAAGGTGGGGGGTGGGGGAAGGCAGGAGTCTTACTTCTCTTCTGGAGTTACAGTCCCTCTCTGATTTCAATCTTCCTTTTCATTATGTCAGGAAAGAACACTGCATTACACCATCAATAAAAGAGGAGGATGTGCATGGACATTTTATTCCCCTCTCAGCTGACAGAATGGGAAAAGGTGGTGCCTACATGCAAAGTAAAATGGAGTTTTGATAGCTCCACTAAATTTGATTAAGGTTACATGATAAATTGGACTGTTAAGGCTCACAAGTTGATCTGGGTTTTTGCTTAAACTGTATTTTCTCATTTATATTTGAAGGCTGTATAATGTAAAGGAAAGTGCCTCAAAGTAGAAATTCAGGGACTTAAACTCTACAACTTGATCTTCTACTACTTGCAATTTAGACTCATTCTACTTACGTTTCTGCCATAGACTGAACGTTTGAGTCCCCCTCTCCTCCCAAATTCATATGCTGAAATAATTATTCCCAATATTAGGGTATTAGGAGATGGGGCCTTTGAGAAGTGATTAGGTCATATGGAACCCTCATTAATGGGATTAGCAGTTTTATAAGAGACACCAGAGAGGTCCCTAGCCTCTTGTACCACATAAAGATTCAGTAAGAAAATACTGTCATCTATGAACCAGGAGGTGGGGTTTCAGCAGCTACTGACTCTGCCAGTGTCTTGGTCCTGGATTTCCCAGCCTTCATAACTGTGAGAAATGAATGTTTGCTATTTAAGTCACCCGGTCTATAGTATTTTTTGTTACAGCAGTCTAAACAGATATGCAGTTTCCTTATTTATAAACTAAAGACAATAAAACCTCTAGAAGCTATGTTCCAAAACTTAAACATGATAATAATTTCTTGGGAGTTATAATCCCAGGAGAGTAAAATTGATGGGGAAAGGGAAGTGAGGCAGGTTAGTAGGGAAAGTAAATGCAATGTGATGCATTAATGAACTATCCACAGCTTCTTGAGAAGACATGGGCATCTGTGAGATCAAATGGGTCATCTTCAAACATGTCATGTATTACCTGGGTCACTGTGGAGCAAGAAGGGAAATAGATTTATCTGGTAGGCCTCCTTATGTCTTGTCTCTCGTTGGTCAAAATTTGCCTTAAAGCACATTAATTCCACTATGCACTGAAGTTGAGTTATTCACTTCCCTCATGCATCTACTTGAGAAACTAGATCTTATGACTCACAGTGCAATCTTTCATATGAGACATCAGTGAAAAGAGAAGCCACATCCACCCATTCTAGATGGCCAGGACCTGCATTTTGTATAAATGTGTCTCTTGTAGCAGTTGGATACAATGGATACTGTCAGAGTCCAACCCTCTGGTGAAGCAGGCTATGAGAGCAAGGGACATTAAGCAAAAGGGCTGTGATAGTGGCAGCCAGGGTTCTCTGTTGAGCAAGAGACCAAGATTTCAAGAGTTAAGTAAGTCCAAGTAAATTGGGCTTGTATCTAGAACTATAACATATACTTTAAGAAAAAATGTCCTAATCTTTCGAAAAATGGTCAATATTTATTCTTTTGAGAAATGTCTAGGAAATTACACTGTTTCTATGGTACCAGTGGCATTATGAAACCTGTAGTTTTTTGGGAACAAAGTGTTCCTTATCTCTTTTATATTAGTCTGAAAGTTTAAGAAGTCTACATCGTTCTGGTAGAACTCATATATTAGCAAATCTGTTAAAAATTGTCCTCATTTTGTCAGTCAGGAAAAATAAAAGTAATGAGGATTCTGGCAGCATTATGTAACATCCATTGACAATGCTTCAAACTATTTATTTGCCATTTGTGGACTGCACAAGGATGCATTTGCTTTATTAAAGATCATGTCTTGTCCTGAATTGAGAGTCCTTTAACATTTCCAAGATAAGCTGGAAAAAATTGTTCAGAATAAAAATAGGGCATTAAGTAGGATAGACCCTCATGATACATATTACCTTTTCATTTGGGTTAGAGAATTGAATTTCACAAAACTGTCCTTAGACTTATCAATTATCTAAATGATTCACTCACCTGACAAAAGTGCACATATCTGCAACTTTTTGGGTAACAGAAAAAAGTATATTTTTCTTTGAATAATTTTTAATTGATAATAGGGATGCTACTGAGAAAATAGGACTAAAGAGGCATTCTCAGGGAATAAGGGGCAGAGCAAAAAGAGTGCCACACCCTGATCATATTTGCTTGTAAAGCTGAAATTCACATTTCCCTCCTTCTCTTTTTCCCTCCCTCCCTCCCTTCTCTTTATCAACTATAGTTCATATCCTGGGAATGCAGAACACCTACATTGAAGGATAAGGGACTGTGGAAATCAGTGAGGCTAGAAAACTCAGTTTCAACTCAAAGCTGTCTCCGAGTGATGCCATCTAGTCAGAATGGAATGAGACTAATATATATTACGTTCCTGGGGGTAGAATGATGGAAAGTAAATTGTACATTTTTCTTTTAATAACTGTTCATTTCCTTTTTATTCTGTTACTTAAGAATGCTAGTTAAAAATCCTTTGAAAAGAACATCTTCCCCAGGGTAAAAGTAACAACAGGACATTTGCAGCATTATGAATCTGGGAGCTGAAAACACTCCAGGAATAGGACTCAAAGCTGGAAGTAAATTAGAGTGAATTCTTCAAAACTTTTCAACTGCAACCAAATGACTGAGAATTTTTCCCTTTGTAAGTAGGGGTCAAAGCTTACCAGACAAAGAGTATTATTTCCCGAGAACCATGAATGCTGCTGTGCATCCCCTAATGTTGGTGAATCAGTATTTACAGTCTATTTGTTTGATAAACTAGTGTCTTGTATAAATAAACTGCTTACTTGGGACAATAGCTTAAAATTTTTAAAGTGTTATTTGTGAGTCAAATATTTTGAATATATATGTGCATTTATTAAAACTGACCTTATAATAGGTACTGTAATGGAAACATTTAACATGCTAATGGTAATTTTCCTTAGTATACTGTAATCATTTAAAGCTAATTTGAATTGTTAAACAATTTGAGGACATTTTTGCTTTGTTTTCTCTTGGTTTATTTATTTACTTTTTTAAACTATAGAGGATGATGATTCTATACACTACAGCACCAAGGAAAAGAACTATATTAATACAAGTTTTATAAATTGAGTTTTATATTATAGTACCAGTTTAGCACTTTAACTATGCATTTCCCCATTTTATGTACTTTCACCTAAGCAGGAAATTCTCTCACAACACCAGCAAGAGGTATGTTACGGACTTAAGTGTGTCTCATCAAAAGAGGTATGTTGGAATCTTAACCCCCCCATACCTCAGTGTGACTTTACTTAGAGTCTGTACAGAATTAATTAAGTTAAAATGAGGTCATTAGAGTGGGCCTTAATCTGTTATGACTTTTTTCCTTATAAAAAGGCCAATTTTGGATACAGATGCACATAGAGGGAAGATGATGTCAGTACACAGGGAGGATACCATCTACAAGTCAGAAAATGCCTGAGGCTACCAGAAATGAGAGGCATGGAACAGTTTTACTATCACAGTCTTCAGAAGGAACCAACCCTGATGACATTTTGATTTTGAACTCAGCCTTCAGAACTGTGTGGCAATAAATTTCTGTATTTAAGCCATCTAGTTTGTGGTATTTATAGTAGCTCCAGGAAACTAATACAAGATATTTGTCCAAAGTCATTCTCAAGATGATATATTTGGGGTTCTGGGTACTTCATAGATCATCCTGTGAAATGACCTACCCAATGTCATTGTTACTGAGCTTAGGAAAATATGATTACTTTGAGAGTTTATTATCACATATGAATGCTGTGCCTTGGGGTAAATATAAACAAAAATATTTACTTACTCTATGTACAAAGTTTTCTCAGTTGAAAAAGCAGTCCAACATATAAGAGATGGCAAAACGAATGGGAAGAGAGAAAGGGGAGTACATAACTAAAATTTTCTATAGAAGAATTCTAAGATGACTCAGTTTTCTGCTTCCTGGTGTACAAATCCTATTTAATCCTCACCCCTTGAATATGAAGAAGACTTGTTAATAAAATGTAGTTTACTTCCATGATTATATTATGTTATACAGCAAAAGGAATTTTGCAAATGTAATTAAGTTTCTTAATCATATGAGTGAAAATCCTTAAGGCCAACACCATGTGTGGGCAAGTATCTTTGATCTGGAATTTGTAGCAATAACAAGCTCTTTCCTACACTCTTCTAAAAGTATGTTCTTCGATAGCTATAAAATTTTAAGCTATTGTCCCAAGTAAGCAGTTTATTTATACAAGACACTAGTTTATCAAACAAATAGACTGTAAATACTGATTCACCAACATTAGGGGATGCACAGTAGCATTCATGGTTCTCAGGAAATAATACTCTTTGTCTGGTAAGCTTTGACCCCTACTTACAACAGGTTTATGTTCAATGATGATGAGTGATACTTGAAGAGGGCCTAGAAATGATATGCTGTGAATAAGCAGATGCTATATATGTGTATTGTTTTCAAATTTTACATACTTATTGGAGCTTGAGGCATTATTTTACCTGCTCTTATACTGCTGGAAGGCATCATGAGCTCAAGGAAGTTTCTTAGATTCTGTACGCAAATTATTTTTCATCTTCCTTGACCTAATCTAGCATTCCTACGAAGTCATAGCTAGTAAAGAATCAGTGGTAGTGGTAACACAGTCTGTATTAGATTTTCAGATAATCCTTGACTATTCTGAATAATAACTGATTCCTGTCTAGTTTCCTAAAATTAGCTCCCACAGAAATGCCCTTCTTCCCATTTCTTATTCATAATGTCAGCTACTTTTATAACAGCTGCATTTGGAATATATTCGTCTTGTCATAAAAAGTAAATCTACCATCTATTGCTGAATGTAAGACAGCAAGGAGTTTTGATGGTATTCATAGACTATATCATGCTTCTTTTGAGATGTCTTTGCCATCAGAAAATAATGTGAATAGTTTGAAAAGGTTCACTGGCAAACCTCTAGCCTGTTAGTGAAATGTAGTTTATCTCTGCATTCATATTGATTTTCACAAAGAGAGCTGCAGTTTGAAATTTACTTAATACTTAGATTTTGTACTTCCATAAGAATTATAAATATGTTATTCTTAGAAACTCTTCAAATATTAAATAACACATTCTGAAAATATAAAACTATTATGAAGTTCAAGTATGGTTTTGAAAATAATTCAGAAGAATTATACCTTAAATTTGATTTTTCAGTGTATTGCATTTTTACAGTGAGAATAATGACTAGAAAATGATATGAAATAAAATTTCAATCTCTAACTTACCTAAAAGTTAGTTTTCAGTCCATCAAAATAACAGGGGAAAAAGATCTAGAGATGATGTTTTAGATGTACTTCCAGAAGTATTATAATTATATAAAATGTAATATTTTCTTTATCTTCCTTCCTTTATTTAGCAGGTTAATGAATGAAAGAAGCTAATATATAAAGCTTTTAAGTGAAAATAAGATACTGGATAACTTAAGGCTATGAATATAAAACTTTTTCAGAAGAACATGTAGCTTTTGTGCCCAGTGGGTTATCTTTCCCCAATGCATATTCTAAGGAATAAAACATTTGTACCCTATAGAATAGAATTCTTTTTGCCCATGATACAGGATCATGTTACAAAAAATTAAGTTTATTATAACAATTTGGTTTTAATAAAGCTCTAACCTCTCCCATTCTGGGTTTTAATAGTTTACTTGCAACAATGTGGATGGAGTTAGAGGGTATTATGCTGAGTGAAATAAGTCAGTCAGAGAAAGACAAATACCATACGATTTCATTCATGAGTGGAATTTAGGAAACAACACAGATGAACATAGGGAAAGGGAAGGAAAAATAAAAGAAGATTAAAAAAAGAAAGGGAGGCAAATCGTAAGAGATTCTTATCTCCAGGAAACAAACTGAGGGTTTGTTTGGAGGGGAAGTGGGGGTAATTGGGTGATGGGCATTAAGAAGGGCACTTGATATAATGAGCACTCGGTGTTATATGCAACTGATGAATCGCTAAATTATAACCCTGAAACTAATAATACACTATATGTTAATTAAAATGAATTAAAACACACAATATGTCATAAATCAACATGATGATTTAAAGGAGATTGGGAAGAAGTCAAAATTATTGTTTCTCACAAGTCAAAATAAATCTCTTTACCTTTTGGAATTTTTAGAAACATAACTTCGTTATATCAAATGAAAGACAATTTTATAGGAATTAAAGAAAGGGGTAATATGAGTATTTTGAAGTTCCTAAGCAATTTGATGTATTAGAGCATTTGTAACCACAAATGGCTGGTAGATTTTCATGGTAATCATTGAGAAAAATAAATCCAAAACTGGACTGTGGAGGGAAAAAACAAGGCTGCTTATTAGGGTCAAACTCTAAATCATTACTTCGAGCTCAGCCAGACTGGCACTTTGTCATATTTGTTCTTTGTTGCCATAAGCTTCAGAAATCAGGAGATTATACTAATTTTTTTTAAGAGGTTACTACTAACTTTATTAGCTTTTCAAGTTTTAGTTTATTTTCTTCTGTCTTTTCTGACTCTTAAAGCAGGTTAATAAGCTAACCTGATCTAAAAGACATGAAAACATTAAAGCTTAACCCTTCTAAACTTTGGTTGTCAAGGTGATGTTTATTATTACTAGAAAATGTTTTGGTGTTATTACAGTCCATTTTAATTTAGACCATAATTAGAAAGGAAGGGACTTTTCTTTTTAAATATCTCTTTCATTAATCCATTTGACTCTATCTTAGCCATTACCTACATAATATGAGATACTCTCCATTTATCTAATGAAATAGCTGTCTAAATGGTTTCCCTCCATCTATACAAATTATCTACACACTTTTTGGATCATTAATCCTCACAGAAAATTATTTCTGAGCAATGCCTCAAATATATGCTATTTGGTTACTTAAAAGGTATAAAAATAGCTATTTAAAAGAATAGACTACCTAAATAGTAGCTTTAATTTTTTTTCTTTCCTTCTAATATATCAGCTTGCATACCTTACTTTGTAGACTACTGCTACAGACGACTCTGTTGTTAGCACAGTGCTTTATTTTAAAAATAATCATGCTGCTTACTTCACTAAATCTTTCAGTACTATCCTAATTCTCTTAGAATAAAGGCTTACATCCTTACTCTGGCTATAAAGCCCTGCATTTTTTTAATTGGGTCCAAACTCTTCAGCATTGTCTTCTATCACTCTACATCTCTCAGTGCATTCTACCAGTGGCTTCTATCCATTTCTTGGCCCTTTCATGTTCCCATCTACCACAAGGTCCTCATTCCGGCTGCACAGGGAATCATATCCATTTGCGGACTGCAGAACAGATTGAGAAGAGGCTTCAGTGAAGACCAGGAGACTGGTTAGGAGGATGTTATCATAATGCCAGAGAGAGATGGCATTGAACTGACCTGCAGCAGTTGAGGGAAATGAAGAGAAGGTAAATTTAGGAGATATTTGTATTCGGAGGTGTTAGAATCTGGTAGTTGACTGAATATGGCTTGTGAAGTGAGTGCTGATTTAAAAGTGATTTTCCAGTTCTAAGCTCAGGGCCTTTTATTGATATAGGGAAGTTGGGAGGGAAAACAAATTGGAGAGGAAAGATCATAATTAATTTTGGACATGCTGATTTCAAGATTTTTATGGCAACAATCAATTGTGTGTGAAATACAGCGGCAATACTAGCCTAGATATTTGGATTTTTAAAATAATCAGCAAGTGATAATTGGAAGTATACAAATAGCTGTGATCGTTTCATTTGAATATTTCAAATGGCAAGGGAAGAAAGGGACATCAACACTTGACAGATAAGAAAATGAAGAGCTCACAAATGAAGTTAAGGGAAGGTCTAAGAGACGAGAAAAAAGAGTGAAAAGTGAAAATCCTGAAAAGCACTGTGCGTGAAAGCCAAAGGAAGTGCCTTTCACAAAGTCTGGGTGATAAGGTGAGAACTAAATGTTCCTATGAGGTCAGATAACTTTAAATTGAGAACATATGTATTAGATAATCTAAAAGAACTTTGTTGTGACCGGGGCAAGATCATAGTCAACAGAGTTACATCAAAGCCTCTTGTACCCTGATATGTGCTTGTGTATGTGTTTTGTATATGTAATTTTTATCAAAATGTAATTACATATACATATATAATTAGAAGAAAATTTATTTACTTAAATTGATGAAAAATTAAGAAAATAAAAATAGATGTAGAAAAGTAAAATAAAAGTGGGGTACACTTAATGAATACAAATTTCCAAAACATTTTTGCTTTTGATGACATGGACTACAAATTTGGTTCGGAGCTTCCAAAAGACAAAAATAAACAGACAAAAAATATATATATATCATAAGGAATAAAATACAATGAGTTCATTAGTTAAAAACATAAAAGTAGCTCAGAGGAAATATATAGAAATAAATAGCATATACATAAACAATATTTATTATTTTAAATATGGAAATATTTATACTTTACATATATAATATATAATAAAACTGATTATTTATTTTAATTAACTTATTTATTTTTAGTCCAGAGACTTGTTGTGTTATAGCATAATGAATTGTGACAAAAATTTTCCTTTTCCTAACAATATTCCTCACTCTTAAACATAAACTGAAAAACCAATTTTATAACAACAGGCCAAATATTTATATTTAAGTACAGGTTTGCACCATTCTTAGCCTGACTTTCCCTGAAGGTAAAATTTGATACATATAGATAACTGAATGCACTCCTATATTTTAAGCAATTGTTTTTGACACTTTCTGTCTTTCCTGAGATATTCACAAAAGGTGGGTAGCTAAGATTTCAGATTATGTGCTTTGGCAAGAATCTGGAGTACAAATTGCAAGTTTTCTAATTAGGAGTAGATCTGTACAAATTAGTGGCAAATAGAGAGGAGAGGCCAGCATATTCCTATACAAATTCCGGAGCCTTACCAGTTTTAAATAACTGACTAGTCTGATTCATTATAGAATTGGATGCAAAGAGCATTTGTGGACAAAGTAGTCTTTACAAATAATTAAGGATAATTGACATGCCCAAAGTCTGTCACAGAATTCACCCACACTATTTACTGTCTAGAGTTTTTCATAGCAGGTATTTTCTACTGCTCACCCAAGCATTCCCAAGTCATGGAATTTCCTGCTAAAGGTGAGCAGATAAGTTTCTTAGAAAGTGTTCATCTAAGTAAGTCTATGATTTAAACTGATTTACAGAATTGCAATAAAATATTTAAGTCAATAACTTTTAAGGCAACGCTTGTAAAAAATGTTGATATTATTATTGAGGCCCTATTTGGGTATCCTTGGTTAGACAGTTGCCCTATTATGTCATTCTTGTATGTAACAATAAAATTATATCATAAGTTTGGCAAAAATGTGTTTATTCATAGTGACAGGCTGGTTTGTAACCAATTTATCCAAAATAAATTTTGAGTAATCAAGGTAAAAAATTAAACACAGGTGGGTTTCCAAAATACATAATCTTTCACACCACTTAACATTATTATTTGATTTGTCAGGACACTATACCTGTAGACATTGACACTCAAGTGATGTTAAACTATGGGTCTTATGAAAGCCCCATTAACCAGCATCGTAAAAATGGTTCATAGACTATAGGCATAACCAGTTCTATTGCAGGCAGTTGTAATGAGTAAAATTCAATAAAATTTTCAAAATCTTATATTTTTCCTGACATATGTCTTTAACAAGTGAAAGAGAAAGTAACAGGGCTTAATAATGAAATAACCCTACTGAACACCTGCTGACTCTTCATGAAAAACGTAGGCGTCAGCATTTTAACTTATTAAACTTATTATATTTATTGAATATCCAAATGTTTCAAGTATCTGGAACAGATTCATGACAATGAATCAATCAAAGTCTCATGTAATTTTATTACTATTTTCAACAAGCAAGTCATTTGGACAAGACACTGCACTCATTCATTCACTGATTCATTAATTCATTTATTCCATAAATTGCTGAGTTTCTTACCTTGTGCCAGTGACTGGGCTGGGTGAAGTTATAGTATATCTTTATATACTTTTATAGTATACTCTATATACTTTTAACTGCTATATCTGCAGTTAAAAAAACCTTTTTTTACCTCTACTGGAACTTATAGTCAAATAAATTATTTAACTCAAGGATTTTTAGGTAATTTTTTTGTTACAGGTATTGTGATTAATGTTTTATATAAAAACCTTTGTAATTCTCTTAGTAAGTCCTTGAATTGATACTATTTTTTGTGCATATTTTCTTGTTCAACATATTGAGATGCAGAGAATCTGAATACAATTCAACCAAATTCACATAGTTAGCAAATGTCAGGGCTGGGGTATAAACCTGAGTAGTCAGACTCTAGAGTGTTCATATTTTGTCAATGTTGTGAACATGATTTGAAGGCAAACCAAACAGAGCCTGCAAACTCTGAAATATTATACTCCTGAAACATTTTTGAGGAAAAATGATGTAACAGTATCTGTCTAGAATTTGAGAGAAATGATTTAAGGTTGTACTTCTGGATCTGGGAATTTTTTGCACTGCAACTTTACAGAAGTTGTTTAATCTTTTTGAGTTTTAACCCCATCTCCTATTAAAATTTGACAGTAAAATGTCCAAAGCAGAGCTTCTGTAGCTATGAAGAGAAATAATATATGTGACACTGGGTTTCAAATAAATGCTAATTCAATTCTAATTCATGCAATTCATGTTCTAATTATTTGTAATTATTTATTCTAATCCTAATTATTATTCTCATTATTTTCTCCTTGTGAAAAATCTATACTGGATTGCCGTCTACAGAGGATTGGACATCTAAATTAAAGCAAACAAATGGACAAACAAACAAAAACACTAAAGGAGGAAACTGGAAGTTACCTAAGACAAACGTCTAAGTTCTTATTTTGCTTAAGGATGGACCTGTAAATGATGAGTAAATAGTCCAGCCCATTCTCATAACAGAGGTCTACAAAATTTTTAATTGAATTACTCTTCATTCCAACTTGAAATAATATCGATATCTGGAGTTTTCTCCTGAGATATATTTCTATGATTTTGATATCTGGAGTTTTCTCGTGAGATATATTTGATATTTCGAGTGGATTTCTCATTAGGATGATGTAATACCAGTCTTCTATGAAGTTCAGAGATCTATAACATAGCTCAAAGCATTTTTCACCCTGCAGGACCAAATTAAAGATGAAAGGGGATGAAGGGAGAAATGCTCATTGAAATATAAATATTTCATCTTTATTAATCCTTAAAGCAGGTAAAATGAATTTTAAAAAAAGATGAATTATATAAATTCCTGTTATTTCTGTTGTGAATATTTTTCCTACAGCTGGTCACTTCTAACGTTAAGAAAAAAAAGTCTATGCCAAAAATGGTGTCATTTATGTTCTGAATCCTAACTGAGATGAATCAGTTTCATATACCTTTTCAATTAGTTCAATGCAGTTAGGATAATCTCAGATTGGAAAGATTTGTAAGGAAGTATCTTTGAACAATTATCTTTGCAGAAACATTCTGAAAATGTTTACAGAAAACAATAAAACACTAATATACATTCCCAGTGTTATATTCCCTTATCTTCCTACAATTCCTCGCTCTCTCATTTTATTATTAAAATTCTGTCAAAGACATAACAATAACCACAATGAAAATACAAAAGCTCGTGACAGTAAACTATAAAACTGATAATCAACATAATTTGAGAAATTGGAATGATGCTCTAATGAACGTACCTGGTTTAAAAAGAGAAAAAAAAACAAATTTATGTTTTCTATCAGAAGCTGCCCAAAAATCTCTTGAAACTCTCATCATCCTGAAATAATACTATAAATTACATTTTTCATTCACAGACTCAGAAATCTGTGTTCTACACCTCTAGAAAATGGAGCAGCTATTCTTTTATGAGCCAGGTGGAGGATTATGCCCCCTCTTCCTCTTGCTGCCATCTGTTTGTAGATACTCAATTCTCAGAAAACAACTTGGCAGGGTACAGGGGTCAAGTAAGGGCTGAATTTAAAGTTCTCCTTCTGGGTTGTGGCTCCTACAAATAGTAGGCCTTCTTAAAAGCAAGACGGAGCAAAAGTCTATAACATTTACATGCAGAATTGTAGCTTTTCAGGTAGTGTAATAAGTTTGGAGCACTCTTTTCAAATTTTTGATCATCCCATTATTAAAAAGTAACATTTTATATGCATATTTATTTATGAATCTTATAGGTATGATTTTATTGTAATATATTATTTATATTATGAAATGTTAAAACTGTGAGTTCAAGATCTAAATAAAAGTTTAAAAATCTGTTATATTTTCTAATGGTATATAACACTTCAAATAATTTTAGCGAGAGAAGTTTGATTAAATTTACTTTGAAATTTGAAAATACTGATTGGATATTTTGTGATATACTGGCTCCAATGTCTGGTTCTGAGTTAACTTAATTTCTCTGTGTGGTTTACTGTCAACTGAAAATGACAGTCCATAAAGGGACATAGATTTAAATGAAAATAATATTTTAGCCGTGTTACATAATAATTTAGGTTACTTATTTTTCTCTTCTTAACTATTGTGCAAAGTTTTATGTAAAAATCTGTTTGGAAAACTTCTATTATAATGTCAAGAAACTTTTCTTACAAATCAAATGAAACATACTGCATTCTGATGTTTTCAAGAGGCTTAAAAACCAGGGTAAAATTTCACTAGAAGGACCTTCACTAGATAATTTCGAATAGATTATAATCTTTTATCTGTTAATTGAGCATTATGTAACTTTTTATAGATTATATAGTTGTTTAGTTTTTGGTAACAGAATCATTTAAAATGGAAAGATTGTCAAGCATTTGCAAACTCTGCATAGAATGGGTTTCCTTTTAAAAAGTGACTTTCTTATTTCTGGTAAAAATGTCACTAAAAAGTAGATTAGGTGAGTGTTTTTATTTGCAAATATATCTTCTAAGAATTAAAGGAATATTGAGAAAAAAAATGAGAGCATGTCAAAAGGACACAGAAGCCAACCTGAAGGATTTGAATGAGCTGAATATTTCAAAGCTGGAACAATTTGACAAAATAAATAATGATAACATTGGGTTATAACCCATAGAATAAATAAATATCTATGAGTTCATATGGATATAAATATAAAGTTGAAAAAATAAATAAATGAGAGAGAATAAACAGATGGCAGCTCCTCATTTATGTAAGAGTTTCAAGTAATAATAAAAAGGGAATGTGGAAAGTCCAAATTTACCATTATGGGTACAAGACAGTGATAATTGTTGCAAGAAGATCCACTGATGGATGCCAAAATCAGTAGGCAAAAATGGGAGGAGAAAAAGGATATCTGCAGTCTCAAGGTAAATAAAGCAATATTTTTCAAAGGGAAAATTGTTAACAATATAGCAGAAGAACTTGGTAGATACCACCTTAGCTAGTTGGTCAAAGTAAACATCACAGTAGTAATACAGACTGACATTGTGCCTCTGATATACTATACTAAAAAAGACATAACATCACTTGTCTTGTATTCTTGACAAAAGTTCCTAATATTATTCTAATCACAAGGGAACAGCAGGCTAATCGAAACTAATATTCATCAAAAGTGCGGGGGTCAAGAAAAGCGAGGAAAGACAAAAAAACTGTCACAAACTGGAGGAAACTGAAGCAACATGGAAACTAGATACAATATGAGATCCTGGATTGGATGCTGGAACACAAAAAGTATTTTAGGGGAAAAATGGTAAAATTCAAATAAAGTCTTTAGTTAAGAGTACTGTTCTAATGTTTAACTTATTGTTTTGAACATTTTTACTATGGTTATATATCCTAAATGTATACATAAATATGGCTATAAAAGGGATAAGAATTCCAGGTAAACTGGTAACTATATAAAGCAATAACTAAATACAAACCATGTATAGATGTCTATCCAAAGTGACCATGACCAAAGAGCCCTCAAATTATACCCAGGTTGATCCCAGTCACCATTACTCTATTCTACTTGCTAGTGAATTCTCTGCCACGTAAGCAACCTTTCTGGTTAAAAGGCTTAACAACCACTCCTGGTTGTTAAAGGATTTCAATTCATCTGTTCTGGGAACCAATGGTTAATCCCAAATTTCTTTATCCATCTTTCCTTATCTTAAAGAACTCTGGTCCTCAAGGAGCAAGAGCCATCTTAGAGACCTTCTCAGATAAGACCAATTATGCTCTCAAACATTCCTATTCTTATCTATATACTCCAACTGCTACGCAAAACCTTTAGGTTAGAAGTGGAAAGAAGCCCCAAGAACATCTTGATTTTGCAAAATAATAGAATCTTCACATTACGGAAGCTTGAGGCTATAGTTTTAATCTCTTATTTTAAACTTATTTTAAACTAAAAGTCCCTGAATAGTTATGTGACACACCTAAGGCAGTATAGGTGATCAATAGCAGATTTCCTCTAATGACTGAGTCACTAGATTTTGTTGACACCACTAGCCCTTCATCTCTAACCAGCAAATAAATTTCCTTTTGATTCCACTGTTATGTTTACTATTCTCTTCCTTCTTTTTTCTCCTCAGCATTGTGTTTTTTCTCAGGACAGCAATTCTGCAGAATTCTTGCAATTCAAGAATTCTGCAATTCTTGCAGGAGGCCTGGCAAGGTCAAAACAACTTTCCTAATAATATTAAGATATCTTTTTCATTCATTCTTTTATTAGTGTCCAGGGAGATATCCAGAGGCTGCATGGTGTAAGATATTGAAATACAGAGAATGTAGAAACAGATACGAGAATTTGTAGAATCCAGAAACCTGACATGAAAGATTTCCAAAAAATGTAAAAAAAAGTCACCATTTTCATGGTTATTGTTTTGTAAAATGCAGATATTTTGCACCAAAATAGTTTTTTTTTTTGTTAGAATATGAGTTATAGTGCTACTTTAGGATGAATTTCTTTTTTTTTTTTAAAGATTTTATTTATTTATTTGAGAGACAGAGAAAGTGAGAGAGAGCATGAGAGGAGAGAAGGTTAGAGGAAGAAGCAGACACCCCGTGGAGCTCGGAGCCCAATGTAGGACTCGATCCCGGAACTCAAGGATCATGACCTGAGCCGAAGGCAGTTGCTCAACCAACTGAGCCACCCAGGTGCTCCTAGGATGAATTTCTATGTAAATATTTTTAAAGTGCCTCAGTTTTAATTCCTAATGTGGTAAATATCAATACATATAATTTATATAAACAAAAGCCCCTTGGAGTCTTCAATAAATTTAAGAATAAGTGCCAGATAAAAAGCTTGAGAATCACTTCTCTTATGTAGTTATTTCCCACCACCCCAGAAAGGAAAAAAAAAAACCCAAAAAACAAAAAACACATGGAAATGTGTCCTAATACAGAAGAAACATGGCAACTAATTAAAAAGCATTTACTAATACAAATTTTAATATTGTTTCACCCACTACATTTAAGGTGTGTGAAGAGAGTCATTTTGTATTATATCTTATACTATGTTCTTGGCAGTAGCCTCTATTTTGTTACTTTGGGCAAGTGGCTTAACATCTGGATCTTAAACATCCTATTCTATAAACTACGGAAAACCCTGTCAATTTCAAAGATTTTTAATAAATATTAAATAAAATAATGAATGTAAAGTTTCTTATACATGCCTGAGATTTAATAAATGCTCAATCTGAAAATTTGGATGACTGCAGTGGTCAGAGAGGATGTTGTAATAATAGGGCTTTTAATGGAGATGTAGTAGTAGTAGTAGTACCAGTTACTGTGTTGGTGTAACTTACACTTGTTTTTAACCTCCTTATCGTCTCCCAGGTTAAGATACATTTTTGTTGGGGCACCTGGGTGGCTCAGTGGATTGAGCATTTGACTCTCAGTTTCGGCTCAGGTCATGATTTCATGGGTCATGGGATTGAGCCCTGTGTAGGGCTCTGTGCTCAGTGCTTGAAGATTCTCTCTCTCTGTCCCTCTCCCCAAATGCATGCTTTTTCTTTCTCTCTCAAATGGGTAAATGAATCTTTAAAAAAATCTTTAAAAAAAATCTTAAAAAATTTTTTTGTTGTGTTGGCTTTGTTTATTTTTTAAAAATTGCAACATTTTGCAACAGTATCAAAGTCCAAAAAGATTGGTGTTGTAAAATGAGTTATAGTGCTCAGTTTTATATATTAATGCAAACAAAATGATAAAAATGCATAATATGTGACAATATTAAACAAGTATTTAATTAGGTATTATTTGTACAACTAAGCCCTTCGGTTCCATTGGATCTTGATTAAAAGTTAGCTTCATATTAAAAGTTAGCTTCTGATCAACCTTAGTAAAATTTTAATTCTTACTCTCATATTACACCTTTCCTTTAATGTTTTTCTCTTCTGCACTTAAAACTAATCTAATGCATTATGTAACTGGCTTATCTGTTTTGCTCATTGTGTATCTTCCCACTAGTCCTAGCTGCAGCAATCAGATCAGAAAAAGATAAAAAAGGCCTCCAAGTTAGTAAGGAAGAAGTAAAACTGTCACTATTTGAAGACAACATGATTCTATATATAGAAAACCCTAAAGACTCCACCAAAGCAACTATCAGAACTAATAAATGAATTCAGTAAAGGCGCTTCTTGGGGGTTCAGTCATTTGAGCATCTGCCTTTGGCTCAGGTCACAATCCCAGAATCCTGACATTGGCCCCCACGTCCTGTGATGGCCCCTGCCCAGCAGGGAGTCTGTTTTTCTTTTTCTTCCTCTGCCCCTCCCCACCACTCCTGCTCTCTCTCTCTCTCTCAAATAAATAAATAAAATATTTCAAAAACTAATGATGTAATGTATGCTGACTAACATAACACAATAAAAAAATGAATTCAGTAAATTTAGTATACAAAATGCCTAGGAATAAATTTAACCAAGGAGGTGCAAGACTTGTACTCTGAAAACTATGAGACACTGATGAAAGAAATTGAAAATGATACAAACACATGGAAAGATAAACCATGCTAATGGATTGCAGCAATTAATTTTGTTAAAATGTCCATATTACCCAAAGCAATCTACAGATTCAATGCAATAACTATAGAATTTCTCACAGAAATAGAATAAACAATCCTAAGATTTTTACAGAACTACAAAAGGCCCCATATAGACAAAGCATTCTTGAGAAAGAAGAACAAAGCCGTAAGTATCACAATTCCAGATTTCAAGGTATACTATAAACCTATGGTAGTCAAAACAGTATGACACACAAAAATATATACATAGATTAATGCAGCAAAATGGAGAGCCCAGGAATAAACTCACAGTTATATGGTCAATTATTCTACAACAAAGGAGGCAAAAATATACAATAGGGAAAGACTATCTCTTCAATAAATAATGCTGGGAGAACTGGACAGCTACACGCCAAAGAATGAAACTGGACCACTTTCTTACCCCATACACAGAAATAAACTCACAATGAATTAAGGACCTAAATGTGAGACCTGAAACCATAAAACTCCTAAAAGAAAACATAAGCGGTAGTCTCTAGGATATTGACCTTAGCAGTGTATTTATGGATATGTCTCTCCAGGCAGGGGAAACTAAAGCAAAAAGAAACTATTGAGACTATACCAAAATAAAAAGCTTTTGCACAGTGAAGGAAACCATCAACACAATGAAAAGGCAACCTACTGAATGGGAGAAGATATTTAAAAATGATATATCTAGTATGGGGTTAATATCCAAAATATATAAGGATTTTGTAAACTAAAAGCCAAAAACTCCCAAATAATCTAATTAAAAATGAGCAGAGGACCTGAATAGAAAATTTTTAAGGCATTTTTTAAAAAGAAGATCTATGGACGGCCAAAGGTGATTCTGAGGCTCATCACTAATTATCAAGGAAATACAAATCAAAACCACAATGAGATATCACCTCACATCAGTCAAATAGCTGGTATCAAAAAGATAAGAAATCACAAGGGTTGGTGATGTGGAGAAAAGGGACCTTGTGCATTGTTGGTGGGAATGTACATTGGTGCAGTCACTGTGGAAACAGTTTGGAGGTTCCTCAAAAAATTAAAAATAGAAATACCATATGATCAGTAATTTCTTTACTAGATATTTACCCTCCAAATAGGAAAACACTAATTTGAAAAGTTAAATGCACCCTAGCCTATGTTTACTGTAGCATTATTTATAATAGTCAAGATATGGAAGCAACCTAACTTTTCATCAACAGATTAAGGGATACAGAGGATGTGATATATATATATATATATATATATATATATATATATATATATATATATATAATTCAACCATAAAAAAGAATGAGAACTTGCCATTTACAACAACGTGAATGGACTTAGGTAATATTATGCTAAGTGAAATAAGTCAGAGAAAGACAAATACCATATGATTTCACTCATATGTGAATCTAAAAAACAAAACAAATGAACAAATAAAAAACTGGAAATGGATTCATAAATACAGAGAGTGAACTGGTGGTTGTTGAGCAGGGAGGCGCAGGAGGATGGGCAAAATAGGTGAAAGGGATTAGGAGGTACAAACTTCCAGTTATAAAGTGAATAAGTCACAGAGATGAAAAGTACAATACAGGGAATATAGTCAACAACACCGATACAAAATAATGTATTATGTAATTGACTTGTCTTTCTTTTGTATATCTTCCCCATTAGAATGCCAGTTAAGTGAAGAGAGTGGTTTATTCATGCTTTTATGCTTAGTTCCTAGAAGGTATTGTGACATAGTAATTGACCATTCAAAATTTGTTAATTAAGTGTTGAAAGCATGGTAGGTTTTAAAAATATGGATAATTTCACTCTACAGTCTCCGACGAGGAAAATTTAAATAGCATTATTGACTTATTTTTAAATTCAGCTAACATTTTTTTTCCTGTCGAGAATTTCCCCAAACCAGGGCTGTTTCATTATATTAATTATATGGTATTCCACGAATACCATATAATTAATTCAGGGCTGTTGTTCTAGCAGGTGGAATATAGCAGAAAGGATTCCCCCCCCTTTTATAAAACCAACATTACATTTTATGAGTTTGGGAAAAGGTAATAAACATGTCTTAAAAAATAAAAAAAAAATAAAAATATGGATAATTTAAATGGAAAATTATGACCACAATTGTCAGTATTAAGATATGAATGCTAAAAAAAAAGATATGAATGCTAATGAAAAATAAAGAGTAATAACTCTTTATAAAATAAGAGTTGTTGGGGCACCTGGGTGGCTCAGTTGGTTAAACGACTGCTTTCGGCTCAGGTCCTGATCTCGGAGTCCCGGGATTGGTTCCCATATCGGACTCCCGGCTCTGCGGGAGGTCTGCTTCTCCCTCTGACCTTCTCTCCTCTCATTCTCAGTCTCTCGCTCTCTAATAAATAAATAAAAAATCTTAAAAAAAAAAATAAGAGTTGTTTGCCAGTTTTCTTTTCTTTTTTTTTTTTTTTGCCAGTTTTCTTTTTATATTTTTGTTTGTTCTGCTTTTCTAATGTTATTTATTCAGTAAATTAAAATCAGGGGAAAGCAGTAATGAAAATATGAGAGGGAAGGAACACAATATTATTTATCCTAGTTGCTCTATGATCTTAGAATCACTGGTGACAAAAAGCCAATTTGATAAGTAATCCATAATGATCTGTCAGGTTCCAGCAATATGGTAATATTTTAATCTCTCCATGCTTCAAATGCCAATATTTCACTGACCTTTAGGAAATATATATATATATATATATATATATATATATGAAAGCACAAAATGTGCTGTCAGGAATTTCCACAAATGAATACAGAGGACAAATAAATAAATTAGTAAAATAGAACTGCTCTAAGATGATGAATGATGATTCAGATGAGGCTTTGATAAACAATAGGAATCTATTCAACAGCAGGGAATGGAGAAAATCATGATGAGCAAAAACACATGAGACTTGTCTCAAGGATAGATGCTATTGTATAACTCTACCCACTCATTTTCAGGTAAGAATGCAGACCACAGTCACGTTATCCTACAGTTTTGGCTTTTTTCCAGAGGAGACAGAAACCTATACTTTAATGTTAAATCTTTCAAATTTCTAAATTTTAACCTTTAACATTTAATTTAAATGTAAATTCATGTGTAGTTAACCCTTTGTGGAGGGAAGAAAACATCCTAAAGCTGAAATGTGGTCACAGTCACAAGTTTCAACTTCTGCTGCCATTTATCAGTGTTCACTCACAAACCCATATATATACTAAACGTCCATTCTGGTGTCTTCAGAACACAGAGCACATCACCCTCTACAGTTGTATTAAGTTATTGTACAATATATTCACAGATTTAAATTATGACTTCAAAAGAGATTTTTAATTTTTTGCTTTTAATTGTTCTTCATTTAAAAAGAGGCCCTAAAATGTTAATTTTCACTGCCTCCATTATCTCTGTCAAACAGTGAGTGATATATTTGCTCCAAAAGAAATTCCTTTTTTTTTTAATGAAGGAAACTACTATCCTAATTTGTTTATTCTGATGTCCAAGTTTTGTCACATCTTTAAAAGTAGTGTACATTTAGTACTTTTTATCAATTTAATCTAACCTTCTTTGTCTGTCTTTATGGGGTATCAAGAAAAAATGAATTACGAGTCTTATGCATACACTTTATTTTACTTGAAAATACCCATTTTCATCACTCAGTCTATCTGATTCATTCTCTTTTAATAACAGAGCCAATTTCCCAGAATCTTAATCATTTTCACTGCTTCTTCCTGGATAGTCTCCAAATTATCTGCATCCTTGAATTTGTAAAGGTTGTGAAAAAGCATAATCTATAGAGATAATTAAAGTAGGAATTAAGTATTGCTAAGTTCTCTTCTGACAGTGATTGTGAAAGTCTCTATTTCATAAAATTGATGTAAAATGGAGTAATTTTTCAGTATCCCACAGTTGCCCTCTACCTTTAGAGTTACTATCTATCTAAAATAATTGGATAATTTGGAACAGCAGGAGGTCAGGATGCAGTAGTGTTCGTGAGATGAACACAGTAAGGAAAAAATGGAGGTGTGAGTGGGGCAAAATCTATCTCTAACAATAAGAGAACTTTCATGAGACAGAGGGAATCCACTCCAGTCACATGTTAATGCTTTTATTCTTGCTTCAACATCTTTTAGGTATGATTATTTAGGTATGATTATTAGGAACCTTCAATGATGGAAAATTTTTTGCCTTTCAAAGAGCTCTACCTGGTTTTAGTTAATTGGAAGTATCAGAAAACTGTTCCTTAATTTGTGCTCTAATCTTTCTTTTTACCAGTAGCACCCAGTGAGTAAGGAGTCCAGTTAGGATTTGAATCCAGGGCTTAACTCTAGCACCCAACATTATTTACTAACAAGTATGGTTGTACCGTATGAAAACACCACAATTTCTTAGACATCTTTTCTATCTCATAATAAACACTCCCATAATTAAGTAGTTCACATAATCTCAGGCAGAGTTCTTACATGCTTGAGTTCATATAATTATTAAGAAATTATTAAGAAATCCCAGGATTTCTGGCTTAATCTCACAATCTCTAGTGTTAGTGTGCCCGCAAGAAATCAGAAAACTACTTGGGAAGTCACAGGATAGGATCTGAAGACAATTCACTGACATACTGATACATTTATTAAAAAGAGTATTCTTTCCCCTATCATCCTTATCATAATCAATGGGATGGGTAATGAAAACAAAATTAATAAAAACTATGCTAATTTTTAGGGTATGAGTTCTTTATTAATTTTATGACTTCCTGTCAAAATCATTTGCTAAATCAGGATACATTAAAAAAGTATATAGCATGATACTTAATTTGCTTAAATTTGTTTCTACATTATATGCTATAGGAACAAAGGCATAGGAATCAAAGTGTTTTATTGTTGTAGATGTTTTTTAGACTACCAATGTTTTTCTTCACCAATGAAAACATATCTTAAGTACATACAAAGTATGTATAAAAAATCTTTAAAAAAATGTACTTCATTTCCCCGTGATTGTTGTAGAGCAGTATCTGTTTTTTTTTTTGTTTTTGTTTTTGTTTTTTTTTAGATTCTAGTTATTTATTTGACGAGGAGAGAGAGAGATCACAAGTAGGCAGAGAGGTAAGCAGAGAGAGATGGGGAAGCAGGCTCCCTGCTGAGCAGAGAGCCCTATGAGGGACTGGATCCAGGACCCTGAGATCATGACCTGAGCCGAAGGCAGAGGCTTTAACACACTGAGTCACCCAGGAGCCCCGAGCAGTATCTTTTCTTTTTTGATGACTTTATCATTTTGTCAATATGTATTTTTCTATTAAAGTAAATGAATATTTTTTACATTATTTGTATAATGAAAAGCAAACAAAAACTTTAATTCAATCACTAAAATAACAAAATATGTTTTAACATACTTTAACATATAATAAAACATAATTTAACATATAATAAAATAACAAAATATGTTCCAAATATTGGGGGAAAGAAAGAAAAATGAACTTACCTGGAGTGTAGACTTGCCTCTCCTAGTTTATGTAGGACACAAAAGTTATCCCTATATTGCTTCAACTTGATAGGTTTACAGTGACATGAATAAACTACTGGAAGTACCTGGAAGCCAGGGAACAACTCTAGAAGCTAATCTGGTTGTTCCTTTCATAGCCCAGAGCTCCATGGCAGTTAGTGATAGAATCACAGATGTTAGACCAACAAGCAAGGCAGCTCCTGTTTTGAGGCAGAGAAAAATAAGCTGCCACAAATGCCTCACAATTTTATTATTGCAATTGATCACATTTATGAAGACCTCATAAAGCTGCAAACAGTTATAATACAAAAAAGCAGTTATAACAATGCAAAGTAGTCTATCATAACCTCTTGATGACAACTTTATTACTGCTGGGGACCAATATTGTACAGGGGAATCTAGTAGCCATAAGTTATTTTGAAGTGAAGCAGCACAGCAGGCTAGAGTATTACTGTACAAAATTTATTTTTTATGAGACACAATAATTATATCAAACAGTTACCAAAATGTCTGGGAACTACAGGATCTATTAAGATACCACAACAGAGACATCTCCTTTATGTTCATTGGGAATGGCAATAAGCATTACTACCTGGGTAGAAGATAGGCTCTCGCAACTCATTCCTGGATTGCCTATAAGTTATTGTCACAGGTGACTGGCAAAGATGAAGTTTAATAATACACGGTCTCATGGAGCTCAACAGAGCATGAAACTTAAGGGCCTCTAGCCACGGAAGGGATTTGGCATTCACTAGTACCTAATGATGAGTCAGGAAGAAAAGAATTTACTATGACCTGTAGACTATTACCTCTCTATTCTTGAACATTTATAGTTTTTTTTTTATTAAAGAGAATAACAAGCAAAAGAAATAACAATATAATTAATTTCCTGAGAAATTTTCTTACAAATAAATCTGATATATTAGTCTTCAGATTACTTGGATGACTGGAATGTCAAGTTGTATTCCAAATATGTTATCTCCCCTTCGGATCTAGGTCCAGGACTCATTTGAGGAATTACTAAATTTCTGAAATTGTATTAAATTTAATTTGAATCACTTTAGTATTCTACAGTCTTCTCTTTACCTTGGAGCCATTTATATGTCTTATTACTCATTCAAAAAATACTTATTAAATGTTTACTATGCTTTGGACAAAAAGAAAACCAAATTAGTATTCCAGAAAAATGTGGCCAGAGGTTGATTTGTTTTATACACTTCTTATAAAATATTTTGTTGGAATTACCCACTTGAGTCTTCTGAATAGAGATAGCCAAGACTTAAAGAAAGCAATGTAGTGGACTCTGTATACCTGTCATGGAAGCTGTCCATGTAACCCTGAGCATGTTAATAATAGAACTCCTTGCCAAAGGTAAGTAGCCTACTGTCAGCGGTCTATGAGGCTATTTCTGAAGGACTTCTTTCCTCCATTTTATTGGAAATCTATCTCGTTCTTTATTGTTATCCTACAAACAATTTGCCATGTCTGTAACTTGACTGATAACTCCACACATTCGGTTCCAACTAAATTTGGTTCCTACCACGTTTTAGTCCTACTACATTTGGTAGTCTTTCATATCGATTCTCACTCTGGGTTGACTCTGGCTTTCTGCAGAAAGCAGAAAGTATCTGGGACGATCGTCCTGCTGCCTGGGAGTTTTACAGTGTTATAAGTGAAGGCTCAGGTCTGAGAACCTGAACTCTCCCCTATAACTGAGATAGTATCATGTATTACAAAGTTCAGTGGTTGTTAGTTTCAGGTGTAAATACAAAAGTAAAATATAAATACACTCTGAAGTTATGGTGTTCAAACAGAATAGAAATGCATAAATTAATAAGTCAAAGTCCCCATTCACGCTGATTCAAAGTTCACATCCTTTCCCATGGTTTTCTCATACAGTTTTCATTCCTTATACTACTTTCTCTTAATCTTTATTTTGATTTACTGAGTCTTCTCATCTATTTGGAGATTTTTATCTGCTTGTATGTTATACAAAACGTTGGGATGGCTAGCTTCCATTTTCTTCTCCTTGTTCACTTTCTATACCCTTTCCACTCTTTCTTATGCTCCAAGAAGCTGATCTCTATGGCCCAATAAAAATTTTCATTTACTCTCTGTTTTCTGTGTGAATTTGGACAAAGGAAGCCATTACCAAGAGTTCAGAGGGTGGGAGGAGAGGAAGGATGGAATAATTATTTCTTGACTCCCTCACTTCCAGGTGTCCAGGAGGTGACTGTGTACCTTTTTACCAGTGACCTCCACCCCTGTGGGGTACCCTCTCCTATGGCTACTTTCTCAAGAGTCCTGGTAAAATACTTCCTCCTCTTGCCTTGTAAGGCCAATGAATAGTAAAGTCTTTTACTGGTGTTAGCCTTCATGGCACTTTATTTTCCTAGGTTGCTTGCCTTTTATCTGCTCATATTTTTGTAATTTTTCTCACCAATCTGTCCTCAATTACCCCATAGCTGGAACCCTAACTGATAGATTTGTTTATATTTTCACTTTAGGACCTGACATTGATTGATTGGATCTCTGTTCACATACTCCTTATCCACAGATTCTTAATCTGTAAATCAAAGAAAATAAAAGTACTAAGCTCAGGTTCTGACCTTAAATGTAAAGTATCTATCATACTGCCTTGGGGCATGGTAAAGTATCAATAATGTGACTATTTTTAGATGCCAGTTTCCTCTTGCTGCCTACTTTTTTTTTTTTAGATTTTATTTATTTATTTGTCAGAGAGAGAGCTCAAGCAGGGAGAGCAGCAGGCAGAGCAGGCAGAGGGAGAAGTAGGCTGCCCGCTGAGCAGGGAGCCCAATGTGGGACTTGATCCCAGGACTCTTGGATCACGACCTGAGCCAAAGGCAGACACTTTTTTTTTTTAAAGATTGTAACCATTCATTTGACAGAGAGAGAGGGAGATCACAAGTAGGCAGAGAGGCAGGCAGAGAGAGAAAGGGGGAAGCAGGCTTCCTGCTGAACAGAGAGCCCCATGTGTGGCCCTGATCCCAAGATCCCGAGACCATGACCTGAGCCAAAGGCAGTGGCCCCAACCCACTGAGCCACCCAAGCGCCCTGCAAAGGCAGACACTTAACAGACTGAGCCACCCAGACATCCCATTGCTGCCTACTTCTTGACATGGTCCTCAACATCAGGAATTTTGTTGTTGTTGTTTTGTTTTTATTAAGCCTTTGGTGATGTACTCCCCTTAAGCTTTAAATGTAAAGCTAACCTGCCATTTCACAGTATGGTATTCATCTCTCAATATCTGATTAAAATTCTGAATGTTATTGGCAGAAGAGCTGCATCTTACCTGGAATTCTAATGCGCGCACGTGTGTGTGTGTGTGTGTGTGTGTGTGTGTGTGTGTTGTGTATACACTATTATTTTAGAGTCTTTTACTGTCAAAAATAAAAGGAGTGCATTGCAACATTAATTTTTATGTTTAAAATTTTATTAATACTGTAGGTAAGATACTTTTCCTTGCTTTTAAACACTTCTCATTAAGGAAGCTATTGAATTTGCAAATGCATTTTGTAATTTCCTACCTTATTACAATTATTAACCATTACATATAATTTTTGAGTGAATCCCTTAATGTTTCTGTTTCTCTTTCATAGAAACCAAATATTTTTTTTTTAATTCTTTATAGTATGACAGACTGTTTCCTAACATTTTTTTCTGGATTCTGCAGTATACTGTTTTGTGATAAATATTTTGTGTAAATACACTAGAAACCCAAAATAATAAATTCGTTTTTTAGTCTTTATTTTTCTGTAAGAATAACTCTATTCATAAAGCACAGATGGACAATTTCTATGGTCCAGTTTCTTTTTTTTTTTAAGATTTTTATTTATTTATTTGACAGAGAGAAGAGATCACCAAGTAGGCAGAGAGGCAGGCAGAGAGAGAGGGAGAAGCAGGTTCCCACTGAGCAGAGAGTCCAATGTGGGGCTGGATTCCAGGACCCTGAGATCATGACCTGAGCTGTAAGCAGAGGCTTTAACCACCCAGGTGCTCCAAGAAGTGATTATTTATAAAAAGATATAAATGGCTTATAGTTGGAAAGAATATAGCATAGGTATACAAATTCTGTTCAACTTTTGTTTGAATTTGACAATATAAAATTCACTGAGCATTTTCAACTATACCTTTCTTTAAACTGCCTGAGGGAAATGCGTTTAAAAATATTAATTAAAATGTAAGATAAAAGTTACTAAGCAGAATTATATTCTTTAGAGTATCCCAAGTCTTATTATGGAGAAAAATTAGAAGGAAATTCAACTTTGCAATGTTTTTTGAGGGACTGCCATTTTCAATAAATGTGACATATCTGGGAGTGACACCCTGAAGCCTACAGGTTTTCATTTACATTTATTCATTCAATACACTGATTACCTCAGAAAAACAGGCACACAAATGGGCTCTTCTTTTCATTCTTCATCTTTTTATAGAGATGAAAGTGACAACTTATTATGTAAAAATAAGGTCTGAATAATAAAGCAAATTTATAGCTCTATTCAAGGTGAGAAGCAGGAACACAGAGTGGGGCCTCTTGTTCAAATAATTCCCTTCTTTTGCCCACTTTTAGCACTGTGAGAGGACATTTTTATTTTATTTATTTAGTTTGGGAGGTCAGAAATCATTCTCAGATTTTGAGTAAACAATATATTATTTAAATTTGCAAATATTTTCCCTGACACTAAAGCCTGGGGTATGTACAGTCAGGATGCGAGATATTGGTTAATTCCATTATTTCAGACTCAGTTCTACTGAATCTCTGGAAACAGCCATTGATTCAAGACCTGCTTGTTCAGGTTAGAGGAAAACATTTGATCCCTGAATTTTTCAAAAACTTGTATCACTCAGGCTTCTTGATATTTTAAAAGAGAAGTGATTTACATGAAAATAAATATTTATAAAACTCTGATCATGAGGATCTAGGCTGGGCTTCTAGGAAACACTCTCAGAGCAATTAACAAACAACTGGCTTATTAAAGGATCTACATCAGAGAAAGAGGACTGAGGACTTTTAGAACACACTATTTGTTACAGCCATTGATAGGCTAAATATTACCCTTCAACACCCACAAAGTTGGTTACTGGAATGTGGATGCAGAAACACCTAGTGCCTCTACAGCTCTGCTTTTCAACAACAGTAGCCAGAGCAACCGCAAGATGGCCTCTCTTGCACTTCTGACTTCATGTGGAGTGCCTCTATTATATAGAAACAACATCCCACTCAGAGCTGTAGCTGTGAGTCTGGGAAATATTTTGGCTTTTACGACTCTGAAATACAGTGTAGTATTGTGACTAGAGATGGTACCAATTCTTCTTATTCAGCATATCCTTTATGTTCAACATCATGTCTTAGTTTCAGAGGTTCCTCAAGAGATTCCAAGTACCCCAGTGAATTAAAGTATGACATCAACAGCACTACTCAAAAGTCAGCATTATTTATAAATTTTCTATGCACAATTTTGCGGTGACTGCCACCTTATGGTTTCCCGTGGCAGATCTCTCTGTTCCAGACACTGGATATTTATGTTTTTCTCATCCAGAGAAGTTAATCTTTGTACTACTTCCTTAAAATGATCCCAATCTGGGGTGCCTGGGTGGCTTGGGTTAAGGCCTCTGTCTTTGGCTCAGGTCATGATCTCAGGGTCCTGGGATCAAGCCCTGCATCAGGCTCTCTGTTCAGCAGGGAGCCTGCTCCTCCTCTCTCTGCCCGCCTCTCTGCCTACTTGTGATCTCTCTCTCTCTGTGTCAAATAAAAAATTAAAAAAAAATGATTCCCAATCATCTTCTGTTTCACAGTCTTCTATTTTTCCAGGTAAACATGCCCTCCTCCTGTCTTTTTTTTTTTTTAAGATTATTTATTTATTTATTTATTTGACAGAGAGAGAGAGAGATCACAAGTAGGCAGAGAAGCAGGCAGAGAAAGGAGGAAGCAGGCTCCCTGTTGAGCAGAGAGCCTGATATGGGGCTTGATCCCAGGACCCCGAGATCATGACCTGAGCCAAAGGCAGAGGCTCTAACCCACTGAGCCACCCAGGCACCCCTAGAGGACTTTCAATAGACCTAATTCAAGTTTTTATTTTATTTTCAAGTATCTATCATATAAAGAATGAACAATTACCATCGAAGGTACAGCTGTACATTTTATACCTTGTAAACTCATAGATTCTGGCCTTAAGAAAAATTAATGCAAACTTCATCTCTAGATTCTTTTATTTTTCCCTTTATAGCCTGTGATCATATCTGTGGATATGAGATAATTCCAAAAAAACATATTTTTGAGGACTTAATTTTTCTGGGAAAAGTGGGGCAATTACGTTCAATTCTTCTAGGATATTGAAGTAAAGGGGATTTCTCTGTTTAGTATTTGATACTTACAATAGCAAGTGGTGAATCTATCAGAACATGCCCTGGAAAGTACAAGCTCTTCTCTGGGCTCCTTTTCAAACAAGTCATGGACTTTTAGCTATTTCACAAAATTATCTGCTATTCTTTTGTTGATTTCATTCCTCATAATTTTTCAGCTACCAAGAAAAATTATCCAATACAGAATAATTATAATTAAGAAAATGTGAAGAACACTCAGGAGTGTGGATTTTTCCCAAGAACACTGACAAATGAAAGACAATAGCAAAATATTGATATTATATACATATATATGATTAAATGCTATGATAATAAATATTGGCACATCTTTCCACTATTAGTTGTTCCCCCTCCCCATCATTAGTTTTAAGGGCAAGGATATTATTCTGGGAGTCAGAAGAAACTGAGAAGTTGATTTCATTCCTAGCCCTGTCACCACATCTCCATTCATGGCACCTCTCTCATTCCAGTCCTTCATGTCAGAAAACCCAGTTATTCTCAGGTCCTTTCTTTCTTTGCAACTCATATTTAATCCACTGAGAAACCCTTCCAGTTATACCTTCCAAACAGATCTAG
The DNA here is from genome assembly GCA_028533885.1 of Nasua narica. Lineage (NCBI taxonomy): Eukaryota > Metazoa > Chordata > Mammalia > Carnivora > Procyonidae > Nasua > Nasua narica. The sequence goes on from CM052811.1 coordinate 40,212,439, forward strand.
AATCTGATCACTTTTGAACATTTCAACCATGATCTGAGTTGCTAAGATTTCTTGCTGGTAGTAGCAAGCAAGAGCTTGCTAACTGGTCATCTAGCTTCAATCTTTCCCACCTAGCACAGCAGCCAGAGTGATCCTTTTAAAACTTAAGTCAGGTCATTTCACTCCTTTGTTCAATGTTTACTATATTAGTTTGCTAGTGCTGCTGTAACAAAGTATCACAAACCAGGTGGCTTAAACAACATATATTATGTTCTCACAGTTCTGGCTAGAAGTCTGAAATTAAAGTGTTAGCAGGGTTGGTTACTTTTGTAGGCTTTAAGAGAAAAACAGTTCCATGCATCTCTCATAGTTTCTGATAATTTGTTGGCAATATTTGACATTGTTTGCCTGAGAACCATCACCCCATTATCTGCCTTCATCTTCGCCTGGTGTTCTCCTTGTGTATGTTTCTGGCTCCAAATGTAGCTTTTTATAAATAAGAACAGAAGTCACATTGGATTAGTGCCCACCCTAATGCTCTCAACTAAATGCATTTGTAATGATCTTATTTTCAGGTAAGGAGGTCACATTCTTAGGGTCTGGGAGATAGGACTTCCAACAGATGACTTTTGAGGGGACATAATTCAAATCATATCACCTACCAACTCTTTCGCCACATACTAAGAGCCAACAGGCTTACAGTGTCTTTAGTGTGATCCATTAGGACTAGAATCCCCATTGCCTCTCTAAACTTACTTTCCAACTTCATTATTTTGCTCTAACCACTCTCTCTCCTGAGGACTGGCTACTACCTGTGCTTCAGTCTTCACTCAGATTACACATGTTGAATGTCCTGGCTTGCTTTGTATTTTTGCTTAACTGTCACTCTAGCAATGAACCTACCCTAACTACCTAAACTAAAGATAAAACTTCCCTTCCCTTTCCATAAATTTCTAATACCCTTTACCCTATCTCTTTATCCAAGTATTACGAATTTCTTTTTTTAAAATTTTTTTATTAACATATAGTATTATTTGCCCCAGGGTACATGTCTGTGAATCATCAGGCTTACACATTTCACAGCATTTGCCATAGCACATACCCTCCCCAATGTCCATAACCCTACCCCCCTACCTCCCAGCAACCCTTAGTTTATTTCATGAGTTTAGAAGTCTCTTATGGTTTGTCTCCTTCCCCATTCCATCTTGTTTCATTTCTCTTCCCCAACCCCCCATAACCCCCTGCCCTGCCTCTCAAATTCTTCATCAGAGCGATCATGTGATAATTGTCTTTCTCTGACTGACTTATTTCGCTTAGCATAATACCCTCTAGTTCCATCTACGTCATTGCAAATGGCAAGATTTCGTTTCTCTTGATGGCTGCATAGTATTCCATTGTATATATCCAAGTATTACCAATTTCTAACATACTCTATTCATTATCATTTACTTAAATACAGTTTATTGCTTTCCTTTCCACAAAAATGAAAAATTTTTGCCATTAATCCACTTTAAATATTGATTGCAATGCCTGACATAAAAAATGGCTCAAAATAAATGAATTTAATGTTGTATTAATGGTTTTGTAAAGTTAACAGTAAGTATCACATGAGAACCCAACCTAGATTAGCATATTATAAGACTACTCATTGTCACTAGAGACTGTATGTGGACAAGAGAGGTCCCCTGGTATTAAATCTGGATTTGGCATACAAATATCATTTGGGATTGTTTTCTATTTATATGGGTAGAAAGAGTTTTTACAGCAGTATATGGAAATGCATCTTATTAACTGATGGCATCTTTAAATGTAGAAAAAGAAATATACATGCTAAGCAATAAAAGGTAAAATTTCATAGAAAATTCATAGAAAGAGGATTGGATCACTCTTTTATGGAAATGGGACTCAATTCATATGAGCTCCCAATCATTAACAATTGATGGTCACCTGAAAAATCTCAACAGATGGAAAAAGTGAACAAGAATTGCAGAGCTGGGGCACCTAGGTGGCTCAATGGATTAAAGCCTCTGCCTTCGGGTCAGGTCATGATCTCAGGGTCCTGGGATTTAACCCTGCATCAGGCTCTCTGCTCAGCAGGGAGACTGCTTCTCCCTCTCTCTGCCTGCCTCCCTGCCTACTTGTAATCTTTTTCTGTCAAATAAATAAATAAAATCTTTAAAAAAATTGTGGAGCTGAGTAACATGGATGGTAGAGTTATGTACAGAAAAAATCATAACTCCTGTTGCCGCAATATCTGGAAATGTCCTATTTCTTTTCCTTTCCATGTTCTGTTTTATTGAACTATTTCATGAGACATTCAAGTATTTTTAGTAAATTGGCCTCTCTTTTCTTTTTTATTTAAGTTAATCAAAGGACTTTTTGTTTCCAGTTAAAATTTAATTTTATATTAATGATTTCAAAGAAACAGAAAATAATATAACAGAAGCCCATGTTGCTCCTTATACTCCATTATTCCATCTTGGATTCCCTTTTATTCTTATAGATTTACATATGTATATATACATCTATAAATACAACTTATATGTGACTTACATATATAATCTAGAATTTAAAGTTGATTAGTTTTCCACAATATTTTCATGATTTGTTCTACTATATTCTGGTCTCTATTTTTTGGAAGCCTGTGATCTTTCTAATACTTGTGTTTAGATATAATTTCTTGACTTTCTTATTATTGCTGAGATTTTTCAATCTCATTAGGATTCTAGATATTCATTATATAGTATCTCAGAATAGAAATTAGAATTTGAGAGTTTATTTGTAATCAATTCTACTGATAAGAACAGATACTACACTTGATCTTAGCCAAAAGGCCAAGAAGCCATTCTAGAAAATTGCCAGAATTTATGTCTTTCAACTTTGCCTGTCATTTTTTTCACATTTTCTCATTTTCTCTATTACCTTTCCACTTATTTTTCTTTTTCAGTGCCTACATTTTTGTTTTCTAAAAGCATTATCTGTTTATTTTTCAAAATTTCCCATTGTTTCTTCCTCAGCATGTGGTTCTTTTTTTTAAAGGGTATCAGTTACCTTTGGAAGTTCTTTAATAGGTTTTCACATTTTTATGTTATACTCTTTATGATTGCTGCTTTATCATTTGAGGATTTTAGAACTCTGATCATGCAGTCTTTTGGGCATGACTCTTAATCATAGCAGATTTTTTACCCATATCTTTCATGATTTTGTGCTGTGAACTCGTGTTTTGGGGGATGGTAGGAGATAGGCACCCCCTCAGAACTGAGTTCCTGAAACAGATCTCCTAATGGATCAATGTTTGCTTCCTAAAAAGCAGTCTGGTAATATTACCTACCTTTCACTAATCATTGTGTTAATTTACCATGTTTAGGATTCTGGATTTCCATGGGTATCATAAAATCATTCCTAAAACTGATAGTAGCACAAGTTGTGGGATTATATATTTTAGGAGAAATTTTCTTTTCCAATGATACCAGATAGAGACCAACAAGCTTCTTTATTGAAAGACCCCTGACCCGACTAACCGGTTGGGTGAAACGGTTAGGCCATCGCTTGGTCACCCGGTTTGGCAATCATGTTTGCAGCATTTCCGAGGAGGCCAGCCCCCCCCCCCCCACCGTGAATTCCAAGAAGACTGCATCACCCCTACCGTCCTGTCCAATCAGAATCCAGGAATCGAGGTATCGCCTTATTTGGGCA
>CM052811.1:40216213-40350845 GCA_028533885.1 Nasua narica
TCATCACCCTGTGATGGAGGATGAATTTTTTTCTATTTCCCCATTTCTCTCTGGTAACAATCAGCTTTGTTCAGCCATCATAATTCCCCATATTTGCCTGTCTACTCCATATTTGTCACTGTCTACCCCATCTTGTTACTAAGACAAAGCCCTCAAGTTACTAATACATATAATTCCCTTCATTCCATTTTGCAAGCCAGCCACAGAATAAGTTTTTATACTTATACATGTGACTTTCAGTCACTTCTTCAAGTATTATTTTCCTTTTGCCTATATTTTCTCTTTAATTCTTACAATATTAGCTATACTTCTATACTTTTAAACATTTTTATTATGTATTTCTCCAACATTTTTCATATGGCCTTCATTGCCCATTATGGTGGTTTCCATCTTGAGAATTTACAGGACATAACATCAATGTCTGGATCTAGCACGGAGTATCTTTAAATTTGCCTCTTCAAATTTTACCTAAGTAAATAATATTTTAGAAAGATAAAACTATGGGGGTGCCTGGGTGGCTCAGTGGGTTAAAGCCTCTGCCTTCGGCTTGGGTCATGATCTCAGGGTCCTGGGATAGAGCCCCGCATGGGGTTCTCTGCTCGGCGGGGAGCCTGCTTCCTCCTCTCTCTCTGCCTGCCTCTCTGCCTACTTGTGATATCTCTCCTCTTTGTCAGATAAATAAATAAAATCTTAAAAAAAAAAGAAAGATAAAACTATGTAATGAGTATACTATTCTTTTAATACAGGAAAGTATATTAATTGAATGCCTTTATTTTTTTTCTACAGACCTAACTCAGCTCAGCGTTACCAACATCTGAAACTACCTCTCCTCCTTTGGAAGGGAGACACAAGCTGGAATGGGCATAATTTATGGCAAAACCAACAAACATCCTTCTGTGCAGGTGAGACTCTAGTTACAGCTTGGCTAACAACAGATGGCATTATTTTAACACAGAGAAATGCTAAGTGAGAAACTGATTCGCTCTCAAGAGTAGTGACAGCCTGAGATTCTTGGCTTAAATGAGACCCTGATGATTGGAATTCATAAACCTGGACAGGAGAGAGACTCATCTACTGCCAAGTGCATAAAACACCTTTAATTACAGTCACTTTGCTAAAGGTTAAAAAAGCTCCATGTAACTAAAATAAAGAAAAAAATAAATATTTGATTTCTAAAAATCTATTTAACTATCACCATCTTTTGTCTCAACAGTATGAAAATACTGGGATAAAAAAATACAGAAATGAATAACAAAGAACGCATTGAAGTTGAAAAAAATATCAAAGCAGATTTTAAGCACATTTATTTCTTTTAGTTAGTGGTGTTGGCTCTACCTCTAAAATGTGCCCAAAATCTGGCTCTGTCTTAATTCTCATTTCCTCTACTGATTTGATCCAAGACATGGCCATTTCTTACCAGTACATTGCAATAACCTACCACTGGTCTTCTGGCAAGTCCCATTATATTTTAAACATACAATCTTTTTTCATTTTATCTTTAATTTTTAAACATACACAAAATAGAAGATCCTAAAAAATCACCACATATCCAGCCCTCAACAATTACCAATGTTTTGACAATCTTACTTCATCTACCCCATTCTCCCTTCCCCATTTCCCAGTCCTCTAGCAATTCTTTGAAACTTGAAGTCAGATCAAAGTACTTGTTTTCTAACAACTTTCCGAAGGCTTCCAAGCTCAGTTACAGGGGGAGAAGCCCTGACCTTTTCAGTGGCTCACAATCCTTCCATAACCATCACCATGTCCCAACTTTCTTCCTCCTCAGCTCTGGCCAGGGGGGCCCCTTGTTGTGGCTGGAAAACTGTGGCCTGCTCCAACCTTAGAGATCTGCATTTGTTCACTCTGCTTAAAACTCTTTCTTTACTCCCACTTCCCTCCCCCTATTCAGAGTTTTTGTAGAAGTATAACTTTTAGGTGAGAAATTTTCTAGGCATTCCATTTAAAATTTTAATTTACCCTAAACCACCCACCAGCATACCTTATCGCCTTTTTTCCTCCCCCTGCCACCATTGCCTGCTTTATTTTTCATCACAGCACTACTTTGTTTACTAATGTAGCTTCTATGCAGATGCATATCTAGCTTGGTATATAAGTGGTACTTCATATATATTTTTTGAATATTAACATTGACTATCTATTGCAAAGTCTTGAGTGAAGCTAAAATGCTAAGCATGTTTTAATCACTGGCATAACATGCTATTTTTATATATTTTTAAAAACTGTTTAAACCTGCAGCTGTGTTGTAGCCTAGGAGGTAAGTCAAGCCTTCCCTGTTCCTGTCAGCCATGCCACTGACAGCACTAGAAGCCTTGAGAAAACCAACTTCTTAGGAATGTGGTATTTTGTTCCAATTAATAGTGCCAAAATCTATGACAGGGGGGAAGCACGATATAATGGCAAATATTTAAGAATTAGCTCTCTGAGGGAGAATAAAAGATAACATTAAAACAAGTTAATGACAATTTTGTTTTTTTTAAAGACTTATTTATTTGAGAGAGAGAGAAAGAGAGAGAGAGAGAGCACATAAGCAGGATGAGGAGAAGAGAGAGAGGGAGAGAATCCTCAGGCCGACTCTCTCTGAGCATGGAGCCTGACACTGGCTTAATCCCAGGACCCTGAGATTATGACTGAGCCATAATCAAGAATCAGATCTTTAGCTAACTGAGCCATCTAGGTGCCCTAAAAAAAGTTAATTTCAAAAGCATATACACATACCACCACCACAGCCAGTTCAAGCCACCAATGTGAAGTCCCAGAACATGGATTTGGGAAGAGATATAGATCAGTATACCATTTTGAATGTTTCTATTGTATGTATATGACAGATTCAAGAAACCTCAAAAGTCTAGAAGAGGTATCAGTAAGACATGGGCTGTGGGCCAAATTTGGCTTGTCATTTATTTTTGTAAACAAAGTTTTATTGGACACTGCCATAGCCATTCATTCGTGTATTGCTTATGTGAAAGCTTTCATGCTACAAAGATAGAATTGAATAGTTGTGGAAGAGATTATATAGCCCACAAAACAAAATATTTGCTATCTGGCCCTTTACTGAAAACATTTGCTCCCAATGGCTTAGATTATAGTAGAACATAGTTAAAGTAATTAAGTATTGGCAGGTTTGCTTATTTGTGTTTAACATATTTTGTTTACTTATATGTTTATATAATTTGATTTTTTTAAAGATTTTATTTATTTATTAGGAAAGAGAGAGAGTGAGAGAGAGCATGAGAAGGGAGAAGGTCAGAGTGAGAAGCAGACTCCCCATGGAGCTGGGAGCCCGATGTGGGACTCGATCCCAGGACTCCGGGATCATGACTTGAGCTGAAGGCAGTCGCCCAACCAACTGCACCACCCAGGGGCCCTATATAATTTGATTTTTAATAATGGCTATGTTTAGCTCATAAAATTTATAAAAATTTAATAACTGGATCTCTAGTCAGTGCTGGCCAGACCTAACACACAACTGGGGAGAAGGATTTCTTAAATCCATTTCCTTTAACTGGTCCCATCTGCTCACCCAATAATATTTTTGATAAGCTCAGTACAATTATACAAAATAAGTTTGCATAGAATATACAACTATTATTAATTTGGTTATTTCACAATACATTTCTATTAACATATCTTTAGGTATCATTTGGTCAGGTAGTCACTGAACATTTTTTGGACAACTAGGGGATTAAGCCATTAAAAAGATAGCCAGAAGCTAAAAAGGTGGCATTTAATCTGAGACTGACTGATGAGAGGAAGGAGACAGATGAAAATGAAAACATGGGAATAGAGTAGTTCAATCACAAGTAATGGAAAGTGCAAAGAGCCTGAGATCGAAACCAGTTAAATGTGTTCAAATGACAAAAAGAAAGCCATATGACTCAAGTATGGTAGATGATAATTAGATGAGAAAAGAGATTAAGTCTGAAGGGTAAATGGGAAGGGTAAACGGGCACCTTGTAGGCAATGAGTTTCAGTTTTTCCTGGTATAATCAACAGTGACTGAAAGGTTTTCAGCTTGACTAGCACCTAATCTGATTTGCATTTTCCTGGCTGTGTGGGAAAGGGACAGTGCAAGGCAAGAGTGATGTTGAGGAGACTCCTTAAGAAGGCTGTTGACTAGATAAGAGTGACTTGGCATAAAGCTGTTAAAAGTAAAATAGGCAAGAAATGATCAGATTCAAGATACGTTCAAGTATATTGCAAAAGTTAATTAAAAAAAATTTTTTTTTCATGGGCACCTGGGTGGCTCAGTGGGTTAAAGCCTCTGCCTTCTGCTCAGGTCATGATCTCAGGGTCCTGGGATTGAGCCTCGCATTGGGCTCTCTGCTTAGCAGGGATCCTGCTTCTCCCTCTTTCCCTGTCTGCCTCTCTCCCTACTTGTGATCTCTTTCTCTCTCTCAAATAAATAAATAAAATCTTTAAAAAAAAAAGGTTTTTTTTCAGCTTTTGCCCTATGAATTTGCTAAATGGTCATATTATTATAATTATCCGACAATATCTTATTAGTATTCTCTTCTCCCCCAAACAGTTCACGTGACCATAGAGCAGACCTTAACCTACATGGTAGAAATCAGGTCTTGCCATTGCTTTCTGTTCATATAACACAAACCTCATCTGGCCCTGTTTAAGTACTTGGCAAATTCTTTCCCACAGTGCCCCTTCTCAGGCTAATTACAGGCAAAACCCAACAATATGAATTATTTGTGCGGAACACAAATTTCAGAGGAAATTTCAGAGGAAAATCCCCAGCTCGCCTTTTGGGCTACTGGATAACAGAGGAGAAGGAAATGCTCTCTTTAGTTTTCATATTGCTGTAATTATAATGCAAATTTCTGGAGGCATTAATGCTTAGAGATTGTTTGAGGTAATCAATATATTTTTGCTATAATTACAGAAGCCAAATATCTTTGGTCATCCATAAATTGTGTTCTTGAAGGACACATACAATAGATAAAATATCTATGAAATATAGAACTTTTTTTTTTTTTAAAGATTTTTTATTTATTCATTTAACAGAGAGAGAACACAAGCAGGCAGAGAGGCAGGCAGAGGCAGAGAGAGGAGCAGGCTCCCTGCGGAGCAAGGAGCCCGATGCGGGACTCAATCCCAAGACGCTGGGATCATGACCTGAGCCAAAGGCAGTTACTCAACCAACTGCGCCACCCAGGCGTCCCAAAATATAGAACTTTTAATATCTTCTGTGGATCATAACCTTGTTTGCACTGTAAAAGAAATGACTATCACTGTAAAAACCCAAGCTTGACCGTCTACAACTAAATGGCTCCTGTTTAAAGTTTTATAATCTAAAAGCCAATTGTAAAAATTGAAATATTTAAAAAAGACAAAGGTCAATATTCTTGCGAATTGTATTTTAAAACTTGGAGTTAGTCTTGCACATAAAGCAATTATCTTCTACCAGTCATTTATTAGATTCTCATAAACATAACCAATAACCTCTTATTACTTATCCTTTCTGTTATTTAATACTCCTATTTTTATTTTTTCATAAAGGTCTTATTTCTTGTCTTTATCATAGGAAGAACTATTGTATGGATAATGTATATCCATAGAAATGTATATCCATTAGTATATCCATAGATAGTGGATGTATATCCACTGATAGTGGATATACATATCCAATGTATATCCATAGATAGTGAAATGCTCAGATGTAGTGTGAGAACTAAAAAAGAGTGGTTTACAGAATCTACAGTAGAAGAGTTATATTAATAATATTGAATTTCATTGAAACATAATAAAAAGTAAGCACTAGAAAGGTCCCCACTGGATCTAAGACTGGTTCTGGTCTGAGTCCAGAATTGGTCGTAACTTTCACACTGCCATTAGGATAATCTTTTAAACATACAAATTAGATTATATTACACTTTCCTCTTCCGATAGTCTTTCATCTCCTCTAGGACAGTATCCAAACTCTTTAGCTTTATACATAAGGAGGTCCCTTAATGGTTCATCTCTTCAATCTTATTCATCCGCACTTCTAAGTTATTTTTTTTTCCCTTTCTAGTTCCATCAGAACTATGTACAACTCTCTACCTATAATATGCATCAATTAATCTCAATATTTCCCCTCACATTTTTTCCATAGAAAGCATCTTTTTTTTAATTTAAATTCAATTAGCCCACATATAGTACATCATTAGTTTCAAATGTAGTGTTCAATGATTTATCAGTTGCATAGAACACCTGGTACTCATCACATCACATGTCCTCTTTAAGGCCCATCACCCAGTTAACCAAACCCTCCAACCACTTTCCCTTCTGCAACCCTGTTTCTCAGAGTCCAGAGTCTCTCATGGTTTGTCTCCCTCTCTGATTTCTTCCCATTCAGTTTCCCTGTCGTCCTCTATGGTCCTCTGTGTTATTCCATATATTCCACATATGAGTGAAACCATATGATAATTGTCTTTCTCTGATTGACTTATTTCACTTAGCATAATATCCTCCAGTTCCATCCACATCGATGTAAATGCTAGGTATTCATCCTTTCTAATGGCTTAGTAGTGTTCCATTATATATATGAACCAAATCTTCTTTATCTATTCATCTGCTGAAGGACATCTCCGCTCCTTCCACAGTTAGGGTATTGCGAACATTGCTGCTATGAACATTGGGGTGTATGTGACTCTTCTTTTCATTACATCTGTATCTTTGGGGTAAATACCCAGTAGGGCAATTGCTCTATTTTTTAACTTCTTGAGAACTTTCTATACTGTTTTACAGAGTGGCTATACCAGCTTGCATTCCCACCAACAGTGTAAGAATGTTCCCCTTTCTCCACACCCTTGCCAACATTTGTTGTTCCATGTCTTGTTAATTTTAGCCATTCTAACTGGTATAAGGTGATATCTCACTATCTCACTATAGTTGTGTTTTGTATTTCGCTGATGACAAGTAATGTGGAACATTTTTTCATGTGTCTTTGGCCATTTGTATGTCTTCTTTGGAGAAATGTCTGTTCATGTCCTCTGCCCATTTCTTGACTGGATTCTTTGGGTTTTTTTGGTGTTGAATTTGAGAAATCCTTTCTAGATCTTGGACGCCAGTCTTTTATCAGTTATGTCATTTGCAAATATCTTCTCCCATTCCATAGGTTGCCTTTTAATTTTGTTCACTGTTTTCTGTGCTGTGCAGAGCTTTTTATCTTGATGAGGTCCCAAGAGTTCATTTTCACTTTCGTTTCCCTTGTCTTTAGAGGTGTCTTGCAAGAAGTTGCTGTGGCTGAACCTGAAGAGTTTACTCCCTGTGTTCTCCTCTAGGCTTTTGATGGATTCCTTTCTCACATTGAGGTCTTTTATATATTTTGAGTTCATCTTTGTGTACAGTGTAAGAGAATGGTCCAATTTCATTTTTCTGCATGTAGCTGTCCAATTTTCCCAGCACTATTTATTGAAGAAACTGTCTTTCTTCCAAAGGAAAGCTTTCAAACTCATTCTTTGAGGCCAACATTGATCTTGATCCCCAAACCAGACAAAGAATCCCACTTCTAATCTTCCTTAAAAATTCATCTGTGAAACCATGCTTTAGAAGGTTTTCATCTGTAAAACATTCCCTGATATCCTCAGGCACTAGTAAGGTTAATCACAGTTTTCTCTCCCTTCTTGCTATCACTTTTACCTTTACCCCTCTAATTCCAATGTACTTATCATTCTTTGGTTATATTTGTCTCTCATAATAGATTGCAAACTATTTGAAAGCAGGAACGATGACATATTAATCTTTGTATCTACAACACTTAACACAGTGCCTGGCATATAGGAAGCATATAATATTTGTTGAAAAATAAGAAATAAATGAATGAGTAAATGAGAAAGTAACTGCTCTTGAAGACCTTGGGAAGATAAAATGACTTTTGAAATAATCCAAGTTATATGAATAGCACACACAATTTGGTCTTCAATGTTCCTTTGCCACAAAATTTGATTTAATGTCAAGTGAGGAAAGTAGTTATGGTGGCTTATTTCATTGACTAAGCATTTTTGGGGCCAAAAGAAAGCAGATGTGACCATTTAGGAGGGTATTTATCTTACAAAGGGCATTAGGACTGTAGAGAAAAGACTATGGAATCACTCTTTTCAAAGAACTCAGAAGTGAATTGACGAGGGGTTTAGTAAGTGGCAATTTTGTAGCTGGCTGTGTTCCTCCAGTTTGTCATTGTCACTGGAGAAGTTGCCAAACCACAGCTCTATCCCAGGATGAAATTAAATATAATTTGGTTAACTGAAAATATTCAATATTCACAAATTTGTAGAGACACTTATAGCTATATCCCAAGCTAAAATGCCAGGTTGATTGCAATCCAATCATAAATTAACAAGTGTTATTATTAGTTGCTCCAGTAAAATAGAATTTACATTACCATAGATGTTAGACACTCTCCAAAGATAAGAAAATACTCTTTCCCTTTCTTTTTACTCTAACATGATCATCAACAAAAAAATTTAGAGAAGAGTGGTACATGTAAAATTTGAAAATAATATTATTAAAACAAATTATATGAAGAATTACATTAATATAGAAATAAAGGGACATAGGTTAAGAGTAAAGGGCTTTTGTATCTGTCCTTTCTCCTGTCTATCATTTCAAACTGTTATCCTAACTAGTATTCCTACCTAGAGTCAATGAAGAACTAAATTATATTAAATGACAAATCCTTATTTTTAATTGTTCTCTTTTTCTCTTGTTTAAAAGCTTTTGTGGTGGAGATAAAACCCCAGCAAACTACATTTTTCTCCTTCTCATCAATAAGTTCAGGTAAAAGAATGTTGCATTTTCTTGGGACTCCTTTTTGCTTCTTTGCCAGGAAAGGTAAGGAATAACAATTCTACCTAGCTACATGAAAAATTGCAAAGTGGGAAGATAATTTACTGAAATATTAATGTGTACATATTTTTTTACTTGTCTCTTCCTTTCCTATCAAGAAGATAGATGGACCCTTTTGGCATCCTAGCCTGTAGGACTGGGTGGGTCTGCCAAGGCTCAGGCATCATGCTTATGGAGGGAAGGAAATACACAGAAATAGAAATTTAATAGTTGGATATTTCAGAGACCAGGTGGGAATTAAGGTATTCAAATTCTGTGAGCAAAGAGGCCTATATACCAGGCCTAGGATGCTTGTGAGGAGGCACAACCTTGAAAATGCAAGGAAATCCCTCCAAGGTAGGATCATATTTTTGTCCTCAAGCTTATCATGAAAGTGACACAATTCTTTAAATAAGGAAGATCTCTTCAATGATGCCAGGTTAGAAAAGGAAGATATCACTTGCCATTTGCAACGACGTGGATGGAACTAGAGGGTATTATGCTAAGCGAAATAAGTCAGTCAGAGAAAGACAATTATCACATGATCGCTCTGATATGGAGAATTTGAGAGGCAGGGCAGGGGGTTATGGGGGGCTGGGGAAGAGAAATGAAACAAGATGGAATGGGGAAGGAGACAAACCATAAGAGACTCCTAAACTCATGAAACAAACTAAGGGTTGCTGGGAGGTAGGGGGGGTAGGGTTATGGACATTGGGGAGGGTATGTGCTATGGCAAATGCTGTGAAATGTGTAAGCCTGATGATTCACAGACATGTACCCTGGGGTAAAAAATACATTATATGTTAATAAAAAAAATTAAAAAAAAGAAAAGGAAGATATCAGTAGCTATTGTGGTGGATTAGGGACATATATGTAACTTCAGGAAGAATAAAGTACCTCCTTAAAAGTTACTGAGTGTAGACAACCCATGAAGTGTTAGTGTCTGATTTATTTGATTTGAGTAAAATAAAGTAATGTGACATTTGTTTGTCACCACAACTTTGTAGAAATGAGATTCATCCCCCCCAAAATGAATTAAGTAAGATGATTCATATATTAGATGAATGGGGTACTGTAAATTAGGAGGACATATGCTTGATATAGGGAGTGCTGGGAAGTTTGGAATCTGTGGTGGGGGTAAGAGAAAGTTAAATTCTCACATCGGTGCTGATGAAGATGGCAGGGTGCCAAAGAAACTTTAGCTCAGGGCATTCTCCTTCTCCTACACCACACTTTTCCTTTTGTTTTCCAAAAATTTCTATCTCTTCTGTGATTTTATTCAATCCTGGATTCCTGGATACATAGTATTTCCTTCCAACCTAGTACCCTGTGTCAGACAAAATGACTTTGTAAATAATTTAGAAATATGTTAGGTTGATGCCTGAGGAACGGCACCCAGGCATCCTATTGCAGAACTGTCCTTAGGAGGCATGTCGCCTTCTCACCTAACCCAGGATTTTGGAATATCGCTAGGCAGAATTTCCATGCTCTGCAAGGATATATATATAATGCATTATATATATATAATGCATTTAGATTAAAAAAACACAAATATGCTCATATGATTGTGCCTGTGAGTTACCATACATTGAGAAACCATAACACACAAATTAATAAATGATAATTATGTTGATATTTATAGTATTAGTTTTGTGATGTGTTCATTTAAACTATTTTTAACAATTCCTGACATAATGGAGTGGTATAAGAAAAAATTTTAGGGCAAATTTTTAGGACAAAAGCATAGCATCTCAAGACCTCTATACACTTTGGTAAGACCAAATTATTTATCTAGGTCATTTTTATCTGGTTGTCTCCATTTGGATAACCAGAACCTCAGAATGAATGAAAGCAGTCAGACAGGAATTTTTTTGTTTGGACATTAATATTTCCTAAATGCCTCAAGAGTGGCTTTCTATTTTATAGACTGACAAAATTACATAGTGAGCATAATTAGGTATCTATTTGGTAAACTTAATTTTATTCAACATGTATTTGTACATAACTTACAATGTTCTAGGTGCTGAACTCAGTGCTGGGGCTTCAGTGGTTAAAGTCACAGATCTTTCTGGCATGGAGTTGCAAGTTTAACAAGGACTATAAATGTAACTATCATCATAAATTTAATCATAATTATAAATATATGGCAATTATAACTGTGACTGTAATTATGACTATAAATATACCTATAATTATAGCATTTACTATTTAAAATTATTTATAACTACTAATAAAAGATTTACAGAAAATTTGGTGTCTGTTATCACTCACCAGGAATTAGAGATAACCCTTAATAACTGGGTAAGGGAACATTCTAGTTAGGGAGCATTCTGTTTTGAAAAGGTATTTTTGTCTTACACATCCTTCATCACCTTGTACCATGGTCTATGTTGGGACATTGGCCTCTTGCTTCTGAGCACTCATTGTTAAACACTGGTGACTTTCAAACTCTGCTTTTTTAACTCCACTAGCAACTCCACAAGCTACTATGTGATGATCTCAAATAATAATATTTTATTTTTAGGGTCTCTGTGGTAAAAGCAATGTTTTTTCATTGGAATCCACATTAACTACTTTCTGTGTGATGAGAAGGATATGATAAACCCCTTTGCATGAAAAGAACTACTTCCTGTTTAAAGTCAGGACTGAAAACTAGTTGTTTCCTTTAGTAACAGGAAGATCTCTCTCATGTGGCACTAATAAGTCACCCAGTAGTATCAACTTCGATGGTAGTTTTTAATAATATCTCTATTCCAAATATTACTGGTCACACATATGACTTGCCTTTGTTTTAGGCCTCATAAACACAATCCAATGTGTCCATGACCTCTGATAAAGATAGCAGACTTCAGGAAAATTGAAACATTAGTTCATGTGGGTTGAAAGTCAAAGCTTGATTATCACAGTGTGCATTTTAAAAGATTGATTTGCTTCTAAGATAAAAACACCAAATAAAAGGAGAGGCAGATATATGTAATGACCATTGAAAGTCCAGGCTTGAGTAACTAAAGTTCGAATGAGAGAAGAAAACTTAATTGTAATAGAGACTTGCAGTTTACAAGATGCTTTTACGTAACACCCTCTTTAATGCAAAGAGCAAGAGAGTATACAAAAAGGGGCAAGAGAAAGCATACAGAAATAGAAGGGAGAGACTGCATTGGATAGAGGTGGTCAAGGAAGGACAAACAATGTTTAAGTAAATTTTAAGGGGAAGAACATATTAAGTAAAAGAGGACTGTGAACAAAACCTGCTGCAGGAAATTAAAACTGTATAGAAGAATGCATAGTACAGTTTACATAGGGTTTTATGGAGTATAGAAATAATAGAATTCTGCTGTTAAAAGAGATAACCAGTAAAATATAAGCCAGAAATATTTATTTCAGATTATTTATACCCATGAATACCTGACTAAAGAATTTGGTTGTTACTCTCTTGGTTAATGGTCTTTAAACTTTTATTTTGTTATTCTTGCACTTTTTTTGTAGTTTTAAAGCTTTGTTTTGAAAGAAAGTTTATGTAGAACTACAAACCATGAAGGAAGAAAAGAGGCAGGAAGAATGGGGGGGGAGGGAGGGAGAGAGAGAAAGAGAGAGAGACTGATTAAAGCAGAATTAGGGGATAGACTCCTGCCTTCTTAGCCACTACTCAAGTGGCCCGAAGTCACACTGATGTAACTTTAGGACTCCACAAAACAGAATTTGAAAATCACTACTCTATGTAATTGAAAGTTATTGATAATTTTTGCATATGTGTGAAAAAAAATTTCCTGTAGTTAATGAAATGAAAACATAGATTTTCTAAGACCAGTAAAGAAAGGAGAAATTCCCAGTGGACTTCAAAGCTTCCTTTCCCACAGGCTAATTGCACCTACTGTGGACCAGCCACCGGGGAGCACCACTTATTCAACAATTGTTCTTTACAGCCATAGCAATGGCACACACTAACTCTCTGCCAACTTGACACTTAATTTTACTGAGGATGAGAGCATAATGCAAGAGCAATATATACAAAGAATATTTTAAAATCTACATGCTTTGTCTTACTTCAGGTTGTGATTTATTACAAGGACCTCTTCCTTCCTGGCTCCCAGTCTTCCTTCATATGATGGGTTCCATTTTACCACCTCCACACAAAATGGTGCCCATCAGGTGCCCCCAGGTGCCAGAGACATCTGTCTCTCTCAAAGCACCAAGAGTTCCAAGAGACAGTGATAGTTCCAGAGAATCAGGAAGTATCTTGCCCTACTGTGTACTGTCTACCTTCTCAGTTTCCATTTCCTTCTCTGATACCTGAGTTCTAAGAATTAGTTTCACAAATGCAGGAAACTGAATCCTTTAATATTAGTTGTTAACAGTTTCAACTTACAGGTCCTCTCAGACTAACAATCATCTCAGTATGATGGTTAGTCTATATGATTCAGTATGATTCATTCCCAAAATTCATTCACCACACAAAATATACATAAAATATAAAATGTGGAGTTTTAAGGGTGTCTGGATGTTTTGGTCAGTTGAATGACCAGCTCTTGGTTTTGGCTTAGATCATGATTTGGGTTGTGGGATTGAACCTCACATCAGGCTCTGTGTTCAGCAGGAAGTCTGCTTGAGGATTGTCTCTCTTCCTTCTCCACCCCCTGCCTCTCTCCCCCAAATAAATAAATATTTTTTAAAAAGTATCTTTTTATTATATAGAGGTAGCTGAAGACAAGAAAACACTAATCCAGGAAAGAGGTAAGATCCAGAGAAATAAGAGCATTCCTAATGTTGTTGTAGCAGAATTGGGAAGAAAAGTATGGACAGAGTTCCATATCCAAGGAAGAATGGACAGATTTAGTGGCTGAGGAGATGGGCTAGTGAAGGTGATAGAGCAAAAAATGTGCAAAGACTGTCAACCCTGAAGGCCAGAAGAAAAGGGATGTCAACTCTACAAATGAGAAATTTAGAAGAGTGAAAAAGTTTGCGTGGAAGTGAGTTTAGGTTTAAATATGTTGATGACTTTGAGGTGTTGGTGAGAAATCCAGACAGAAATGTCTTTCAAAAAATGAAAAAAAAAGGGATTAGATTTCTTAAAATAAAGCAGAGCTGAAGATTAGTTCCCTGAGGACTTCATTTCAGAAAAAGCATTGAATGACCTCTATCTGGATCCTCTAAATAAGACCTCCATGACTCATAGTTTCAATCCATTTATATTGTCTAATACACAATTTTTCATACCTACTTTCCTTACTAAAACATTCAAATCATACCTTTGAACACAGAAAGAATGAGTTTTAATTTAGTGCTTGGAGAGAACAAGGTGCATTGACCATTGAAGTCTATCTAAAAAGAGCTATAAGAACTGAGAAATTGCATGCTTTGGAGATACTAGAGAAAATTGATTTTTTACTTGCTAATGTGAAGTGCACATTTTTGCTGAAAACATCCACAGTCTTAGCAGAGTGGTAGCAAATGCTTTACTCAGATTCTTAGCACTTTAGCATCCATCAAACCTAGACAGCAAATTTTTAGGAATTTCCTAGGTCCTTGGAAATTCACTTCCCCATCTTAACTGAGTGTTTCTACTTTTCTCTCATTTGTGGATTCAGGACCCTTTACTCTCTAATATTAGATCTTGGAAATGGTAGGGAACAAGTAGTCTCTGACTTAGAAGGCTTTTATATCGGCATCCAGCTCCATTCATATCCTGGCACAGGTGGATTCTGGCCTGTACTTTCGTGAAAATCTGAACATAGTAACCAGTCATTTATCTCTTGCTTGCTTATTGAATTACTGATTTCTGTAATAGGCTTTAAGATATTAGATTCTTATAATAGTAGCATCTTGTGCTACATTTTTCACAATTTTGAAAAAAATGGAATTCAGGATTTTTTTTTTGTTGTTGTTCTTCAGCATCCATCTGTACATTCTGAACTCTTTATGGAGCCTTGAACAGGTTTCAGATTCACTCTGAGAAAGGCCTTGGAAATACCCTGGGTCTACTCTGGAGAAGAACTTCTTAAATTTCTGTGGTGAGGGATCAGTTTTTACTTACTTTCCAATCTATCACAGATGGATTCTTTTACAAAATAACCTGTACAACAAGACAAGTCTACTAATCACATGTTTGAATGACATGATAAGGTCAGGTTGCTATACACATGTTTAAAAATTGTTCTCAATTTCTAGTTCTTCATTGTGAACCAGTTAACAAACTTTAAATTAAAAAAAAAACATTATTTAATTGCTTGTTTGTTTTTGTGGACTATACCAGTCGATGGGCCAACATTTGAGTTGCAGTACATTTAGAAAACATGCAAATGTACTAAAATTCTATCAATCTTAGGAGTGATTTAAGGGGTAAAAATAACAAATTACATCGAAGATTCCTCAAAGCTATAGAGATTAACCATATTATTAAATGCCATTGTTTAGCTATTCTTCTCTGTAATCTTAATCCCTAATATCTTTGAAAAAAACTAAAAAATTAACAATAATTATATCTCATACTATTTGCTGAATGCTTACTATTCATCAGGGACCAAGATAAGCATTTAGAGATATTATTACATTTAATTTTCACATCAACCTTATGAGGTAAGTAATTTATAGATGAAAACTTGAGATATAGCAAGGTTAATTATCTTTTCAAAGTCACACAACTTCACTACTACAGGGTAAAACCAACCAAAGTATTTGCATTCACCAGAATAAAAATTAATTAGGTTACAACTTTGTCTATTCTCCGGCTCTGAAAATATACTCTGGGTATTGTGTTGCATTCATAGTTCCCAATTGTCCTGTAAAAAATTATTATAGACACAAATTCCAAGCTGGAGGTCATTATACCATAGCCCTCTACATACTGATTATGGGTAATAAGATGTAATTGACTCCACAACCCAACCAGATACACAGAACTGCAGAAGATTCAAGGGTCACTCGTGCACATATTAGTCATGAACAATCATGGATCAAGCAAGAAACAAAAATAAGATTAATCTCACTTAGATTTATATAATTTCCCTTAGGTCGACAGAAGCAGATCATGAAATATTTTATGGCAGTCCTGAATTTTGACCATGTGTCCTTATCTCCCCCAAATGTGCTGAATATGATTTCTCCTTGAAGAGCTGATAAAGAGTGATACCTTTAATTTTGCATGCTTCCCCTTACAGGAAATATTCAATATAGTATCAGTGAGACTCTATTTTTTGTCCTGCTTCTCACATCCCTAATTATGAGATAAAACTCAGCAGTAGTTTGGACCCCTATAGCAAATAACAACGTTTTGTAGAGAAGCTGAATCACTATTTTGTACACTTGAAACTAATGTAATATTGTGTGTCAACCATACTCAAATAAAAACAATAATAATAAAAAAGAAATAACAAAGTTTTAGCAGTATAATGGAAATGATGAAAACATTTCACTCCTTAAATTCTGTCAGGGAACACTGGGGAAATATTCATAACTAACAAAAAAATGTGCATATTTGCTAAGGTCAGTATTATTCTATCTGTATTCTCATAGACTCACAAAATCACATTTTAAACTTGGTGGCACTAGTTTCCTAGTCTCCTGAAGACACTTCATAAAAACAAAGCATTTAAAAGTAGGTACTGTATTCAGGTAACTCTACAACTTACTCTTGTATTTGTTTAGGGTTTCACAGGGCAATTTTAAACTTAAGATTCATCCAGCCAACTATGTATATTTTGAATATTATTCAGGTAGATGGTCTCTTGTATTTATAATAGTTGTTGGCAGAATTGCAGCTCACAATAGTGGGTGGTAGGTGCTAGGCCTACATATGCAATCAATCTGGGAGACCGGTTCAAGGATAAAGCATGTGATGAGGACTTGCAGTCAGCTGTTGGCAGTCATAGAAAAAATATTTTGTCACTTCCTTTCGGTGTATGGGTGAATTGGAATGTGATGATGAATATGCAGTGGCCACTAACTGTCAACTAAATCCAGTTGCCAGGACATGGTGTAAGAGTGGAGGCAGATATGTTGATGTATGGAATTGCATGTGCATTTATTATTATGCTCATTAATGGGGACTCCTCCCTTTCCTCTGTCTTAGTGCCAAACCTCTCCTCATTCTTCACCTCTGTGCCAATATTTTCTTAGTTTAATATACATCCTTTCTGGTGTGGGGCATCATTACATCTAGATTTCCAACTACCTCTCACAAAAATGTAAATGATCTTCTTTTAAAAGTCCTCAAAATAATATGTGTGTACATACACATGCACATATAATATGATCTGATATACAACTTGGAAACACTTATGATCCTATTGTGATTATTTAAAAATACCTCCACAAATACTTTGATACTCTTCTCTTCAAAAAGTGAAGCATAGGGGCGCCTGGGTGGCTCAGTTGGTTGAGCCTTCAGCTCAGGTCATGATCCTTGAGTTCCGGGATCGAGTCCCACATCGGGCTCCCAACTCCGCGGGGAGTCTGCTTCTTCCTCTAACCTTCTCTACTCTTGTGCTCTCTCTCACTTTCTCTGTCTCTCAAATAAATAAATAAAATCTTTAAAAAAAAAAGTGAAGCATAATTCCCCTTCCCCTAAATGCAGGCCATATTTAGTGACTCACTCTTAACAAATAGAATGTAGCAAAAAAGAGAATGTGTGATGTCCAAGACTAAGACAGAAAAAACGTCATGCTTTTCTCTTCAGTTTCATTTTTGGATTACCTGCCAGTCGCCATGTCAGGTGGACACTCAAGCAGCTCTATGGAGAGACACTCTAAACGACAATCCTATGGTAAGGTACTGGACAAGGAACTGAGGCTTCGAGCTAACAGCCCTGTGAGTTACCCTCTTGGGAGCAAATTCCCTAGCACTTGTCCACCCTTCGGATGCTAGCAGCCATGGCCAACATTGAGAGATCTTGAGTTTGAATTACCTAGCTAGGCCCCTCTTAGATTTTTTTTTTTAATTATTGATGGATAATTGGCACACAACATTATATTAGTTTCCAGTGTACTACACAGTGATTTGACAACTCTATACTTTATGCTATAGTCACCACAGTGCAGCTACCATCTTCACCACACAGCAGTATTACAATACCATTGACCATATTCCCTATGCTGTGCCTTTTATCCCTTTGACTTGTTCATTCCCTAACCAGAAGCCTGAAATTTCCAGTTCCCTTCACTCATCCCTTTTGGATTCCTGACCCTCAGAAAATATTTGAGAAAATAAACATCTGTTGTTTTAAGCTGAGGTCATGAATTCTGAGGTAATTTGTCTTACAGCAGTAGGTAATAGGTATACCCACGCTTCCTTATGTGATTTTGGTTGACAATTTCTATGTCTATGTTATCCAGGGGGGCTATGCCATTACAATGTTTTTGACAAAACAACAAGGAGGGATGCAGAGTAATGGCAAGTGCCTCCTGATAGTAAAACTTGTCCAGGTGCATGTCATAGGGTCTGCCTATAGCGGCAATTTATCTTTGCAAATAATTCTACATTTCATGAAATTCAATGCATAAGTGTAAACCCTATGTGTCGTTTGTTAGTTTAGCTATTGTGTATTGAACAACTACTATATGCCAGTATATACTCTAGATAGAGTTAATCTAAAGATACAAAAACAAACATAATTGATCCCTTGCCAAGCAAAATCATTTAGTTAAGGGATATGTAAATCTAGCCATAAATTTCTATTTGGAAATGCAAAATACTACAAAATGTACAGTAGCTCCTTATACAGACAAATTGAAAGATTCAATCAAAAACTGAATTTCTCTTTCTGTTTGCCTGTCTGATTCTGTCTTTCTCTCTGTGCATGTGCGTGTGTACAGAATCATTTGTGCTCAGGATTCATTTACTTCGTTTGTCATTTTCTGTTTCCCGTGTATACAATACTGGAATGGCTTCAATGTAGAAGCAAGAATGATAAAGTAAAATGAGCAAGACACTAGAGGTCATATACCTCAGCTATTCACTAGTTCTGCCCTTGAAGAGTTGTATGTCTTTGGGAGAGTCACAGTATTTTGGAAAACCTTTACACACTTATGCTCTCTTTCATTCCCTCAAATTGTTCCTGCTGAGTAGGGAAGGGCACCATTACTCATAATTCCCACTAGTGTTCTGATTCAAGGACTTTTTGTTTGTTTAACAATAAGGTACAGTTGTTCAAAAATCCGTGTTTTAAAGTACCTTTCTTGCTCATCTCTTGTAGCCATACTGTCTCCATCTTTTCTATTTTTATTGACTTGTGCAGTTACTCACACTTCTTTTCTCCACTAGTGGTAAGAGTCACACGCGGTGGAAAAGTTAACTAATATGTGCACATATGCCATCTTCTATAACCTTACCTAATACTATAAGAAAAATGTCAATGTTAGTCATAAATTGGATTTCTGATTTTTAGTTTTCCATCTTTAGAATTAGGGGTCAGGTCCCCATGAGTCAATCAACCACTACTAAAATTAAATATTCATTGTAAATTGTCCTTTTCCTAATCATTGTGCTATGATATTATGGAATAATCTATCTATGGGTCTGTGAAATTATGTCCTTATCTACGAAATGTGAGTAGTGCTACTAGAGTCCATCTTTTTAATAAATGTGTTCCTAAAAATTTCTTTCAAATTTGCATATCATGTTTACTACTTACCCACATTCACACATATTTTTGTATAACTGCCATAATATTTTGCATTATTTTCTCACATGGTTTTACATCATATTCCTTCATAGTACATGTAGTTTTAACTATATTTTTATTAGGTAAATAACATTTCTCTGCCTCCCATGAAGTAAATATTCCTTCATAGTACATGTAGTTTTAACTATATTTTTATTAGGTAAATAACATTTCTCTGCCTCCCATGAAGTAAATGACACCTCTCAACCTAGCAATGCATTCTCAAGTATAAAGAATCAAGGGTTAAAATATAACGAAACATAACAGGTTGCAAAGAAGGAAATACAAAGTTTATAAGCAGAAAAACAAAAAAAATGACTGTTGTATGCTTTCCATATAAGAAAAACTAAGAGTCTCAAAAGAAAACTCCAATGCAGATAATTATATGCATGGTAGTTAAAAGAGGGAATAACAGAGGCCAGGTTAAAGCTTTTGTTCTATTCTATTGGGCAGGAAGAGACTGAGGGAGTAGTCAGTGTACAATGGGTAGGAACGAACAAGTTTGTAAATTACTCCGGAATGCCTCACATGCTTGCCTCTGGCAAGAAATGACAAATACTCATTGCTGAGTTACTTTTTAACTGTGGAGAAATCATTCATTTGCTTGACATTGCTCTCCCACAAAGGGGGCCTTCTGTTGTTTCACCTTTGCAATTTAAAAATTTATAGTGGAACTAAATTCTATTACTTATCGTGGCTGTGTACCAACTTAAACTGCTATTAATCACAAAGGCAGAGCATACAAAGGGGTGATTTCAATGCTGCATCTTTTAGGGATTGAAAAGGAACAGGAAATCAAATGCACAACTGGCAAGAATAGGACTAGACAATGGCAAGAACAGAAGAACTATGTATTTTGAGACCTTTTATGTTAAAACTTTTAATAAATTACCCTGTAATTCAGAGCATACGTATTGAATTCCTAATATGTTATTTTGGGTAACAAAGACAAAACTTGATTATGTAATGCGTGTTACTTCTACAGCTAGCACTATTGTTGGCAAATTTTTTTTTAAACTCACTAAGGAGAATGTTCCAATTGTACTTATTACTAAGAAGTTACGTTTTTATCTAGAGTTTTTATATTATCTTGTATCTAACTTGGTCACATTGAAGTAGAGAAATGCTTGGCTTAGAAGAGCCCTGGATTCTTAAAGACCTGGGGTCTCCAACTTGCTCTCTATGTGTTATGTGTACTCTCTGTGGCACTTCAAAAATATACCCACAAATTCTTTTGTACTTCTATCAAGAAGGATCCATATTCACTCTCCTGAAAATAGGCAAGGCTTTGTGATGGTTTTGAGCAACAGAGAAAGGCAAAGCAGTTTCTTTGTTGTTTTGAATACTCTTGAAGGGTTTAATTGCCTTGTATGCAATTTGACTGCACTGTCATGCTGACACATGGTGGAGAAGCCGAGATCTTCTCCAGACATTCTTCAGAGATTCTTCAGAGACAACACTGAAGAATCACAGGCACAGAGACTCTAAGACTTCATGAGGAGAAAGAGGCACCTGGACAGTTCTGCTGGGCTGGTATACTATAGTTCTAGATCTAGCCATGCTTTAGCTGTAATTGGATGAGAGATCCAAGCTGTAATTGTCAGCTGAGCTCTTTGAATTTCAGAATTTCTGAATAAAGAGAAAAAAGTGACTGTTGTTTTCTTAAGCCACTGTTTTGGGGTGACTTGTTATGTAGCACTCTCTGGAGCTCAGTAAAATAAAGATACTTCCTATATCTCAGGGAGAATGAGAGGTGACACAGAGGAGGCACTCAGTAAATCAGGGCAATTATACTACCAAAATTTTATACTATATAAAAGCTTGATAAGTAGAGGAAAACTTTCTGTCAAAATTCCATCTTCCTAGAGTAACCGGCATGAAATTCTCTGTAATTGAGTTGTTCAAATTGAATTTGATTTGCTTAAATCCTATTCAGTCTGTCTCAAACCATATATAAATGCCTGGATTGGGAAAGGAGTCCATTATTAGTCATTCTGGGCTTTCTTCCCATCTTGAATATTCCCAGAACCATAGAGAGAGCACCTTGTTCTGGAAGGAGTTCCACTCTTGATCAGGAAAGGCCCTGGGCACCATTGCCTTGCTTCTAGATACTGTTATCTCTTCCTATGCTTCCCCACCTCTGTCTAACAGAACTACCCAAGACAGAATTTTGCAAGGTTCACTTAAGTGGCCCTTCCCATTTTCTAAGGGTCCTCCTTCCCCAGTGATTACACTTAAGGTAGGAATCTTTGTGGAACCTATAATTTTGGTTCCCTTCTCCACAGTGTCAGCTAATTTACTTTTCATACTCAAAGCACCAAATATTAACACTATTCTTTGCTCCCACAATATCTTCTGAGGAGGATCAGCTGTGAGGACTATGGTTAACTATAGTTAGGCCTTGGAATGCAGAACAATGAAAGAGCCCCTTTCTAATGGAAAGAATTATAGTACCATTATAGAGTTTTCTGTACAACATAATTTCACTTAATATTTAATAATGACCATTTCATGTTTTTACACTGATTTCATAATTACAGTTTATACCACTCTTTTTTTTTTTAAAGATTTTATTTATTATTTGACAGACACACAGCGAGAGAGGGAACACAAGCAGGGGGAGTAGGAGAGGGAAAAGCAGGCTTCCTGCTGAGCAGAGAGCTTGATGTGGGGCTTGATCCCAGGACTCTGGGATCATGACCTGAGCCAAAGGCAGATGCTTAACAACTGAGCCACCCAGACACCCCAGTTTATACCACTCTTGCATTATAAAATAATTTTCATATTCTTTAATTCATTGGCTCATAATATTTTTTAAAAATATACTTTTTATACTTCTATTTTAAAGATTTTATTTATTTTTGAGAGAGAGAGGCACAGGGAGAGGGAGTGAGAGAATCTTACGCAGGCTCCATCCTCATAGAGCCTGAAGTGGAGCATGGAGCCTGAAGCAGGATTCAATCTCAGGGGTTCGTGACTCTGAGATCATAACAGAGTTGAAACCAAGAGTCAGATGCTTAACTGACTGAGACACCCAGGTGCCCGTACTGGTTTTTATATCTTAAAACATAACTATAAAACCTGGACTATTCCACAGAATTTTTTTGGTATATTTTGCTGAAAAAGGCAAAAATAAAATGCTTGTAATTCTTTGATTTTGATCAAAGCTACCATTTAATAACAGCTACTATTTATATTTATTTATATAATATTTATATATTATAACATTATTTATAATGTCATTTATATAATATTTATATATAACTTAACATATAAATATATTATTTATATAATTATATATAATATATGATTTATATATAAATACAGATACTTTTATTTTTTATATATATTATATATATATAAGTATATGTATAATATATAAAAATATATATTATATAATATATAAAATTATATGTTATTTATATAATATATATACAAATATTATTTATATAATATTTATATATTATAACAGCTACTATTCTTCATTCTATATGCGAACATGTGTGCTTATATGCCTAAGTATATTTTACGTATATATGTATGTCCATAAGATGTATTGATATGTATGGATACAAATTTAGCATGCTGTATATTGCAGACACTGTACTAATCACAATGAATGACCTCAAAAAATTGTAACTTTTCCAGTGAACTTAGGACAACAGGAAACACTGCTATGTTTTATTCATTGGTTGTTCAGTTCCTGGGCCAAATTAATTTGGATTTCAACCTTATGCCATTAAAACAACTTTACTACTAAACAGCTAATAACAATGGCTTAAAAAAAAACCAAACAATGGCTTAAAAAATCTTCCAAAGATTTGATTTATGAATTCATCATTAAGGAATAATTCCATGTCATTAACAATACAAAAACAAAGTTTATCATTTCCCAAAAGCAATATAGAAACTTAAGATCTAGTTATGATTTGTTGATTGCTAGACAATTTATTCTACTTTCTTTGTCAGTCTCAGGGGAAAGATATGGAAACAATTGCTATTTACTGTTCTTATTCAGATTGATATATGTTTATTTACTGTGGTTCCATGAAAAAAGAAGAGATCATAAAATGAACTATTCTGTTCTCAGAGTCCCTTTGGAAATCAAGCATTCACAGAAAATATCATTTTTATACTAAAGAAAAGGTGTCTTTCTTATTTTCCTCAAGTTCCACATTATGCACAAAACACTTGCTTAGAGTTATAGAATTTATGGGAATGTTACCTTAAAATTTTGCCCTGACAATAACTGCTGGGAAATAACTTCGTCTGCTGTTCCTCTCAATACTACACATAGCCATTCTCAGTCATATGCACTGCTTGTATTTATCATGATTATGAAGCATTGGTTTCTAGTTAGAATAAAAGAAGAAAAGAATGAGATGTCATCACCCAAACTTATTTTGCTAACACATTATGTTTGACTATAATATCGTGTTGAGCCTTTCTTCTCACACTGATTAAGTTCTTTAGTCCCATAGAATCCTGTAAGTTCTGGCATCTTTTGATTTTCTGATTTTTAAAATGATATCTGTGATTTCTTTTTGTTTGTTCCCCTGGATAATGCTCACATTTTTCACTCATATAAATAAAGACCTAGGAGTAACTGTGGCTGTTCTGTGGAATCATGGAATCATGGAGATGGTGTAGTATAGCTTCTTCTTTTACCACGAGGCAGAAAAATAGTAACTTGCTCAAAGGCAAATGGCCAATTGGTGGCTAAGCCAGATTTTATAATTCAGAGTTATTTTCAACATAAAATACTACCTTTCCCATATTGGTAGTGAATAGGAGAGTTGTCACATATTTGGCAAAGGTATATTTAAAAGCATTCTTACGTATTTGAAGTTTTTGTCATATTTTGTGTTACAACACAAGAAACTAAAGAATTAACATGTGGGGGAAATTGGTTGTAGTACCAAGATAATAACTGGAATGTAGAAATGGTCATAGGAGGAAAGTAATTCAACTTTCTCAGGTTATAATATCTTCAAAAATGCTGTTATTTGCTAGGTTTTGATATCAAGTTTCATCTAGCTTATAAAACAAATGGAGATGTTTCTTCTTTGCTCTATGCAGTAAAACACATTAAAAACCATAGATGATATCTGTTTCTTGATGTTATCTTAGTACTTATTTATAAAACCTTTTGAACAGACCTACCACTCTTAAGGTTGCTTTAAGGCTTATTCCTGGAATATTTATCATGAGAGCTTTTAAAATAAATTCTGAATTAATTTTAGATGTCCATTTTATCAAAATTTTAGATGTTAGCATAAAGCCATATAATTTATCTGGTTTATTAATAATTTTTCTCTTATTCTCATGATCAGCTGCAGTAGGTTATATTTTTTTAAAATTCTATTTGATTAGCATTGGTTATGATGCCAGCTCTTTGCTTTATGTTTTTCACTTTTCTGTTTTAAAAATAATTCCTGCTTTTCTCTATTAATTTTTCCTTCCTCACCTTAACTCATTTTGTTTGTAATTTTCTAGCTTGTTTTTAAAATATTTATTGAGTATTCATTCTTTGTAACAATGGAATCATTTAAAATCATTAAAACTATGAATTCTATTTTGTATAAATTTTTTAAATTGTTCATAAACTGGATAAACACATAGGCTGTATCACAGATAAATACATATTTTCATATTTCTCATTTTAGTCTAGTTCTTAAGTAGCTTATAGCATAGTTGTACAATGTATAGCTGAGTCATGTTTGCATACTTTTTAAACTTAACTTTTAATTTTTAATTTTTCTATATTTAGTCTGAATTATTCTTGTATTAAGAAATACAATGGAATTTCCTATGGAATTTTAGTTCCAGGAGAAAATAAGCTACATTTCTTTTTTCAACATCATGTCCTCTATGGCTAGCACCATGCTACCCACAAAACTGTTCCTCAAATATTTGAAGCATCAAATTGAATTCATATACTTTTAAATACTCAATACCTAAGACTATTGATGTTGCTTAGATATGACTCTGTCAGTATCTCTGGATGTTATTGACAAGGCAAATTTGACAAATTCTTACTCATTTTCCTTACAGACTCATTAATACTATCCTACATCGGAGTCCGGAAATCCTGGCCATGTGACCAAGGATGACTCCACACTGTAAGTCCAGGAATACACTGACTACATTTCCTAACAGATCTCTAAAATCCTCTGGCAACCAAACTCCCCTTGATTGGCCAATTGTGAGAAAATTACTCTGAGATTACATGGGAGTTGAGACTGTTACAGGGGTTGACAGAAATTATAAAAACTCTGAAAGCCTCTGTGAACTGTGAGCAAGCATGGAGCCAAGGAGATGCTGCCATTTCAGACAGAGAAATTGCCACTGTTTTGATAAATAAAAATCACCTTTACCCTCCAACATTATCAGAATCTTTGCTCATGAGGTTACTATATTGGATTTTCAACCACAGTTTTATTGCCCTACCTCACCCTTGCCAGAACTGCCAGAACTTTCAAAAGCTGAGCTACCACTGATTTCTCCATACATAGGGTAGGCTTTCCAAAGTATGATTTTGTAGTATTTTAGCAGCCCCTGCCTCTCAACTATTGGTATTTAATACAAATCTTCATCTCTGTTACTGATCAAAAGTCACTTTCTTTTTTAATAACTGACAGCCTGTGAACCATGAACTTCCTGAATCGCTGTTCTTCATCTCTAACCACTGATCCCCTTTTTTGCCCCTAATTGTCTCACCTCAGTTTCTTTCTTTTTTTTTTTAAAGATTTTATTTATTTATTTGTCAGAGAGAGAGAGAGCACAAGCTGGCAGAGTGGCAGGCAGAGGCAGAGGGAGAAGCAGGCTCCCTGCTGAGCAAGGAGCCTGACGTGGGGCTCCATCCCCGGACCCTGGGATCATGACCTGAGCCAAAGGCAGCTGCTTAACCAACTGAGCCACCCAGGCATCCCTCACCTCAGTTTCATATACCATCATCACTTAATAGCCATTTTTTAGTCTAGTCCTTCTGTACCTACTTGTTAGGATAATAGGTTCTTCATACTTTACTATCCCAAACTCCAATATCTGGGTATCAATCCTTCAAGGCCATGATTTTGTTCTTGCTCCTACTTAATGATATAATCGGATTTGCTTTCCTCATGGTAGTCTACCTTACTAAGTTCTGTAATTTTCATGACTATGAACCACTTTCTTTTAACCTCTTGGCACATTAACTGAGTTACTTTATAATAGAGAGCCAAATACTTTTTGATATCATATTAATATGTCATTTTAGATTGTCCCTGTGGATGATTAATATCTTTCACTCCATTCTACACATTACATGAAAATTCTAGTGATATGTTCCGATCACTCTTATTTATCCTTTGCTTTTTCCTGATAAGTATAACGAGAGACTGGATATACAAATGAACAATGACAAGACAATACATAAAAATAGAAGTCTGCCTTACAACCTACAGCAATCAGCAATCAGGAAGCCAACCTATTAACTGTTTCAACGCAGTTCAGAAAGCCAAATAAACTTTGTAGAAATTGGTCTCAAGAGAATAGGACTTGATTAATAACTGACAGACAGCCTGTCTAATTTTTTCACCACTTCTTAGGACCAACTGGAGAAAAGCAAACAATGCACTTGTAACCTGTTGCATAAGACACCCCACTTCGATTTAGTGCACTACAGCATCCCCATGCCAACAGCCTCCAATGAGAGCATACCTAAAAACTTTCCTTTTCAACTATAAAGCTGTCGCACTCTTCTGACTGCCTTTGAGTCTCTGCCAAATACAAGTGTGGTGGAGCCTGTTTCTGTGGTATTGCAAGCTTTGAATAATCTGCCTTTGTTCTTATTTGGGGGTGGTCCTCATTTATTTCCACACTTAAAACTATATTGAAACATATTCCTTTTTTTTAAGATTTTATTTATTTATTTGACAGAGAGAGATCACAAGTAGACAGAGAGACAGGCAGAGAGAGAGGGGGAAGCAGGCTCCCTGCCAAGCAGAGAGCCCAATGTGGGGCTTGATCCCAGGACCCTGAGATCATGACCTGAGCTGAAGGCAGAGGCTTTTAACCCACTGAGCCACCCAGGCGCCCCTATATTGAAACATACTCTTATGAAAGAAACAAAGCTTGAAGACAGTCCTTTTCTGATAGGGCAGGGATGAGGCTATTTGGAGATGCCTTGAAAATCCAGAAAGATCCCTTGGACTGGGAGTGTCTCTGTGGGGAGCAGACATGAGTGGGTTATATGAGGACTGACTGGCACATAGGCTTCATCACCCACCACCACCTCCTATGCATCACAATGTAGCACAATTATGTAGCACAATTTCTTTGAGCCATAAATGCCTCATTGAAGAAAGGAAGATAAAGAAACCTATCTTACAAGTCAGTTGAGTAAAATAAATGAAGTGATAAATATAAGATCCTTAATGTTTGTTTCATTCTTATCTCCACTAAAAGGTGTCTAATGTCCACCAACACAGAAAGATTGTGGTAGACTGTCATTCCCTCAGACTGTTTTTCTGTTTGAGGATGAGGTATATATGTTTATCTTTGTATACATTTATTCTTCAGTATATTAATTGATTTGTTCATTTAACTCATTTTAGTTGAATGTCTATTATATACCAGATTCATTCTTAGACACTGGGGCTGGAGAAGAGGACAAGCATGGTTCTGCCATGTGATAGTGACCAATTTAGGGAGAAAAATAATACATAAAGTGATATGAACACATAAAAAGGAAATTCAAAAAATTGTCGGACTTCACAAAACAGACATCTAGTTCAAAATGGCATACTGAGAACATATGCCCAAGTATGATGAAAGAAACTATATTATTGCTGAAAAGTAAGAAAGTATGCTATCTTACAAAGAAGGTTAAAAATTGAATAGTTACTGAATAGAAAATAGGATAAAATTAGTAGAAGTATCAAAGCAAAGAAAACAGAAACCCAAGAGAGCAAATAGTAGTAACTATTGGGTACCAAGTACAAGGCCATTTATATGTATTAGGCCACTAACTTCAAAGTGAGATAGATAAAATTTTTTTCATGCCAGTCTGATAGATGATTAAACTGAATTCCAGAGAGATGATGTAACTTGCCTAAAGTCAGGCAGCTAAAAGTGGAGAAGATGGGCTATGACACTGGGGCGTTTGGCTCACAGCCGATGACCTTAACCATTGCATTTTACTGACTCCCAAGATAAAATTAAAGCAGAAATCTAATCAATTATCCTCCATGGAAAACTACGAATTTCAAAATTAACATTCATAAAGAGCAGGGATATGTCTCCAGCTTCTACTTTGCCAATTGTGTAGGTACTTATGCTAGTCAACAAGTCAAAACTGGAAAAGATGGATGACTTTTTTTTTTTTTTTTCAGATTAGGAAGAGGCTCAACTGTTTTAGCCCATATCCTTTAGTTTTAAGTCCACAACATTGAAATAATAACAATAATAATAATGCTTATAAATATTTTAGTATAGTAAATTTATAGTATTATAAGAAATGTCAGTATCACCAAGAAATTAACTATTACAATTACTGTTAAAGTATTACTTATAATGCTAAAGATATGAAAAAATTAGAGGCCCTTTAAGGATAGGCCAATAATCACTGTATCCACAGTAGTTGATGAGAAGAGGAGATGCTGCTCTTTTTTTTTTTAAATATTTTATTTATTTATTTGACAGAGAAAGATCACAAGTAGGCAGAGAGGCAGGCAGAGAGAGAGGGGGAAGCAGGCTCCCCGCCGAGCAGAGAGCCCAATGCGGGGCTCGATCCCAGAACCCTGAGATCATGACCTGAGCCAGAGGCAGAGGCTTAACCCACTGAACCACCCAGGTGCCCCAGAGGAGATGCTGCTCTTAAAGGATTAATTGTTCTATGATATATTTAGTGAATAGTCACAATATTTCTATTAATTAGGTAAATTACTTTCTATTTCATGGCACCACCTTTGTGTCCTACACAGTGCTGGGGATACCATAACTGTTTTAAAAATGTGAAAAATGAGGGGCACCTGGGTGGCTCAGTGGGTTAGAGCCTCTGCCTTCAGCTCGGGTCATGGTCTCAGAGTCCTGGGATCGAGCCCCACATCGGGCTCTCCGCTCAGCAGGGAACCTGCTTCCTCCCTCTCTCTGCCTACTTGTGTTCTCTCTTCTCCCTGTCAAATAAAAAAATAAAATCTTTAAAAAAATGTGAAAAATGAATATATGAATTATAATGCATATTTACTTAAACTAAAAATAAGTAGAGACTAGAAACCAGTCTGGTTTCTATTTTGATCTCTCTCTTTTTAGTTTCTTGAAATAAAAGATGAAATAAAGTACTGCTTTTTTTTTTTAAGTCACCTTTACCATCACTAATGAGCCAGGCTTTTAAATTATTAGTGAATCTTTTGTGCTACTTATTTAAGCTTCTTTCAAGTTATTGAAACTTACTAGTAATAACTTTTAAAGAGATTAAGTCTTTTGAGGAGTTCAAAGATTCGAGACTTTGATATCTGTATATATATATATCAGGTACACACGCACATACCCAGATACATACTCAAACTTGCCTCATGACATTTTCAAATGTCATTTTCATATATTAAATAGTATTATGCAAGTATAAGAAATCTGTTTTCTATAAATATACTTTAGAGAGTCTGAATTTTTTAAAAAATATTATATTTATTTATTTGATAGAGAGAGTGTGTAAGCAGGAAGAATGGGAGAGGGAGAGGGAGAAGCAAGCTAGACCTGGGATCATGCTGAGCTGGAGGCAGCCACTTAACTGACTGAGCCACCCAGGCATCTCCTGAATGAAATTTTTGTTTGAAAATGCTTAAAATAAAAAATCTAATTAATGTAGCTTGATACCAGCAGAAAATATAATAGACATTTCTTTTCTATGATTCTAAGGCTCCATCTTTAAATTAAAAAAAAATTTTCCTTTGCAAAAAGGCTGGGAAATAAAGCTTTTAAAAGAAAACATGGAGACTCTTAGAAGTGCACTAATTTTGTTTCCTTAAACATTGTGAAGACAGTGTGATCCAATTTAAACTGAAGGAAAAATAGGTGATATTCAGATTTTCAAATCCTTGAGCATTGCATATATGGTTTGAAATTTTTGAAATATTATCTGAGTAGTGATTAAATCATTGCTCTCTGCTTATTCCTGAAGTTTTTATCTTACATAGATATTCTAATATACTAAGATATTTCAGAAATCCTTCTTCTTTCCATAGGTTCCATAGGGATTATCACTTTTCTGTGACTCATATAAAAAGCAAATCAAAGACACATTAGTTTAATATCATTTATCTTTGATTTAGGGAGTAATTCAAAATATTAAACTCACTATTTTATGAGCACAAACAAGTATTTATGCAAGTAACTAACAAATAGGATTCTAAATATAGGATTTGTTACAAAGACTGTCAGTCCAAAGTCTCTTTCCCCCACTTAGTGATGGCCTATTGCCTACTGAGTTGTCCATAAAATAGAGGAGAATGATAATGGTTAGTGGTCTATATTTTTTAAAATAGTCCATGCACAATAAATAAATGTGCTTCTATTAGGATAGATACCCATACAGGTATCTGGAGTAAGAAGGAAACAAGATTAATAGTGGAAAAACGATGATCACTTAACACTTTTTGGAAAATAAAATACATTAAAAAAATAAAAAGCTGTGCACCTCACTGCTGAGTGTCAGTTTTTTTTTTTTAAAGAAAATATATTTTAAACTTGGGGTCTCCTTGTGATCTTAGCTCATAAAGCTCTAGCTATCAAGACATGTGTCTTGAATGCTCTTCTGGTTTACTCAAATTTGGTGCATGTTGAATTCTTCCCCACTCACTGCCTAGCTCTCAAACATACACAATTGATGAAGGACTCTTTCTACTTATTCCTCAATACACCAGTTTATTTGGTCATAATGATGACTGTTAATAATTTAACGATGATGACCTCATTCCTTCTCTTTTCCATCAAACACTTTGGTACAAAGACTGTGAACAGAATCCTGTCTTTCATCTTCTCCCCACAATAAGTAGGCGACATCTCTCCTTGGCAGAGTCTCTGTGTGGAGTCTTGTCTTTTAACTCTGCCATGTAATAATGAGGTAGTATCCCTCTCAATCCTCATCTCACAGAGCAATGGAGACCGCATGGTGAATCCCCAACAACCATCCCTACCCTGCACAAATAAGAGTAGAGATCCCCTCTCTGCCACCTACTCACTATTTCAGAGACTGTGTGGGTGAAGCCCTGTCCTTGGGGTAGCATACAAATAGGGTGGACTAGATTAGGACTACAAAAGTTTTGTGCAACTAGAGGACAACTGAACCACTGCCTACAAAAAGTTGCTAGAAAATGTAGTTTCATCCTAAATAGGTTGCCTACCTTCTAAAGTAGAATATTTAAACAGGAACAAAATTTCAAAATATCATTGTCAAAGCATCTAAGATAAAATTACTTGTCAAACCCCAAGCCAGGATAGCACACATGCTGAAATCTGGAACATGAAGAGTGAGGAGGAGCAACAAAACGGGTAAATCTATAGGTAAATATGAGACTTTTCTTTTCCTGTTGAGTTTTAAAAATTATGCTTGAAAATTAAGAACAATAACCAGGGGTGCTGGGTGGCTGAGGCGGTTAAGCATTGACTCTTGATTTTGACTCAGGTCATGATCTCGGGGTTCTGAGATTGAGTCCTCCTTTGCACTGTGTGGGTTCTGCACTTGGTGGGGAGCCTGCTTGGGATTCTCTTTTCCTCTCCTTCTGCCCCTCCCTCTAGTCTCTCTCTCTCTCTAAAAAACAAAACAAAACAAAAGAACAATAATCATAAAGTTGTCTGAAGTGGATCTCCATGTAGGTAGACAACTATATTTTAAAACAATATAGTAAAGGGAGGTAGTTAAGTGACCTAAATTCTAAGATCATTATATCTTATTTAAAGTGCAAAATATTCAAACTTCTAGGTTCTTTCCATTAGTTGTATTCAGTCATCATGTTTGTTTCCTATAGACTTTTTTAAAAAAATATTTTATTTATTTGAGAAAGAGAATGTAAGAGAGAGCATGGGAGGCAGGATTGGGGGAGTAGGGGGAGGGAGAAGCAGGCTACCTGCTGAGCAGGGAGCCTGATAGGGAGCTCAATCCTGGGACCCTGGGATCAGGACCTGAATCAAACAAAGGTGGGCACTTAACAGACTGATCTACCTGGCGCCCTAAGGCTTTTATTTGGCTTTTAATTTTTTTTTTAAAGATTTTATTTATTTATTTAACAGAGAGAGAACACAAGCAGGCAGAGAGGCAGGCAGAGGCAGACAGAGGAGCAGGCTCCCTGCGGAGCAAGGAGCCCGATGCGGGACTCCATCCCAAGACGCTGGGATCATGACCTGAGCCAAAGGCAGCTGCTTAACCAACTGAGCCACCCAGGCGTCCCTGGCTTTTCATTTTTAAATACAGTTTCTTTATTGGTTTACCAATATCTCTTAATTGTCTTTAACTGATTATAAAGTTTATTTTTATGGGAGGATTTCTTATATAGCCACCATTAACCTCAATATTGCTTCTCTTTTCTTTATATGTATACTATTGCTATAGAAAAGCAAACAAACACTATTTTGGTGATTCAGAAATCTGAATGACTTTGATAAGATTTAAGCATACATCCATTCCTTAAATTTCAGAGTTTTTCTAATACTCTTTACTTATTTGTTTTTAAAGACTTTGTTTATTTTACAGAGAGAGCACACAAGCAGTGGGGGTGGGAGAGGGAGAAGCAGGCTTCTAGCTGAGCAGGGAGCCTGAGGTGGGGACTTGATCCAAAGACTTTGGGATCATGACTTTAGCCGAAGGCAGACACTTAACCAACTGAGCCACCCAGGGTCCCCCCTAATACTCTTTAAACGAGAAGTCATCTTTCTTCTATAGTAATTGTATAATGGATTAAACCCAATCCTTCTAAAATTAATTGAGAATCACTACTTTAGAGATTTAAAACAAAAAATATGTTCTAACTTTTTTTTTTTTTAAAGATTTTGTTTATTTATTTTAACAGAGAGAGAACACAAGCAGGCAGAGAGGCAGGCAGAGGCAGAGGGAGGAGCAGGCTCCCTGCCGAGCAAGGTGCCCTATACGGGACTCGATCCCAGGATGCCGGGATCATGACCTGAGCCGAAGGCAGCTGCTCAACCAACTGAGTCACCCAGGTGTCCCTGTTCTAACTTTTTTAAGAAAAAAAAAAGTGTTGCCAACTAATGTCTATGTGCATCTTTCTTTAAAACTGTTTTCTTGATATTTGCATGTTTTTCTTAGATGGGAGGTGACAGTGAAGGAAAAGCAAATTTTCCATGTGAGCTAAGGAAGTTCTGGTTTGGAAATGGATTGGGATTGTTCTATTAGGAGAACTCTTCCATAGTACAAGTCAGCAAATTATAGAATTCAATAACAACTTGATAGCCATAATACTGGGAAAAAAATACCCAAAGACTTGGGGTAGAATTAGAATGTCTGGATGAACATAAAAACCATCTGTAAATTAGAGATATTTTCGTGTGCAAATGAATAAAATATGTTACTGCTAAAGATAAAGTACAGTTCATATCCTACAGAAACAAAATTGATTTTATTTGAAATTAGAAAAAAGATAAAAACATAGTCGTTTTGAGCAAACAAACCACTAAAACATAAATAACAAAAGTATGTAACTGTTTTAAGACTTTGGTAGCCATGACCAAAGAACTCCTGAATTTCATTTAAGTTGGTAAGTATGAGGTAAGGCAATTGCCAATTACAAACTGTCTGATTCATTTTCTGGAAAATAGAAACCTTTGTATATTATTTGAGCACAATCACTGAACAGTTTCCTAATAAATCCACAGTGGACAAACAAAAACATGACTGAATCAATAAATATGTGAATAAAAGTCCTGAAGCCTTCAATTCAATGAAGCAGAGCACTGAACCCCTTACAAAACAGAGCCTTACTCTTGTTCTTTTACTATTTTCTTTAAGAAAACAGGCCAGTAATAATAACAATAATAATAATAATAATAATAATAGGATACATTTAATTTTTACTAACATAAACAAAATCCAAACCCAAACAAAACAAAAAGAACAAAACTAACAGCAGAAAGCTACCGCATGATATGAAGTAGTTTAGAAATACACAGCTAATAATAACCTTTAGTTATTATTTTAATTCCACAACATAATGGGTTTAGCTGGTCAAATAAGAAATTAATTAAACTCAATTGGTTTATACTCCATTACAATATTCCACTAATTTAAAAGTAACACATATAAGTTGTAGATAATGCATACAATTGGATTACATATAATGATCATTTCCTTAATATTTAAATATTTGTATTTAATTTATATGTATTATTTGCAAATACGATTTTTAGAGATAGCAGAATAAAGGTTTGCATAAAAAATAAAATATCCTTGTTGGTCATTCATAATATTTAAAACCCACTCTTTGAAAACATTTCTGTGAATATCCCTGATGTAAGTGTTTTAGAATTTTCATGAAGTATACACACACCTGTGTCACCACCATTCAAATGAGGAAACAGAATGCTCCCAGTATCACAAGTAATCATCGTGCTCCCTTTCTTGTTGCTACATCTTTCTTTGCCAACAGGAAGCACTACTCACATTTCTGCCACCGCAAAATAACTTTTTAATTTCTGTATTTATTTAAATCGTATTATTTTGTGTCTAGATCCTTTGGTTCGATATTATGTTTGAGATTCAGTCATACTGTTGTTGCTTAGAGCAATAATTTTGTTTCTGCTGCTTGTAAAGTGTTCCATGAACAATACAGCCACAAACTTACGGTCTGAGGAGGTCATTGGGAGGACGTGACTGCCGGTTGACCCTGTGAACCGGACTCGTAACGGGAGGGTCCTTGACTCCTGTTCTGTCCTTGTAAAGGACCTTCAGGCTACCGTTCCTACACTGGAGCTGTTTCAGGGACATCACCTCCAGAGAGCGATGTGTTGTTGGGATTGACCACCGCGACCACCTGTTGACCGGAAGCTGGACCCTGGCTCTTGGAGGTTCCGCTTTCCCGCCCCTGTGCGTGGAACGTTGGTTCCGCCCACCATTCCTACCGCCGGAGCCGCTTTCACCTACGCAACCTGGCAAGAGCAATGCGCTGTTGAGACTCTCTGGGCTGTCTGGCCGACTGAATCCTTAAAGCCTCTATATAAACTTTTAAGACAATGTGGCGGACGAATGCAGAGCCCCACTTCACCTACAGCCACTCAAGACAAGCCTCACTGGTGAGTTCCCTTACTTATTAAGACTGCCACCTCCCAATCTGGAGTGGCCTGCTTCTTTCTTCAGCCTCTCCTTGCCCACTGGGTACTCAGCCAGTTTTGAGTTTCACCTGGGAAGCTCCTGCGCTTGCGAAACATCACATCCATTCATAATGCAGGTTTTCGTTTTCTTAATGTATATTTTGGTTGTTCAGAAATAGAATTGCTTGACCATAAGGCGAAAAGCATACTGGGCTTTAATAGAATTTGCCAAGGGATTTTTGCAAAGTGGTTAAATCAATCTATATTGCCACCAATGGTGAATATTTCCTTTGGGTCATTTCCTTGCCAGTACTTTATGTTATCTGTTTCTTTCTTTCTTTGTCTTTTATTTAAATCGTAGCCATTATATTGCAAGTATAGTGCTATATCATAGTGGTTTTAATTTAAATTTTCTTGTGATTCAATGCTGCTGAGCAATATTTAATATATGTATAGGCGATTTGAATATGTGATTTTGTGAAATCTGTTTCAGACTTTTGCATATTTTTCTACTGGATTGCCTTCTTATTTTTTATTAATTTATTGGACTTTTAAATGAACATGCTTATGAACCCCTTATCAGATAAATATATTGTACATATCTTCTTTCAATGTCTTATCCTTTCCTTCTTTCAATGTTATCATTTTAATGAAGTTCAAATCACCGTTTTTTTCAAACTTTCTTTTTCTGAAAGAAATTTAGAGTGAAGAGAGTCAGCAGAAATCACCGAAACCAAAGGATACAGATCAACATCAATAATAATGCATATTAACAATAGGTACCCCCTAGTAAAACTCACTGAAAAAAACTCACATAAACAGCCTTCCTTAGTATTCTGAAGAAATACGTATAATACAAGTTTATTAGAAGACACCAAGTGAGCACAAATTGAGGGCATTAATGAAAAGTAATTTATCAGTACTCTTCAAAAGAATCAGTCATGAAAGAAAAAGAAAAAGTGAAAAACTTCATGATATAGTTAGAATTTTTCCATTTGTATTTAATTACTATTTCA
This sequence comes from Nasua narica, assembly GCA_028533885.1. Lineage (NCBI taxonomy): Eukaryota > Metazoa > Chordata > Mammalia > Carnivora > Procyonidae > Nasua > Nasua narica. The sequence goes on from CM052811.1 coordinate 40,253,021, forward strand.
GAGGAGATACTTTAAGATGATACAAATGTGCTGGGCTTTCACACCTCATTTTAGCATCTATTACTGGATATTGCCTGCAAAAATTGTATTGTGGTCTTCTAAGGGGATTTTCTATCTTCCTAATTTCTTCTGCAATTATCATTTATTTGTGATTAGTTTTTTCTGAGACAGAGTTTAACGAATTATATGCCTTTCTTAAGTTCATGAATATATTATCCTTTTTATCTTCAATAAACTTGATTGTTTGATCTTTCATGTTTAGGCCTATCATTCAAATATTAAACTTTTGTGTATGGTGTGAGGTATGAGTCAGAATCATGTTTTTCCCGTATGGAAATCCAGTGACCCAAAATTATTTATTAGGAAGCCCATCATTTCCCGCTTGCATGACAGTGACAAATTTGTCATAAATTCAGTGTGAATGCATGTGCAGATTTATTTGTTGTCTCTGTTCTTTTCTCTTTTCTTTTTCTTTTTTAAGGTTTTTATTTATTTGAGAGAGAGTGAGAGTACACAAACGGGGTGGGGGTGCAGAGGTAGAAGTAGACTACCTGCTGAGCAGGGAGCCAAACACTGGGCTCCATCCCAGGACCCTGAGATCTTTTTTTTTTAAGATTTTATTTATTCATTTGACAGAGAGTAGAGAGATCACGAGAAGGCAGAGAATCAGGCAGAGAGAGAGGGAAGCAGGCTCCCTGCTGAGCAGAGAGCCAGATGCGGGGACTCGATCCCAGGACCCTGAGATTGTGACCTGAGCCGAAGGCAGAGGCTTGATCCCAGGACCCTGAGATTGTGACCTGAGCCGAAGGCAGAGGCTTTAACCCACTGAGCCACCCAGGCGCCCCAGGACCCTGAGATCTTGACTTGAGCCAAAGGCATATGTTTAACTGACTGAGCCCCCCACGTACTCCCCTCTGTTCTTTTCCATTTTATTAGTGTTGAAGTTTTTCACATCTTTCATTATATTTATTGTTTGCCATGTAATGATTTTTGATGCTATTGAAAATGGTATCATTTTTATGATTTCACATTCTAATTATGTGTTGCTGGGATACAGCAAAAAAATTTTTTAGATATACTGACCTTAAGTCCAGCAATCTTCCTAATTCAATACTAACAGGTTTCCTGTAGTTTTCTTCTACATTTTCTTCAGTTTTATTTCCTTTATATGATTATTGTGCATTTCACTTTTTCTTTCAGTATTGTTTTGTTAGAAATTCCAATAGTGTAAAACTAGAACTAGTGATATGAAATTTTCCTCATTCCACTTTGAGAGGAAAGCTTTTACTCTTTCAGTGGTAAGTATGTTGTTTACTGCTGGAAAGATTCAGCTTAAATATATTACTTTCTTTGTTTTCTTAGAATTTTTTCCCATAAGTGAGCATTGAATTATATAAACTCTGCTTAGTCTTCATCCATCGAAATAAATCATTTTTTTCTTTGCTGAGAATTTGGAAAATTTTATTGGTAAACTTTTACATTTAAATTATTATATATGGGATGCCTGGGTGACTCAGTCAGTTAAACATCTGCCTTCAGCTCAGGTCATGATCCCGGGTCCTGGGATTGAGTCCTGCATTAGGCTCCCTGCCCAGCCGGAAGTCTGCTTCTCCCTCTGAAGGTGATCTCCTTGCTTGTGCACACTCTTTCTCTCTCTCTCTGACAAATAAATAGAATCTTTATAAATAAACAAACAAACAAACAAACAAATAGCTTATGTATTCTTGGGTTTAATCTAATTTTGTTTTCATGTATGTAATGCTTTTTTTATTTGCTGACTTTTATTTCATATTTTGCATCTATGTTAACAAGTGAGATTGCCTATATATTTTTTCTTTTATTGTTCTTTCAAGCTTTTGGTAGCATAATTTTACTTATATCATAGAATGAGTTGGAAAATATTTCCTCTTTCTTTCCATTCTCTAGAAAATATGTGTAATATTGGTATTATTTCTTCCTTAATGTTACAGAAGATTTACCAGTTAAGCATATTTGAGCTAAATTTTTTTTGTGGAAAGATTTTTAGTTATAGATTTAATTTTTTAAATTAAATAGAAGATCAGTGAGACTGTCCATTTCATTTTGAATTAATTGGGATAATTGGGATGAATTTAACTATAATGTCCTTAAAATTCTATGGTGATCTTATTTCTATCATTTTTTTTTAAAGATTTTATTCACATATTTGACACAGAGAAAGAGAGAAAGAAAGAGAGAGAGAGAGAGAGTACAAGTAGAGGGGGTAAGCAGAGAGGGTGGGAGAAGTAGGCTCTCTGCTGAACAGGGGGCTCTATGCAGGGCACAACCCCAGGACTCTGGGATCATGACCTAAGCTGAAGGCTGACGCTTAACTGACTGAGCCACCCAAGTGCCCCTCTATCATTCTTAATATCAATAAGTTATATATTCTTTATTTTTAATTAGATTTTACAAGAGTCACATATTAGTCTTTCCTTAAAAAGCGTTTGGTTATTATATATTTGATTTCTACTACAGTGGTTCATTGATTTTTGTTCTTTTGAAAAGTCAGCTATCAACTTTATTGTTGCACAATTAAAGATAGTATATTTCCTTTCCTATAGCTTCATTAAGATTTTCTTTGTCTATGATTTTTAGTAGTTTTTCTATGATGTGCTCTGTGATTTTTAAACTTATTTATACTACTGGGGGCTTATACTTGATGACTTTCATCAACTTCAAGAAAATTGTAACCTTTTTCTTTTCAAATATGGCTCTGTCCAGTTCTCTTTCCTTTCTCCTTCTGAGTCTTCAATTTTATATACATACATATATAATTATATATAAAAGGACATTTACATAATTTTATATATTACATATATAAAATATATGTAAAACCTCTGTGTGTATGACATATATATATTATATATATATATATACACACACATACACATATAGCTTGTGCTCTTTTGTTTTACTTTGCTTTCATCTGTTTTTTTCTCATGTTTTAGTTTGAATATATACTACAGCATTATTTTTCGGTTCACTAAAACTTTTCTCAGCGATGTCCAGTTGACTGATGAATGAACACACATGTTGAGTTCTTAAATTCGGTATTTTTTCTTTCTAGAATTTCAAGTAGGTTATCTTCTTCAAATTTAGTTCTGGTTCTTCAGAACATCATGTATTTTCTTGAATTTATTAACCATTTCATCCTGAAGCAATCTAGTGTATGATATTTACACCTCACCATTATTAGTCCAGTTGTCCATCGACACACCAGTAAGTCATGCATAGCCATCACTCTAATGATGTGATTAAGTAATTAATGCATTACCGTAGGTCCCTTCCTAAGGGTAGACACACTTCATACTTGATATTTTGAACAATTATTTGTAAAGTTTGAAAGAGAGGTGAAGAGGTAAAATATAAAAATAATTTAATGGGTTACTAAGTACATGAAAGTTGGGGTTTTCCTACCTATTTTCTAATTTATGAAATCATGATTTGTTGAAATGGAGATAGAACTAGTGAAAAAATATTATAGGGGTAATAGCAATAAATTGCTTTTATGGGTTTTATATCTTACTCAAGTGATTAAAGCATGTTAATTTCAGATTTTGTAGTTCTCCAAGTCATTTGGAACTGAGTGTATTATTGAGTGGAAATAAATATGATTTAGTCATTAAAATTAGACAAGCAGAATTGACCTCAAACCCAGACAGAGAAATAGTTATGTGTGATATTAATGGAACCAGTCACAGGTCTTTTGTTCATGGAAAAAAGAAAAATCAACATCTCTTCCCTACTGCTACAAATGGTGGTAAACAATTTGACTATACTTCATTTAAAAGAACACACTATTTTTTATTATATGATTAGAAACAAGGAGAACAGTCGTAAGAGATATGAAAGTGACTTTAAATTTATGCTAAAATAACTGACATAAGACACATCATTACACTGCAGAGTGCTAATCACTATGGGATCATGACACAACCCATCTTCGAAAGCAGGTTTGAATCTAAGTTGTGTTATTGGGGAGTTTTATAGACTTCTCTTCATAACTTTTCCCTGTTATTTTTTTCTATTTTAGTCTTAAATTCAGTTTTTTTTTTATTTTATTTTTTAAGAAAATTTTTAAATTTAATTAACAGAGTGTATTATTAGTTTCAGAAATAGAGTTCAGTGATTCATTGGTCTTATATAACACCCAGTGCTCACTGCATCACGTGCCCTCCTTAATATATATCCATCACCTGGTTACCCCATCCCCCCAACTCCCTCCCCTCTAGCAACCCTCAGTTTTTTTTTTCCCTATGATTAAGATTCTCTTATGGTTTGTCTCCCTCTCTGATTTCGTCTTGTTTTTTTTTTTTTCCCCTTCCTTCCCGTATGCTCCTCTGTTTTGTTTCTTAAATTCCATGAATGAGTGAAATAATAACTGTCTTTCTCTGATTGGCTTATTTTGCTTAGCGTTGTACCCTCTAGTTCCATCCACATTGTTGCAAATGATAAGATTTCATTTTTTGGTGGATGAATAATATTTCATTTTATATATGTGTGTGTGTGTGTGTGTGTGTGTGTATTTGAGTTTATCTTTCTGATTCTGAGTGATACATTTCATTAAATTTTTTTTTTAAAAATTAACAAATGGTATCACAAACTGAACCTTTGATGACACCAGTCTGCCTGTGCATTTCATAACAGTGTTCATTTTCTAAGATTGTTGCTTATATATTTAAGAGACATAATTTAACCTTAGCCAGTAAATTGTAGAGAATTTCCATTTATTTATGATGGTATGAGAGGGCTGTGATTTACCTGTGATATACCTGTGATATACATACATATATATATATATATATATATATATATATATATATATATATAGGTATAAAGTATATATATATATGTAGGTATGTATATATATATGGCGTACCTATATAGGTATGCCATATGGCCCACAAAAACAAAAAATTACTATCTGGTATTTTATTTACAGTGTTTGCCGGCCTCTGATCTAGTTAAAACTTTTATTTTTGTAGATGATGATTGGCCCTAAAAGACTAATTAGGACATTAGCACATACAACTAGTGAATTGCTGAATTTAAAATATAGTGCAAGAAAACCATATTTGTATTTCTGTATATAGTGCAATAGTGTAGCCTCTTTTACATTAACTGGTTTTTGTGTGTTGAATAGATATACGTGTTAATATATAACTTGAAAATTGGATGCTGTGTGGATGCTGTGTTGCTACACCCAAACTACTCTTCAGAAATGTAAGACTGCATTTTTCCAGCTTCTGGAAACTTTACCAACAGAAAACCCTCACCTATCAGATACCTACAGGAATTGTGTTGAGGAGACTTGCCATATCCAAGGTCAAGCCTACTTCTTAGGTGGTCAGCATGCAGAAAGGAAGGAATATAAAGACCTAGACCCATTTATCCAACTCAGGGAAATGTGGAAGGGATTTTCCTGTTTCACAACTCCTCATTGGGGAGGATTGGCTAAGGAGGGTTTCATTGAGGTAACATTGTTGCTAAATTTCTCCTATGGCCTAATTTTCCTTCCTTCCTTCCCTATTCTTCTCTCCCACAGGTGTTGATGCGAAGAACATTCTCTAATAAGCCTCCTGCTGGCTAATTTCTATCTCAGAGTCTGTTTCCTGGGGAGCCTATCATGGTAAGTTGCCATTAACAGAATAAACACTAAGAGCATTTCCAAATCAGTATCTGAGATTCAACTCAGATCATTAATTCAACAACACCTATTTAGTAAGAATGCACTGCCTTTCATAAATGTAAGCTTTTCCTGTTTCTTTGTAGAATGGTTTCATTAGTTGATTTGGTGGAGCTTGTTTTATAAGTTAATGATGCAATTATTGGAGTTCATTCCTTCAGAATTTGAATTCTAGGATGTTGCAAATTGTTGAACGTGTCTCTCTGCCCCTTATACTGACAAACAAGGAAGTTGTCCTGGCCCCTTTTAACTACCGTGTTGCTAACAACACAGTGATTAATGAAAACTGAGAGTAGATAATAGTAATGATGGGAGAAAGTTCAGTGACATCCCACTAACCATCAGCATGAGATTTCTGCTTTATATCTTCTCCGTCTTTTCTATTTTAATTAACCATGCAGTGAGAAAAAAATAGATGATTAGCTTAAGTTTATTTAGATTATGGTTTTACTTAGATATTAATGGTTATTGCATTCAATTCAACTGAGAAATGCAGGGTGTGAACTACTGAAAAGTGCAACAGAAAAGGAAAAGCTGCTTGAGAGAAAAAACACAGATTATAATTTTTATTACTGCTATCTTCTGGCATTTTTAGTGGTTTATACCCACTGAATGGTTTTACAAAGTAAGACTAAACAAATAAAATTGAATGAGGATATATAGAGAAATGCTTAAGTAGCCCTGTCAAAGATAGAGTGACAAAATAATATAAATATTGGGCATGTTCTGTAAATATGCAGCACTCAATCAAAAGCCATTTAAACCTTGAAAGGACTAGAAACATAATATAATTGAATGGGACTATATCAGTTTAACTGTTTTCCTAGAATTTATTGTGTTGTATTTTTTATTGTATTTTTTTCAGATATGGATTTTTAACTTCTAAATTCACACTTAAGCATTAGCTTTTAAATGTGTCATTAAAATTTGTGCCACTGGCATACACACTAAAAGGTTTAATAGTGTTTAGATTTCTGTCCTGGCTCATACAATTTACACTGAAAGCTTCTTGGTAAATCACAGCCCTCTCATACCATCATAAATAAATGGAAATTCTTTACAATTTACTGGCTAAGGTTAAATTATGTCTCTTAAATATATAAGCAACAATCTTAGAAAATGAACACTGTTATGAAATGTACAGGCAGACTGGTGTCATCAAAGGTCCAGTTTGTGATACCATTTGTTAATTTTTAAAAAAAAATTTTAATGAAATATATCACTCAGAATCAGAAAGATAAACTCAAAGAGAAAATGCTGAGATTTTATTGAGACAAAAATAGTCCTGTCTGAAGATTTCTATTTTAGCCGGCCAAGTTATGCTATTCCTACTTAAATGTATTTTTTTTAAATATTATTTATTTATTTATTTGACAGAGAGAGAGATCACAAATAGGCAGAGAGGCAGGCAGGGCAGATAGGCAGAGAGGCAGGCAGGGGGCGGGGAAGCAGGCTCCCTGCTGAGCAGAGAGCCTGATGTGCGACTCAGTCCCAGGACCCTGAGATCATGACCTGAGTTGAAGGCAGAGGCTCAACCCACTGAGCCACCCAGGTGCTCCTATTCATTATCTTTTGAAATATGTTTGCTTTTACAAATTTTTTTTAATGGATAAATTTTCAGGACATATCTTAGAGTTGTCCGGATGATTGTTACCAGATGAGTAGACCAACGTTATTAGATTGCCAATGCAGAAACAATGGTTCAAATGATTTCAGGCAAGAACGACTGAGAAACTGCATAATATCCCATTTAATATGCTTACACATTTTATTTTAAAACATAATCTATTTAGGGGCACCTGGGTGGCTCATTTGGCCAGGCAGCTGACTCTCGATTTTGACTCAGGTCATGATCTCAGGGTCCTGGAATCAAGCGCTGTGTTGGGCTACTCACTCAGCATGGAGTCTGTTTGAGATTCTCTCTCCCTCCCCCTCCCAGTTCTCATGAACACCTACCCACTCTCTCTCTAAAATAAATAAATAAAATCTCTTAAAAATCTATATATTAGACCAATGACAGGCCACCATAAGACCCTAGTCCTATTTTCTATTCTAGCAGGCAGTTTATTTTCAAACACAGGTGTTTAGCTTCTCTAAAGCAAATGAATAAGGGAAAGAAAAAGGCTTCCAGGACACTATTTCTCAAAGCATGGTTTCTGTGGGACACCTGTATCAATGCTTTTGTGTAGTTGCTTAAAATGTTGGCTCAGTTGTAGACTGTGGTTTCTAAACAAACCAACATGTAGCCTCCAAATGTGCTAGGAACGGGAGATGGGCAGGGAGTGCTGAGCATGCTGCCTAAGTGCCCAAGTGCTCATCACTGATGCCACTGTAGGGTGCAGGTGATTGTGCCTTTCCCTATCCTAACATACAGGAGGCTACAACACCTGGAACAGGATAATTGGATGTTTTTTTAATCCTGTTTATAACCATCAGAAATTTCTGGTTTATCTGGCCTATGTAGATGCTCAACATGTTTTACACTGAATGAATGAAATTCATTCTGGTCTCTCCTGGCCACTGACACACTTAAGATACTTCTTCATTTCTCTGAACTTCATTTTCCTCATCTCTCGAATAAGTTTCTAACAATATTCTTCTTTGGGTTTTTTTTTTTAAAGTGAAATGAAATAATATATGAACTCCCTCTGGAAATGAACAACCTCCAAACAGTTATAAGAGTGAAGGATTAGAAATGTATATGTATAAGGCTCCTTTTCTTATAGGTTCAGATATTAATATTTTAGAAATAAAAAGCTGTGCCAACTTTCTCATCGACATAGTTTTGATCAATAAAGTAGGTAATCCTGATTGGGGAAATATTTTTATGGGACTCAATCTCCTTTTTTTAGTGTAGCTTATAAATAGTAAATATTTTGCATCTTTTTTCTTATGAAACAAGATACATAAGCTGCGAAGTGGTCAGATGTCCTTTTATGCTTTGGATCTTGCTTACCTATCCAGATTCAATTGCATTTATTTATGTGGTGTTCTCTCAAAGACTCAAATTCTAACCTCTTCACTGAGCTCAAAACTTCTAAATAAATATAATTTCCTGCCTAAATTCTTACTAGGTATTTATATGAATCTCAAACTTATGATGACAATAAATACATAACTATATTAGTATAAGTAAATAATAAATTAAGTAATTTTAGTGTTCCTCCCTCATATACAAATGCCTTTTCCTCCCCTATTCTTCATATTTATCAATTAGTATTCTACTGTATGGAGGTACCAGAGTTTGTTTTCCCATTTACCAGATGAAGGACATTTGAGTTGCTTCTAGTTTTTAGTATTTATTGAAAAAATACTATAAGCACTTGAATAAACATTTTTGTGTGAACACTAGCCATCCTTTCTCAAAGAAAAGAAAAGAAACAAAGGTGTTGAAAGTCTCTTCCAGTGAGAGATTTGGAAGATGTCATCAATACCTTCTGTACTGTGTGAGTTCTGACCATGAAGTAACTTTTTAATTAAAAAAACAAAAAAAACCCAAAAACCTATTCAATGACCAATAACATAGGTCAATACATACTCTATGAAGTCTTTGTCTTTCTCTCCAAACTGATAAAATTTCTCCTCTCCTCCACTATTCTCGTCCCTCTATCAGTTCTCTAAATGTTAAAAAGACCCTTCAGACAAGGTTTTCATTCCCTGGAAATATATTAACTTTACTTCCTTGACTCTTCAGGCCAGGTTAAGGTCCTTGTTCATATTCTATCTTGGAGCTACTGCCTTTCTTTTGCAAAAGTGATGTGTTACTTAAGATATTTTCTGTTGTAAGTGGAGAAACCATCTCAATAAGAAAAAAAGACAATTTATTGCCCCCTATAATTGAAAACTCCAAGTTTAGGGTCTGATATGGGTATGGCTGTATTCAGAAACAAGTTTCCTGTATGACTCTGCCTTTGGGTTGTCTTCTTTACTGGATTTCACATGGAAATTTCCAGCAGTCCTAGATTCCCATCCTTCCAACTTCAGATCTAGGGGTAATAGAAAATACCTCCCTTCACATGCACTAAAGTCTCCCTATGACTCATTCAGCCTAATTATGCTATATCTTCACCTCAGAAGTAATCAGTGGATTTGGGGGTGCTGATTGAGGGTAATCAGTGGATTTCCCAGTGCTGCGGGAAGGCCCATCTAAAGGCATTGTTTAAGACAGTTCCAATAAGAGCTGGGGAACTTTCATGCAAAGCATGACAATGGACAGAAATTCCATCACTTGAGTTTGGCACAGTGGTGCTTTCATAGCTGTTCCAGGGAAAGTCAGAGTAGGCTTAGAACCCAGATATTGTCTAGAGAACCCCCTCACTAAGTTCAGTAGAAAGTTTTCAGTAATTGTGGTAGGAAAATAGAAAAACATACAAACATGAAGGCTTTATATCCTGCCAACTATTTTTAAATAATGGATCAGCAATGGTAAAGTGAAAGAAGCATGTTGATCCTAGACTAGGGCTCCTGTATACCCATAAAGTCTGGAACACTAAAAGAAACCTTTTATTAAAAATGAAAGCAAAATTTACATAACATATTCATTCCAGTGTAACTGAATGCATTCTTAATGCAGTTCAGGTATTTATTCCATTGTAAACAGCAAGTAGCAAACTCAATATTTCCAGAAAAAAAATGACAAAGTCCAATAATTGAATTCTTGAGAAAGTAGTTTATAGATGTCTACCACTAAATCCAGGCTTGAGAAGTAAGATTCTTAGACAAGCTTTCATTGTCAGATGTTTATACGCCTTATTAAATTCAAAATTTAATTGACTCAAATTTAAGTTTTTCGGAAATTCTATGATAACTTTAAAAGGCAAAATTAAGCAAAAACTCAAAAATATATACAATTCTTTTAAGCCTTAAGTATTTGTCACCAATCAATATCATGATTACAGATTAATAAAAGATAGTTTTCTCATGGCTATTAATTATGTACACATCATTACCTGAATAGCTACATGAAAACAACTAGCCTTGAGGAAGAAAGCATATTGAAGTGTTTCACATACCAAATATAGAAGGTTTTATAAATTGATCTGATATTGTCTCAAAGAAACTTCAGTTTGATTCCCTTATCCTATTTAAATTGAAGTGTGTATGTGATTCCTAGTGTATGCTGGGGTGATTTTGATGGGAAAATCAAGATACCCCCAAAAGTTTGGTATGTCTGAAGCCACCACTGTGCATCAAATTGTCAATATGTTGAGCTTGCTGGTATGTGAGAAGTGAACATGTATATGAAGGAGACTGTGTCTATAATAATTTGGGTCCAGAGTTTTCTGTGGGTTTAGAATGGTCCATTTGTCTGGAGTTTCACTTCCCCAAAATATTGTTTGTCTGGCACAACTACATATTTGGAGGGGTAGATGTAATTTTGTTATTCCTAGGTATAGAATGATACATTTGTTTGGACTCATTTTGGCATTGGCCATACTATTGAAATTACGGGTACTTCCCACATTCTCAAAAGTTTTAAGCAAGGCTTGCTCTTCTAGCTGGTAGTGAGACTCAAGGGAAATATGATGGTAGGTCTTGCTGGGACTCAGGTTCTCAATGCTCCAGCATGATCCTTGGTGTATATGTTCAGCCCTTTAGAAGTATTCCAACCTCTTGAGAGGGCAAGTCCATTGTCACCTGCCATAATTATACCTTCCCTGCCACAATTCTGATATACATATTCACAGTATTCCCTAAAAGAACACTGAAACAGCTGTTAATTCTGCCCTAGACTCATCTTCTCATAGTACCTCTATCCAAGGCTGAAGGCTTCTAAACCATTATGATTCTAATAGATACCCTCTTGTCTTTGCATCTTCAGAATGAGGGCTTATAGGAGGTTGAAAAACTGGCTTATCCAGTGGTATCCAGGCACCAGCATTAAAGAGTTTGGACTTCATTCCAGGCTTTAGCATTCAAAGACTGTCTCACCTCAAAATAGCCAGTTAACAACCTCTCTAAATTTTGAGGATGATGATTAATAATAATAATAATAATAATAATAATACCTAAACACTGATGTTATTGTGAAAATTCAATTAGTCCCAGATTCAGTTAGTTACAAAGCAGTTTCTAGAATACAGTAAGAATAAAAAAAAATGGTAGTTATTTCTTCAGTCCTATTTCTCTAAGTTTTAGTTGTGTGTGATTTTCATGTCATCAGTGGAAGCTTATGTTGCCATTGACTTGCTAGATGGCTGTAATAGGTGTAATTCTAAGATGAGCCCCAAGATTTCTGCTTCTGGAATGAACATGGCTTGAATATTATGAAAATATTCAATATTATTTATAAAACATAATAATGACTAATTATAAAAATAGTTCTTCAAGGCTAGGTGAACATGACTTGAATAATCCTCTTTCCTTGTGTGTGAGTAGGATTTGTGAATATGATAGAATTTTACTTCTGTGATGATGTTACCTTATATGACAAAAGAGATTTTGTAGATGTAATTAAGCTCTCTAATCAGTTGACTTTGAGTTAAATAAAAAGGGGACTATTCTGGATGGGCATGATAACCAACTAACCAGATAAATTTTTTAAAATGACTTCTCAGAAGTCAAAGAGATTAGAGACATTCTATTGATGTCTTAAAAGGAAGCAAATTACTGCCATGCTTTGGAAGAGGAGACATGGAAGGCAATGGTAGACAGCCTGTAGGTGCTGAATGCCTCAGTCCTATAGATATAAGGAACTAAATTCTGCCCTAAACTAGTGAGCTTAAAATAACTCTATGCCTTAGATGAGACACCTTAATTTCAGTTTGGTTAGACCCAGAGCAGAGGATCCAGCTAATCTGTACGAGGATACTTGACTTGTAGAAACTGCAAGCTGATGACAAATACTGTTTTAAGCCAGTAGGTTTGTGGTACTTTGTTATGCAGCAATAGAAAACTAATACAAGGGATTATATGAAAACCATGCTGAGCTGAATTTTATCTATATGTCCAGATAAAATTATTTAAATACAAATAGTACCCAAACCTATTGATTTTAATTGGAGAAGGAAGTAAAAAGAGAGAAATTGTCCTATATTTAATAGGAAAGTACCAATATTGACTGTATTTCCTGACATTATTAGGATTCAGTTAGCCACTGCAGTATTTTTAAGTTGCTGTTTCAAAAGAGAAATTGTTTCGTTATGCAATGTCAACGTCGTAAGATAGTTCCTATTGCTTTTCCAGAGTCAAATAGATGTTAAGAACTGATTTGTAGCTGTTATAAAGAAGGGAATTTACAAGCTTTTAGCTATTTTGCTATTACTTTATTGTTTAGGATATCATGGGGAAAAGGATATAAGATGGGAGTATTTTCATTGTGTTTATGATCCTCTTCTTATATGGAGAGAAAAGTCATCAGTGTGTCTGTTCTTATAGTTAAATCTTACAGGCTTTACTGAAAATCGAAGAGCAATAAAAGCAGATGGTAGTTTTACTTGAGAAATGTTTATCTTAGCTCCACTTCTCAGGTTGTGTAGACATATATGGACATAAAATAACCTAGGGCAGTACTGACTTGTCTCTCTTCATTTAAATGGTGGCACTCCTGGGAAAAAAGATGGTCATGTATACTATCAACACCCATTTATTTAATTTTCATCCCGATCAAATTTTTATTTAAGTATCAAAGAAATATAAATCTTTAGGAAACATTTGTATCATCACTAGAGGACAGTAAAAGTCAGCATCCACAGGAGAAGAAAAAAAAAGTTCTTCACGGTATGATAGTGCAGAAAAAATTGAGGGTTAGAGGGAGACATTGATTTGATTCTTTTTTTTTTTAAAGATTTTTATTTATTTACTAGAGAGAGAGAGACTGAGAATGAGAGGGGAGAAGGTCAGAGGGAGAAGCAGACCTCCCGCAGAGCCGGGAGTCCGATATGGGACTCGATCCCGTACTCCGGGGTCATGACCCGAGCCGAAGGCAGTCGCTTAACCAACTAAGCCACCCAGGCACCCTGATTCTTAACTTGTAAAAAAGTATACATTACAAGGAGTATGAAGATAAGATTTCCAAAATTTTATTTTTAGTATAATCTTACTATTTTTTCTAAATTTTTATTATCAGTGCCTCTAAGACTGCAGAGATGATATTGCATGGGCTAGTCAGGCTGGTGAAAATCTCAATGCTGAGAACACTTTTAAGAAATAAAATGAAACCTGTTTATGGAAATACAATTGCCCTTGCTTGAGATATATTTCAAAATAAAGTGGCTTCACCATAACATGGATACGGTTAGGACAGTGGTGCCTGTAAATTCAGGTTATCCCAACAAACACAGAAAAGTGATTAAAGCAAACAAATAATAAGTGAAATAAAATATTAACAAATATATTCCAACAGCCTAGAAAAGAATAATTGAAAATGGCCAGGTAAGTATGTTCTCAGAATGCATGAGTATTTACTTCCAAATTATAGGTTTTCAACACAATATATTTCACCAGTGGCGAAATCATAGCTAGTAAAGCTGAGATACCCATAGTTATTACACTTGGTTTAAATTCTTCACCTCTAAAATAAAATAGGTATCCAGGAAAATCTAAATGGACACATTGCCAATGTTCTGAATTCTTGCCTCAGCTTTGGCATGGTAACTAAGTGGACAATGAAAATATACATGAAAAATTCATTTTGGATGTTTATATGAAAAATGTTAATTGTTTCAATTCCCTTAGCAAGATAAACACAGCGTCTAATTCCAAGTCTTTTTTTTTTTTTTTTAAGACTTTGTTTTATGGAAAATCTTGGTCTGTGCCATCCTGGTCTTTCTGACAAATCTCATAACGTGGACTCCTAGGGAGGGGTTAACATTTCCCAGAAGTCCCCTAGGTCCGTGGGCAGCGTGGCCTGTATCATTTCCAATTTAGAACAATATGGTTGCAAAATTATGGACACTGTCATGAAAAGAAGGTAACAGGGACATGATTAATGCCAGAGGCAATCAACAAATTGTCCACTAAAAAATTATATTTGAGTTCTTATTTAATTTGATTTGCTGCAAATGTAGAGTATACTTTCTTTACCCTAGTAATATTGATAAAAATTAATCATATTTTATAAAAAATCGTATTTTAATAACATAAAATTATATTGAAAAAAGATGAGGAAAATAAATAAACTAATTATTCAACTCAAGAATTTAAAGTTAAAAAACATTCTAAGCCAGCTAAGGAAAACTAATGGGAAGGAAAAAGTTATAGTTGATAACTTAGATAATAGCTTTAATAAAAACAGTACAATCCCAAATTGACTCAACTACCAAAATTGAATAAAAGTTGTGAAAATAACTGGAGATTTTTAAATTATCAAATGGTTTTAAATAAAAATAAATAGCCAACTCAGTTCTACAGGTAGGATCATTCAAACCTTTAAGTAATAGATAATTTCAAAATTACGTTGTCATTTGAAAGAGAAAACATGATTATAGATATAAAATCCTACAATCAAACAACCTTCCAAAATCTAGTTTCACAGAAATCAAAATTTATTCACACTTGGTGTATAAGCACTCCTAACCACAGGTGTTGGTTTTAGATGGTGGTGACTGGGAGATGTGCATTTTATTTCCACTGTGATAGGTCTTCATCAATTAGGGAGTGTAATCAGGGTCTTCCTATTAAAGACAGAATCATTTTTGGATAAAATGCTGTGTGTTCAGTTTCTGCTCTCTTCCTCTTCTTCTCCAACTCTCCTCTCCAAGGTTTTGACAAGGGTTTTAGAGAGGGCTTGTGACCTTGAATCAACAAAGGAAGACGGGAGGTATTTGGATTAATGAAGTATCTTCTGCAGACTTGCTGGTCTCTGCTCTGAAATGTCTGGTCTAGGCTCCTCCTGGGGTGGTAGGTCCTGGAGGAAGACATAGTAATTTCTAGCTTCGGGGAGCATGATGTGTTCTGACAGCCCTTTGCTGGGGTCCTTAATCCTGGCCATTTCCCAATATACTCAAAATCTTCACACCTCACACATTCTTTTTAATCTCTTGCCTCTCTGGTCCCTGGGCATTCTCAACACTCCTCTGCCAACTTTCTGGTCTCTCATGATTCCCGGCTCATAGGAATCCAGACTGGCTTACTCATCTAGTTGATTTTGCAGCTGCTCCTCAGTTACCCTGGACCTTTGTGGAAAGTAGCAGTCTGTGACACCTCCGCTAGAGACCTGAAAGTGTGCTAGTAGCTCTCAATGGTCTCAGGTTCCCCCCGCCCCCAAATAGCTAATTATTGCTACCTCTGCCCCTATGTTCATCCTTCTGGGGAAGCTTGGAGCACAAATCATATGGATCTGACCCCTTAGATCTACCTAAATCTCCCTTCTTGAACTGTCTAGTGGAAACAAAATTCTTAGGCTTTCTCCAAATCCTTTCAGTCTATGGAGGACCCACTTCCCCAGTTATGTAATATTCTATGCTCATATAATCCAGAGCTATCACTTTTTATGCTTAAAGATATAATAATGGATTTCAGAAAATCCTTTTTCTCTGGACTGCTCTCTGCTTTCACAAATACGGTCTTGCTAAAGAGGTCATGCAAGTCAGCTTTATGACTTGAAGCTGATCAATAGCTTCTTTCTTCTAGGAAATAAGTGAAGATTTCAGAACATATAGATTTTTTGTGAAGATTAAATGATAAAAAGCAAGCCAAGTCTCAGCACAATGCTCACCATACAGTGATCATTCAGTGCATGTTGGCTGCTGTGATTATTGTGGTAATTCCCCTGTCATCAAGGGGAAATTCCCAGTCTTTTCTTAAAAATCAATTTCTCTGTTCAGAGAATGCCTTTGAATATTGTTTTGGATCTGGGCTTCCTCAACAAGGCTTTGCACAATCTTTTTTCTCAGACTTTCCCTTTTTTCTTCTCTGTAAAATCTCTCTGGATTCTAAGGAATTTCTGTTCATTTATTCTCTGCATATCCCCCCTGAGTACTCTCCTTTCAATACCTTCCCTGTATTTTCCCCTGTGCTTATTTTTCCTGTATATTCTCTGCATATACTTACTGCATACTCCTCCCTATGTCCTTTTCCTCCTGTCCAGCACTCTCCTAACTTGAGCCATCGGGAACAGTTAAGTCCCTCTGTACTCTTTTGAATGATTATTTTTTGCCTCCTCCACTCAGTTTCAACTTCACCTGTAAGAGTTAAGCGCTTCTTCTAATACATGCTTCTAATTGTTAACCTCCTTTTGTGTTCCTAGTATGCTGTCACCTTTAAAACTAATAAAATTTTTTTTGGCTTAAATTATCTCATGGTCACTCCATCTGCTTTTTCCATGGTTTCCGTTAGCAATGTGAGTCCTTCACACAAAAAAATTCTGGGTAACAGATTTCTTCTGATTTTATTTTTTTTTTGCTTTTGCATTTGAAATTATTCTTCTTAGAGATGACAAAAACTGGTAGGTCTGTGAACATCCTGAAGTCAAACTCCACAAGTTTACCACTGAGTCTTTTCTTTTACATTTTAGGGAATCCCAATTTGCTTACTTTCAGAAGTCATTGTTTACTGAAGTCAAAACTATGAAAAATGAAAATAAGGTTTTCCTCACAAAGATTCAAGTAATTCAAAGGAATTATTTCTGTCAAATTAACCTACTCCATGGTTAAAGGTACTGTGAAGGTACCTTTTTAACACAAAACTGAAATATCACCAGTGGAGAGTTGTGAGTTGTGAGATGAGACTTTCCTCATTCAGAAAATAAGCATTCATCATGATAAGTGGTTTTACTATAGGACATGAGCCTTTACTTTGTTTCTTTTTTATTTATTTATTTATTTATTTATTTATTTATTTATTTATTTTTTACTTTGTTTCTAATATGGAAGTGGCAATACTCCTTAGGTGTATGTGGCAGTGTGTATGTGAGATGAGTGAAAGCAGAGGAAAAACAAGCTATACTGGCCTAGAGCATCAGTTTGTTGTATGGTGAGTCATTTAAAACACCTTTTTAAAAATGATAAAACAAACCACATTATCAATTCAATCAAAAATAGACCAGAGAATAAGGTAAAATATGAAAAAGTAAAGGGGTTTTTCTCTTTCTTTTGGAAGACATTGAACCCCAATCTTATATCATTCAGAGGCTTGTGTTCTCTTGCCCATCCGGCTAATTAAAGTAAGTTTACATGGCTGAGAATTTTTAGGAGTCAGTGGATGTAAGCATATTCATAAGTTAGGAATTCAGAGACCTGATGCTAGACTTGCCTCCCATTAATTAAAAGAGGTCATAATATTTAGTAAATTTAGAATAAACTATAAGCCAGAGAAAGTTTAAATTTATTTTCTCTACTAGTTATTTGACATTATTTCTTTAAGTAAAATATTTCTCCAAAGGCCATATATCTGTAAAATGGATTTTAAATAATTTTGTTCAATACTAAGCTAATAACTTGAGGATATTGCCATTCAATTCTGGGAGAATATTTGCTTTTGGCCAGCAATAGCCATCAGATGCACAAGGTTATAGATTACCACACCAAAAGAATGCTGTTTTTTTCTATTTATTATATACAATCTAGTTATTTTAAGATATTTGATATTATATGTGGCTTATTTGGAATTTCAAAGGATGAGAAAAGATTCCTAGGTGATAACATCAAAGACCTTCCCTATGTCCTTTTATAAGTTGCCATGGTGATTTTGTGGCAGGGCACGAAACATAGAGGAATAGACATTATTTCCCATCTATCTTCTCAAAGAGAAGTCAGTCAGACAATGCCGAACTTCTGTGTCATAGTTACTGTGTGATTGATAGAATCCTTCTAAATTCTGATGGTCAGTTATACTGTATTCTTTTATCATATTCAAGAGACTAAGGTGCATGAGTAACATGGCCGGGAGTAGGAAATGAATTAAGTTGCTGTTTTTAATTTGTTGTAATGTGACAGGATTGCACAAAAAAATAATTGGAATAAAATTTGATACAAAATGCATCTGTGGATATTAGTAACCTTGGAAGTAGCTGTAGCTGTGGCTGTGGCTTAAAAAATGTGTATGTGGTGTTTGGTCCCAGTGAGTTTGGAAGTTATCTTATTGGAAAATGAATGGCTTCAGCTAATGAAGTTGGTGGTAGACAGGTTTTAAGAAATTTAGATTAGATTTATAAGAATTCAAGAAACTTGAATATAATTTTATATTCTCTGATACTGTCATGTATGCTCTTGATGCAGATATCTTGGCCTTGGTGAGGTAGGGAAACAGAGCATGAATGTTGGGGAGGTATAGTATGATAAAGAATATACTTGGGTTTTGTCCCTGGTTCTTGATGCAGAGCTTCAAAAACTCTAGGAATTTCTTGAGTGAAAAGAGTTTCTTTCTTATGCCAACATGGTGACTCATGCTGGGTCATGAATAGTTTCTGAATGGAGCTGGTCCCTAGAAAGACCAAGCATGTGATTAGAGGTTTCAGATGTTCAAATGCCAGACCTCTGGGGGATGGAGGGGGTGGGAGAGAAGTTTATTCATGTGGTTGATGATTTAATCAGGCTTGTCTACATAATGAAACCCCAAAAAGAACTCTGGACACTGAAGTTATGTAGCTTCCTTGCTGGTGAGCATATTCACCTGGTTAGTAAATCCTGATGACACAGAAGATCTGAGTTTGGAATGCTCCCAGACCTTGCCTTATATATGTTGTTTATGATAAAACTATAATCTTAAGTATAGCACTTTCAGTGAGTTCTGTGAGTTGTTTTAGTGATTTATTAAAACTGTGGGTATAATAAGAACACTGCAATTTTTAGCTAGATAGCCAGACACTAGTTCTGGGTGAATGGTTAGCATTGTAATTGTATTTTAGCATCCCCACTTGATGGTATATCAGTTGGAGGTAGAAGTAGAATCGAAGAGAAAGGATCCAGGTACTCCAATGAATGTCTTTTAAGTAAGGATATGTAGAGATAATGTCTTTGAATATAAATAAGTATTTCCACTTTTATTTTCTGGTCAAGCCACTTCCCAGTACACTTAAGGAGGATGTTCTAAAAGTCTTTTCTCAATGCGAGGGGAGGACAACCTGGTAACTGATGTTTTCCTTTAAGCTGATAAATAAAGTCTGCAGTGAAAAAGGCTGTATGGTTGGGATGGAATTTGAAAGGGATCACTTGTAAATAGAAATAAAGCCTGAAAGATTAAACAAGACTTTTACTTTGAGATCAGTCAGACACCACTGTATGACATGAACAGGGAAGCAACATTTTTTAAAGGATCCCATCAGGTGCTGTGTTGAGGTTAGGAAAAGAGGGGAATGACAGGAGTGACTAGCATGACCAGTGAAGAAGCCGTTGGGATAATCTGGGTGGAAGATGACTGGACCAGAGTCGCGGCAGTTGCTAAAGTTGTTAAAGGAAAAGGAAAATGTCAAATGTAGTGTACAAACTTTTGAGTGAAATTGTTCATGTAACTGAAACCAACCATACACTGTGCACAATTCTATAGTAGAATATAGAGGCATGCATGCAAATCTCCATGTGTTTGTGAGAAAATGCAATCTCATATTTTAAAACACAAAAAAGAGAGACAGTATTTGGAAAGAAAATGTTTGTTAAAAGAATTATACCAGGGTGCCTGGATGGCTCAGTTGGTTGAGCAACTGCCTTTGGCTCAGGTCATGATCCCGGAGTTCCGGGATCGAGTCCCATATCGGACTCCTGGCTCTGCGGGAAGTCTGCTTCTCCCTCTGACCTTCTCCCCTCTCGTTCTCAGTCTCTCGCTCTCTAATAAATAAATAAAAAAAATCTTAAAAAAAAAAGAATTATACCAAACCTATTTTTCATCAATTGATATAAACAAACTTATTTAATTATTACAAGAAATATAATTCTAATGAAGAATCCTACACCGAGTTTACTAGAAAAGATATATCTGAAATGAAAATGACACAAATGTCACTCAGATTCTTAAAGTATGCAAAAGTATACCATATAGCTGCTAACAAAAAATAAAGAAATCTGTATTAATATCAAGTATTTTGAAATCAAGTTAAAAGTATTCAATAAGGGAAAATGATGAGCTTTAAATCATAGAGGATAAATATACGGTAAGGTTATAGCCATTATATACATTTATAACACACAGAAAGGAAGAAAGCAAGAAAGTGAGGGAAGAAGAGAAGGTGGAAGGAATGAGGGAAGAAAGGAAGGACAGGAGGAAAGCGTAGAAATATAAAAGTATACAAAGTATAAAAACAAGATGAACAAAGAGCTGTCATAAGACGCAATAGACTTAGAGAAATTAATCTCATATCTTTCAGCTCTTCCTAATCAAATATCCCATGTAATGATGGAATAGGTTATGGGATCATATAATTTGAACAAATGGACACATATGAAAGCCTTTGCTTTCTTTTCAAGAAATGACACACACATATACTCTATAATCCTTCTGTCTCCTTAAATAGTTACTCAATTAATTGCTAAATGATTCAAAATAAACATAGACCACTTTCTTTGAGTAACATTAATATTGATATCAACATACAAAAAGAGAAAGAAGAAAACTGAAAATTAAATATCTCTCATAAATGACTCTTGATTACACGGGGGAAAAAAGGAGATTGTAAATTATCTAGGCAATAATGGTAAGGAAAACACAATGTAACAAAATTAATCTATGACTAAAATCCTGAGAAAAATTAACAGACTTAAACACTCACACAAATAAACACAGCATAATCAGCCTCAAAAGTCTCACCCTTTATATTCAACTCCAGTGAAAGTCTCACCCTTTATATTCAAGTCTCACCCTTTATATTCAACTCTAGTGAAAAAAAAAATGGGGACAGAACTTTTGACATTTCCAAAATTGGTATCTGCCTTTATTTACTTTAATTATTTTTCTGTTTTAAGTCTATGGGGCTTTGGTGAGATATTCCAGCTTTTATACTTTCTATTTTTCTATTCTGTCCTAGGGATATTTTTTGTTTTTTCCCCTCTTTTTCTTTCCTTATGGATTTTAGAAGGGCGGGTTGTGTGTAACATAAACCAGGACACTAATGTTATGTATTTTCAAAGCACAGCATAGGCCAGTGGGACAGCTAGAACTGACTAAAAGACTGGTTTTCTTATGAATTTCACACTCTAATATGAGGCAGAAAATGAGAGCTTTTATGAAAAAGAGCTAATTTGGGGAATTATTAATTAGTTAGGATGTAAAGTTACAGGGTCCTCTTATAAGTCATAAGGAGCGCTAATTCGTAAAAGTATTTAATAAGCTCATCTGGGAAAGAAATTTTGACTCTCCTCTCCTCTGAATCTAGCTAGTTATAATAGCTATATTGACGAATAATGAACATTCAGCCTCTTTTCTTCCTAGAATTTTAGGCTATCTCTGTGAAAATCTTGAAATATGTTTGCATGGGGCAAACTACAAGCCCCTCTGTGTGTGGTTATGGACTGTGAAAAGGGAAGAATAAATATTTTTTCCTATCTAGCATTTAAATTTAGGTAGTTAAGTATTTTTGATATATGCTGGTGAGCATTAAGACATATGTGCATGGTCTTTTGGGGCTATAAAGGAATAAGACAGGGTCATGGAAAAAAGAGAATCATAAGCCTCTCACTTTGTTCCATTTCTTATAAGGATGACTTGAATCATATTTTTAATATAGAAGCCGTAGCATCTTTGAGCAAATGACTCTCTCGGTATCAAGTGTTAACTGGGTCATTGACTGACTCAGAGTGTATGAACAATGCCATGCAATCAATATAATCTCCCACATATCTGTAACTAATTGAGGATGCTGTGTATTTCATGATATCCTAGACTCCTACACAGCAAGACTAAAATTGGATAAGTTGAATTCTTGGTCCCATTCTCAAAGTGTTCTTTTTTTATTTTATTTTATTTATTTATTTGACAGAGTGAAGGAGATCACAAGTAGGCACAGAGGCAGGCAGATGGAGAGGGGGAAGCAGGCTCCCTGCCGAGCAGAGAGCCCAAGGTGGAGCTCGATCCTAGGACCCTGAGATTATGACCTGAGCAGAAGGCAGAGGCTTATGAACCCACTGAGCCACCCAAGCGCCCCTCAAAGTGTTCTTTGAAGAATTTTTTTAAGAGATTGCGTGTATGTGAGGGGGGAGAGGCTTGGAGAGAGGGAGAGAGGCAGGATCCCAAGCAGACTCCATGCTCAGTGTGGAAACCAATGTGGGGCTTGATCTCATCACCCTGACATTATGACCTGAGTTAAAATCAGGAGTCAAACACTTAACTGACTAAGGCACTGAGGCATCTCTTCTTTGATGAGTATTTATTTCCAGTTATATTATATGTTATTTTGTAAATAGAAATGCATACATGGAAATATCTTGATACATAATTCTGACTGTGCTGTGGTGCTATTAACAAAAAGCAGGTGAATGAGAGCTAAGCACACATTTGAGGAGTTGTTTCCAAACAGGTCAATGCATACTCTTCCCAAGCAGAGCTCCATCAGATGATGTGATACATCTTTGCTTCTGAGCATTCTTTAGTAATAGATGCTATTAAGAACCATAAGGAAAAGGGACAAAATTTAATATAATATTTTGGGTAATTAGGTATTTTACATTTTGCTGGAGAGTTTTTTGTTTGTTTTTGGGAAGGTGAGAGAGAGAGAGGTGAGGGGAGGGCAGAGGGAGAGAGAATCCTGAGCAGGACATCCAGTGTGGAACCTGACATGGGGCTTGATCCCACAACCCTGAGATCATGATGTGAGCCAAAATCAAGAGTTGGATGCTTAACCAACTGAGCTACCCAGGCACCCCAGAGCTTCCCCCCCCATAAATAAAAATATGAATTTTGCCTATATATTTCTATCTGGATTTTTTTGTTGAGATTAGAAAGATCTAATTGCCCATATATTATACAGATATTCTAAGTATTTAAACAAGGAGAAACTGTTTCATTGAGAGGAAAATAAATACTAGCTAACTTCCAATTCCGAATTTCTCTAAAGGCGAATAAGAGAAAGGCTAGCATCTAAATAGTAAACTAGTCAAAGCATAGCCAGAAATATTTTCTCCAAATATCATCTCAATGTATGTATCTCAGTTTTTAATGCACTATTGAGTAATCATAAAATTATCCATCAACAAAGCATGGTTTAATGAGTGTGGAGCATGTCTAAATGAATATCTAAAAATGTAATGTTATGGAGTTACATAGTGACAGATATGGATCTCTTGTTCTCTCACTTTCTTGCTCTTAAGTGCTCATCAAAATGATGGTCAACTTCTAATGGTTGGGTTCAGGAGTATTCATTTTTCATAATTTTTTTTTGTTCACTGACAAATCTGTTATGATGTTATTTTAATTTGTAAAAAAGCAGTCTTTGGAATTAACTATATTAATTTTCCAATTTCTATGTTTATGCTTTTTCATACCTTATCTGAGTTAAATAAAAATATTATAACATTTATAATCAGTGTATTGTTTTGTGTTTGTAAAAATTTGATGTTCCCGCTTACTTTACTCTTATTTAGGTAACTTAAGGTTATAACCGAAGGTTACCTTCGTATGGAGTATAGAATACCAAAAAATTTTGTAAATTGATTTGTTAAAATTAATAAAGACTTTTAAGTAGAATATAAAAATGTTTTCAATGTGGGCTGCATATTAAAGCAAATACTGTTCTTAAACCTAAAATGCTAAACTGTTGTTGAAAAACAGCACTTTGCCCCTCACAAAACATTGCTTTTCTTTGCCACACAAAATTTACCAGAACCCAATGACAGTGTTTAAAAGTTATTTTTTGGTGTCGTTAACAGATAAAGATACATTTTATTTATGCATTCAGATGTTGATTTTTATAATCATACAGAGATTGAAGTTCCTGTTTTATATATTTCTCTGTAGGTCAGGAGTTTTCAGTTTATTCATATTTCTAGTCAATGTTTATGACTTTCTGCAGATGAGTAGGAATTATTTTTTTTCCGGGGGCTAGACATATTTACCATGATGACTTTCTGGGGATAAGAATTTTGAACCTCATTTTCTGCTGGGGATCTTTTCAACTACACAGAGACCACCATAAGCCAAATTGTAGCATGTATATTATGAGAGTACAGTAATTTTTGAATGTTTGCAGCTGTTTGGAAGCTTTCATTTTCCAGCAGCATTTACTTTTTATAGTTTCATTTTAGCTATTAATTTTCTAAACCTTTGCTTTTCCAATCTCTTTATTGTATTATTAGGAATACTTAAGTTCTTTGTTGGGTAGAAATTCAATTTTTGTATATTTGATTTGTATTTTCTTTGAAGATTCGCATCTTTAGGTTTAGAGACTATAATTTGCCTATTAAGAGACAATGGACACATGCTTAGAGTTATGATCAATTGCCATGGAGATGAGTCTAGCACCATAGCAACTTATGTCTTGTATATGTGTGTGAAAAATGCTGAGGAGTGAGGAAGGAAGATATTATGTGCATATGAGTATGTATTTTGAATTTTTAAAGGCTGAAAAAGAGCAATTTATCTTCTCCTAATTAGTATCTTACCAATTCATTGAAGAAACAGATTCACAGTCACCCTGCCAATTCTGGTGTTTTGCTCTGTGTCTAACATACACTCATTCTGTGTAGTAAATCAGTTCTTCTCTTGCTGATCTACTTATAGTATCCTGATATTTCTGAGTTCATAAATAGCATTTCAATTATTTTAACAATAGGTCAGCTTAATTAATAATAAAAAATAGTGCAGGGCATTCAGAACACCATAAGGCAAGAGGAGATTGTAGAGATTAGGCAATTAAGTTACTGAGATAAAATAGAGACAGTGATATAAGTGGATATAGGCCAAAACCTCAAACTTTTCATTATGTTTAATTTTTGTATTATATTGGTCAAAGAATTAGAGTTATATATATACATATATATGTGTGTATATATATATATATATTTGTTTGTTTGTTTGGTTTGGTTTGGTTTGGTTATTTTATAAGTAAGCTCCATGCTCAGTGTGGAGCCCAAACCCGAGCTTGAACTCATGACACTGAGATCAAGCCCTGAGCTGAGATCAAGTCAGATGCTTAACTGACTGAGCCACCCGGGTATCCTAACAATTAGAGTTTTATTAAGATATATGAAAGGGGTAGACTTTCTTACTGTTCACAATTAATAAGTGTCCCCCTTCCCTGTCAGAGGATTAATTAGACATCCTGCTCATTGCCATGTGACTTCATTGTGGACAAATAACATTTCATCACTTTGACTGTGAGTTAGATCTTTTAGCTTGCTCTGACCAGTGAAATGTGAGAAGTTCACCCACACTATATGTAAGCTTAAGAGACATTGTAAATCTCTGGGATTTCTTTTGCTCTTTTCTCTTTTACACAAAAATGACATGTCTCAAATAGAGGCTCTTCCTCAACCTGAATTTTGGAAAAAGAAGGTATAGGGATCAGAGTAGCTGCAACTGATGCTTAGTTACCATTATGTAATGTTGTTGTAAGCCACAGACTTCTTTCTAACTTTTGAAAACCTGAAAAATATATCAATTAAAATGTACTTTTATTTTTGTTTTTAGTCATTTATTCATGCCTCATTCCTTCCCTGTTATTTTTACTAGTATTATTTTTATTATTGTGGAAAGAGTACAACATGAGATGTATTGTCTTAATTTTTAAGTGCACACAGCAGTATTGTTAACCATAGGCCCAATTCTGTACAGATCTCTAGAATGTATTCATCTTGCATAATTGAAACTTTATACCCACTGAACAACAACTCCCTGTTTTCCCCTTCCCCAACCCTTGGCAACCACTATTCTACTGTGTTTCAGTTAGTTTGTGTTTTTCAGGTTCCACGTAACAGTGGAACCATGCAGTATTTGTTCTATGACTGGCTCATTTTACTTAGCAAAGTATTTTCCAGGTTCATCATAAGCTCTTGCTTATGGCAGGATTTCCTTCTTTTTTTTGAAGCTGAATAATATTCTATTGCATAGGTATATAACCACTTTTTCTTTATTCATTTATCTTTCAGTGGAAACTTAGATGATTTCCATATCTTGGCTGTTGTGAATGATACTGCAGTGAACATGGCATTGAATATATCTCTTTGAAATGCTGGTTTAAATTCTTCCGAATATTTACTAAAAGTGGGATTGTTGGGTCATTTGGTAATTCTATTTTTATTTTTTTGAGGGAACCTCCTTATCCTTTTGTGCTTTCAGTAGAACTGACTCTACTCTAGCTCTTTGGCTTATACTGGATCAAACAGAATATGGATTTTTTCATGGGATTTACTGAGACTAAGGGTCCCACTCAGAATTGTTGAAAGAGAGGCATTACATCCTCCTACTGCCTCCAGGGGGCCTGAACTTGGCAGAATACAGGCTGCTTCTGCAATGGCAGCCTGCATCAGAAAGGAGAGATTCAACCTGACAAAGGTTCTTGGATCAAGCAGCATTTGAAGTCTTTAACCTTCAGTTAGATAAAATAAATATTTCCCATTTTTGAAATCTATTTGTTGGGTGTTTTGGTCATTTTGCTATAGAATATCAGTAGCAATTATATTTTTCCCAATTTTTTTGCTGTTTAAGAGTTTGGGTAAATATATACTAATGCTATAATTGGCACATGATAATGACCCAGTCTATGTGGATTTTGATTTATCAAATGAAATATTCCTCTTGTTGCTATTTATTTTATTTTTATTTAGGGTTATTATTTTGAGTTCTATTTTGTTTGATATAGGCACTGCTGCACATATTATCTCCATAATATTATGTTTTGTTTCATCCCCATGTCTTTTTTTTTCCTTCCGTTTAATTTTAGGTAAGTTTCAAAAAAAAAGTGGAAATTTGAGTTTTGTTTTTGAGTCAAAATACAGTATTTATCATGTCTTATCTTTACTAAGAACTTTTCTTTATCCATCTATTTATGAAAATGTAGCATTCTTTTGTTTCAAGTTTTAAATTCCAGTTAGTTGACATATAGTGTAATATTAGTTGCAGGAGTATAATTTAGTGATTCATCACTCACATATTATACCCAGTGCTCATCACAACTTATGAGAACTTTTATTTTTTTATTTTATTTAAAAAATATTTTACTTATTTATTTGAGAGAGAGTGAGCTAGAGGGAAAGGGAGCACAAGCCCAGATGTTGGAGGCAGAGAGAGAGAGAAAAGCAGATTCCTCACTGAGCAAGGAGCCTGATGTGGAGGACTCCTTCACAGGACTCTGGGATCATGATCTGAGCTGAAAGCAGACGCTTAACTGATAGAGCCAACCAGGCACTCCTACTAAGACCTTTTAAAAGTGATCATATGTTGTGAGGTTTTATCTTCTTCCTTCTGTTTTCATTTTTGTGTTTCTCTGCTGTTTCTTAAATTATACTATGTCCATATTCTTTGCGATATTTTTTTACTCCTTGAATAAATTAGCTAGTTTTATTTTTTAGTTAATTTTCTTGTCATTCTACTTTAAAATTATATTAGTTAACACTATGCAAAGTGTTCTCCATGGTAGTTTTTAGTTTTAGAAAATAACATAACTGCCCTTTTATATTGATAACTTAAGAGAAATATCTATATAATTTTATGATTTACTAGTAAGCTGGAGTTAATCATTCTCTCTTTTTTGGACATATGTCCTTTTTCTATTAATTTATTTTTAAAAAGAAATGCTCCAATGAATATTTTTGTGAACAGTCTAAATATTTCCTTAATGAAAATCCCTGAGAGTTTATTTTATGGGTTAAACAGAATCTTTGATAGAAAGGTGCCTGGCTGCCTCAGTCAGTAGAGCATGCCACTTTTCATCTCAGGGTTGTGAGTTTGAGCCCCACATTGAGTATAGAGATTACTTAAAAATAAAATCTTAAAAAAATAATAAAGTCTTTGATACATATTGATAGCTCACCCTCTAGAATTATTGTACCAACATATATTGCCACTATTAATGCACGTAGAAACCTTTCTCCTTACACATACCATTGCCCATCTGATGGGTGTAAATTATCTTAATGCTTAAATAATGTTTCCATTGATAGTACTTTTATCGAAGTTATTAATAAGTTTCCACTGAAACTTCATTTGAATAAAGGACTGTGTCTAGAAAAAGGTATAAATCTTGTGATCTAGTCTAATCCTTGTATGTTAGAGATGAGGAAATAGAACCCTTTGGAGTTAAGGGTCATTTTTAAGTTCACAATGCACTTACAATCAGAATCAGAGCACTGATGCCCTGATGTCTGAGATCAATTTTTAGTAGTTCTATTTGTCAGAATGTGTCTGGGAATACATGCTTGCTAGGAGGAACTTGCTCCTCCTAATGGGAAGGAGTTTAGAGTGTTGTCAGTGTGGGAATAAGTATGACATGTGTTAAATTTTGGCCTTCCTCTTTTACTCTACAGAATATAAAATATAGCCACTAAACAAATGGTAAGAAGGCAAGAAATTGGTGATTTCTCTATCAGTCTTGAGACTGAATGTCCAGGGATGCGATGTTTAGGGAAACCATCTGCTTTGTATCTTTATTAATGACAAGTTGGATTATCTGTGTCTATTACTATCTCTTATATCCTGGAATTTGTAAAGCAGTCATACTTAACATATATTTTTTAAATATCAAAGTCTTTTCTTTTTTTCTTTTGCCTTTTACTCATATTAATATCTGTAAGATGGCTTAACTGATATTATCATGTTTCTTTTTTACTTCTTTTTTCAGACTTTTCAAATGTACCTCTATAGCATCTGTTTTAATGTTATTTTACCTATGTTCTATCTCATCTAGGTGATATTTTTAGTTATGTTTATTTTATCCCAGTTTCTTGTAATTTTTATAATTTCACTTTTAATTCATTTTATTACTTTAGTTTTATTCTTTTTATACCTTAATGATTTTATTTTAGTTTTATTTCATGTTTTGCTATTCAAAATATTTTTAGCTTCCCATCCATTTTTATTGTTTGGCTTTATCAGTGCACAGAAGAGGCAGACCCCTAGAAATAACTTATATGAGAATAAGTTCGTTTCCATTGATCCTCTTCCAGCTTTGATTAAGTGACCCCACATTGTCTCTATTGTTGCATCCCTCATCATAACAAATTTAAGTGACTAAATATGGATTCACTCTTTTTAAAATTTGTTAACAGCTTTATTGAAAGTAATTCATATGCCATGCAATTCACACATTTCAGCTTACACTTCAGTGGCTTTTTGCAAAGTTGTACATCCTCAACCATAATAAATTTTAGAACATTTTCATTATGACAAAAAGAAACCTCACATCCCATAACTGTCACCACTCAGATCCTCCCTTCCTCTAAACCATAGGCAGCCACTATTCAATTTTGTTGTTTCTATAGATTGCCTTTTCTGGATATTTCATATAAATGAAACTACGCAATATTTGGTCCTTTACAACCAGCTTATTATACTTAGCATTGTGAACTGTTTGCAAAGTGAATCTGTGGCATATTTCATTTTCTTTATTGTCAAATAATATTCCATTGCATGGATATATTGCATTTTATTTATCCATTCAATAGTTGGTGGACATTTGGATTGTTCTACTTTTTAAATAATGCTGCTGTGAACATTCATGTGCAAGTTTTTGTATGAATATATGTTTTCATTTCTCCTGGGCATGTACCTATAGATGAAATTGCTGAGTTTTATGGCAACTCTATGTTTAACTGTTTAAAGAACTCCCAGAATATTTTTCAAAGTGACTATATCATTTTACATTTCCACCAGCAGTGTATAGGGGTTCTGATTTCTTTATATCTCTGCTAATAGTTATTATTATTTTCTATTTTTATTATAGCCATCCTAATGGGTATAGAGTAGTATCTCATTATTATATGTTTTGATATACATACTCTTGATGGCTAGTGGTATTGAGCATCTTTTCAAGTTCTTATTAGCTACCTACATATCTTCTTTGGTGAACTGTGTGTTCAGATAATTTTCCCATTATTTAATTGGATTGAACTTTTATTATTGAGTTGTAATACTTCTTTCTGTATTCTAGATACTTGAGATTGCAAAATATATTCCCTTATCGGATATATGGTTTTTGAATTTTTTCTGGTATGTATGCTTTTATAAGTATCTTTACTGCTCTTTGTGTTTTCATGTAGGTTTACTTGCTTTTGACCTCAAGAATATCCTTTAGTATTTCTTATAAGGTGACTGTGCTAACATCACATTCTCTCAGTTTTTCTTTATCTGGAAATTTTTTTTTCTTGCCTTTATATTTGAAAGATCATTTTGTCTATGGCCTCCCGTTGTTTCTGATGAGAAGTCAACTGTTGATCTGTTTTGGTTTCTTTGTATGTAAAGGTTATTATCACTGTTTATTTTAAGATATTTTCTTTGCCTTTTAAACTTTTTATAATGATGTGTCTGGATGTGGACCCTTTTGCCTTTGCCTTAGTTGGAGTTCATTGAGCTTGGATTTGTAGATTAACATTTTGTTTTTTTCATCAAATTAGAGAAGTTCTTAGCCATTACTTCTTTGAATTTTTTTCTGTTCCTTTCTTTCCTTTTTTTCTGTGATATTTTCATATATGCTCATGTTGGTATGCTCCTCATGGTGACATAAGGCAGCCCTTGGTTGGAAGCTGAGGGGAGCTATATTTCTCATCCCACCCACTGAGATTTGAACTTCTGTCAACCTGAGTTGGGGGGATGGGAGAGAGTAGGTGTGTTGTAACTCAAATATCACAGATGCTAGCTGTTACTATCGAGCTTTGGTAGACCTTTTTGAATGCATATTTATTGCCTATATGCTCTGATAATGATTTTTAGAGACTTTGAATGATGTTTTTATAGCTTGTAACAGTTTCACTTGTGTTGCTGGCATTGAGTCCATGGAGCTCTCCATGGTACACCCCAGAAGTCTATTTCACATCCAACACTTAGCGCAATAATGAGTTCACATTTAGTGATGAATCATTTGCATTGCTGGCTCAGGACTGTTGAATCACATGCCCATTAACAAAAACCCTATTCGTGCCCTCAAAGAGTTTATAAGCAACTACTGTACTATATGTCAGGTACTCTTTAAGGGGTGTAGTAGACCAAGAGACCAAAACATTTGCTTCCATGTAGTTTATATATATATATATATATATATATATATATATATATATATATATATATCAGATAACAGAAAAATTTCTGTTTTTCATGCTATCATAAAATACTTTCATCCTGTCTGTGAGCTCCATAAAGATTGCCATTGTTTCTTCATTACTCATATGATGGAATTCAAAAATACCTTCTTCCATCTCAAGGCTCTCTACACTCAGCTCCTAAGCTCCCTTTCCAGGTTAACTTCCCACTTCTTCCTGTTGTGAAGCCTTCATGATAATCTCTTTTTCAAAAAAATTCAAATTGCTTTTTCTTAATCATAGCAGGGTAATCTTATTCTGCCATGTTCATATATGCAAACTCGTTGCAGGGACAGTCATCTGCATTTATCTTAATTCTTAATTCTTTTCATCTTGCAAAAAGTAGCTTACCAATAACTTACCTGTAGTCCTCAGGAACTATAGTCTCTTCTAAAGAGATTATCACTCTCATATTTTCTCCAAGAAGTCTTCACAGAATCACTCCTTTGATACTTCTCTGGAGCTTTCTCATATTGTTAGTCATTCCATTTTCATTTTCATATGTCATCAATTAAAATTAAGCCTCTTGAAGACATCATTAGTTCTTATTTATTTTTTATCCTCTAATACAAAATGATGAGTGTTCTGAAGATGTCCATAATAATGAAAAGTGGTGATACAAATGCAAAAGGGAGTAAATGAATTATTTTCAAAAATTTAAGTTTTGTATATTTTGATATTTTCACTTGCTACTTTCTCATCAGTAGGTGACTAAATTTTTTATTGTTAAATATTTAAGTCAGAGGAGAAATTAAATTCATAGATTACTTAAAATCAATTTTTATGATATTGATTTGTGTTTTTATTTTAAAGTTTTTTCAACTAATTCCCAAGATGTCACTGGTATCTGAAATCCCTCCAACCTTGATATTCACTGAAATATATACATATTTTCTCTTACCTTATACTCAGGAAAAAGAGAGGATAATGCATTGTCAAAAACAAATCTGCATGGTTTATAGTCTTGCATAAGTTCTAAACAAAGCAACAGTATTGTTTGATTCTGAAATTAGGATGTAAAACTTTATTAGAAACAAATTTGACTTGAACCAGAAGGCAATAAATCATTTTGGAAATATATTTTTGGAATATGAGAGCTATGTTGGAATCTCGGTAAGTCAGGCATTTATGGGGACAATGTGGTAAAAATATAGACTTTCTAAGAAAACTCAACGTAAATGTTCAAAATATTTTTTTAAAGATTTTATTTATTTATTTGACAGAGAGAGAGATCACAAGCAGGCAGAGAGGCAGGCAGAGAAAGGAGGAAGCAGGCTCCCTGCTGAGCAGAGAGCCTGATGTGGAACTTGATCCCAGGACCCTGAGATCATGACCTGAGCTGAAGGCAGAGGCTTTAACCCACTGAGCCACCCAGGCGCCCAAATGTTCAAAATATTTATTGATCCTTCCCACTTTCCCTCTTTCCCCCAAATAATCTGATATTAATATTTGGGTTGATGTTTAGAAAGTCATTTTTATTCAAAGTAACTTTTTTGCTGAAAGAAATCTTTGCTACTTTCTACCAATATTAAATGACATTTTGAAATATCAAAAGATGCAGGCCTCTGGCAAATTTAATTTCACTCTGTACTTTAATTCAGAAAAAATATTTAACACACTAAGTCATGATTTTTTAATTTTTATTTTCTTAAATCATTAGTAAAAAGATATGGGTATATACAGATATAGGTATACAGATACAGATATATTTTTTGAAGTCACGGGGTCCTTTGGAAAACACTTTATGCTTCTTGATCTTGAAGAGATTATTTACTGAAGCTCAACTATGTCAGAACATTGAACTATTGACAGACTATTTCAGAACAAGAGGCTATAATGCACAGTCCATGTGTCAACAGGCTAAAGTCACAAGTATAGGAAAGAAGAGACATTAACATCACCAATTCTAAAAAGGAGGTCATTTAAGTAGGAGAAGAGCAACCTAGTTAACTTGTAGATGTCACATTTCCTACAGAGAAATAGACCTCTAGGATGACACTAATATTCTCAAAATCATTAGTGCATGGAATGGGGGAGAGAACCAGGTGTGCTGTAATCAGTTCTGGTGGAGGTAAGGGTCAAACTGAAAATCCATAGGTGAATTTACATTGTCAACCAATGAAAAGACAAACTTTGACACTCACTCAGGCATATCCTATAGCATGTATAGCAGGGTAGCTAAAGCAGGATATATCCAAATTCTTTCTAGATGTTTCGCATTTTTCACTGTAACTTCAGGCTTAAGCAATCAAGATATAAAGGAAATCCTTGCATCTGTTGTAGATTCCTTTTTACCCTTCAAATTTAGTAAAATACATAATCTAATTATAACTAGAAATAAGATATATGGAGGTATGCATGTATTTCTGGCTAAAATGTCTGAAAATTAACTCTCAAAATTTTATTTATTTTTAAAAGATTTTATTTATTTGACAGAGAGAGAGAGAGGGAGAGAGTACAAACGGGGGGGGGGGCAGAAGAGGGAGAGGGAGAAGCAGGCTCCCGTTGAGCAGGGAGCTCATTGTGGGGCTCGATCCCAGGACCCTGGGACCTGAGCTGAAGGCAGATGCTTGACAAACTGAGCCACCCAGTCACCCCTCAAAGTTTTAATCTCTTTCAGTTCCCAATGACAGGCAAACTGTAATCTCCTTCTAAAAATAGGGCAAACAATGAAAAATGTTAATAGAAATAAAAAAGATGGAGTCCTTAAAAGTACAGAAACCAGGGGTGCCTGGGTGGCTCAGTGGGTTAATGCGTCTGCCTTTGGCTCAGGTCGTGGTCTCGGGGTCCTGGGATCGAGCCCCGCATGGGGCTCTCTGCTCGACGGTGAGCCTGCTTCCCCCTCTCTCTCTGCCTGCCTCTCTGCCTACTTGTGATCTCTCTCAGATAAATAAAATCTTTTAAAAAAAGCACAGAAACCTGTATGGTCATTTAAAGTAAATAATTTTCCATATAACAGATTTAACTTAAGTTATATGAGTCAGATATTATCTTATTATTATAATTGATGTTTATATATTAGTTTTTTATTATCACAAATTTATCACAACACCCGTTTATTATTTCAAGGTTCTGTAGGTCAAAAGTTCAGGCAGGCTTTACTGGGTTCTCTGCTCCTAATCTCACAAAGCCTGAAGTCAAGGCCTTGGCTGAGCTGGGCAGTTATCTGGAGCCTATGGTGAATAATTAGCTTCCAGGGTAATTTGGATGTTGTAAGAATTCAGGTTTTTAACTCTACAGGCTTGAGTTTCAAGTTCCCTTGATGGTTGTCACCTGGGACTACTCTCCACTCTTAATAACCGCTCACATTCTTTCTCATGCGCTTCCTGCATTTCCAAAGGAGGCAACAGCCCATAGAATCCTTCTCATGCTTTGAATCTCTCTGGCTTTCCCTCTCCCCAACCAACCCCCCACCCCCGCTGCCCCCTGCCGGAGAAAATTCTCTGTTTTTAAAGGGCTCATGTGATTAGATTGGACCCATCTGATAATCTTTCTCTGCTCACAAACATGCTACATTGTCTCATTGGACTACACTTACAAACACAAGTTGTAAGGTTAAGTTATTGAGTTAAAGAAAGTGAAAGCTCAACTTTAAATCAAGCACAAAGCCCTTCTGAGCGTGGGGCTCTGTGCAATGACACAGGTATGCACACCCGTGAAGCTGGCTTAGGTAGGAGAAACAAAAGAACACTCTCTAAATTTTTGTAAGAATATTAAAATTGTATATTTGAGTGACCGACAAAATTATAGAACATTGAATTATAAATATCAAACCAACAAACAAAAAGGGTTGTGGAAGGGTAAATGAAACAGTTTCAAAATAATTATAAAGCAGTATGGACTGAAATGATTTATTCCATGTTCATGGTATTTGTTGTGTCTAGAGTTTTCAAGGTCAGAGTTGTGACATAGAAAAAGATGAATTTAAAATTTGTCATTTTTTATTTCTTCAATTAGAAAAATCTGAACAAAAATTTAAAAATAAAGTATTTATTAATATAAGTTGGTACTTGAATAGAAATAGTAGTCTTTATAACCATACAGATATATGTGTATAAAAAATTAAAAACTAGTTCAAATCTCTGGTGAGGTTCATTAAAAAAGAAATAAGAAAGATCTCAAATATAGAATTACTATACCAAAATTAAAATGAACAATAAAATCAATTAGTCTTTAATACATAATTTCATGTTATTGAAATGTTGAAACATTGCCAGTGTGGCAAATAAATCCTAAAAGTTTTATGCATAATGCAAAAAATATACTGTTAATTAACTGAACTCCATATTTTTCAGCATTTTTAATATAACAGCCCCAATATATTAAATGGTATCCCTCATGATTGTAGGAAATTTTTTTATAACATTTAATAATTAAAGTTAAAAAGTAAATCCTGGCAGAATAGAAATAGAGGGAAACTTTCTTTTTTTCTTAGCTTACTAAGATATAGTTGACATATAATACTGTATAAGTTTAAGGTGTGCAGTATATAGTATAATAATTTGGTATACATATTGCAAAATAATTACTATAGTAGGGTTAGTTAATGTCTCTATTACCTCATATAATTACCATTTCATATTTACTCTCTTAGCCACTTTCAAGTATATAGTACAGTATTGCCAACTATAATCAGCAGCTGCACGTTAGATCCCCAGAACTTACTTATCCTATTACGGCAAGTTTGTACCCTTTGGACAATATCTCCCCATTTTCCCCACCCTATTACTCCTGGAAACCATCAGTCTGCTATCTTTTCTTATGATTTTGGCTTTTTTAGATTCCAAATATAAGTGAGATCATACTATTTGTCTTCCTCTGGTTTATTTCACTTAGCATAGTGCCCACAAGGTCCATCCAAGATGATACAATACCAGGATTTTCTTATTTCTCATGGCTTTATCATATTTCATTATATAGACATAGTACATTTTATTCATCCATTCTTTCATAGACAGACACTTAGGTTGTTACTATATCTTGGCTATTTGAATAGAAAATACAAATGCAGATAGCTTTTCAAAATACTGATTTCATTTCCTTTGGATATACATCCAGTAGTTGGATTGCTGGATCATATGGTAGTTCATTTTTAATATTTGAGGAACTTCCATGCTATTTTCCATAGTGGCTGCACCAATATTATTGGTAAATGATGCACAAGGGTTACCTTTTATACACATCCTTGCCAGCACTAGTTATCTCTTGTCTTTTTGATAACCATTCTAACCAGGTGTGAAGTGATATCTCATTATGGCTTTGATGTGCATTTCCTTGAAGGTTATTGATGCTGAACATCTTTTCTGGCACCTGTTGCCCATTTGTGTTCTTTGGAAAAAGAAATGATGGTTCTTCTGCCCATTTTTTAATTGTATTACATTTTTGTTTGCTGTTGAGTTGTGTGAATTCTTTATATCTTTTAAATATTAGCCTCTTATCAAATATATGGTTTCAAATATCTTTTCCCATTCTGTAGGTTGCATTTTTACTTTGCTGATTGTGTCTTTTGAAGTACAGAAACATCTTAACTTGAAGTATCTTAATTTTTTCTTGTGTTGCTTATGTTGTGAACACCAAGAAATTATGGTGTTGGATAACACATGGATTTTGGAACACCAAGATCGATGTAAAGGAATTTTTTTTAACATTCTAGGAGTTTGTTCTTATGTTTGTCTTTAATCCATTTTGATTTACTTTTGTGAGGCCCAATTTTATTCTTTTTGCATATGACTTTCCATTTCCTCCAATGTTGTTTAATTAATTTTTCCCCAGATACATTTATTTTTTTCAGTGTTACAAGATTAACTGTTCATGCACCACACCCAGTGCTCCATGCAATACATGCCCTCCTTAATTCCCACCACCAAGCTCGCCGAACCCCAAACCCCTGGCCCTCCAAAACCCGCAGTTTGTTGCTAAGAGTCCACAGTCTCTCATGGTTCATCACCCCCTCCGATTTCCCCCCATTCACCCTTCCTTTCCTTCTCACAATGCCCTCCATGTTTTTCCTTATTCTCCACATGTAAGTGGGACCATAAGATAATGGTCCCACTTGACTTATTTCACTCTGCATAATCTCATCCAGACCCATCCATGTTGATACAAAAGTTGGGTATTCATCCTTTCTGATGGAGGCATAATATTCCATTTGTATATGAACCATATCTTCTTTAACCATTTGTCTGGTGAAGGGCATTTTGGTTCTTCTCACAGTTTGGCGATTGTGGCCATTGCTGCTATGAACATTGGGGTACATGTGGCCTTTCTTGGTACTGTATCTGCTTCTTTGGGTCAATACCCAGTAGTGCAATTGCAGGGTCATGGGGTAGCTCTATTTTTAATTTCTTGAGGAATCTCCACACTGTTTTACAAAGTGGCTGCACCAACTTGCATTCCCACCAATGGTGTAAGAGGGTTCCCCTTTCTCCACATCGTCTCCAATATTTGTTGTTTACTGTCTTGTTGATTTTGGCCATTCTAACCAGTGTAAGGTGATATCTCAGTGTGGTTTTGAGTTGAATCTCCCTGATGGCTAAAGATGATGAACATTTTTTCATGTGTCTGTTAGCCATTTGTATATCTTCTTTGGAGAAGTGTCTGTTCATGTCTTCTGCCCATTTTTTGATGTGATTATCTGTTTTGTGAGTGTTGAGTTTGAGGAGTTCTTTATAGATCTTCTTTATCAGACCTTTGTCTGTAGTGTCATTTGCGAATATCTTCTCCCATTCCGTGGGTTGCCTGTTTGTTTTTTGTACTGTTTCCTTCACTGTGCAGAAGCTTTTTATCTTGATGAAGTCTCAAAAGTTCATTTTTGCTTTTGTTTCCTTTGCCTTTGGAGACATGTCCTGAAAGAAGTTGCTGTGGCTGATGTCGAAGAGGTTACGGCCTATGTTCTTCTCTAGGGTTTTGATAGATTCCTGCCTCATGTTGAGGTCGTCTATCCATTTCGAGTTTATCTTCATGTATGCTGTAAGAAATGGTGAAGTTTCATTCTTCTATATATAGCTGTCCAATTTTCCCAGCACCATTTATTGAAGAGACTGTCTTTTTTCCACTGGATATTTTTGCCTGTTTTGTCAAAGATTATTTGACCATAGAGTTGCGGGTCCATACCTGGGCTCTCTACTCTGTTCCACTGGTCTATGTGTCTATTTTTTTGCGAGTACAATGCTATCTTGGTGATCACAGCTTTGTACTAAGCTTGAAATGAGGCAATGTGATGCCCCCAGCTTTGTTTTTCTTTTTCAACATTTCCTTAGCAATTCGGGGTCTTTTCTGGTTCCATACAAATTTTAGGATTGATTGTTCCAGTCCTTTGAAAAAAAGTGGTGGAATTTTGATCGGGATGGCATTGAAAGTATAGATTGCTCTGGGCAGTATAGACATTTTAACAATGTTTATTCTTCTGATCCATGAGCATGGAATGCTTTTCCACCTTTTTGTGTCTTCTTCAGTTTCTTTCATGAGCATTCTGTAGTTCTTCGAGTACAGATCCTTTACCTCTTTGGTTAGGTTTATTCCCAGGTATCTTAGTGTTCTTAGTGCTACAGTAAATGGGATCAATTCTCTTATTTCCCTTTCTATATTTTCATTGTTAGTGTATAGAAAAGCAACTGACTTCTGTGCATTGATTTTGTATCCTGCAACATTACTGAATTGCTGTATGAGTTCTAGTAGTTTGGAGGTGGAGTCTTTTGGGTTTTACTATAAAGTATTATGTCATCTGCAAAGAGAGAAAGTTTGACTTCTTCATTGCCAATTTGAATACCTTTTA
This sequence comes from Nasua narica, assembly GCA_028533885.1. Lineage (NCBI taxonomy): Eukaryota > Metazoa > Chordata > Mammalia > Carnivora > Procyonidae > Nasua > Nasua narica. The sequence goes on from CM052811.1 coordinate 40,292,592, forward strand.
TTTCTTTTTGTTGTCTGTTTGCTGTTGCTAGGACTTCTAGTACTATGTTGAACAAGAGTGGCAAGAGTGGGCATCCTTGTCGTATTCCTCATCTCAATGGGAAGGCTGTCAGCTTTTCCCCATTGAGAATGATATTTGCTGTGGGCTTTTTTTTTAAGATTTTATTTATTTATTTGACAAAGAGAGAGAGAGAGAGAGATCACAAGTAGGCAGAGAGGCAGGCAGAGAGAGAGAGGGGGAAGCAGGCTCCCTGCTGAGCAGAGACCCGCTGCGGGGCTCGATCCCAGCACCCTGAGATCATGACCTGAGCGGAAAGCAGAGGCTTTAACCCACTGTGGGTTTTAACCCACAGCAGGGAAAAGCACCCCTGCTGTTGGCTTTTCATAGATAGACTTTATGATGTTGAGGAATGTTCCTTCTATCCCTATACTTTGAAGAGTTTTAATCAGAAACAGTTGCTGAATTTTGTCAAATGCTTGTTCTCCATCAACTGAGAGGACCATGTGGTTCTTCTCTCTTCTTTTATTGATTTGTTCTATCACATTGATCGATTTGCGAATGTGAACCACCCTTGCATCCCAGGGATAAATCCCACCTGGTCATGGTGAATGATCTTTTTAATGTGCTCTTGGATCTTATTAGCTAGGATTTTCTTGAGAATCTTGGCCTCCATATTCATCAGGGATATTGGTCTGAAATTCTTTTTGATGGCATCTTTGCCTGGTTTGGGGATCAGGGTAATGCTGGCTTCATAGAAAGAGTCTGGAAGTTTTCCTCCTGTTTCTATTTTTTGAAACAGTTTCAGGAGAATTGGTATTATTTCTTCCTTGAAAGTTTGGTAAATTCCCTAGGGAATCTGTCAGGTCCTGGACTCTTGTTTTTTGGTAGGTTTTTGATCACTGCTTCAATCTCATTACTAGATATTGGTCTATTTAGGTTGTCAATTTCTTCCTGTTTCAGTCTTGGAAGATTATGGGTTTCCAGGAATGCATCCATTTCTTCTAGGTTGTTTAACTTAGTGGCATATAGCTGTTGATAATAATTTTGGATGATTGTTTCTATTTCCTTTGGGTTAGTTGTGATCTCTCCCCTTTCATTCATAATTTTGTTAACTAGAGTCCTCTCTCTTTTCTTTTGGATGAGTTTGACAAGTGGCTTATCGATCTTATTGACTCTTTCAAAAAACCAACTTCTGGATTCATTGATGTGTTCTACTGTTTCTCTAGTTTCTAACTCGTTGATCTCTGCTCTAATCTTGATTATTTCCCTTCTTGTGCATGTGGTTGGTTTAATTTGTTGTTAATTTTCCAGTTCTTTTAGGTGTAAAGAGAGCTGGTGTATTCGAGATTTTTCAATTTTTTTTGAGTGAGGCTTGGATGGCTATGTATTTCTCCCTTAGGACTACCTTTGCTGTGTCCCATGGGTTTTGGATTGATGTGTCTTCATTCTCATTGGTCTCGATGAATTGTTTAAGTTCATCTTTGATTTCCTGGTGATCCCAGCATTCTTGAGCAGGTTGGTCTTTAGCCTCCAAGTGTTTGAATTACTTCCAAACTTTCCAATGTTGTTTATTTTTTAATTTTTAAGATTATTTATTTATTTATTTATTTGACAGAGAGAGAGAGAGAGAGAGAGAAAGAAATCACAAATAGGCAGAGAGTCAGGCAGAGAGAGAGGGGGAAGCAGGCTCCCCGCTGAGCAGAGAGCTTGATGTGGGGCTTGATCCCAGGACCCTGATATCATGACCTGAGCTGATAGGAGAGGCTTTAACCCACTAGCCACCCAGGTGCCCCTCCAATGTTGTTTATTTAAGAGATCATTCTTTCTCCTAGGCTTTCTTGTGAATGACTCGTTGACTGTATATGTGAAGGTTTATTTCCGGTCTCTCGATTCTGTTCCATTGGTCTGAGGGTCTGTTGTTATGCCAATACCATACTTTTTTTTTTATTATCGCTTTATAGTATAGTTTACAATAATGAAGTGTGATGAGTCCAGCTGTTCTTCAGAATTGCTTTGACAATCTAGTTTCTTTGGTGGTTCCATATGAATTACAGGTTTTTTTTTTCTATTTCAGAGAAAAATGCCATTGGAATTTAAATAGAGATTACACTGAATCTGTAGATGGTTTTGGGTAGTACAGACATCTTCATAATATTAATTTTTATGGTCTGTGCACATTGGATATCTTTCTGTTTATTTGTATCCTCTTTATTTGATCAGAATTATCCAGTTTTTGGTATATAGATCTTTCACCTACTTGGTTAAATTTATTTCTGTTTTGTTGCTGTTGATGATATTGTGAATGGGATTATTTTTTCTTTTTCACATTGTTTATTGTTACTGTGTATAAATGCAACTGATTTTTACATGTTGATTTAGTGTCCTACAAGTTTACTGGATTCGTTGATTAGTTCTAACAGTTCTTTGATGAAGTATCTAAGATTTACTTTTTTTAAAAAAAATCTTTTTAAGATTTTCTTATATAAGAACATGGCAGCTGCCACAAAGACAATTTTACTTTCTTGTTTTTAATTTGAAAGGGTTTTTTTTTTTTTTTTTTTTTTTGGTCTGGTTACTCTACATAGGTCTTCCAATACTTATGCTGAGAAGGGAGGGTAATAGAGGGCACTCTTACCTTGCTTTTGATCCTAGAGTAAAAGCTTTGAACTTGTAGCCAATGCATGTGATATTAGTTGTGGACTTGTCATATGTTGCCTTTATCATGTTGGAATACAGTGCTTCTCTACCAAATTTGTTGAGAACTTTTATCATGAAAGGATGGTGAATTTTGTTATATGCGTTTTCTGCATCTATTGAGAGGATCACATGATTTTTGTCTTTCATTCTATGGATGTGCATATCACATGTTGAAGCACGCTTGCATCTCAGCGATGAATCTTACTTGATCATGGTGTATTAATCTTTTAATATACATTTGAATTAGGTTTGCTAGTATGTTGTTGAGGATTTTGACATTTATATTTATTAGGATATTGGCCTATAGTTTTCTTGAGTGTCCTTTCTGATTTTGGTATCAGGGTAATCCTGACCTCATAAATTGAGTTTGAAAGTGCCCTTCTATTCCAAATTGAGTTTGGAAGTACCCTTCTATTCAATATTTTGGAATAATTTTAGAAGAATTTGTGTTACTTTTTAAATATGTGATAGAATTAATCAGGGAAACCATCTGGTCCTAGATTTTTCTTTGTTGGGAAGTTTTTGATTATTGATACAATTTCCTTAGTAGCCTGTTCTGATTTTCTACTTTTTCATGATTTAGTCTGGCTAGGTTGCATGTTTCTAGAATTTATCCGTTTCTTCTAGGTTATCCAATTTATTGGCTTATACTTGTTCAAAGTAGTCTCACGATCATTTGTATTTCTGTATTATCATTTATAATGTCTCCTCTTTCATTGTTGATGTTATTTATTTGAGTTTCTCTTTTTTTGTTAGTATAGCTAAAGGTTTTGTTAATTTTGTTTATCTTTTAAAAATAGCTCATATTTTGTTGACATTTTTAAAATTATCGTTCTTTATTTCTGCTCTAATCTTTGTTATTTTCTTTCTACCACCTTCGGGCTTAATTTATTCTTCTAGTTCTTTGGGATGTAAAGTTAGATTGTTTGAGATCTTTCTTTTTTCTTAATGTAGGCACTTATTCCTATTAACTCCCCTCATAGAACTGCTCTTGTTACATCCCATATTTTATGTGTTGTATTACCAGTTTCTTTTGTTCCAATATATTTTTTGATTTCTTTTTTGACATTTTCTTTGACTCATTGGTTTTTCAAGAATGTGTTGTTTGATTTTCACTACTTGTACATTATATCAATTTTCCTCAAATTTTCTCCTGTTTCATAACACTATTTTCACTGTTTTCCACTATTTTACCACTAGTTTCATACCACTGTATGATGACAAAAGATATTTGGTATGATTTTAACTCTCTTAAATTTGTTAAGACTTGTGTTGTAACCCATCACTGTCAGGAATGTGACAGAGGGCTGGCCACAGTGAGGGTGTGTATGTGGGTGAGACATATGGGGGTGTCCGTATGCTATTTGGGGGATCCACAGGTGAGGCATCCCTAGTGGCTCCCAAATGGGTTTCTTGATGATGTCCACAGCACAATTACTAGGATCCACATCACTTTCATGCTTCCAAGAGTCTTGTCTGTGGCTCTCCCAGATTCTTCCAACCTCCTAATCATGAAGCTCACAACTTAGACCTCTGATTGGGATAAGAGAGAAATAGTCCTCTTTGGAACATCCCACACAACTGGGGAGATCACACACTCACTCCCATGTTCTCACTTCTCTCTAAGGGAGATAACACAAGTGAAGGTCTCATTTGGCAATGAGCTGTGCTATGCCAACTCTGCTGCCTTGGTTAAAGGGTGATATGGGTACAGTCATACTACTCCTCTTACCCTCTCCAGTGCATCCAAACTCATTTTTTTTTCTCATGGTGGGATGGAATTTTTCTCCTGAAAACTTATGCTTCCACAAAGGCTCTTGGCTCTGGATGATTGTCTAAGATGGTGTTCTCCTGGGGCTCCCAGACTGCGGTTAGGAGGACCTAAAGCTGGCTAATGAGACACTGAAGTATTCACAGCCAGGACCAAGTTCTGTATGCTTATTACCTAATGTACAGGTGGGCAGACTCCCTGTTGGTGTATGTTTCTGGATCCCACAGCTCCCATAAAGACATCTGTCTTTGGTTGTATGCAAAATTGTTGTTGGAGAGGTATGATGAGGGACAGCTTATTCAGCCATGTTGCTGATGTTACTTTGAGGGAAATTTTCTTAACTTATTGACTGCTGTTTACTTTAATAATATTATACATGAGGGTAAACCTTAGGATTAGAACAAGAGAATGGTGCCAGCTGTCACCACTGTGACTTACATATGGTCAGTTCTGTCTAATTCTGTAAGAAAAGAAAAGGAAGTAAGAGATGACAGAATTGAAAAAAGAAAAAAAAAAACCCTGCCATTTTGCATTTAATATGCTTATCTCCTAGAAAAAAAAGTAATAGAATCAAGAAATCATTAGCACTTACAAAAGTGTTTAGTATAAAGTTTCAGTTAAAAATATTTTTATGGGGTGCCTGGGTAGCCCAGTGGGTTAAAGCCTCTGCCTTCAGCTCAGGTCATGATCTCTGGGTCCTGGGATCAAGCCCCGCATCAGGCTCTCTGCTTGGCACCCCTGCCTGCCTCTTTGCATACTTGTGATCTCTCTGTCAAATAAATAAATAAAATCTTTAAAAAATATTTTTGTAAAAATTACTATAACAACAAAAAACAATTAAAATACATTTTTTGTAGTAGCAACAAAACCTTTAAAGCCTTTTAAATAATACAGAAGACCTCTTTGAATAATAAGCATACAGGCTGATATAAAGCAAAATGAAATATTTTATACTTTTATGAGATGAGTCAGTACTAAGAATCACCATTTAATTCCCACTTTTTAAAAAAAGAACTCAGTAAAAGAGTTGGGGAATTTGCCTACCAGATTGTAAGGACTAGAAAAGCCGCAATGGACCAGTGTCTGTATTACAGTGTCGCCTATAAATGAGCAGAAAGCAAAGAGAAAGAGAGAGGGAGGGAGAGACAAAGGAAGGGAGAAACAGAACATCAGTGGGGGAAGGTGAATAATTCAATAGAATATTTTCCAAAAGTGGCCTCAACAATATCTCCTATCCCGCATGTTCTTCCACATTGTGACCTGTGACTGAACGGATATTGAAAAGAGAGGAAACCCAAAGGTCCTTCAAACATACGAAGAGATGTTCAAACTCATTAGTACTTAGAGACAAGTAAATTAAAGCAATAATGAAGTATCACACTGTAACAGATTGGCATTGAGTGCAAAGTCACATAGCACCACTTGGTGGGGGAGTGGGCACAGAGGAGTCTTTGTTCAGGGTGGGAGGCTGACACATCCAGTGAATGTGGTAGTCCAGGATCAAATTAATTGTAGAGGTACTCTTCTGACCCAAGAATCCTGTCCCTACACAAGGATTCAAAAAGAAACAAGTACAAAGATGTTTATTGCACTTTTGTTTGTGGAAATGGGCATTTTCAGGCACTTGAGAATATCATTAGGTCTTAAGTAAAATGTGGAGGGTACACTCCATGGAACATTAAGCAGCAGTTGGGTGTATGGCAATGTAAACAGACCTAAAAACAGTGCAGATTTTTGTTTTTTAAGAAACTGAATGAGGTTTTAGGCAAATATTATTCATGTAAAATAAAAATACATGCCTAAGAGCTCTAATGTACCTTTTACAAAAATCTGTTCTAAAATTAATTATGTTAAATATATTAGAATGTTTAAACAGGGATATTGAAGTAGAAAATGGCAATTTTGATCATAAATGAACAAAACAAGACTGAACCATGATAAAATTTAGGTACAAGGTGATAGGATGAATTAATAGTCTGCTGCTTATGAGATCAAAACCAAATTTATGCATTTCACTCAAGGCTAAGCAAATATTAATTGGCAAAGAAGATATATACTCAAATCTTCCTGACCTTAAAAATTTGTTTATTTAATTGTTAAGTTGTGCCTCATTTTCCTGTTGTAGTTGCTAACTCAGGGAGAAAATATATTTGTGTTTTGAGATTCCAGACCTGAGGTGACCCAGCACTGTTTGCAAGGTATTGGCCAAAGCAAAACTTCACAGATTTCCCTAAGCTACCCAGGCCAGGCACTGTTTCTTAGATATTTTTGTCCTCCTCATGTAGTAATTGCATTTGGCCCAGCACCTAGAGCAGAGTGGAACCCATTGCTCTTGTTCATTCATTACTTCACCTCTCATATTATTTTGAGAATGAGGACTTCCCTAGCATACTAGGGAAATGGATGCTAGTCACCTTCACAGAGTGCTAAAGTTGGAAGAAACGTCATGAACACCAAAAGAGAGCCAAAGCTTTCAATCTGTAGTTCTGCAGAGGAACAGGGAATTCAGCAGCCCTCCTATCCTAGCTGCACAGAGATTAGTTTAGCTCTCTTATATTGTACCTACTGGATTATACGTACAGTTTCCCTAAAAAGAAATCTGTTTCTACAAATACATATGCACATCTACTTTGTGCTGGAAACTGTAAGTAGGCATAATACTTCCTATTTTGAGAGAGCATTTAAAAAATTATGTACAGTCTCTCCCACCTCTTCTTTTTCTCTACATTTACTGAGTGTCTTATAATGTGCCTGGCTCTTTAAGTAGTAGAAACACATTTTTTAATATTATACAAATTTTTGGCCATCAAGACTGAGAAAAACACATGAAAATTATTATCATTTTTAAAAAGATTTTATTTAAAGAAAGAGAGTGCCTGCATGTGAGAGAGGAAAGAGTCAGAGGAAGAGGAAAAGGGAGAGTAGCCCCATTGTGGGGCTGAGATCATGACCTGAGCTGAAATCAAGAGTCAGACGCTTAACTGACTGAGCCACCCTGACACCCCTATGATTAACTTTTTGAATATGTCTAGTTATAGAGGCACAAATGTGGAAGTGCAGGTCTGTGAGTTTCATATCAGGGGTTTGATAATACTCAAGTCTTGATAATAATGAACATACCAAATTTCTCATAGGTTCTCCAACACAATAATCAGAACTTTAAGCAAGAAAGGAACAAAAAATAGAGATTAGATAGAGTAGATGATTGGTAGGTAGGAAGGTAGATGGAAAGAGAAGTGGCAGAGGAGACAGAGGAAAAAAACAACAACTGTTAATAAATGTCTACCTCATTTCAGTTACCATGTGAAGTTTATGCTTCTATCTCTTTTGTCATACATGAGGAAATCTTTAAGACTCTAGGGGGTTCAGCCACTTCCAGAGAGTTACAAAGCACATGAGTGGAAGAACAATGATCTCCAGAGCTACTCATAGCATTTCTCGTGGGCCAGCAGCAATGTCATCATCTGAGAGATAGTTACAATTGAGAATTTCAGGCCTCACCCCTAACCTCTCAAATCAGAATCTGTGAGGTTGGGTCCAGAAAACTGTTTAAACAAGCTCTTCATATGATTTGTATGCACACTAAATTTTGAAATTCACCAATCTAAAACTATGCTGATTTTCTTCTTTTATGTGGTCTTTCCATTATGCTAAAAAAAGAACAAAATAAGCCTAAAAGATTTCTTTGTGTTCTTTCTAGCATATTTAAACATTTCTAACCTGTGAAGCATTTTGGGGACACAACAGATCAAGAAAGACTAGAAATATCTTATACGGTATCATTTTCTTCATTGATTTTTCTGAAGAGGGAAAAAATGCTGCTCGAATAACTTTATTATGCAGGGAAAGTCCAATGCGTATTTGTAGTAGAGAGCATAGGAAATTATATCTTTTAAATGATTATCATTTAAGGAGAAATATCCTGAATCCACTTAAGCCAAAGTTGGGATTGAAAATTAATTATGATTCTCATATGAACTGATGTGGTTGCCCACCTCTCATTAGTCCATTAGTTCTAGGATTAATTGTGCCTTTATGTTTTCTGTTAAGTAGTGAATGTTTAATGTTCAGCTGCATGTGAAGTGTAATTCCATTTGCAGCAGTTGCCAGTGTAATATTAGTCTTCTCGTTCATGAATTTCCCCTCAGCTATAGTCATATGTTTAGTGTGATACATTGAATTTTTATCTGCTCATGTACAATCCAGAAATCTTTAACAGCTGCTTACTGAGAATTTGCCCTAAGTGATTGCAGTTCACACAGTGGCTTCAACATAGTGAGACTGAAACACTGGTAAATTTGGGAGGCTGATTAAGATTTTTAAAGACTTTCTCAAGGTAAGTATAGAGAAACAAAAACATTGTAATTTGAAACTATTAAAGATGGCAACTTAGTATAGTAGGAATACTTCCTCCTTCTTTTAAAATTAACTGCTAGATTAAATTTATAGTTCTTTGAACAGTATTGGAGTTTTCCAGCATACTACTTCTACTTCCTTTTAGTGAATTTGAAAACATGTTTAAATATATTTACTCTCCAATATGGTAGGCTTTAAAATTCTGTCCTCTGATGAATATGTGCTTATTTAACCAGTTTTCTGGAACCAATCTCACAGATTCTGATTTGGGAGGTTAGGCATGAGGCCCGAAATTCTCATTTGTAAAATCTCCCAGATGACGATATGTGCTGGGTCCTCTCTTCAACATCCTTTAACGCATGACTTTAACACATGACATTCTTTAACGCATCCAACACTTCCAAGACTAGTCCACTGACTTTGTACTCCATTCAAGTTGACCCAGTCCACAAATCATTACTAAGTTTTAATTATGCTGAGATATTATAGGGATTGCAGTTTTAGTGAGTGGTGGTCTATATAAAGTCCTTCACAATTTCAAGGTTGTAATGCCAAGAATTTCTTTGTATACTTAACAGATATCAAAGTCAGTTCCATGAAAAAATACAGCCACATAATCTACTTTATAGCCCATGAATTTTCCTATAATAATAATAATAATAATAAACACATACGATCGCATTTTCTCAAAACCTCTGCTTGATTGAAATTCTGTGTATATATGTATCTATGTATCTATCATCTATAAGATTTCTGTATTTCACAAAATGTTCATATACATATATGTAGCTTTCTTGTTTTGCTTTATTTTTCTTTAAAAAGAAATTGTATTTATAGTCTTGAAACTTGACTTTTTACATAATAAGTCATAAAGATTTTTTCCAGCTTAATGAGGTATGTTTGACAAATAAAAATTGTATATTTGTTGTTCTGTGATGTGATTTTTTAAAGTGCGTAATGTGATCATTTAATATATGTGTACATTGTGAAATAATTGCAACAGTGAAGCTAATTAATGCATCAATCACCTCACATAGTTACCATTTTCTTAAATGATAATAACACTTAAGGTCTACCCTCTAAGCAAGTTTTAGGCATATGATGCCATATTATTAAGTATAGTTATCATGATATATATTTGATTCCCAGAATTTATTCATGTTATTACTTAAAGTTTGTATCCTTGGATTAACATCTCCTAATTTCCCCTACCTCCCAACTGGGCAGCTATAGTTTTGATTCTCTGGTTCTGTGGGTTCAACTTTTTGGATTCCACGTATAAGTGAGATTATACATTATTCATCTTTCTGAGTCTGGCTTATTTCATTTGGCAAAATGAAGAATTTTCTATATCAATATATTTGTTATCTTATAAGATAAAACAAACTGTTTTAATTTTTATTTCTCATTGTCTAATTATAGAGGTTAGGATTTAAAGTAGAATTGGTAATAGTCTGTCCACTTTTTTTCTTTATTTTTTTAATTATATGTTGGTATAGTTTTTCTCCCCTATGAAAAAGTTCAGAATGAATTATGCTTTCATTGTTTAGGGTTTATATAGTATGTAGTATTTCATTCTAAGATATAGTGAATTGAAAGATACAGTTAAACTGGTCAGCATGACTTAAAAGATGTTATGACTAATATTTGTCTCTCTATGATATATTAGGTGAGTACATTGTAATTAGACTCCTTCCCTTCGCCATTGTATTAATAAGGTGAAAATTAAACCTCTACTTCTGATCACTGGAAAAGAAAAAGACTAATGAAAAATTGTTTATGTGTGTTAAATAGATAACATTTGGAAATAAGGCACTCTCTCTGTGTTCTGATAAGGTTATATAACACATTTAACACTAATAGTATCATAAATTCATTAACTTGTGAATCTCAATACCTGTTTTGTCAGTTTTTCCTGCAGTCCTGTTTGTAAAACCCACAGATCCCTGCCAGGGTTCAGAAGGAGCCATTGAAAAAAAAATTAAAAAAAAAATTAAAAAAAAAATTAAAAAAAAAAGAAGAAGCCATTAACACAGCATCTGGTATCAGTCTATTTAATCAAAGAGGAAAATGATAAGATCTGGGAAAAGATTTTATGTTAAGACCAAGTATGCGTGTAGAGAGGAGTAAGGATGATTGATTTACGCCATATCTGTATTTACCCTTTCCTGTGCATCAACAAATGGGTCTCTTATGGTGTTCAGTATAAGTATTTAATTTGATTGAGCAATGTGGATCACCTAGGATAGAAGTCAGCAAACTTCCCATTAAAGTGCAGAGAGTAAGTACTTTAGGCCTTCCAGGCAGTCTCTTTGGCCACTATTTAGCTCTGCATTTTGACGTGAAAACAGCCATAGACAATACATAAATGAGTGGGCATGGCTATGTTCCAATGCAACTTTACTTATGCATGCAGATACTTTAATTTCATATAATTTTCTAGTGTCATGAAACATTCTCCTTTTGTTTTTTAAGAATTATTTAAAAATGTAGAACCATCCTCAGCTCATGGACCGTAAAAAAAACAGCACTTCAATAAGATTAAATATGTAAAATGTTTGGTTTTAGTCCAAGGGATATATTCTGAAGGAAACACAATTTATGCTTTGAAAGAACTTATGTCTTAGATTGAAAAATAGATGCATATTTAATAGATATGGTAGGTAAGTTATAGGTATGTTATGTCACACACAGCATTTTTTCACGAAACATTTACTGACATGGACTATGGAGGAAAAATGCAAGATAAAATTGAAAGCCCTCAAGTATTTCACAGTTTGTTAATTGAAGAACAGTAATAAATAGGAACACAAGCACAAATGTGATACATATTATAGAAGACATACAAATTATTTTTAAATATAAGAAAGACAAATTATGGGTTAATTTTGATTATATAAGGCAGTGCTATATAGAACGCAGTATGTTGCATGATTTAACAAATGCATAAAGCTTCAAAATAAAAAAAGTATTTCAGACAGATCAAATAAGAGAAACAAAAGCATTGAGGTATTTGAAATGTATAGATATTACAAGTTAAATGAAGTAGAGTGTTGTTTGGAGTGTTGAGAATTGAAGGCTAGACAATTTAAAATAATCTGAAATGAGTCATTGCCATTTATGAATGAAAAATTAAATACAGACAAGTAACTGGTGGGTGCATCAAAGATAAATGAGAAGGATTGTGATATTTAACAAAAAAACACAATTAGAAAAATACTAATACAGTGTTGGCAAGAAATACATGCTTATACTAGAGCAGTGCCAGAAGAAGTGGGTAGGTCAGCTTAAAGAAATGTTTTAGAGATACGATTTATTCCATAGAGAGACAAAGAGGAGAAATGGAGGCAAAATCAACTTTCAACCTTGGTGACAGAAGGTATTAACACCATTAATTGCAGGTGTTTCAACTTTGCAGGTAAAATGCAGTTTCACATATGCTATCTCATTTAAACTGTAATGGATTCAGCAGAATAAGCAAATCAAGCATCAGTATTTCCCTTTTCTTGTAAGAAAATTTAAGTTCAGTTAAATAAACTTTTGGATGCAAGGTACGATAAGGGCAGATAAATAAAAACAGTGTGTTTAAATCTAACTCTACTATCTTTTCTCATCATTTGAATGTTCCCTAACAATATAAACTTCAGGTACATTCAGTGTAGCAGGTTAAAGAGAGTTCCTGAAAGTTAAAAATGTGGAAAATCTGAGATACTGATTTTAATGCATGTTATCGTAGAGGTAGTAGCAGAAGTAAGGAGAATGAATGAAATTTCCCCTGGGCAGAACGTCTAAAGTTATAAGAATACTAAAAACTTTAATGGTTTTTTTCCCCCAGTGTTTGTGATGTGAAGTAAAAATGAAGTAAAAATATAGAGTTATGAGTGCCAAGGCAGTAGCCTGCTTATTGGCTTTGGGGCACTGCATGATAAAATCCCTGATGAACACTCTGTTATCCAAGTAGCGTTTATGTAATCAGATGAGATAGGCACAGGCCAAGCAGGAGACTAAGAAGAAACAACCACAAGCAAAAACAACTTAAAGCAATTTTCTGTAGCTGTCGGGAACTGGAGAGGGCAGGAGCAGGCCAGTCAACCTTACATGCTGCCATCTTCGACAGGGGAAGTTCTCAAAGAGAGCTGCATGTCTCAGATAATACCACACATATCTGTATTTCACCAAATCTAAAATAGTGATTTTTGTAAACTAGTAAAATAAAAAGAAACTGCTGCTAATTAAATGCTAACAATATTTCACAGGCAATTTTATACTTCGTGAAAGAGGCCTTTTGATGAACCTTGATTTATGTATCTTTTTTGTGCATACATAAATTGAAAGTATAAGCATAGTAAATGTAAGATATCATTAAAATGATTTTCCGTTCAGTCTGATCTGTTGAGTCACTTTTCAACTTAGAATCATCATTTGTGGAAATAGCAGCCTCTATTCTATTATGAAAGTTGATGATACAATGTTTCATTGAAAAAAATAAAAGCGTTTATATTATTTTTGAAATTTTCTTCAAAACTCTTGAATAATGTAGCATATATGTGTGACATACTCTCAAATGGCTCAGGAATAGAGGATAATAGATGGTGTATAGATCTGAGAACAATTACTAAAACTGAAAGGAAATTTTTATTTTCTCTAGCTATGGATGACTTATAAAGCAGAGTTACTGATTATTCACAAGGGCATAAAAAATATGTGATTCTAATTACCTGAAGATCCAGAAATATCTAAAAAAATATACTTCCTTCTAGAAATTCAAAATCTCACCATGAAAGAATACTTTAGGAAGACTTATCTATATTGATCTAGACAAGAAAACTGAGATCAGTGGAGTGTGAAGGACAGGAAAGAGAGGAATGTGTTAAATGATAACATCAAGAAATAAATATGTAGTGAACATATACCACTATTAGTATGTTTAAAATATATCATTTTTTTTAAAGATTTTATTTGACAGAGAGATCACAAGTAGGCAGAGAGGCAGGCAGAGAGAGAAGGGAAAGCAGGTTCCCCACTGAGCAGAGAGGCCCATGTGGGGCTTGATCCCAGGACCCTGAGATCATGACCTGAGCCGAAAGTAGAGGCTTTAACCCACTGAGCCACCCAGGCGCCCCTGAAATATATCATACTTTAAAAAAATTTTTTTATTTATTCATTTGAGAGAGAGTGAGCAAGAGCAGGAGAAAGGGGGAGAAAGGGGGAGGGTCACAGGGAGAGACAGAAACAGAGTCCCTGCTGAGCAGGGTTACAGACACATGGCTTTGATCCTAGGACCCCAGGATCGTGACCTGAGCCAAAGGCAGACGCTTAACAGACTGACCCACCCAGGTGCCTCTGAAATATATCATATTAATTTTTTAAGATATATTTTTAAAGATTTTATTTATTTATCTGATACAGAGAGAGAGATGACAAGTAGGCAGAGAGGCAGGCAGAGAGAGAGAGAGGAAGAAGCAGGCTCCCTGCTGAGCAGAGAGACCGATGCGGGGCTCGATCTCAGGACCCTGAGATCATGACCTGAGCCGAAGGCAAAGGCTTTAACCCACTGAGCCACCCAGGCACCCCCCAAAATTTTTATTTATTTATTTGAGAGGGAGAGAGCATAAACAGAGGAAGCAGCAGAGGGAGTGGGAGAAGGAGGCTTCCCGCTGAGCAAGGAGCCAGACAGGGGGCTCGATCCCAGTACCCTAAGATCATGACCTGAGCTGAAGGCAGATGCTTAACTAACTGAGCCACCCAGGTGCCCTGACACCTCTGTATTTCGAATGTTTGGAGAAATGGGAGAATGTGTTAAAACAAATTGGAAAAAAAGATGCTATGACAAATTTCATGCAGATTTGTAGAATTAAGAAGTGAAAACTCTCAGGGGCGCCAGGGTGGCTCAGTGGGTTAAAGCCTCTGCCTTCTGCTCAGGTCATGATCTCAGGGTCCTGGGATTGAGCCCCGCATCAGGCTGTCTGCTCAGCGGGGAACCTGCTTCCCCCTCTCTCTTTGCCTGCCTCTCTGCCTACTTGTGATCTCTCTCTGTCTGTCAAATAAATAAATAAAATCTTTAAAAAAGAAAGATTTAATTGATTTTAATATTGTAATATGCACCAGTATTTTATGAAATTATTCATTATGAAAGAGGAAAGCTGCCTATTGAACTGTGACATATAAACAATTGCAAAACTATGATTTAAATATTAGAAGGTTGTCTCTGGGTATAAAAAAATACAGTATTCTAAGTAAAAGAGAAAATATTTCTGAAGGATTATTTGAGATAAAGAAAGAATGGCATTTATTTCAGAAATAAAATGTTCGTTACCTAGCAATATGCATATCCTATTATCCCATTTTTTAAATTTTACATATGTGTGTAAACATATATATAAACATCTATACCTTTAAAGAGGGCATACAAAAATATGTACATGGGCATACAGTTATGGGGGAAATGAATATATGAAATAGTATAAAAATATGTTTTTCTACATAACGTTAAAAATTTTTAATATTTAAGCTGTAGAATAGTTTCAGATTTACTTAAATATTGGAAAGATAGTATACAGTTTTTATTTTCTCACACCCAGTGATCTTTACTCAGTATCTTACATCGGTATAGCATATTTGTGATAAATAATACAAATAAAACCAATATTAACCATTATTATTAATCCAACTCTATTTTAATCCATATTTTCTAAGATTTTTACCTAATGTTCTTTTTTTCTTTCTGTTTTCCTGTCTTTATATCTTTCTGTCTTTTGTTTTTGTTCTAGGATCCCATCAAGTGAAACACATTTAGTTTTTAGTCGTAAGTCTTGTTTTTCTTAGACTTTCCTTGTTTTGATAATATTGACAGTTTTGGGGAATACTGGCCAGATATTTTTGTATGATGTTCCCTAATATGGGTTTGTCTGATTTTTTCACCATGATTATAGTGAGGTTATGTGTTTTTGAAAAGAAAAACCGTAGAAGTAAAATGCAATTCTCATTACATCATATCCTGGATACATACTGTCAACATCACTTACCATCTTTGATGTTGACCTTGATTACCTGGCTTAGTTATTATTTGTCAAATTTCTCTGTAACATAAAATTATCCACCCCAACCACCTTCATACTGTACTCTTAGAAAGAAGTCACTGAGTGAAGCTAACAATCCTTAAGTGTGAGATTTGTCCCTCTCCTCCAGGGCATATTATCTTCATAAATTACATAGAAATTACAATACATAAATTACATGAAATGAGAATTGTGTTTATTCTTATTTATTTATTTAACCATTTATTTTATCAGTATGGATTGCTGGGTATTAATTTTATAATCTAGATTATAATGAAATTACTATTTATTATTATTATTTATTATTATTATTGCTCACAATTTTCCAGCTTTGGACATTGCAAACTCTTTCAGTTGACTCTTGTCTTTTTGACACACTCCCTTTGCTTTGTGTGTGTATGTGTGTGTGTGTGTGTGTGTGTGTGGTATTTGTTTTGTTTTGTTTTGCACTTCCTTTTTTCTGACACTGCTCCAGAGTCATCTTGTGAATTTTCTTTCCCAACCTTAGAAGCAGTCATTTCTCCAAGGTATCCTCATTCCCTTTATTGGAAAATGATATTAGAAACTAAGATCTGGGCAAAGGGTATCCTCACTGCATCAGGAAATCTTTTATAACTCATTTATCCAATATAATATTTTCTTTTTTTTATTCTTGAACCCTTTCTCTGAGTCACTTCAAATTTCATTTTATAATCAGAATTCTTTTCCTTTGACCTCGTGGCACATAGGCTGAATACACAGCATATATTTATGTATTGATTGTATTGAAATGTTTGTCCACTTCTGGGTATGGAGTTTTTTCTTCACTCCAAAGTTGTTTTCAATGTACATGCTGAGTGATCCATCAGAATCCAAAGCCTGGGAGAAAATTATTTCTTTACTTGAACTTTCCTACAATGTAGTATAAATTTGAACTCAACACCTGGATGTGGTTAAGTAAGGATGTGGGCTTTTGTTTGTTTGTTTGTTTTTATGAAAGATTTAGCCACC
The DNA here is from genome assembly GCA_028533885.1 of Nasua narica. Lineage (NCBI taxonomy): Eukaryota > Metazoa > Chordata > Mammalia > Carnivora > Procyonidae > Nasua > Nasua narica. The sequence continues at coordinate 40,309,464 of CM052811.1, forward strand.
AATTTTTCTTACTCTCACTTTTGTTCTTACTCCCCAGAACCACTGATGTGACTCTGAATACGTACTTCCCTGCATACCTACTTTCCCTCTCATTATTTCATCTCTAAATTTATCTTTGTTTAGTTTAAGAACAAGTATACACTTTTTAATATTTCCCTCCAAACCCAGCATAGTGTGAAATTTGTAATAAGGAGAATTTAGAGTTCCTTTAGCTTGCTCTAATTTTAGAACCAGAAGTCTATTCAAACTAAAGAATATATATATTTTTTTCTATATAACAAACCATCTAATTGTTATTTATTGACTTGTTCAGGTCTTTAGTTTTTTATTTACATTAACAAAAAATAGTAAAATATGCATCATACAGAATACAATTCCATTTTCAATTATAAAGAAGATTACCAAATTCATTTTCAAATCCAGAAAGTTTTTAAAGTGAAAGAGGGGGACGCCTGGGTGGCTCAGTCGGTTAAGTGTCTGCTTTCAGAAATAAAATGATCATGATCCCAGGGTTCTGGGATCAAGTCCTATATTGGGCTCCCTGCCCAGCGGGGAGCTGGCTTCTCCTTCTCCCTCTGCCTGACACTCCTCCTTATTTGTGCCCTCTCTCTGTCAAATAAATAAAATCTTTAAAAATAGTTTAAAAACAAGTGAAAGAGGACAGTTTAAATGATTAAAATTGTACATATATGTATAATGTTTTTTAAATTTTTATAGGTGTATATGCATGAATATAATGTGTATATGTATATGTGTATATATACGTATATTTGGTTTACTGATAAAATATTTTATTGTAAGTGCCTGCATGGCTCAATCAGTTAAGCATCTCTCTTCGGCTCAGGTCATGAATCTGGAGTCCTGGGATGAGTCCCTCATCGAGCTCCCTGCTCAGCAGGGAGTCTGCTTCTCCCTTTGCCCCTCACAGGGCTCGTGCTTTCTCACTCGCTCTCTCTCACTCTCAAATAAATAAATTTTAAAAAAGAAAATATTTTATTACATTTGTGGACCAATAAAATACTTCTTATAGAATGTTTTTAATATTTATTTTGGTTTTTTTTTTCCTGAAAATTTGCATTTAGAGACTAAGGAGAATTAGCTTCTATTATTATTTCCATTATACCTGATACCTTGAAGAAACTGTGTCACCTTACCAACTGCGTCCTCACTCTGTTTTCCCAAGTACCCTGTAGATGGCCCTTGAAAAAGAGGTTTTAGTGATGCACAGTCTGGAAAGTATTAGAGAAGAAACAAAAAGTTGTATCTGGTTATCTTTTTTATTTAACTATGCATTAAAGTAAGAACTTGGTTCATTGCGTATGTGTTTCATATGCAAACAAGTGAAATCAGAGCAGAAGCATGAAGCATTCAGAAGAGGTTCACCAATCAGTGATGGCTTAGTTTAATGAATCTAGCTGTAATAATTCTCATTTAACAGGTAAAAATCTAACACAAGTATCAAACTACATGCAATATTAGAACAACAGGCATAAATGGGTCAGTTTTAGGCAAATGAGGAAATAAGATCATATCAATTATAAGTTTTAGACTTTTTTTTTTACTGTTTCTGTACCTTTATAAGCTGTTTTTTCCTTGATAGCTTTCATATCAACTTAAGAAGTTATAGTCTATCAATGAGGTTATATTTTAGAATGAAATGTATATTGACTTTTAACTTTGTAGCTGATCTTATGTATGAAAAAGAATTTGTTTTATTTTTTTTAAAGATTTTATTTATTTATTTGATGGAGAGAGAGAGATCACAAGTAGTGAGAGAGGCAGGCAGAGAGCTAGGGGGAAGTAGGCTCCCTGCTGAGCAGAGAGCCCCATGCGGGGCTCAATCCCAGGACCCTGAGATCATGACCTAAGCCGAAGGCAGAGGCTTTAACCCACTGAGCCACCCAGGTGCCCCAAGAATTTGTTTTAAATAGTATCTGACCTTTTTATTAAAGGGATATTAATTTGTAATGATGACTAATTATAGTTAAAAAAAATTCCTCACTCAGGCTGAGATCTTCAGGTTGGTGGGGTTTTGATAATACTTTCCTTAAAAGTCACTCAATAAAAAAAAAAAAAAACAGTCACTCAATAACCTCATTCACTTGATGGTGGAAAGATAACTACATTAGCTCAGTGATGGAAGCAAATCACATCTATTTTAACATACAATACTGATTTGAAATAAAATAAGTATTACCTGGTATGTCTTTTAAGAAAATGTGACTTTTTTGTGAGATATTATTGTTAATTTCCAAAATGCTAACCAGAAATCAATAAATCATATGATGGGATTTGGCAGCAAATCAGTTAATCTTTCATTTCAAGTGGAAATGTTTTTTGCCTTTATAATTTTTCTTTTCTAAATTATTTTTTAAAATATATTTTTAGTCAGATATACACATGAACACACAAAAATATATTTGTACATTTTTTCTTAAAGGCTTTTTAAAATTTATTTATTTGAGAGAGCGAGAGAGAGAGAGAAGGATTGAGAGAGAGAAAAGGAGCAGAGGGAGAGGGAGAAGCAGACTCCCTGCTGAGCAGGGAGCCTGACTCAGGGCCCATCCCAGGACTCCCAAGATCATGACCCGAGCCAAAGGCAGACACCCAGCTGACTTAGACACCAAGGCACCCCTGTACACTTTTTCTTAACCCAGTATCTGGGTTTAATATGTCTAGGAAATCTTTATCCATTTACAAAATTGTGGTAAATTATATTTTGGATTTTACATGTCTCTTTTTATCGATTAATTACAAAGTCTTGCTATGTATTTTGTCATACATTTTAACATACGGACTATTACTTTGGTGTTGTTTCTTCTTGTGTAAATCGATTAAAACAATATGCTTATTTTAACTGATGCCAAAGGCATTTGATAAATTTAAATGGACCTTTCTGATGAAGCAAATGGACATAATGATGAAGTCATTAATCAGCATATAAATAGTAGATATATTTAGAAGCCAAAAGCAGCAAATATTTATTGAAAGACTTTAAAGACAAAGACCTTAACACTAAATTAAAGAAGAAAACAAGGGAATTCAGTATTATAATATTGTTTAGAATCATTTCGAAAGATCTGTCTAAAGCTGGAAAACAGTTTAAAAAGAAATAGTTTGTTGTTAAAGAGCAAGTGTCCCAGATGTGCATAAGAACAGGCAAACATGCCCTTTCTGGAGAGACTAGTACAGCCAGTAGTGGAGAGAATGTTGAATCACTTCATAATAAGCCCTCTTTGGAGGCCAGTGATCTGGAGAACCAGGTGGACCAGACCAAAGATGAGCTCTGTCTCTACTTCATAGGGAGTAGGTTTAAGAAATTTTTACCAATAATAGAGTTTTTCAGAAGTGCTTCAGGATTCATAAACATTTAATTAAATATTTAAAATAATATGTAATTATTTTAAGCTGTATTTGAAAAATTAAACACATTAAAGTATTTCTTTATAAAGTCAATCATTTTTTTAAAGATTTTATTTATTTATTTGACAGAGGGAGGCACAGCGAGAGAGGAACACAAGCAGGGCGAGTGGGCAAGGGAGAACCAGGCTTCTTGCAGAGCAGGGAGCCCAATGCTGGGCTCGGTCCCAGGATCCTGGGATCATGACCTGAGTAGAAGGCAGACGCTTAATGACTGAGCCACCCAGGCACCCCACACTAAAATATTTTTAACACCTAATTATGTAGCAGAGTCTTCAGATTTATTATGAAATTTCCTTACTGGTTAACCTGGGTTGCCTTGAATTTAGTATAATTTGTCTGCTACTATCTCATGACATTTGCTCAGATTCTTATTCATTAGATATTTATTAGAAAGGTTGTAGTTCTCTACAGAAGTTTTCCTAAAAATCATTGCTGTTTATATTCACTCATAGAAAATTTGGGCACCTGAGTGACTTAGTTAAGCATTTGCCTTTGGCTTTGGTCATGGTCCCAAGGTCCTGTGATGGAGCCCTTTGTTCCTAGGGCTCCCTGCTCAGCGGGAAACGTACTTCTCCTTCTCCCTGTCCCTCTGTCCCTCCCTCTGCTTGTCCTCTTTCTCTCTCTCAAATAAATAAAATATTTTTTAATAAAGAAAATAATGCAAGTATATATTATAAACATATAGCCCATGTGTGCAAAGCTCAAATCAAAGCATCCTAGGGTTGCTGGGATATTTGCTTGTTAATGCTGCTTTCCAGCTTTCCAGAATATTATTCAGTAAATACTTGTGCTCAAGAAATATTTATTTAAAAATATAATGAAATCTTGGGCAAGTCTTAGTTTCTCAAGAAGATTTCTTCTTCTAGTATAATAGAGGTGCAGTTAGTGTATTCATAATGCGTTGAACTGTGATAGTATCAAAATATAGATGTCGTAAGGACTTGTAACATTTGGTGCCACTGGCATAACTTTTATGATTATAAATGGTGTGATTTTAATGGTGGACTAAATGATTAGAGAGAAATTTGGAGAAGGATGACTTAGTACAAAATTTAAAAAGAAATTGAAATTGGAAGCTGGAAGTACAACTTAAACAGGCTCAAGATAAAATGACAAGTCATACTCTACTGGGATTAATTATTTCTTCAACTAGTTTAGATGTGTCTGACAATATCATTCAGTATTAAAAACAACATATCAAAACTTCTCACAGAAAAAGACAAAGTAAAGATTATAAGAGTATAATGATAGCTAATTGGTCTTTGTTGGTGTATGTTCCCAAATCATTATAGTACTCCAGCTGAATTTAGAATTTAAGCTTAGAGTCAGAAGTGGAAAACTGGAATAAATGCAGAAACAAAACTCCAGTAGGAGTTAGAGGATTTATGATGAATTGTGAATCAGGGATTTTTAGATTTTGAGTTTTTTCATTTTCATTATGTTGGTCTTTTTCTTAGAAGCAATATGATGGGTCTTTTGGAGTAGCACTGAAAGTGTGATCATAGGCAAATGCAATCAACTCTGTGTCTGGACTTTAAGTGAGTACTAGGGCTTCAGGGGTAGGGTGGCTTGTTTCAATTTCCCATGGATAAAGGAAGCTTAGCCTTGCTTTATATGCATGCACTGAAGAAGAATATAGAAGAACATGGGGAGGTAGATCGGTCCCAGTAAAGTGAATTCCACTGAGTTATGGTGTTGTGAGAGAAGATTTTTTTAATTAAAATAATTTCACTCAGAGCAGTTCAGTATATTTTTAAAAGAAATACGATATTCATCATATGGTACTTGGAAATTTCCAAGTATAAAGGGAAACCAATTTTAATTGCTTTAAAGGTTCTCTACATATTTTAAATGAATTTCAACTTATCTGTACAGAGGATTTGCTCCCTTTCAGACAACTTAATATGATATCAGAGACAAACATGACACACTCAACTGAAATGTTGATTCTTACATTAACTATAGATGGCTATATTAGCAAAAGCTTTTCTCAGTTTATCATCAGTGCCTTGGGAACTTTTTGTATCTTTATATGACTTATAACTGAAGTCTTGTATTCCATGGAGGCAATTATGTTTCTTAATATTGTTTCCCTTTTTAAATTTTTAACAAAATCACTATCAAAGACACTAATGGGTTATTATCTTCTCTTTTCAAACTAGTTATGGGGCTTTAATAACTTGCACTTCTTTGACAGTTTCATTTTTTTCTTCTTCCTGACAAGGAAAATAATCAACCAATTATTTGTGAAGACATTTCTCTCTGTCTCTCTCTCTCTCTCTCTCTTTTTTTTTTTTTTCTGGTTTCTTATTTAGAATGTCCTCTAAATTTAAATAAAGGACAGTCTTCAAATTTGAATTGGTTCTCAAAATCAATTTATTTCTCTGCTCTTCTCCTTTTATTATTGCTTCCATTCCCTAAGCTCACAAATTCTTTATAAATATTGTCATTTTAAACACTTTAAAAAATCAAGTTAAAGACTGATACTTCTGGGACAAGACATTTGACTCCCTTGAATATCTAAACTTTACTTTGAAATAACTCAATCAGTATCAAAAGGAGTCTATATAATCACTGGAACCTAGAAAAGTTCCTTCTAGTTATCTGAAACTTAAAAGAGTATTTTCCAAAAGAAAAGATGCAGGGTGAGTTGGGAAAAATGGAGCACAAACCAAATATATATTTCAGTGGGTACCAAAGGGAATTCCACTAGGAAAATAAGTGAAATCTTCCCCTCTTCTCTCAAAACACCCTCTAGAATGCTATCCACTTGCATTCTGTGAGAGCAAGAACCAGAGATGAGGACAGGGTACAGTGGGCTCAGTGGAGAGAACTAAATCTTACTACAGTCAGAAGTTCCATCCTGCTTCACTGACTGTGGCAAATGGCACCCCAAGAGTCTGCACACAGCTTGTTATCCACCCCCACTCCCACACTACGTGGCTTTTTGTCCTGTCATTTCCCTCTGTCCCCTCTATCATGCAAAACAGGGCTTCTTTCTTCTCCCTCAGCTCATACTTATTATGGATCAAAGCCATCTGTCATGTAGTCTAAGAGCATATTTCATCTCCCCTTAGCAGCATTGCTGAGAGTTACTGTGTTTGCGTAATTATTTGATTAATGTCTGTCTCTTGCACTAGAATGAAGCTTCATGAAGTTAGGGGTTCTCATGTGCTTTTGCTCACCATTTTATAGCCAACACAGGTTGCGTAGACAGTGGACAATCAATAAATACATGTTGAAGGAAGGAAAGGTAGAGATAGGTTTTGAGCTAATAGAGGATGAATGCGCAATAGCAAACTTGAAACTGAGAATTAGAAACCATTGCCCTAAAGTCCACTAGTAATTCCTTGCCACAGGCAATTTTTTCATTGTGCTATTCTTAGACTGAGGATTATTGCAAGTTTTTTCTTCCTCTCTTCCCACTGCTACCTCAGGTTTAGTCTGCCAGATCCTATTCTATTTCTTTGCAGAGTAAATAATTAGTATTTATTTTACTTTTTGTTTATTTTTTACTTTTGGATCGTCGTTGTAACATGGCTGTTAGGTGAGGAGTATTTCTCATTTACATTCATGATCATCACAAATCTATTTCCTAAATTTAGTTCTGTATTTTCCTGAAATAAATAATGCTGATAAAATGTAAAACCAGAGCAATCAATAATTTTGTGAACAGAATACATATATTTTTAAAATCTCTATTTATACATATATTTGTATATGTAAATATATAAAATATATTTTATAATATATAGGTATGAAATTAAGAGCAATTATCGCTGAATGGTAAATATTTTATTATTATAGATGTCTATAGTTTTAAAAATTCCTATGATGGGATACTTATGTAATAATCAAAAAGTTACCTAAAGGGAAAACTAAGTTTTGTTGATGATCTCTTTTTCCTCTTACTGTTTTTAAACAAACTAATCCAAGTATCTAATTTGATACAGGTTTTTAAACATGACCTCAAATTATATCAATTTTGAAATTGATTTACTTATCCTGAAAATTAACTCACACTATTAAATTAAATGGTTACATTATATCTTATTTTCTCCCAACCAGAGATTTAATTTACTATCTCTCCACTGTACATATAATTAGAAGAAAAAAGGCACCGATATTCCCATGCACATATAATTTTTCTACTGACAATTCAAACATTAAAGGAGGTAAGGCAGGAGGCTTTTTCCATCCTCAGATTAGTTTATTCACTAATGAAGCCATTCTTTAGTTCATGCTAACTGGAACCTCCGTTCCTTTGCCTATCTAAAATAGGTAGGTCATTTTCTGCATAGATCCTGTATGGAACAATGGATTATTCCTGCTTTATTATGTTATTCACGAATCTGCACCAGATCTTCCCTCTATAGAGCTGGCATTAAGTAGACTTTACTAACTTTCAAACAGACCATTCCATGTAGGGCTGGGGGATGCAATGAGGGGGTTTGCATTTCTGCTTCAAAGGTAGATTGCAAGGAATAAAAATACCATGTGGTGAAAGCAAATGTCCTTAACTAGGTATTATAAATAACTGTTTATTTCAACCAATAAGATGAAATTCCTGTTTCAGAGGGAAAATAAAAAGGAAAGGAAACTAAAGAAAAGAGAAAACACAAACTAGAACAAAAAGCAGACTCTAAAGCTAACTTTGGAAAATAGGAGTATTAAATTTTAATGACCATTAGGGAGATAGAAGGGAGTGTGTGAGGGATTTGCAACATAGGTTTAGAGTTCAAATTGTATTATCCACATGGTCTGAAAAGTCCCAAATTGAAACATTTATCTTAGATTATCTGTGGGTAGTAATTCTCCAAGACATACTTACATAATAAAAATAAATGTTTGGGAGAGAAAAACATCAAACACCAAATTCTGGAGTGTTTACCTTTGTGTGCATGGGAGAGGAATACAATTGGTAATATATTGGTGATATTTTATTTCTTAATCCACTTAGAATGGGCATATTGTTTTTGTTAGATTATTTCAATCCTTTTATGTATCTGGAGTGTCTTTTAATAATTTAAATTTTAAATAAAAATCTAAACAGTTTGTGTGCTGATACTCTAAATGCATCGAAAGACATTAAGAGAATAGCTAGTACTCCATAAAAATTTAAAATAATAATTTGTCTTTTAATTAAAAAATGAATGACAGTCAGGATAATCTTAATGCCATATAAGGAAAAAAGGTTAATACTCATGAATTTATTTTATATTGTTTTTTATTTTTAATTTTATTTGTATTTAAATTCTGTTCATTTATTTTTTAAATTCGTAATATGGTAAAAAATTCAAAAAGTACAAGAAGAATAGTTACCATAAAAGACTGTAAAATATAAAACTGATCTATGGAACTTGCCAATAATGAATGGGGAAATAAAATGAACAAACAATTTGTAAAACAAGGTATAATGGCTGATATATTTATGAAACTGGCATGAAGACTAGGTTTAAATAGGTAAACCTTTGTCCTCTCCAGTGAATTTAGAAATATGACATCATAATAAATTACAAAAATTAGAACAAATGCTTGATGTTCAGTTTAGTATTTAGTGTTTAGCATTGTGAATTCAGGAAGTGCTTGAAGTTGTATTTAGCTTAGAGCAACAATTCGTAGTTGTGGCTCTATCTAGTTCTCTTTGACCCCAACACAAATTCTGTCCCAAAAGCGAAGTATGCTTATCTTATGTTGCTTCTTTGCTTCTCATTATTTGTTTGCAAGGTCTTTCAAGGTTTCTGGCCCTTTCCATTTTTACATTCCTAGAATTTGAAGACCTATATGAATTATTACTCTGGTACTGCAGAGCTACTCTGCCTGTTACTTGAGGTTTTCTTTTCTTACAGATTCTTGAATATAAATACACTGTATCTTTCTATGTTGAAGTTGGTTTCTTCATTTTTCTTTTTTCAAAATGTTCTTTTTTGCTTGTATTTGTCTTGGTGCACAGCCTAAGAGACTACCTTCCCTGCCTACTTGAGCAGAGAGTGGCATGGGGAGAGCACAGTGGGTGAAAATGTGAATGCTGGGGCTATTTTGCCTCAGATGAGTTCTATCTGTGTCTTCATTTCTTCATACATTAGAAGCATAGAAATTGACACTTATAGTATGGTTTTGAGGATTAAATTTGTCCAGTTAAGAGTTAGCTAGTAAAGGGGCGTCTGGGTGGCTCAGTTGGTTGGGTTCCTGCCTTCCACTCAGGTCATGATCTCGGAGTCCTGGTATCGAGCCCCGCATCGGGCTCTCTGCTCAGCAGGGAGCCTGCTTCCTCCTCTCTCTCTGCCTGCCTCTCTGTCTACTTGTGATCTCTTTCTCTGTATCAAATAAATAAATAAAATCTTTAAAAAAAAGAGTTAGCTAGTAATAATAATAGTAATAGAAATTAAAATGGTATTTCATATTGATGTAATAAACTCTAGTTCCCACTTCTAACTATTCTCTTCCCAATCACCTCACATAAACTAGTTTTATGTTGCAAAGATTAGGCACTCATTGAATAGATTTCAGAGGCAGAATGGGGCTTCAACTGATTTCAAATAATTCCTATTCACATTACACTCAAAGGAAATATTGTTTTCTCATTTTATTTTTATTTATTTATTTTTAAAAACTCATGTATTTATTTTAGGGAGAGAGAGAGAGTGAGGGGAGGGGCAGAGCAAGAGAAACTGAAGCAGACTCTGTGCTGAGCACAGAGCCCCTTGCAGGGCTCCGTCTCATGACTCAGATCATGACGTGAGCTGAAACCAGGAGACAGACACAACCCTCAGAGCCACCCAGGTGCCCCTTTCATTTTAAACACAAAAAACAAATGGCTTGTGCTAAAATTCAAACTTTGAAATTACATAATTGTATTTTCTTGCGGTTGATTAATTTTTGGTATATTAATAACTTAAGAGATATTTAAACACATTACTATGTTGAAGATTTTGATTAATAAGGATATCCTTTGGGACATATAAAGTTTGGACGGATCAAATATTAACATTTTTAGTAACTTCTATTTTGTGGAATATTTTTTAGTGCCTGTTTCACCAGTTCACATAATATTAAGCCTATTTCTTAATTTTGTAAAAGTTCAGGAAATATTTAAACAATTAATATTGAAGGAATAGGAACGTACATACAACTAGTCCATTTAAGGCCAAATGAAACAATAGGATTTAGAATATGGTTAATTTAAATACACATACACATGCACACACATTTTTATCCTCCATTATGAAAAAAACATATATTCTTATATTTTATATGTTAACATACAAGAAAATAACCAAACTTAATATTTGTATTATGAGTACCATTATAAATTCTAAAATTTAGCTTGTAGAACAACATTGTTTATGTTTTAAGACCAAAAAAAAAAAAAGATAAACTATGTCTGCCTCTTTCCTTAAGGCATCTTATAAGATCAAGATGTTTTATTTCTTTTTCCCCCTATTTTCTAATTCTTTGTGCTCAAATTACTTTTCTCATTAAAAGCAAATTAAATCATAGTTCCTTCTAGGCAAAATCACATATAGACATTAAAAAGCATGATTTGCATTACAATTAGAATCCTTCCCACATTTAGTCAAAGAAAATGAGAGTTAAAGGATTTGCACACTGGATAATGTTTGAAATCATAATTCAAAATATAAATCAATATACCCAAGAGTATTAAACATTGATTTTAAATATCAGCCCAAACTGTAAGGTAAGTAAGCTATCATTTTATTACATGGCGTGATGATAGAGACCTCTGCATTCTTTGTTTTTCTGGCAAAATAAAATGTCTTGATAACATATTTACTGAAAGTAATTGCCAGCAGAAGAAAAATTAAAAAAATAAGTCTATTAAAATTAAAAAAAAAAACCTTTATCAACTGCACCAAAAATCTTTCAAATAATATTTTTAAAAATGTTAAATACTAAATTTGTTGTGTGTGTGATGCTCTATAGTTTTGAAAATATTTTTATGAGCATTAATTGATTTGATCAACCCAGGGACCATGTGTTAGTAGAAATGTGACCAACACTATTTGTAGGAAGATAGGTAAATAGCTAACTAATTGAACATTAATAGATATAATAAATTAGATAAGTAATAAGCTGTCTTATGACTAAATTGCAAAAAAATGCACTGAAAATGAAGCTCATTAATTCTGAGACCAAATTGTTTATCATGAGTCCTTTTTAAATGCATAATCTTAAGTCCACTTCATTTGAGGCTTAAAGTACTTGTAGGTAAAAAAGGAATAAGCCATCTTGACATTGAACCTAAGTTCATTTTTTTTTTAAACTGGTTTAATATATAGAGGATACTTAAATATTCTAAGCCTATTATAATGTGTGTTTCAGATTTTAAATGATAAAATAATTAAATGATAAAATACTTCAGTCAGTTTTCAAATGAATTTTTTAAAAAGGAGTTGAGATTTATTAGATTATGATATTTGGAAGGCCAAGAGCATGAGTGCTAATTTAAGATCTGACTGGATTTAGACCTCAAGGACTCCTCTACCCCAGGGTCTTTCCCTCTGCTCTTAATTTGTACTTCCATAGAAACTAAACTTCATTCCCAGAAATTCTCTTCTACATAAGAAATACAGTTATCACTAGCACCTTATTACTTGTAATAAAAATATTTAAAAAACAGAATACTCAGGCTCTCCCAATGATCCATGGAAAATCACAAGGAAAACTCTTCTTGTGTCTACTTTACTTTGACCATCTCTGAAGTAAACATTAGCCCATGAACTCAAATATTCTGATTGGCCAGCTTGAACCAAATCTTTTCTCCATGTCATTGCTGTAGCAGACATCTCTGTTTGATTACCATTTCCCTAAAATTATGATAGTAGAAGAGGATGAAAATATCAGATCCATTGCTTGACACATATTATGCTAATACCACATTCTCCTGACTGGGAGGATCTACACAATTTTCTTTCTATATCTATCTATAGATAGATAGATATACCTGAAATTCCACCGCCTAAATGCTATAATACTGTGAACTGTCATCAAAAGAAGCTATCTTCATCAAAGAAACTGTCTTCAAGGTTTTCAAGTTACTCAACTCAGTTTCAAATCTAAGCTGTCTGGGTGATATCGGTTCTTGTCATTCTTGCTCGTCAAGTAACTAAGGTAAATATCATCAACCCTGATACACTCTAATGCAATGAACAGACTATTTATATGATAGATATAAAGCACATATTTATAAAGGGAAGGAGAAAAATCTTGGATGGGTATGCATTTTAATTTGCAAACATTTTTTTTAAATTAATTTAATTTTATTTTTTCAGTGTTCCAAGATTCATTGTTCATGTACCACACCCAGTGCTCCATGCACTCCGTGCCCTCATCAACACCCACCACCAGGATCAGCCAATCCCCCCCCTCCCTCCCCCCACAAACCTTCAGTTTGTTGCTCAGAATCCACAGTCCCTCTGGGTTCATCTCCCCCTCCGATTTCCCCCAATTCACCCTTCCTTTCCTTTTCACAATGTCCTCTATGTTTTTCCTTATGCACCACATGTAAGTGAAACCATATGATAACTGACTCTCTCTGCTTGACTTAATTTCACTCAACACAATCTCTTCCAGTCCCATCCATGTAGACATAAAAGTTGCGTATTCATCCTTTCTGATGGAGGCATAATATTCCATTGTATAGATGGATCATGTCTTCTTTATCCATTTGTCTGTTGAAGGGCATCTTGGCTCTTTCCACAGTTTGGCCATTGTGGCCATTGCTGCTATGAACATTGGGGTACAAGTGGCCCTTCTTTGCACTACATCTGCATCTTTGGGGTAAATACCCAGTAGTGCAATTGCAGGGTCATAGGGTAGCTCTATTTTTAATTTCTTGAGGAATTTCCACACTGTTTTCCAAAGTGACTGCACCCACTTGCATTCCCACCAACAGTGGAAGAGGGTTCCCCTTTCCCCACATCCTCTCCAACATTTGTTGTTTACTGTCTTGTTGATTTTGGCCATTCTAACTGGTGTAAGGTGGTATCTTAGTGTGGTTTTGATTTGAATCTCCCTGATGGCTAAAGATGATGAATATTTTTTCATGTGTTTGTTGGTCATTTGTATATCTTCTTTGGAGAAGTGTCTGTTCATGTTTTCTGCCCATTTCTTGATGTGATTATCTTTTTTGTGGGTGTTGAGTTTGAGGAGTTCTTATAGATCTTAGATATCAGACCTTTGTCTGTAGTGTCATTTGCAAATATCTTCTCCCATTCGGTGGGTTGCCTGTTTGTTTGGCTGACTGTTTCCTTCACTGTGCAGAAGCTTTTTATCTTGATGAAGTCTCAAAAGTTCATTTTCGCTTTTGTTTCCTTTGCCTTTGGAGACATGTCCTGAAAGAAGTTGCTGGGCTGATGTCGAAGAGTTTACTGCCTATGTTCTCCTCTAGGATTTTGATAGATTCCTGCCTCACATTGAGGTCTTTTATCCATTTCGAGTTTATCTCTGTGTATGGTGTAAGAGAATGGTCAAGTTTCATTCTTCTATATATAGCTGTCCAATTTTCCCAGCACCATTTATTGAAGAGACTGTCTTTTTTCCACTGGATATTTTTGCCTGTTTTGTCAAAGATTATTTGACCATAGAGTTGCGGGTCCATACCTGGGTTCTCTACTCTGTTCCACTGGTCTACGTGTGTGTTTTTGTGCCAGTACTATGCTGTCTTGGTGATCACAGCTTTGTAGTAAAGCTTGAAATCAGGCAATGTGATGCCCCCAGCTTTGTTTTTCTTTTTCAACATTTCCTTAGCAATTTAGGGTCTTTTCTGGTTCCATACAAATTTTAGGACTGATTATTACAGCCCTTTGAAAAATGCCAGTGGAATTTTGATCGGGATGGCATTGAAAGTATAGATTGCTCTGGGCAGTATAGACATTTTAACAATGTTTATTCTTCTGATCCATGAGCATGGAATGCTTTTCCACCTTTTTGTGTTTTCTTCAGTTTCTTTCATAAGTGTTCTGTAATTCTTTGAGTACAGATCCTTTACCTCTTTGGTTAGGTTTATTCCCAGGTATCTTAGGGTTCTTGGTGTTAGAGTAAATTGAATCAATTATCTTAATTTCCCTTTCCGTATTTTCATTGTTAGTGTATAGGAAAGCAACTGATTTCTGTGCATTGCTTTTGTATCCTGCCACATTATTGAATTGCTGTATGAGTTCTAGTAGTTTGGAGGTGGAGTTTTGGGTTTTCCATGTAAAATATCATGTCATTTGCGAAGAGAGAGAGTTTGACTTCTTCATTGTCAATTTGAATACCTTTTATTTCTTTTTGTTTTCTGATTGCTGTTGCTAGGACTTCCTGTGCTATGTTGAACAAGAGTGGCGAGAGTGGGCATCCTTGTCATGTTCCTGATCTCAAAGGGAAGGCTGTCAGCTTTTCCCCATTGAGAATGATATTTGCTGTGGGCCTTTCATAGATAGATTTTATTAAGTTGAGGTATGTTCCTTCTATCCCTATACTTTGAAGAGTTTTAGTCAGGAATAGATGGTGTATTTTGTCAAATGCTTTTTCTGCATCAATTGAGAGGACCATGTGGTTCTTCTCTTTTCTCTTACTGATTTGTTCTGTCACATGGATTGATTTGCGAATGTTGAACCACCCTTGCATCCCAGGGATAAATCCCACGTGGTCATGATGAATAATCTTTTTAATGTGCTGTTGGATCCTATTAGCTAGGATCTTGTTGAGAATTTTGACATCCATATTCATGAGGGATATTGGTCTGAAATTCTCCTTTTTGACTGGGTCTTTGCCTAGTTTAGGGATCAGGGTAATGCTGGCTTCATAGAAAGAGTCTGAGAGTTTTCCTTCTGTTTCTATTTTTTTTTTTTTTGAAACAGCCTCAGGAGACTACGTATTATTTCTTTTTTGAATGTTTGGTGGAAATCCCCAGGGAATCTGTCAGGTCTTGGGCTCTTGTTTTTTGGGAGATTTTTGATCATTATTTCAATTTTGTTGCTAGATATTGGTCTATTCATGTTGTCAATTTCTTCCTGTTTCAGTCTTCAAAGTTAATGGGTTTCCAGGAATGCATCCATTTCTTCTAGGTTGCTTAACTTATTGGCATATAGCCATTGATAGTAATTTCTGATGATTGTTTCTATTTCCTTTGGATTAGTCATTATCTCTCCCCTTTCATTCATAATTTTGTTAATTTGGGTCCTCTCTCTTTTCCTTTGGATTAGTTTGGCCAATGGCTTATCGATCTTATTGATTCTTTCAAAAAACCAACTTTTGGCTTTGTTGATGCATTCTACTGTTTCTCTAGTTTCTAACTCGTTGATCTCTGCTCTAATCTTGATTATTTCCCTTCTTGTGCATGTGTTTTGCTTAATTTGTGGTTATTTTCCAGTTCTGTAAGGTGTAAAGAGATCTGGTATATTCGGGAATTATCAATTTTTTTGAGTGAGGTTTGGATGGCTATTTCCCCCTTAGGACCGCCTTTACTGTATCCCATAGGTTTTGGAGCAATGTGTCTTCATTGTCATTGATTTCCATGAATTGTTGAAGTTTTTCTTTGATTTCCTGGTTGATCTAAACATTTTAAGCATGTTGGTCTTTAGCCTCCAAGTGTTTGAATTCCTTCCAAGCTTTTTCTTGTGGTTGAGTTCCAGTTTCAAAGCATTGTGGTCTGAGAATATGTAGGGAATCATCTCAGTCTTTTAGTATCAGTTGAGTCCTGATTTGTGACCCAGTATGTGGTCTAGTCTGGAGAAAGTTCCATGTGTGCTCGAGAAGAATGAGTATTCTATTGTTTTAGGATGGAATGTTCTATATACATATCTATGAGATCCATTTGGTCCAACATGTCATTCAAAGCTCTTGTTTCTTTATTGATTTTCTGTTTGGATGATCTGCCTGTTACTGAGAGTGGTGTGTTAAGATCTACAATTATTCATATCAATATGATCTACAGTGTATTCATATCAAATGACTATTTTGATGAACAGTTGTCTTATGTAGTTGGCTGCTCCTGTATTGGGTGCATAAATATTTACAATTGTTAGATCTTCTTGAAGGTTAGACTCTTTAAGAATGATGTAGTGTCCTTCTGTATCTCTGACTATAGTCTTTAGCTTAAAATCTAATTTATCTGATAGAAGAATTGCTACCCCACCTTTCTTTTGAGGCCCATTGGCATGAAGGATGGTTCTCCATCCCTTCACTTTCAGTCTGGATGTATCTTTAGGTTCCAAATGTGTCTCTTATAGACAGCATATGGATGGGTTCTGTCATTTTATCCAGTCCGCAACCCTGTACTGTTTTATGAGAGCGTTTAGGCCATTCACGTTACGAGTGATTGTTGAAAGATAAGTTTTTATTGACATCACGTTGCCTGTGAAGTCCTTATTTCTATAGATTGTAAGTTTCTGTTCTGTGTTACTCATATATTCTTTTCTTTTATAGAACCCCCTTAAAATTTCTTGTAGTGCCGGCCTGGTGGTCACATACTCTTTTAAACCCTGTGGGTCTTAGAAGCTCTTTATCTCTCCATCCATTTTGAATGTCAGCCTTTCTGGATAAAGTATTCTTGGCTGTATTTTCTTCTCATTTAGTGCCCTGAATATATCATTTCAGCCCTTTCTGGATTACCACATTTCTGTGGACAGGTCTGACGTTATTCTGATGGGTTTTCCTCTGTACATAAGGAATCTCTTCTCCCTAGCTGCCCTCAGGACTTCTTGTCTAAAATTATAATTTGCAAATTTTACAATTATGTGTCTGGGTGTCTTTCTAGACTCGTTGATCTTGGGGGGTGTCCTTTCTTCCTCTAGGACATGAACACTTGTTCCATTCCCCAGACTGGGGAAATTTTCATCGAGAATTTGTCCAGCTATATCTTCTAGTCTTCTCTCTTTCTCACCCTCTCAGGGATTCCAATAATTCTGGCATTGGAACATTTCATGGTGTCATTTATTTCCCTAAGTCTTTCCTCATGGTTCCTAAGCAGTTTTTTTCTAGCCCTCCTGATCTTTCTTCTCTTCCATCTTGTCCTCTAGATCACTAATTCTATCCTTTGTCTCCGTTACCCTAGCTATATTAGATTTTATCTCATGGATAGAATTTTTAAATCTGCCATACTGGTTTTCAACTCTGCCCTTAGAGATTCTAAGGGCATTAATCATTAATGTTTTTCTTCATCCTAGCCATTGCCTGGATAATTGTTACCCTGAATTCCCTCTCTGGCATACTGGTTATGTCCATATCCAGTACTTCTGAGGGAGAGGGTGCAGTGTCTGGGTTTTTCCTCTGTTGGGTGTTCCTCCTCCTAGTCATTTTGATGGGAAGTGGTTGAGGGGATGTATAGCTGAATATATCACTCATAATACAGGCAAGGTGCACCCTGGAAGGTTTCAGAGCAAGTAGAATTCACCACCACAAAGAAAGAAAAAAGATAAAAAGACAGAGAGAGAGAGAGAAAGAAATCCCAGTCAAAATGAGCTCCCAAAATAAGGTTCGTAAGGTATATAAACAAACATGAACAAACGTAAAGACCGACAAAAGTAAATGAGAAGAAATAAAAGAACCTAGTCAGAATGAACCCCAAGAATAAGATTTATGTAATACCAGAACAAAAACAAATACACAGAAACACTGATAAAAGGATAAGATGGGAGGGTGGTTATAAATCCTTGAGGAAGGTGAGGAAGGTTATTTTGAAACTTCCTGAGTGTATTGCTGTATTAAGCCTCTAGTTGTAATGTTAAGTATAAAAAAAAATTTAAAAGACCAAGAATCGTGAGAACGAATAAAAAAATAAGAAAAACTTGTATCAATGAAATGTACAGGTTTTAGGGCATTATCAGGAGCTTAATATATGTTGGGGTTTTACAGTTTTATGGGGACCCTGTGATTACTGTCCTCTTGTTTTTGGCTTGTCTTCTGGGAGAGGGGACTACCGAGATCTTTTCCAGTCAATCCTGATTGAGTTGAGTCGCCCTGCTGGCTATCATGGGGCTCTGTTCTATGGAAACCGGTTTTTGAAGCTTTTGTTTTCTGGAGGTTTTGTTCTTTTGTGGCTTTTTGTGGGCTTTTCAGAGGGTCTGAGCAAAGAATCTGCCTGTACCCAGACCTCCGCCTCTGAGAGAAGCCTCAGTCTGCTACCCTCTGGTTGGTCCAGAGCATACAGATGCCCCCTCTGCAAACTCCCCTCACACTGCAGCCTCTCACAGGTGGCTTGCCTCCCCAACCTGGTCCCAGTGGTCCTGCAAGGTTCCCGCTGGCCTCTGCAACCCTGTGCCACCAAAAGCGAAAGCAATACTGATCTGGGAGATACTGGTCTGGGAAGCTTGTTTTCTGTGGCAGCCGTTGCTGGGACTGCTCTCCGGGCTCTGGGCCCACCCTGGATGTGGTCTGCCAGGTTCCCTCAGGTGCACCTGGGAGCACCTAGAGGCTGGGGCTGGAGGGGGATGACCGAGGTCTTAGAGACCGCTGGCTAGGCTCACACCAGGCTCCCTTAGGTGCTTGTGGGAGTGCACCCAGTCCACGCAGTGATACACGTAGAGGTAAGCTGCAGGCTCATGATCACACCATGCTCTCTAAAGCACTTACTCGGAGTGTACCCAGCCCACAATGTGGTGCAAGCAGCAGAACTCTGCAGCTCATGGACCACGGACTGGACCCCCCGCCAGTACTCTTTGATGTGGGGGGTGTCGCTCATGGTGGTGTCCTTCCTGGGAACATGGGTTTAGGCTCATGCCCATGACCACGCACTTCCACTAGTTCCTCCTTAGGATCTTTTACTCTTTTTGAGTGTTTTTAACCAGACTCTAAGTTAATGCTGGTCCCCAACCACCGGGCACTTTTGTTTGGGGTATTACTTTACTTGGGTTGCTTCCTGTGGCTCCCTCCCCCTTCTGCTTTTCCTCTGATATAGGTTCGAGGGTTCCCACTCCGCTTTACCTCTCCACTGCTGCTTTCTGCTCCTGTAGAGATCCAGAAGTGAATAATCTTACTTCTCAGGCTGATTTCATGGGTGTTCAGTGTGTTCTGGTAGATATCCAGCTCACTTTGGGGGACCGGTTGGAACAGGGTCTCCTACTTCTCCGCCATCTTCCTCAAAGTCCCAAACATGGGTTTGTAAGAACCTGTCACATTCTTTATTTTCCATGAGTCAAATTAATTTTTATTTCAAGCCCCCATCACCTCAGAATGGTAGGAAATCTTCCCATAGTCAGAGTTATGCCTCTTACTAAAAGGCATGGGATGCATAGAGTACCAAGACGTTGGGATGAGGGATGGGGAAGAGCCAACTCCCATGGATGATTAATGAGAAATACAATTTTCTTTGCCTTTCCCCCCAAATATTACAAATTTATGTTCTAATCACTTTCATGTGTCTGTTGGCCATTTGGATGTCTTCTTTGCATAAATGTTTCTTCATATCTTCTGCCCTTTTCTTGATTGGATTATTTATTCTTTGGGTGTTGAGTTTGATAAGTTCTTTATAGATTTTGGATACTAGCTCTTAATCTGATATGTCATTTGCAAATATCTTCTCCCATTCTGTCAGTTGTCTTTTGGTTTTGTCAACTGTTTCCTTTGCTGTGCAAAAGCTTTTGATCTTGATGAATTCCTAATAGTTCATTTTTGCCCTTACTTCTCCTTGTCTTTGGCAATGTTCAACTTCTTCTAGGAAGAAGTTGCTGCAGTTCAGGTCAAAGAGGTTGCTGCCTGTGTTCTTCTCAAGGATTTTGATGGATTCCTGTTTCACATTGAGGTCTTTCATTCATTTTGAATCCTTTTTGTGTGTGTGATGAAAGGAAAGGGTCCATTTTCATTCTTCTGTATGTGACTGTCCAGTTTTCCCAGCACCATTTGTTGAAGAGGCTGTCTTTTTTCCATTGGACATTCTTCCTGCTTTGTCAAAGATTAGTTGACCGTAGAGTGAAGGGTCCATTTCTGGGCTCTCTATTCTGTTCCATTGATCTATGTGTCTATTTTTTGCTTGTACCGTACTATCCTGATGATTACAGCTTTGTAGTAGAGTTAGAAGTCTGGGATTGTGATGCCACCAGCTTTGGTTTTCTTTTGAACCCAGTCTAATTTTAGAATTTTGCAACATCAAAACCATAAATTCTGTCTTTGGTAGGACAGCGGTTA
The DNA here is from genome assembly GCA_028533885.1 of Nasua narica. Taxonomy (NCBI): domain Eukaryota; kingdom Metazoa; phylum Chordata; class Mammalia; order Carnivora; family Procyonidae; genus Nasua; species Nasua narica. Next base: position 40,330,014 of record CM052811.1, read on the forward strand.
GACCCTACTGTGTAGCCAGATGAGTTAAGTCAGCAAGCAGATGTGTTAGTTCGATATGAGTGTGCCACAAACTATAGTTTTTTCTTAGAGGACTCTCTGATTCAGACGCTCTTTACAGAAGGTTGGATGAATTATAAAACAATATTGCTTTTTTAAAAAAAAGATTTTATTTATTTATTTGAGAGAGGGAGAGAGTGAGCATGAGCAGGGGGAGGAGTAGAGAGAGAAGTAGACTCTCCACTAAGCAAGGTGCCCACTGCAGGACTTGAGCCCAGGACCCCGGGACCATGACCTGAGCTGAAGGCAGACGTTTAACCAATTTAGCCACTCAGGCACCCAATAATATTGTTTTTAAGAACATCTAATTAACAATTAGATTCTATATTCTTATACTTGTTATTTAAATTATGAATAATCAAAAACTTAATAATGTTAGTGGGAAGGGTTGTGTTTAACTCAATATGAACAGTCAAATTGTTATTTTTATTAAAGCCAGCTCTTGTTCATAATCTTATTCATTATTATTATTATTTTTTATTTGGAAGTCCTTGATGAATACATGCTGCTTGGAGAAATAAAGTGACATTATTCTACATTCCACTCAAACTTAGGCTGCTTCATTATGACCATTGAGGGGAATTTTTCAACTGTCAAGGGAATTTTTGTAGGTATTTAATAAAAATGCATGTTAAATTTTTGGCAGAGTAAAGGAGTGGGAAATACCCGGGGAGGATTTGTCATGTGTGATTTATGGTTTCTCAAGTATGTTTTGTTGATGATAATGGGAATTGCACATAATTAAATTAGTCTTGGGAAATGAGAAATTAAAGACAGATTCTTTTCCGTCGTATTTCTCAAAGTCTTTAATAGGCTAAAGTGCAACTTGAATCTCCAAGAGGAGCAAATGGAATTTCTGTATATCTCAGAGTATTTGACAGTGAGCCATATTGCACTGAACAATCTTGGGAAATTTCAATATAGACTTGTATTATATTAGATATGTAAGTATCCTTACAAATTATCTGACTGAATACATTTATTTTATAGATGAGGAAATTGGGGCCCAGAAAGATCTTTAAATTTTCCTAAATTCTCCTTAATGGTAGATAGAATAAGGAATTCATATTCATGTTCCAGGTCAGAGATTTTTTTCCCAATACATTATGTTCAGTTTTAGTAGTTAACTTCAGTGCCTTAAAATATTCAATCATTGGCCAATAGTGAATTTAATAAAAATTAGCTTTATTATCCAAGTAAGGATGACAAATGAAGCAAAATATTGAAGACCCTCTTGACAAAGATTATAGCCTGCCTGTATTCTAGGGAAAGGTGACCTTTACATTTTCAAACCTTGAAAAAATTTCAGTAAGACATGTAACAGGTGAGATAAGACTAAAGGACACTTCCTGTAATGTTCATGCTCACTTGGGAAATAAGGGAATGGAATTTTAGTAGAACTCCAAAAACAACTCAAGCAGAAGAGAAAATGTGCTAAAAGGAACACAAAGAAACAGTTTAAAGGCAACTGCCAGGACACAATCCTGGCACCTAGGTGGCTCAGTTGGTTAAGTTCCTGCCTTCAGCTCAGGTCATGATCCCAGGGTCCTGGGATTGAGTCCCACATCCAGCTCCTTGCTCAACAGGGAGCCTGCTTCTCCCTCTGTCTCCTTCTCTCTCTGCTTGTGCTCTCTCTCTCTCTGGCATGTAAATAAATAAAATCTTAAAAAAAGGGGGGGGGGAACTGATTCCTGTAGACTCTGAATGATGTATCAGCAACAAAAGCATTCATTGTTGTGAAGTGGGGAGAATTCTTGCTCCAGCTAACTCTTAATGAGGGTCGATTTACCAATCTAGTTTCAGTACGAGGTAAATAAACTCTTTATAATTTATGTCTTTGTCCTAGAAAGAATTTGTGAGAAATCTGGTATAAAGGACCCTAAATCCTATGCCCTGTGGCCGCTGATCTATGTGATGTCACCAAGATACAGTATACACAAACAGTGCTCCTAGTCTAGATATGGTGTTAATGGGGAGAGAAAAAGAGAAAGATAAAGTTTATATTCTCAGGCAATATATGCAAATTCCCCGAAGTCCCACTAATGACCATATTCTTTAAGATGTTAACTGAGACATTAAAATTTCCTTATACTAGGCAAATTTTGTAATAATTACATAATTTCTTTCTCTCTGAAATCAAATCTAGCATAATTTAGAAATTCGTAAAATGTCAGTAATAGTTTGCTGATCTTTCTTGAGTTCACGTTCTTCATTTATCTTTCAGTCTTTAAATATCCCTTTTCATGTCCATTTTGAGGAGCCCCTCTTCCATTAATGAACTAAAAGATCCTATCACTCATACATTTTCAATCCTTGCTTTCTTCTTAGATTCAGCATTGCTAATGAAAATTCTGATATTGATAAGCTTCTCCTGTAATATTATTTTCTTCTTTATATGTTTTTCTGATCTTCTCTTTAACCTTGTTTTCATTCCTTACGAATGTAAGGAATGTATGTATGTATGTATGTATGTATGTATTTGTTATATATGTGTATCTTCCATCATCTGCAGCACATTTGCTTGAGCTATTTCTTTAATAATTCCTCCCCTTTCTCTGTTTTCTCTGTAGTCTCTTTCTAGAACAACTAATAGTTCATTATTAGACTTTTTACAAGATTTTTTTTTAAATCTTTTATCTTTTATTTAGGACTTTTATCTCTCAGGCTTCAGTTCTTTACTTTTGGACTTTCCTGAATTTAATTTTCAATAATTTATTGATTTAAATAATGAAAATCATATTTTTAACTTATAATAATACATCTTGTCTTAATTTTTAAAATTCCTTTTAGACTCATTTTGGTTCAAGAGATGTGCTAATACCTTTAGTCTTCCTTTATTTACCAATAAGAAAGTTTTATCTTTTCCACCTTTCTATAATTCTTTCCTTTTTTATCTAGGGTATTTGTTTGCCATAATTTTGGCTTTTCAGAAACATATGATGATTCCTGGTTTTCCATTCATTCTTTAAAATGTGGAACAGGAAATCTGCCTTACATTTTAGCTGGAATTTTCACTTCAAAAATTATATTTGAAATATAATTTTCACTTATATTTTACCTGGAATTTTCAGTCCTGTGCTTTTTTTTTCCCCTCCTGCCTGAGAGTCTGTTTTCATCTGCTGTTATCTCATTTTAAAACTGTTTCTTAGGGGCGTCTGGGTGTCTCAGTGGGTTAAAGCCTCTGCCTTCGGCTTAGGTCATGATCTCAGGATTCTGGGATCGAGCCCTGCATCAGGCTCTCTGCTTGGCAGGGAGTCTGCTTCCCCTTCTCTCTGCCTGTGTCTCTGCTTACTTGTGATCTCTCTCTCTCTCTCCGTCAAATAAATAAATAAAATCTTTAAAAAAAAACTCTGTTTCTTATATTATTTTTATCTAACATGGATTTTAGGTTTCTTGTTTTGTCCTCTATTTATAGCTCTTTCTTTGTATCTGGTATAGACACACTTGGTTTTTGTATTTTACCTGGCCACCAAGTGTTTTTTTGTGATCTCACTGTGGTCCGCATGTTTAACTATGTCACAAACTTGTATTTATTATTATGGAGTAAGTGGATTTTTTCTCTCAGACTCCTTTTGAGCCTCATGATGGTGAGTGGGTATTGTAGAATCTATCTTTCTATCCTCTAAGTTACTATGACTAGTGAGTAGGGATTTCAGCTGTAAAAGTAGACCTGACTCATGATCTTCCCCTTGAATTTTTACTGAAAGTTCTACAACAGAACTCATTCCATCTTAGTGGGACATATTCTAGGGGATATGATCTTATTCTGAACTATTCTCAGGCAACACTGTTTTTCACAACTGAACTCATTTGAAATCTGTTCCCATTTGTTACTCTTTTGGAGAATAAATAAGAAATTTTGGGGGGGCAGGAAGGGGGGTTTGATTCTAACGTTATTACCGAAAAGTTGTAAACGATGTTTTAAACAAGTAAGATAAGAATTTCCTTCTGTGTTCCACCTATCTTTTTCACACATATGCCATTATTTTGGTAAATCTTAATTTATATATTTTTTTGCTATTAGCTCTGTTACTTAATTTATTATCAGTTATTACCTCTGGGTAATAAACTCTTTCTGCTTTTCCTTTCTATGTTTGCTCCTGTCTCTCCAGTTTTTTTTTTTTTTCCTTTCTTTGAAGAGCTATTGAGGGAGGAAAAAAAATGGACTTTTATCCCCATGGAAAAAAGTTTTCTATGATTTTTTCTAGATTTAGACATTTATTTGTTTCCCATTACTAGCTATAGCAACCAAATGAAGAGGCCATACTTTTTACTTCTGGTACTCTCTGTGGGGAGGTCCAGGGTAAACTGATCTTAAGCACTTATTTCAGCACTCTAAGGTTCTCAACTCATTTAAAGGAAATAATAGCATTATTGACTTCATAGAGTTGTTATTATGATCAAATAGTCCATGTATTATAATATTATGTCTTATGATTTAAAAACATGAGGCCAGGGGTGCCTGGATGGCTCAGTCAGTTAAGCATCTGTCTTGGGCTCAGGTCATGATCTCAGGGACCTGGGATGGAGTCCCACAACAGCTCCCTCCTCAGTGTGGAGTCTGCTTCTGCTCCCCCTCCCCCGCCCTTTTCCCACTTCTCTGCTTGTGCTCTCTGCTTTCTTTCCTGCATTCTCTCTCTCTCTTTTTCTAATTAATAAGTAAAAAATACTTAAAAAATGAGGCCAATGTGATTTTTTTTAAATTTACTCATTTTTGGTGGCGGGAACATGAGGATTTGCTATATTCTTATATTTACATTTTTAAACTAAAAAGTAACAGATGCATCAAAACTTATGAGTAAAGGGTTTAAAATAATATTCAGTGTCTACATCTTAATATTTTTATACATAACATATATTCTTTTTTTGTGAGAAAACATAAATAGTACTGATTGCCTGTTTTATTATTCAATAATATACCTCAGTGCAGACGTATAATACTCCCCTTTTGAATATAGGTAGACTAAAAAAAATGCAACTATTTTTAAGCAAAAGTTATCTGAATCAATTTTCAAATCAAAAGCATTTCCCTAAAAAGCTAGTATCAAATATTTTATAGTGTAGGGGACATGAATTAAGAGCATATCTCTTTTAAAAATTAAAGAAAAAAATAAAAAATTGAAATTATTTCATATGGAATGTTAGAGTTCACTTCATAACCAAAATTCCACTACCCACAGGTTTCATAAATTTTGTTCAGATTGTTCTAGATATAGTTAAAATGGGAGGCCTTAAATTAATTTCCCCACATAGTATTTTTAGTATATTTTATAAGCATGTTTCTTTCCAGCTGTGTATGAAATTATTTTATCAATTTTTCTTGTGTTGTATCTGGTGGAAATAGAACATTCTATTTCAAAATGAATTTTTAAGTGGGAAAGAGTAAGAAAAATTTGTAACCTTTACCAGTTCTGTCAAGTTCATACAGGAAGATCTTAGACAGTAGATAAAATTTTAGAGCTAAAGCCTTCTGATCGTCCAGTTCTTCTGAATCTCACTAACTTTAACTGAACATCCTACTAGTACAAAGCTCTGTGCAACGCTGCATGACATAAAGGTTAGTATCTGTTACCCTCCCCTCACCTTTTCAGGAAGATTTTTATTATCTCCATGTAACAAAGGAAAATGGAGTAGTTTGGGTACTTAATCAAATTACCCAAGGAATTATAGTACAAGGTGTAAAGTGGAGAATGTCACCTCAAACTGTATTCTGTGATCCTAAGGTTAGTGCTGGTTTTATTATACCTTGATACTTCTATTTTTGTAATTCATGCTCAAGAGAGATAAGTGACTTGCCCAACATGTATTTATTTTAAGAAGAGCAGGTGAGATTGAAGTAGGCACTCTTCTCATTCCCAGGCCAAGTTTATTTCACTGCGTGTCAAACAACTGAGCCACCTATATGGCACCTGAGGCAGGGGAATGGTAAAGGAGACTGGCATTGAAGATTAACTATAGAAAGTCACATCGTACATGCTTTGAAATTAAGTGAAATTTAAATGCTTGGTCACAAAGCCAAATATTTTCAGTTCTATACATTGTAGCCAGCCTGTTTGTGGTATTTTACTGCAACTATAATTGGACCTATAACATGAAAAGTTGATAACCAAGGATGGCAGATCCAGTTATCCCTAAGGAAATGTGATTTAAAAAGCATCTTGATAAAGACAGGAAGACCAACCGAACTAAAACAGCTGCAATTGCAAAGCAAAGTAACAACTCAGATGTATCCTTTTTTTGATGTGCATTCTCTTGACGGTATAACTGTCCACAGAAGGAACAGAAGGGAGTGTGTGTGTGTGTGTGTGTGTGTGTGTGTGTGTGTGTGTGCTTGTGTGTGTGTGTCTGTGTATTCTGCAGTCTTTAGGCAAAGTTTCCCCAAAGGATAGCAGCAACTACTCTTCTTAAGAAGCTGAATAGTAAGGCTTTTTCCATTGTTCTTCCTTCTTCAAGTCTCCCAGTCAAACAGATAACATATTGGCTAACTTTATTGTGAGCATATGGTTAAAGAGTGCCTCTTCATGAGGATGGATTAATTTATGTCTGCACCTGGTAAGAGCAGCTAGAGAATCTTCTGCTTAACAAAAAAAGTTGGCTAGACTAATGGAAGTGGAAAATAATGTTCAACATTATTTTATAAAACAAGGCTGTTATTAATAGATATTAATCAGAACCTTAAAGAGAAGCAAAATTTTATCTACTTAAATATAGTGGGTAAAAAAAATAAACAACAAATAAAAACAACCCCCACAATACTCTTTCCTTCATTGCCAGCCCTTTGCAGAATAAAATGGCCAAATATTGGCAAGGAAGTTTGCCAGACTTCAAGGTCTGACTGCACCAGAGACATATCTATATCATTTTAATTGATATCCTCCATAAACAGCTAGTAGAGAATCATCTTTTTCTCCCATATGTTATTTTATAAGCCAATACACCTGACCTTAGATCAGGCGCACTATATCAGAGTTTTGAGAGACAAGGGCAAATTTGCACAGTAATCTTGTCAGCAAATTACCCATAGGGGATCTTGGAGATATGTTGTCACTGAACTTTCAGATTCCTTATATTTTAACTTGCTACTAAAGTTTGTCTTGTGATTAGAAAACCCAATAAAAGGTAGAGTGGCATTTTAATAGCTAATTATGGATCAAAATAGTTCTACTTCAAGAAATCTTAGCTGAGTCAACAATTGTTAGAAAATTTATATCCAAAAAATATAATATGATATAGGAGGGGAGTCATAAAATGAAAATACAATATAAGAAAATGCTTTGCTTCACACATTACCCAGGAGACAAGAAGTCTTGAAAAAGTTTTATATCTTTCTGAAATGTAGAAAATGTGAGAATATTTTACTCACTACTCTTAGAACCTCTTCGGTGTCACTCTCAAGTCAACATTTCAAATATCTCTGTGGAATTACAGTGTCAAATGTTTATATTTGCTTTTACCTTTGCTAGAATTATTTAAAACTTAGAAGAAGTTGCTCTGTATTGCAAAAGTAAAGGACATTGTAATTGAGAGCAATATACTAAACTTTTCTTAGCTTTTGATGCTGAAGATGGATTCAGGGCTAGTGACTGAAAGTAATGGTCACATATGTCCCTAACAAAATGTGGTGATGACATTTTCATAATTTTTTACTTTAATAACTATGACTTCAACCTAAAAAAAAAACCCAAAACAAACAAAAAACAAGTGAACAAAATGAAACAAAAATTCTAGGCTTCAGTTAATAGAACATTTGTTTCTTTATATAATGCTTTTTAAAAGCTTTTGTTTTTCACAGAAGGTATATTTGTGAATTATTTTCTAGATTAATAACTTGTACACTGAAGGGTCTTTGGTATATTGTTTTTAGTTGATATATATTTTTAAATTTATTAGAAAGAAATACACACATTATGTCTTATCACTTGTTTTGGAGACAACCGAATTCTATAAAATTGACAGTATTTATTATATACATTAAACATAATAAGTACCTAAAAACATGCTATCATGATTTCTGTTTGATATATGAAGGAAATTTGATGCTATGTGTTTATTAAAAAAGTAATACCGTAAAACATATACAAATCATTGGAGGTGGTGAAGCAAGTAATAATAATGATAAGGACAATGATAAAAATAATATAATTATAATTGTTATGCTTCTCAGTAAAATTGGAAATCTGAACATATTTTCTCTTTACAATTTCCCCCTAAAAGCCAAAGGGAATATATGATAAATTTATTGCTGAAACCAGGTAAGCATGACTGATTAATAAACATCGAGGCTTTTCTACAATGCGTTCGGTAGGTATGATGGGTTAAAAGCAAAAACAACACACCTATTCTGTTTGACATGTAATGAAAATAATTACATATGAAATTAAGTGGAAGGAAACCCATTAAAATGGGAGGGTTTTAAGCTGAGATGCTTGCTCGGGAAGCAAGAAGGATACATGGCATGCATGCAGAAGGTCATATTCAAATAAAAGGTCTCCTGTAGTTATGCTTCCTGGCTTCTTTTTGGATGCTCACAACAGTGGTACCACCGGAAGAGAGAGTTTTGCGTCCCTATCATGCTGTTACTATCAAAGTTGAAAATTTGAGGGAAGTACAGCATGAAAGCTCCTAGTGCTGCACTGGTAATTGCATAATTATAGGGAGAAGAAGAGTTTATAAAATATAAAGTTGCTGGTTAAAAAGACCACGTTGTCAGGAAAAGAGGAAAGTGGTCACCCAAGGACTTAGGTCCAGCACACCACTGTTCTTCATCCTAACACAATGACAGGTTTTAATTTATATCAGAATAACCCAAGGTCCTCTTCAAGATTTTTCTTGATGATTGATACAAATAGAGATGCTTTCTAAATTTCAAGTAAGAAAGATGAGACGTTATGTTCCTTAACAGGAGAGAATGACACCTGTACTAAAAGTATCAAATGAGAAAGATGTTTTTGATGTTTTATTTCCATGAATAAGCTTCAAGCCTTATAGATCTTCAATGTTATACCCTCTTTGTTCTTAAGAACAAATACTGTTAACTTCCTTTATTTTCACATATAAATCTGACCTCTTCTAAAATGCGTAGTTGGCCCTTTTAATATATGTTATCAGTATACCTTTCAAGTAGACTCTTTAAAGTTTGATAACTTGTGACTATAAGGTCTATTTCCCACCCACCCTGAAGATCTATTCATTTATGTGCAAGTGATTTTATCATACTCTAAAACTTATTAAACTAAAATAACTATAGACATAAAATCTCCATTTTTCATCTAAGCTAAAAGATTTCAGTAGGGATGTTCAGAGACTGACAGAACCCATAACAACTCAATTCAGCAATTACATTCATGTTCCTCGGAATAAACAAAGAGAAAAATAGCATTAGAGATATGAATATGAATATACTAAGCTGTTAAATATGTGTGGAATAACTTGAAATTTTAGAAGAGATAGCTCCATAAAACATTCTGGAAAGTATAAGCTAAATCTTTTGAAAGTACTTAACTTCTGTTTGCAACTGAAATCTTGAGAATATTTATACTACATGTGATACCAATTTAAAATAATTAAGATGTAGTATAGGTGATTATCAGAATAGAAACTATAAAAATCAACTCACAAAACTTAAAAACAAAAAATTTTTTCAAAGAAATCATATGAAATAATTCAAACATTAAAAATATATCTGAGAATAGCCAAAGATAGACCTGGATATAGAGAAGGAACCCAAACTATACATACAGATGCTAATAGCTATATATAAAATTTTTAAAATAAGAACTAAAGAATACAAGAAAACAAATAGTCAACACTGTAAGAAATCAACAACGTAAGAGAAGGAACTGATTCTGAACTAAAACATAATGGCGAGAAGGAGAATTTTCATACACATATACTTGAGAATAAAATGTATTGCACAGATAGACACATAGTGAGAAAATCACAGAAGTTCCAGCACAAAGTAAAAAGTAAATAATAAGGCACTAAAATAAATGAAACAGATTATCCAACCCCTTTCTTTCCATCCCCCCAAGCCCCAAAATAATCTGGTGGGCAAAAGACTTGTCCATAATATTAAATATTTTGAGGTAATTATTTTAGCCCACTTGGGCTGCTATAGCAAAATAGCACAGACAGGTTCAGATCCAAGATGGGGACATAGGAATTTTCTGAAAACTCATCTTCCCCTGCAGGCACTTTGAATCTACAGCTATACATACAGCAACTCTGTGTGAAAATATACAGAAACTAGCTGCACAACTCCTACATATAAGGCATGTGGGAATATACTCACATCACCCACTTTGGAATGGGTAAGAATGGCTAAGAAACATGCTCACAATAAACCCCAACCCCAACATAAAGCCATACAACCTGGGAAGAACTCCCAACTCCCAGCTTCTCCCTGAGGAATGAGGTGTTTGGGCCCAACATCTAGTATTCCAATTTTTAAGACTGGGGATGAGCTCCCAAAACACCCAGGTCTGAAAGCCAATGGGGCTTATGTCTGTGAGAATAACAAGACTATAGCAAAAACAGAAATAATTTTAAAGGACTCTTGAAGACTGTTCCCCAGGCTCTGCACAGAGAGAGCAGACAAAAAACTCTTAGCCCCCAGTCTTATTCTGGTAGAGACCAATTTGCATACTTTAAAAGGAAAAAAAAAGAGAAAAGAATTAAAAAGAGTGAAGATAGCTTAAGAGACTTAAAGGGATATGTCAAGCAGACCAGTATACAAATGACAGGGTGCCCAGAAGGAGAGAAGAGAAAGGAACAGAAAGTTTATTCAAAGAAATAATGGCTGAAAATTTCCTAACCAGGGAAAAGAAATAGACATTCAGATCCAGGAAGACCAGACCATTTCAAATATAATGAAAACAAATTGACCCACACAAAAACACATTATAATTAATCTGTCCAAAATTAAGACAAGGAGACAGTGTTACAAGAGAAAAACAATGTAGTATGCACAAGGGAGTCTCCATAAGACTATTCCCAGATTTTTCAGCAGAAACTTTCCAGGCCGAAGAAAGTGGCACGGTGTATTTAAAATGCTGAAAGAAAACAAAAAACTGCCAACCAAGAATACTTTACCCAGTAAAATTGTTCTTCATGTTAGAGTCCGTGATCAAAGGAACGAGACTGATACAAAGCGAAGATCAAGCAAAGCTTTAGTTCGCTCCAAGCATCAAGAATCACATCGGCCGGTCAAGGTCGTTTCTATGCAGAGAGTGACCCCGCCTAGTCTTACAGACTATCTTTTATAGGGCAAAATCGCAAACCAACTGTGAGCTTGTCCTTATTGATCAGAAGCAGTGGGGTGGAGGGAGGTTACATATGTGTTCTTTACTGATTGGATGTCTCCACCTGGCCTAACTCGACCTTGTTCTTCTGGGGGACTGTCATCAGGAACCAGCAGACCACATTCCACTGGTGTCCTGGACTTATCTTTCTAAGTAAGTTCCTCCAGGCTGACTTTGTTCCTTTAGGGCAAGGTCAGCTTATGTTCACCACAAAATGGCTGCTTAGACAAGATGGAATCACTTAGGCTTAGCAGGTCCTAACACTTCAGAATTGAAGGAGAAATAAAAAGTTTTCCAGACAACCAAAAATTTCAGAGGTTCATCACCACAAGAACAGTCTTATAAGAAATGTTAAAGGGAATGCCTTAAACCAAAACAAAAGGGTTCCAAATAGTAACAGGAAAACAAGAGCAAAAATGTGTACTCTATAATGTTGTAGTGATGGTGGGTAAATCACTTATAAATCTAGTATGAATGTTAGAAAATGAAGGTATTAAAAATAACTATAACTACAATAATTTGTTATGATAGCAAGGTAAAAAGATGACATTAAAATCATAAAATGTGAGAGAGGTGTAAAAATCTATAACTGTGTGTTCAAAATTAAGTTCTTATCAGTTTAAAATGGGTTTATAAATACAAGATGTTTTATGTAAGCCTGATGAATACCGTAAAGCAAAAACATATAATAGATACACAGAGAATAAAGAGAAAGGAATCTAAGCATACCACAACGGAAAATCATCAAATCTCAAGGGAAAAAAGAAAGAAGGAAAAAACAACAGAATCCCAAAACACCCAAAAAACAATCCACCAAATGATAATTTTAAGTCGATACCTATAAAGAATCAATTTAAATGTAAATAGACTAAGTTCTTCAGTCAAAAGTCATTGAATGGAGGACTGGTTAAAAAAAGAAGGCCCAACTATGTACTGTTACAGGAGGCTCACTTCAGCTTTAAGGAAACACACAAATTAAAAAATGGGGGGATAGAAAAAGCTATTTCGTATAAATGGAAATCAAAAGAGAGAAAAAATAGCTATATAAGAGTAGTTATACTTATATCAGACAAGACAGACTTAAACTATAGACTATAATAAACAGCAAAAAGGTCATTACATAAATCAGAAAGCAGTCAATTCAACAGGAAGACATACTATTTTAAATATTTATACAATCAAGATGGGAACAGCTAAATATATAAATCATATTTTAATATACTTGTAGAGTGAAAACAATAGCAATATTAAAAAAGTAGGGGACTTCAATACCCAACTCTCAGCAATGGAAAGATCATCAAGACAGAAAATCAGTAAGGAAACATTTGGCTTAAACTACACATTATACCAGATGAACTTAATGGACATTTACAGAACATTCTAACCAATAGCAACAGAATACATATTCTTCTCGAGGGCACATGAGCATTTTTGAGATAGACTATATGATAGGCCTCAAAACACATTTAATAAATTTAAAAAGATTGGAGTCATATCAAATATTTTCTCCAACCACCTTGGTATTTATGAAACATAAGGAGGCTGCTCTTAGACATTGGTTGGCAATTATTTTTTGGATTTGACGCCAAAGGCAAAAGTAACAAAGGGAAAAATAAATAAGTGGGACCATATCAAACTATAAAAGGTTCTGTACAGTAAAGGAAACCATCAACACAATGAAATGGCAAGCTATGGAATGAGAGAAAATATTTGCGAATTATATATCTGGTAAGAGGTCAAAACCCAAAATATAAAAAGAGCTGACACAACGCAGTAGAAAAAAAAAATATGTTAAAATATGGACAGAGGAACTGAATAGAGATTTTGCCAATAGATACATGAAAAGATGCTGAACATCACCAGTCCTCAGGACTGAGATTTTATCTCCTACCTATTTGAACGATTATCATCAAAAAGAGAAAATATATGAGTTTTAGTGAGGGTGTGGGGAAAAGGGAATACTTCTGCACTATTGCTGGGAATATATATTAGTACAGCCACTGTGGAAAACAGAATGGATGTTTTTTTTGTAAAAATTAAAAATAGAACTACCATTTCACCCAACAATTCCACTTTTGGGTATATATCCAAAAGAAATAAAAACAGAATGTCAAAATTTACCTACACTTGCATGTTTGTTGCAGCATTATTCACAATAGCCAGGATGTGAAAACAACTTAAGTATCCATCAGCTGACCCATGGAAAATGATTTCTTATATCTACACAATGGAATATTCTTTAGCCCTAAGAAAGCAGGAAATCCAGCCATTTTTGACATTGATGAAACTTGAGGGCATTACGGAAAGTGAAATAAGCCAGACAGACATTGACAAATATTGCATAGTATCACTTATATGTGGAATCTTAAAAACAAAACAAAACAAGTCATACTCAAAGAAACCGAGTAAAGAGAGTTACTGCCAGGAGCTGAAGGTTAAGGGAAATAGGGACATTTTAGTAAAAGAGTACAAACTATCATCTATAAGATGCATAAAGTCTGAGGATCTAATATGTAATATGGTGACTATAGTTAGTAACTCTACTGTATGGTTGAAATTTATTAGAGTAGAACTGAAATATGCTCATAAAAAGATGACTTTGATATGATAGATGTATTCATTAACTACATGGTAGAAATCCTTTGACCAATATACATATGTCAAATACATTAAATCATCATGGTATATCTTTTAAATATCTTATAATTTTATTTTTAGTTGTACTCCAATAAAGCTGGGAAGAACACCACAAACTGAGTGATTTACTAATAGGAAAATTAATCCTCATGGTTCTGGAGGCTGAAGTGCAAGTACAGGGTGCCAGCATGTTTTGGTTCTAGTAAGAATCTTCTTTAAGTTTGATTTTTATAGTAATTCCTTCTTTCCTTAATCGTTTTGCCACCTATGGTTATACCACCTGTTAACATTTCAAAAATTAGTTTCCCTTTTTTTCTACTTTTGAACCTTAAGTAAATGGAACCATAAAGTACTCTTTTAAGATTCATATATACTGTTTTGTTTGAATGTAGTTTATGTATTGTATTTCAGTATTCCAAATGATACAATTTATCCATTTGCCTAAGGACAAATGAGTTGCTTTCTTTAATAGCAATTGTGAGTAATACGCTTTTATAATTACTTCTGGTGAGCACAAGCGCACATTTCTGTAGGGTAGGTAACAAGTATAGGCTAGGTAACAGGATATAAAATATTCTCGGTTTCATTAGGTGATTTTCAATTCCCTGATTAGTAAGAGTTGAGCACCTTTGATTGTAGTCATTATACTTAAGGAGTTATAGTTGGTGCTATTTCAAAGTCTCTTCTAAATAAAATCCTTTGTCAATTTCATTTAGCTTAGATACCTTTTCTTACTCTGTAGTTTGTCAGTTTTCTCTGTTAATAGAGTTTTTGATCAATATAAGTTCTTAATTTTAATATGAAATTTATCAATATTTTTCTCTAAAGGAGTCTATTTTCTTTTAATCTTTTTTATACACCAATTTCAATAAGATAGTCTCATATTTATGTCTCTAATTCAGCTGGAATAAACTTTAGTATAAAGTAGACTTTCAGTTTTATTCTTTTCCATGTATACACCAATTATCCAAATACAATTTGTTGAAAAAATTGTCTTCATTGGTTCAGGGCTATCTCTTTTGTTAATTAATATCCCTGTATGTATGGGTCTGTTTTTAGGTTTTCTTTTCTGTTTATTTGACTTTGAGCTGAGCTTTCAACCTTACCACACTCTTTCAATAATTTAAGCATTACAAGTTTTCAAATCTATATTTTTTAATCTCCAAGAATGACTTGGATATTCTTAGCCCATTACATTGTAGATTTAATCTGCCGTCTTTGATGGAAAAATAAAATTTATCGTTTTGTGTTCGAAATTTTGTATGGTGGTGCTAAATGATAAACAAGCATCAAAACTAAGACTTCAATTTTCTGCTTATTTGTTTTGTTTTGACTGTGTCACTATCCTTAGGAATAGAGTTTGGTGTAATCTTTAAGTACTTTATTTCATTGCATTATTTATAAATATAAGTGGTTAATTAAAACTAAATAATCATAATTATGGTTTATAATAACCATAATATGGCCAAATCTTTATACCCATTTATCCATTCATTCATCCATATAATTCAAACACATATGTGTGTACCTTTATATGCATCCTTACATATATACAACATACAAAACTGGTTATATCACATTATATCTGTATATCTATACCTATTTATATATAAATATGCATTGTATATGCATGTATAGAAGATGGATACATATATAGGTGGACAGATAGAAATATAAATATTTAGATATGTCAAAAGTAGTGACTTTTAACCACATTTGAAGTTTCATACAGACAGTGTCATTTACTAATATTCAAGGATGAGCACAATAAAAAATACAAGTAGTAACAAGGGTTGGTGAGGATGTAGAGAATTTGGAACCCTTGTGCACTGTCAATAGGTATTTAAAATGGTGCAGCATCTATAGAAAACACTATGGAACTTCCACAAAAAATTAAACATAGAATTCCTATTTAATCCAGCAATTCCTCTTTTAGAAATATACATCAAAGAATTAAATGTAGGGTCTTAAAGAGATACTTGTAGCTCCATGTTCAGAGCCGCATTATTCACAGTAGCCAAAAGGTAGAAGCACCCCAAATGTTCATTCATGGGTGAATGGATAAGTAAAATGTGGTAAATATATAAAGTGAAATACTAATTTTAAAAAGGAAGGAAATTCTGACACTTGCTACAACATGGATGAACCTTGAGGACAGTATTGTAAATTAATTAAGCCAGTCATAAAAAAGACAAATACTATAGGTATTTCAGGTCTTTCAGGTACCTAGAATAGTCAATTCCATAGAAACAGAAAGCAGAATGGTGGCTGGGGCATGGGAGGATGGGAATTGTTGATTAACGGGTATTGTATCAGTTTTGCAAGAAGAGTTCTGAAGATTTCAGTATGAGTGTACTTAACACGACTGAACTACATGCTTAAAAATATTTAAGATGGTAATTTTATTTATATTTTACAATAATAAAAAACTAAAAAAATATTCAATTATAAATGGAAAATGGAAAATGAATTATAGAATATACAAAACTGACAGCGTAATCTGTTAAATTCTTGAATTTTGGAAGTTAAAGTGAGAATGTACTTCCGCTTCAAATTCCAGAGGTTCATATAATTAAAAAATCAAAGGGATCCTACAGCATAGGTCATCCACATGTTACCCAAATCTCTTTGCCTTCAGAAGTATAATTAACTATAATCAGTTTGCATCCCCACCCATAGATTTTTGTAAATTTTGCGACTTCTTTTGACTTACTACAATTTATGGTCTCAGTTGAGCCATTTTGTTTGACTGAAATATTGATCTAAGAACCCAATATATCACTTTTTCAAAATCTTCAAAATACCTATTCCACAAAGCACCTGTGATTAGACTGACATTCTCAAGATTTGTTAGTGAGGGGAATCATGGCAACACAAAGGATTGCTAAAGGTTTTAAGGTATAACCCTTTTAAAAATGCCCATCAACAGCTATGTGGTAGCATTTGCCTTTCAATCCACCCTGAGCTCTATTGTGTTGTAAGATTCTTTCTCTTCTTTCCTTTTCTTTTTCCTTCATTTGTTCTCTATGTTTTTTAGGATCATAAAAGCAAAATTGTCTATGTGTATCATGCAGAGCGTATTTCTTTCCCCATTTCTCAAGCCACACATTAGGTGAAAAGCTGTGGGAATTTTGCATGAGGGGCTCACTTTTTAACTGAAGTCTATGGCATTTTTTCAAACAAAGGCAGTGTTATTCTTAAGAGGAATCTCATAAATTATTTCCATATAGTTATTGTAGAAGAAAAATGTTCTTAATCAAATATTAGTAAATGCCATTCAGCTATCTAGGAAAAGAAGCCATAATCCCATTGGGCTGTTACAGAAATGCTCAGGCATTAAAATGAATGAATGAATGAATGAATGACATGCAATACTGTACTTTTTAAAAAACTATAAAATGTAAAATACTTTAAATTAAAAAATATTAAATACTTAAAATGATAAAAGGAAAACACATGGTTTTAATAGATCTGAAAACAAATGGCATAAAATAAAAAATAGAAAAATACTACAATTTTTAGTATAAAAGATAGTATCACATCCTAGCAATATGATTTTTTAAATCATACTCAAATTATTAGCCAGTATTTTGTTTTATTTGAAAAATGAAACCTTTTTTTCTGTGAAATAGGAATAAAACTGGAATAGCTGCTATCACTGCTATTAGTTTTTTGTATCATTCTAGTCAATCTATTTTAAGAACTAAACAATTAATAATTACAAATATCTGAATGAAGGAGACATCTTACAATTTTTAAGTGATTGTTTAATTCAAGAGAAACAGACAAATGATTTATTATCCAGTGCTAAAAAAATTGTTATTAATTTTTTGTATTAAATCAGATTTCTAAGAATTCAGTTATTGTTTTCTATGCTTCTAAAATCTTTACTCCTTTTAGAATATGATAGCTAACATTAAATATTTAATATGTCAGAGATTATGCTGAATGTTTTACAAAAATTATTTTATTAGTAGGTATTACTATCCACATTTTACCCATAAAATATTTTTCAGATTGTTTAGGAAAATTACCCATGTTTATGTAATTTTCTAGTTGGATTTCAAACATTACAGGTTTATAATTTTTCCTTTTTAATAGTTCTGCCCCTTTCATCAAGTCTAAATAGATAAATAAAATTATTTTTGACACAAGATAAATTTAGGACCTTAAACAGATTAACTGATAGTAAAAGTAAGGATAAATTTAAAATTGCCCTTAATTTATTTAAAATATGACTCATTTATAATTTTCATGTTTATCTCAGTTGTATTTCTTAGCACAGGTGAGGGAGCTCCTTGTTTTAATGTGTGATATTAAAGAAATAATGCAAAATGTCATCTTAAAGAAAAATAGCTTGTTTTCATCCAGTTAGTAAGACATTTAGAATTATCATGAATTTAAACAGACAGATAAACCTGAGGGCAAAATATTTTCTAAATTTATCCTTCAACACTAAAGTTGTTAAGGAGTTGTCAGAACCTGTGATGCCTACCTACTTTGAATTGCTAACATCCAATGTCCACCATCCTGATGTGACTATTTCAGTAAGCCTTCTTCTGATCATTGTCTGTATGAAAGCATTTTCAATTTCCATCTAGACCAGAAGTGCTTAAGTAGATATGGCCCAGAGAAACCTTTAGGGCTTCGCCAGGAAACTAAAATTTTCAAGTTTTAACTTTGCTAGTAGTTCCAACAATTTGTTTCAGAAATAAGATTTTAGTCATAAATTATTTAAATCGAATGGAGGGCAAAATCCTCCAGGCTAACTCTAATCCTTTGCATAGATCAGTGTGATGTTATAATAAGATCAGGATCTGATTCTTATCCTCAAGGCTTCCAGCCACTTGTGATATCCATCATAGGTCCAAAGCTTTTAATTGCAGAACGCAAAGACAATTACAATCTGAAATAAAAGAGAAGAAAGTTTTATATACAACCTAGATTCTAGTGGTGTTTATTTGCTGTATCTGCTAGGCTAATACATCATTCTCTTAATTCCAAAATAATTCTCCTCTTCAGAGCAGTCTTTCAGTTGAGCTTGGGTATATTTTACCTTCTTTCTATTTATTTATTGTTTTCTTTTTCAGTGTTCAATCATACAGTATCTTAATTAAGGAATTATAATATTGGTTCTAGTGATAGCTCTTCTATTGTGGATCAAAGGTCTCTTTCATGGGTTTTTCTGTCTAGTGGAAACCAATTTACATAGCCTTCAAAGTATTGTGTGCTTTGACTTCAATGTGAAGAATTTAGGTGCATGTGACCCTTTGGATCACTACATTTGTATCTTGAGGATAAATACCCAGTAGTGCGATTGCTGGGTCGTAGGGTAGCTCTATTTTCAACATTTTGAGGAAACTCCATACGGTTTTCCAGAGTGGCTGTACCAGCTTGCAATCCCACCAACAGTGTAGGAGGGTCCATTCATGAGAACTCTTACTTCATGTCCTAAATGCCTCTCAAAGTTTTACTTCTTAATACCATCACCTTGGGGGGTAATGCTATTTGTTGCTATTTGTTGATCTATCTTCTACTGCATTAATGTTTCTAAAATATTACCATGTAGTCTAATCTCAGCTATCTGAAACAATTTGTAAAACCTGAAATCATTGTCCTAATATTATTTCTAGCTATCTAAGCAGTAATTATATCTGTTTCCCTACTTTCTCTTGCTATCATGGTTTAGCTAGGATTTTATTATACTCTTTTTATAATATTGTATAAAGCAAATGAAAACTTTTCTATGAAATGACTGATTCTCAACGTAATTCCTCAATTCTAAATCATTTGGTGTTTTGGAAGAAGTCTCTGCTGAATTTGAGTTTCAAAAGTCTCATATCTTCTACAACTTGTCTGTGAGGAGGTGAGAGAGTAATGAGTGAAGGTAGTCACCTGCAGGTACAAGAACTGCCATTAGGCATGTTTATATGATAAAGACCAGGACTTTGGTCCCACACCAAGACAAGCAGGTCAGGCAATCATGAGTTGATATTGAGCCCTTCTGTTGGTGGTGGGACTGATGTCATGCCCCATGTCATGCCCATGCCCCAATGGGCATGCCCCAATGTCATTTTTCATGAATGTATACCCTTAAGCCCATATTCACCTTCTTTTCCACCTGCTTCCACAAAATTGCCTATTATGTTTTGAAGTTCAAAGGTTATCTAAGCAGAGAGTTTTTTTCCCCATTGTTCTCCTTGTTCCTTAGTAAGGCCCTTTCAAGTTAATAATTTGTGTTTTTCCTGTCTGGAAAATTCTCTTCTATTTTTATTTGGTATTTTCTTTCTGTTGATTTTCTTTTATTTTTCTAGGTTACTGTCTTAGTTTCTTTTGCTATATAGAAGGACCATAAATTGGGTAGTTTATATAAAGAAAAATTTACTCCTTATAGTTCTGGAGCATAGGATGTCCAAGACATATTTCTAGTATGGTTGGGTTCTAGTGTTAGCTCTCTTCCCACTTCATAGGCAGTGTCTTCTCCCTGTGTCCTTTCATGGTGAAAGGGACAAGCTCTCACTCTGTGTGTTGTTGTAGTTGTTGTTGTTGTTGTTGTTTTTGAGGACACCGATCCCATTCATGAGAACTCTTTTTTTTTTCAAATTTTTTATTAACATATAATATATTATTTGCCCCAGGGTACATGTCTGTGAATCATCAGGCTTACACATTTCACAGCATTTGCCATAGCGCATACCCTCCCCAGTGTCCATAACCCTACCCCCCCCACCTCCCAGCCACCCTTAGTTTGTTTTGTGAATTTAGGAGTCTCTATGCTTTGTCTCCTTCTCCATCCCATCTTGTTTCATTTCTCTTCCCCACCCCCCACGACCCCCTG